>CM021105.1:26653713-26856416 GCA_007115665.2 Sequoiadendron giganteum | reverse complement strand
GACATAAGTCATTTTAAAAACCTCCCTCAAAAAGGTAATGATGAAATAGATCTAACCTAGGGTTTAAGATAGAACATTAGGATTTCATGAAGGAAAAAATAAAATCCAAAACCTAGGCTCCTTCCAAACAGCATGACAGACCAGGAATGTGGCAAAAAATTAATGGAACTCAAAGAGTGAAATTTGAGGGTCCATCATCGGCTCCAGTTGGGGACGTTCATTCCACTGGAATGAAGCGAGAATAACATAACCTTAGGTAGAGCAGACCAGTTGTAGAGACAACCAAAAAAAAAGAGGATTATCTGGACAAGACAATCCAAGCAAAAGGAAACCTACAACTAACATATATACAGACCTAAGCTATTGTTCATGGAAAACAATACTTTAGTTGAAGTATAACTTCAAGAATTGTCCATGAACTGGCAATTGAAGAATATCACCTGTCATTTCATGGAGGAAATATGAATCTTCCCCTTATTTATTATTCACCGGGAATGGACCCAACCAGATTGCATCAAATTTACCATGTTTTCCTTTGTCTTCCAACTTGGAATTCCACATCAAAACCATATCTCCATTTTGGAAACTCCTTGTAGTTGTCTTCTTGTCATACAAATTATTCACCTGCAACTGCAATTTGGCATTTTTCATCTGAGCTTCCCTCCTAGTCTCATCTAATTCTATGAGAGCTTCCACTCTCAATTGCATTTCATCGTCTATTTCATTATCATACATCTGAACAAATTTATACATTTCCATTAGGTTATTCTGGGGCAACCTTGCATTTATCCCATAGACTAAATCAAATGGGGAACAACCTATTGCCTTCTTCACAGTTACCCTATCTACCCAGACTGCTAATTTCAACTTAGAATCCCATGCCTTTTTATTTTGATCTAGGATTCTCTTGATAATCTTCATCAATCTTTTATTGCTTGATTCTGCTTGTCCATTTCCTTGTGGGTGGTAAGGTGATGAGTAAGAGACTTGGATGCCATGCTTCTCACAGAACTCCATATATTCTTCAGACTTGAAACACATTGCATTGCCTGACACAATCTTCGTTGGGCATCCAAATCTAGTCACAATATTATTCATTAAGAAGTCAATTACAACCTTACTAGTTGATTTCTTTGTTGGAATCGCTTCCACCCACTTGATAAAGTAATCAGTGGCCACCAATATCCATGAATGGCCCCCACTTGATTTATATGCTATCTCTCCTACAAAATCAATACCCCATTGCTGGAATGGAGATTGTACTGCAACTGGTTTTAAAGGTAAGTTACCAGAGAATTTCAACTTACCAGAGAAACGATGACAAGCATCACATGTCTTCACTAATTGGTGTGCATCCTTAAAAATAGTAGGCCACAAAAACCCAGCCCTCATTACTTTGTGTGCAGTTGTTTTGGCCATATAATGCCCTCCACAAACTCCACTATGCATTTCATTCAAGAGCTCTTTTGCTTGATCTTGGTCTACACATTTTAACATAACACCTTCTCCATTTCTCCACCAGAGCTTTCCTGTTATGATAACATACTTGATAGCATGTAACTTTGATGTCCTCTTTTCATTTTCATTCAAATCCTCAGGACATTTCATCTTTTGTAAGTAATAGATCACACCTTTGTACCAATCAAAATGCTCCATGTCACATATGTGTGATATGTCCTCTTCTTCAAGCAAATTTATCTAATTTGCTTCCAGATTACTTTGGGCCATAAGCTTGGCTAATCCTTGTCCTCTCACTAGCTTGGTAATTTGGATTTCAATGTTGAATTATTGGATCCTATTGATCCATCTACATCTTCTTCCTGACACTTCCTGTTGTGTAAAAATGTCCTTCACAACAACACTGGGTACATAGGCAATTACAGTAGCTCCCATCAGATATGTCCTGAAAGCCTTTATTGCTTTTACTAGTGCATATGCTTGTTTTTCATTTGTGTCATACTTTAGTTCTACAGTCTGCAAGGACTTGCTAAAAAAGGCTATAGGTTGTTCAAAACCCTCAGCATTCTTTTGTAATAACATAGCTGCAATTGTGTGGAATGAATCAAATGCGAAAATTTGTAAGGGTTTGGAAAAATCAGGGGTTCTTAACATAGGAGCTTCCTTTATAGCTTGCTTAATGGCCTGGAAAGCTTGTACTGACTCTTCTTCCCATTCAACCTTGGCCCCTTTCTTAAGCATCTTAGAAATAGGGTGAACTATCTTAGCAAAATTTGTTATGAACCTCCTTAAGAAATTTATCTGTCCAAAGAAAGATTGTATTCCTTTGACATTTCGGGGTTGTGGGACCCTATCTATTGCAATTACCCTCTCTGGATCAATCTTGACCCCATCCTTAGAAACAATATGTCCCAACAACTTCCCTTCCTTTACTCCAAAAGCACATTTCTTTGGATTTAAGGAAATGCCATATTTCAATGCTCTACATAACACTTTCTCTAAATGTTCACAATGGTCATCTTCTTTCTTGGAATATGTTGTTAGATCATCCTGATAAATCACCAAAAACAAATTAATAAAATATGAGAATGCCACATCCATGGCTCTTTGGAAAGTAGCCCCTACATTTGTTAAACCAAAAGGCATCCTCACATATACATAAGTTCCCCAAGGTGTAGTGAAAGTTGTCTTAAATTGTTCAGACTCCTTAACCATGACTTGGTTATAGCTAGAAAACCCATCCATCATAGACATTAAATCATAGCCTATCACCCTCTGTAACATGGCTTCCATATTTGGCAATGGGTAATTATCCTTCAATGAAGACACATTCAAATTTCTCAAATCCACACATAACCTGATGTCTCCATTTTTCTTTCTCATAGGCACCAAATTTGAGACCCAAGATGAATGTCTAATTGGTTTGAGAATCCCTGCATCTCTTAACTTCATTAATTCTTCTTGCATTTTTGGGGCCAAGGTAGGATTAATAGGTCTTTGCTTTTGCCTAAAAGGCTTAGCATCACTACTTAAAGGAATTTCATGTTGAAACAAATCCTACCTATAAGCCTTAAGATCATCATAAGACCAAGCAAACACATGTCTGAATTTTCTTAACAAATCAATTAACATCCTTCTCACCTTTGGTGACAATTTCTTTCCAATATACACCTTCTTTGGTGACGCATCTGTTCCAAGGTTTATTTCCTCCGGGTCATCAGGATGGGAAGCGACACAATTCGCCTTCATCCTATCCTGGTTGTCAAACACTCTTTCAAGAACAACTAAACCTTTAGGAATTGTGTTAGTTTTTAACTAAATAACTTCATTCCCAAACACAGTATCCTTACCATCAATTTTTTCAACAAAAGCTCCAAAATCAATTTCTTGACTTTCATACTCATCCACACAACTTAAGAATTTCAATATATCATCATCACTGTCAAAAACTTGCCAGTTCTTGATATTAGCAGGAACAGATGTTTGGTTTGCACTTCAACCTTTGAAATCCCAGCATAAGTCATGTCGTCTGGTCTCAATGCAATATTTTCTAGCAAATCTTCCACCTTATTGTGGCCTCTCTCCATCCAATTTATACCAAAAGCATCAAAGTTCTCTAATTCATCCCAAACAACATTTCTATACTGTTTCAGCCTTTTATTCTTTGACGCATATATGGACTTGACTTGGGAAATCAAAAGCTCAAAATCTTCAATTACCTTGAGCTTCTTGATCCCATGTTTTTGAGCCAATCTAAGCCCCAATAACAAGGCTTCATACTCGGCCACATTATTGGTGCACTCAAATAACAGAGTGAAAGAGAACTTGAATGTCTTTCCACTCAGAGACCTTAGTAACACACCTGCACTAGATCCTTCCTTTGAACTTGCACCATCAAAATACATAGTCCACAAATCATTAGATTCTGACAAATGTTCAACTTTTGTATCAATTGGTGCAACAGGTTTATCACAATCACTAGGGGGTTCCTTAGCCTTGAACTCATTTATGCCATAGTCAGTAAAACATATCAAATTCTTAGTCGGATCATGCTCAATCATATGAGGCACTTTGGACTCTCTTTCAATCTTGACATCTTTTCCATCAATGTAAAAAGTAGTGAATGACAAATCCTATTGCATGTTACCCCCCATTGATGCACTCCATTTCCTAGACAAGAGCATCCCAAAATGAGGAGGGATGTCTGCTACTAGAACAGTCATGGCCAAAACTTTATCAAGGTATTGGGTCAATTTATAAGGCAATGCTTTAATAGTCCCAATAACTGGTACTTCTCTTGAGTCTAATGCATAGCATTTACCTTGAGTAGTATCTACTATTAAGCCCATTGCTTCCATAATCTTGACTGACATAACATTATTTGATGCCCCTGAGTCTATCATACAATTTCTCAAAGTTTTCCCATTTATATCAACACTTAGGAAAAAGGGAGTTATGTTCTCAAGGCACATATTCATAGAATTCCCTAGATACACAGGGGGAATTTGTGTTACAATTCCCTCCACTTCTTTCTCTTTTATTTCTTCCTTTTCCTTGGCTTCTTTACAATTTCCTTGTTCAATTTTACTACTAGGAATTCCAAAAATCAAGGCTATTGTTTTTTCTTTATGCTCATCTATTCTCATCATCTCCAGCCAAGGTATAGTAACTTTAACTTGGGACAATACTTGAAAAATGTCTATGGGTGTGTATTTAAGCAAGTTAGGAATCATACCTTCACTGGTTTCTTTATTTTCCAATTGTTGCTTTCCTTCAAGTTTCTTTTTCTTTGCTTCTGGAGTAGACTCAACAGATTTGGTAATCATTTTGGTCTTTACCAACAAAGGAGTAACATCTTCACCAGGATTTTGGATCTCAATCCTTTCACCCATATCTTGTCATTCTTGACCTCCTTGATTTTGACAGCATCATTTTTGCTATCTTCTTTAACGCCCTTGTTTTTATCTTTTTGTTCCTTAATAAAAAGGCCAGCAGGCTTGCCCTGCTCACCACCCACAGTTTTATTTCTTAGCTATAATGTACTTCTCATCTAAGCAGCCATCTCTTTAGTCAATCAGGCAATCTCATCTTCTGATGGTCTCCTTAGAGACACTAGATCTTCAACCTGCTCCATAGTGTAGGCATGATTGTCAAATTCACCTTCCTCATCAGAAAAAACTTGTTGATGGTAGATTTCACTTCTCTGTCGTTGATTATTCACATCAAATTCTTGCAATTATTCATCAAAAGAACACTCAACTTCATCAATATATGACCGGGCCATACAACAATCAACATCATTCTTCTCAAAATCAGGAGTCTGCTCATGAGTATCTTCTTCTTTTGTTTTTTCAGCTTTAAGTAGTTGGGCAATGCCACAATAATTCTGATCATGTGGACACACACACACCTCACACCATGGTCTATCTTGTACCAGATTCACAGAATGCTTCTGCAAAGGATCTGGGGTTTGCTAATCAGTTTTAGGCTTCTGAGCTGGTAGTATTGGTTTTCCATCATTCCAATTTGTATTGTAGGGATAATTTTGCAATCTAGGAGGTCTGTCATTTTTATTATACTATTGCTTATCATTTCCAAGACCCTTCTCTTGCTGAGCAACAATATATTTTATTTCCTTCAAAGTGCTAAGGACCTTATCCCACTTCTCATCATCCTTAGAGCCTGTAGTAGAGACTTTCTCAGTTTTATCCCTAGGATTCTTCAAGAGAGTAGGTTCTTCCCTCCTACCATATTTACCAGAAGCTTTCCTATTGCTTTCAATATTAATAACTTCTCTAAAGGCATCCCTCATGGTTCGAGGGTCCTTATCTCTGAGGAGATATGCCATTTTAGCATCAAAAGCATTGAAATAAGTAGTTAAACAAACATTCTCATCAAGTCTCATCACTTGAAACAATTTATACATTGCCTTTTGAAATCTCAGGTTAAACTCTGTTGCAGGCTCATTAACTGATTTCTTTATGGTGTTGAATTCATTCAACATGAAACTAGCATTAGTCTTATCACCATATTGCTCTTTGAAACATTTTTCAAACTCTTCCCATTAACCAATACTAGCATTTGGTAGACCTCTGTAGCAATCCCTTGCATCTTCAGTCAGAGATTGGACAAACAATTTCATCACTACATCCTCATGTTCTACTTCATAGTCATTTAACATATCCATGAAGGCTTTCAAATGTTCCTCAGCTGAAAAAGCATTATTCCTAGTGAACTTATTCATCTTTTCTCTTAACTCATCTGGGATGGGATTTGGGTAACCCAAAATACCCTCAAAACACAATTGCCTATACCTTTCCAATTGTATAGGTCTCCTCTAACATAGTCCATCAGTTTTTTGAGAGTCCTCACCAGACCGTGTATTCTGAGTTTTAGGGCCATCTTGATGTGGATTTATGAACTTGGTTGCATGAATCTTTGGCCCAGAGTTATTTGTGGTATTCTCCAGACTAGGTTTAGGATCAATTTTCAAAACATCCTGGTGACCTGATGAAGTTGTAGCTTGTGCAACATCATCCACACTTGACATTCTTAGGAAACTTATTTTCCTTCTCTTTTCTGCATTTGCAGCCTCTATTTCAGTCCTCTCTAGTTCTTCTGCTAGAGCTTCCCCTTCCCTCCTAACCTTTTCCAAGGAAGTCTCTATTTGTGATGACACATGTGAAAGGGGATCTTGCTTAGGATGGTGAGAAACCACCCTCTCATTTTTATTGATCCCTTCAGCCTTTTGTTTTCCCTTGTCCAAAACAGGTTTAGGATCTAGATTACTTGATTGTGGCTTAACAGGGTTCAAGGGTTTTGGGTCTGCAGGCTTTGATTGGACCTTAGCTTGACCTTCGGGACTCACTTTGGACACTGGCTTCAACTCCATATCAAAAATTTGTTGTACAATAGGACCCTCCTCTTCTAGGTCTGGTCTACTTTGGTTCAAGAGTTTCATGGTTGCCAATTGTCTAATTAATCTATCCCTCTCAATGATAGCATGCATTAGTTTTGTTTCCTTTTCTTTGTCCTTTTTTATCCTAAGCTCAGCTTGCTTTTGGATCTCTCATCTTAAAGAACTAATATCCCCAAAAACATCTTCAGGGTCAGGCAAAGTCATGTCAGAACTTGATGTTTCACTTAAGTCTATCAAGTTTGCTTCTTCTTGCCTAAATAATAAAGGGGTTCCATCATCTTCAGCAGGAGGAGGAGGCACACCACTCGTTCATTCTCTGTGATGGCTTTGACTTCTACTCCTACTTCTTCTCTCAGTATATTGGACGCTAACAAGCCCTTTATTATGATAGGTTACATCCTCTTGAATAGGTGTATTAAACAATGCATCAAAAAATCCACAACTATCTGACTCAGAATGTCTAGATACATGTTCAAAAGTCTCAGGGATAGGATGTAGAGATTTACTTGTACCTTGGTGTACATGATTCTGTGATGCGGGAGCAACATTGCTAGTTTCTAGTTTCTTCTTTATCCAGTCCTTCTTCATCTTAGGAAGTTCACCTTCCAATTTTTGTTTTGGGTGATTCTTTACAAATGACCTGGTGTTCTTCATATCTCCTTGCTTGTCCAAAAATATTTTAATTTGTATTAAATCTTCAAATGAAACACACACTGGTGCAGAGACTTTAGAGTCACCACCCAATTATCTTGGGAAAACCAACTGTTCAGAAACACTTGGTGGAAATTAAAAGACCTTTAGAATTTTCTCGTACTAACAATGTATGAAGTTTCTTCATGAGATATTCACAACTTTTGGACAACAGATGAATTAGATAAAAGAAAAACAAAGCCACGATCTCGACCCTCAAATCACAGAAATACTATGATAACTCTATGCAAAATGGATAACCGACCCACTGACAAGAAATATTCAAACTAAGTCCCTAGTAGAGTCGCCATTTTGTTGGTTGTTTTTACTGTAACTAAGTTTATCTTCTATTCTACCTATAGAATTGCCAATTCTAATCAAGGGTAGCTCGAAGGACCTGGACCAAATGATGAGGATTTTAACAATAAACCTCCTACACTTCGGGCTCTGCAAAATCCAGGAGGGTGGTCCCTATAATGTGTTTATAATCTCTGCACTGAACTTATAAACAATCATTAACAATTAACAGATAATCACATTTAATAGCTCAACATAATAGGATAATACTGAATTGAATTGGCTTTTCATCAATAATACCAACTACTTGGAGCATGAGATGATTACAACAATATTTCACAACTTAAGATGGTCATTTAATTTGCAAATTTGGTAGCAAGCTCTAAGCAGAGACGAATAGACATAGAACATCACAAACACATACGATTTAGACCAGTGCCATATAACATTGGGGAGTCAAGTTCACAAACATTTAAAATTCCATGAAAGGTTCAAACACATAGCATATATGATCTCTGACAACAATTTCCTTACAACATCATCAATTTATATCCTAACCCAATACTTCTTACCCAATCCCTTTATAAACATATCCATCTATAACTCCAATCAAGCATTTTAATTAATTCTTTGAATTAAAGCCAAAATGGAAGTCATACACACCACAATAGTGAGATGAACACAATAACCCTTGATTATATTATTCAAAATTATGATATGCTTATACAAAGGAGAGACATGAGCTTGAAATGAATCATTATAACTCAAATGCTAGTACTGTTATGAAACATCAAACCTTCATAAACCCAAAACCCGACTATAGAATGACACAAAACCTAAATTGCATTTACACTGAAACAATCAAGCTTTACAACTTGCTCTACAACTATGCCTAGACTCGACCTCAAAATATCTAACTTGCCAACCCCTATTCCTGGCCTTTAAATCCTTCTTATAGAGAATGAAGGAGCAAACAAGCATCAGGCCATAAAATACACATGTCACCGGTCAATTGGACCGCCTTGTGACATTTCAAAAATATGATTACAAACACCCAATCATCTTCTTGTGAATTCCGCTCATTAAAGGAATAGCCACTACTACATTGGCCAAACCTCAAAACACACGCACCAAAACCACCATGGAGACAAAACCATGTCGGTTACAACCATAACCATTGGTACGTTAGCGTAGATAGTAGACACCCTTTTACTCCTCTTCGATTAAGTATTTGTCTACCCATCTTTGATGCTCTTCATTACATTAGGAATAAGGTGTCTCAACCTTGGATAATTCCTATTCTTATTATTTGTTTTGTAAAATGTATTTCTTGCAAATAATGTAATTAAGTGTGAGTGTACATGTCTAGTTTGCATGTTGATGTGTCACTCCACTTAATGTGTCGGCATCTTGAATTGTGTGTAAGGAGATCATGGCTGAAACGGTTATGACGGATTCCTATGACACGTAAGAGCTATGTCTGGAAGATTCAATGACAGGTGAAGACATGTGGCAATTGATAAAGTTGAGTACTGTACACTCTTCCACGATAGTGGGGTTCGAGTTCCTATTTTCTCGGAGAATGGTAAAACCCTAATACAGTTATCTTCGGAAGTTGCCCTAAAAGGGAAGCGCATGATATAAGCGTTTTTTAGGGTTGCGAAGATTTGTGATGTGAGTGTATTGTTGGAACGTTTTTTCATGCTGCCGCATTTTGTCTTCAAGAGTTGGAAATCTCCTGAAAGAACTTGCATTGCAAGTGTGTTGTAACCGTTGTGTTGAAGATAATACATTGTGCAGGTTTTGGAGTGCTGGGGTTTTTTACCGAAAGGTTTTCCCCAGGGTAAATCATTGTGTCATTCTTCATTTTCTGTATGTATGGTATATTGCTGCAATATCTTTGTTAAGTAGATTAACGAATCTGAAATTGTAAGGGTTTAAAACGAATTTGCACCATACTTTCCTTAAGAGATTAGTGTAGGAAGCTGTTTCCGCACCTGAGTTTCCTTACAAGTGGTATCAGAGCCTGATCAACTTTTGATCCTAGTTGTTGGGTAGGGTTTTTTGAGCTAATCTCAAGTTGAGTGGGAGTTTTTTGTGCAGAGCATTCTGAATCTTATTTGCAGATTGAGATGGCAAGTTCCTCATACAGTAGAATGGAGGTGGAGAAATTTAATGGCACTAATTTCGAGTTGTGGAAACTCAAGATGGAAGACATGCTTGAAGACCGCGATCTATGGGAGGCTACTTCACTTGATGTGAAACCTGTAGCGATACCTCAAGCGGATTGGGATATCAAGGATCGGAAGGCTAAGGGTCTCATCAGACTCTGTCTAGCAGATGCCGTTCTTCTGAATGTTCTTGATGAGACTACTGCAAATTCTTTGTGGAAACGGCTTGGGTCTGTGTATCAGGCCAAATCTCTGGTGAATAAGTTGTTCCTGAGAAAGAAGTTGTATTCTTTAAGAATGGAGGAAGGTGGATCCGTAACTGATCATCTCAATGCATTCAATTTATTGATTGCACAGTTGGCATCATCTGGTGCCAAGATTGAGGAGGAGGATCGATGTATGACCCTGCTTTGTTCCTTGCCGGATTCGTGGGACCATCTTGTGATGGCTCTCGGAAGTACTATAGTCACATTCCGTATGGATGATGTGGTGTCTTCACTGCTGTCTGAGGAGATGCGAAGAAAGACTTCGGATTCGTCTAAGGAAGCCCTTGCTGTTCGCGGGAGATCCAACGACAAAGGAAAGCAGAATGACAATAAGTCAAAGAAGGGCAGATCCAAATCCCGTGGGAGTTCTAAGACTCCTGGAAAGTCCAAGGCGAAATGTTGGAACTGTGATAAATCTGGGCACTTCCGGAGGGACTGCAAAGAACCGAAGAAGAAGAAGAAAGGCTCAGATTCAGCTTCTGAAAAATCTCAAGAAGATGGAGATGCTTTTATTGCAGCTTTGGCAGCCCATGCATCTGATGATGTGTGGTTAGTAGACTCGGGTGCTTCTTTTCACATGACCTCTCATCGAAACTGGTTCTCAAAATATGAAGAGTTTGATGGTGGAAAGGTGTACTTGGGTGATGATTCTCACCTAAAGATAGTTGGACGCGGAAGGGTCACTATCAGATTTCCTGATGGACGAGTAAAGGGAATCAATGGAGTTATGCACATTCCGGGTTTGGCACGAAACCTATTATCTGTAAGTATGTTGAATGATGTAGGTGTGCAAGTTGTTTTTTCGAAAGATGGATGCAAGATGATAAGAGGATCTATGGTGCTCGCTAAAGGTACTAGGAGAGGTACTTTGTTTCAGCTTGATGCATGCATTGCTCAATGCAATAGTTCTTCTGTTTCAAAGAAGAGAGCGGCTATCACTTCATCCCCACCATCTGAACGAGCAGTAAAGAAGATTGTGGCAATGGGTTCCGATGGCAGTGCAGTAAGTGTGCCTAAGGGTGTAAACACTTTGGAAGGCAAGCTTCCTGCAGAAAAGACAATGTTGTGGCATATGAGATTTGGCCACATTGGTGAGAAGGGTCTTAGGACCTTGAAAACTAAAAATCTCGTTGAGGGGCTAAATGATTGTAATCTCGAATTCGATTTCTGTGAACACTGTGTTTATGGTAAGCAAAATCGTGTTCAGTTCTACTCTAGTTCTCACAAGTCTTCTGGACTTTTGGATCTTATTCATTCTGATGTTTTTGGTCCTGTAAAAGTTCCTTCTATCTCCAGTTCTGTATATTTTGTATCTTTTATAGATGATTACAGTAGAAGGACTTGGATATATTTCCTAAAAAGTAAGACACAGGTTTTCAGTCGGTTCAAGGAATTTAAGGCTCTCGTGGAGAATCAGACTGGTAAAAGAATCAAGTGTGTGAGAACTGATAATGGTGGTGAGTTTTGTTCCACAGAGTTTGAACAGTTCTGTAAAGAACGAGGAATCGAGAGACATAAGACAACTCCTTACACCCCGCAGCAAAATGGAGTTGCAGAGAGAATGAACAGGACACTGATGGAGAAGGCTAGGAGTATGCTTAGTGGAGCTGGCCTAGAACAAAAATTTTGGGCCGAAGCTGTTGCCACTGCTTGCTATCTGGTTAACAGATCTCCTACATCAGCTCTTGTTGGTAAGACACCCATGGAGGTGTGGTCTGGTAAGAAGCCTTCAATTAGACATCTTCGTGTTTTTGGTTGTGAAGCTTATGCACATGTTCCAAAGGAGAAAAGATCTAAGTTGGAAAACAAAGCTGTCAAATGTATTTTCATCGGATACAGTGTTGGTGTGAAAGGATACAAGCTTTGGAATCCTATGACTAGTAAGGTGTTGTATAGTAGAAATGTTATTTTCAGAGAGCTAACATCTTCTCCTATTGTGCTACAACCAGATGAAAAAGAAAAGGAAAAAGATGTTGTTCAGTTTCCTCCTACCCCTGAGAAGACTGAACAGAGAGACCATGTTGGGTCTAATGATGAGGAGAGCTCTAGCAGCTCTGATAGTTCGGAAGAAGAGGAAGAACAACCTCAACCTCAGCCCTTGAGGAGATCCATGAGAGAAAGAAAGCAACCAGAAAGGTTTGGTTATTCTATGTTAGATTCCAGTTGTGCTTTTGCTTTGATTACTAACACTGATGAGCCTAGATCTGTGAAAGAGGCTTTGGGCATGGAAGATGCAGGTTCCTGGATTGAGGCTATGGATGATGAGATGGCTTCATTGGAGAAAAACAAAACTTGGGACCTTGTACCTTTGCCTAAAGGGAGAAAATCTGTTGGCTGTAAATGGGTGTTCAAGAAGAAATTCTGTGCAGATGGCAGTGTTGAAAGGTACAAAGCTAGATTGGTTGCAAAGGGGTATTCACAGGTAGAGGGAATAGATTATGGTGAAATATTCTCTCCTGTTGCAAAGTTGACATCCATTAGATTTCTGTTATCTCTTGCTGCATCATATGATTTAGAGATAGAACAGATGGATGTGAAGACAACTTTCCTTCATGGTGATTTGGAGGAAGAGATTTATATGTCACAACCTGAGCACTACATTGTTAAAGGTAATGAATCCTTAGTTTGCAGATTAAAGAAATCTCTATATGGTTTGAAGCAATCTCCTAGGATGTGGTACCTTAAGTTTGATGCCTTTGTGTTGTCAATTGGATTTGTAAGATAGAAATCAGATCATTGTGTTTATTTCAGAGTTGAAAATGATCGCCTTCTTATTGTTGCATTATATGTTGATGATATGTTGCTGTTTGGGAAGGGTAAGGGTATGATTTCTGATTTTAAATCTCAGTTGTCAGCACAGTTTGAGATGAAAGATCTTGGGGCAGCAAGGTACATCTTGGGTATGGAAATCGGTAGAGACAGGTCTAACAGAAAACTCTGGTTGAGTCAGAGTAAGTATGTGAAGTCTGTGTTGGACAGGTTCAGCATGGCAGATTGTAGACCACTATGTGTTCCTGTTTCAATGGGAACAAAGTTATCTGTAGATGATTGTCCAAATCTCCTAGTGAGGTGGAGGACATGAGTAGAGTACCTTATGCTAGTGCAGTTGGCAGTCTTATGTATGCTATGGTCTGTACTAGACCAGACATTGCCCAAGCAGTGGGAGTCCTAAGTCGGTTTATGGCTAACCCTGGACGGGTACATTGGGATGCAGTTAAGCGAGTATTCAGATATTTGAGGGGTACATCAGATTACTCCATATGTTACCATGGTAACTCTTCTGGATCTCCACATTCAGTTTGTATTCGTGGGTTTGTGGATTCAGATTGGGCAGGTGATATTAACAGTAGGAGATCCACCAGTGCTTATGTTTTCACTATGTTTGGTGGTGCCATCAGTTGGATGAGTAAGCGACAACCTGTGGTTGCTTTGTCCACTATAGAAGCTAAGTACATGGCTGCTACTCATGCTTGTAAGGAAGCCATTTGGCTTAGGAGATTGTGTTCTGATGTTGGTGTTGATGCAGAACAGATTACTATTTGGTGTGACAGTCAGAGTGCTATTTGCCTTGCGAAGAATCCAACTTTCCATGCCAGAGCGAAGCACATTGATGTGCAGTTTCACTTTGTGAGAGATATGGTGGAAGATGGAAAGATAAATTTGGAGAAGGTAGATACTGTGAAGAATGTTGCAGATGCATTAACGAAACCAGTGGGCACTGTGAAGTTCAGATGGTGTTTGGAGTCTATGGGCCTTTTGGCCTATAGCGGTTAATTCCTGTTATGTTCCTATTGCTCTTACAAGGTGTTTGACAAGTGGGAGAATGTTAGGAATAAGGTGTCTCAACCTTGGATAATTCATATTCTTATTATTTGTTTTGTAAAATGTATTTCTTGCAAATAATGTAATTAAGTGTGAGTGTACATGTCTAGTTGGCATGTTGATGTGTCACTCCACTTAATGTGTCGGCATCTTGAATTGTGTATAAGGAGATCATGGCTGAAACGGTTATGACGGATTCCTATGACACGTAAGAGCTATGTCTGGAAGATTCAATGACAGGTGAAGACATGTGGCAACTGATAAAGTTGAGTACTTCGGGTTCCTATTTTCTCGGAGAATGGTAAAACCCTAATACAGTTATCTTCGGAAGTTGCCCTAAAAAGGGAAGCGCATGATATAAGTGTTTTTTAGGGTTGCGAAGATGTGTGATGTGAGTGTATTGTTGGAACGTTTTGATGTTGCCGCATTTTGTCTTCAAGTGTTGGAAATCTCCTGAAAGAACTTGCATTGCAAGTGTGTTGTAACCGTTGTGTTGAAGATAATACATTGTGCAGGTTTTGGAGTGCTGGGGTTTTTTACTGAAAGGTTTTCCCCAGGGTAAATCATTGTGTCATTCATCATTTTCTGTATGTATGGTATATTGCTGCAATATCACTATTAAGTAGATTCTAGCGAATCTGAAATTGTAGAGGTTTAAAGCAATTTACACCATACTTTCCTTAAGAGATTAGTGTAGAGGCTGTTTGCTTTGAGTTTTCCTTACACAAAAGTACGTAAAAAACACTGATTAAGCAATGTTTCTATAAATTTCTTGATTATTTGTTATTTTTAAATGTAGTTAAAAATGCACTCCAGTTCACACTAAAACTTAAAACTTTATATTCTTAAGTTCAAACTTGAGCGAATTTAGAAAAGAGATGCCAAACTAAAGTTTCTAATTTTAGTTTTCGGCAGTTAGTGCCTAATTTTGAGAGCCTTTTGGATAGACCTTTGGGTGATAGAAAGTTTCTAGATTTTTGATGCCATTTGGAGCTATTTTGGAAGCTGATTTTTAGGCTTTTTGAGGGAGCTCAAAAATGTAGAAGGAGTTGCCTTTTGGAGGGACAACAACCTGATTTTTTCCTATTTGGGCACCACAAGGTCACATCTTGGCTATAAATCTAAGAAATTTGAAGTTCGTAGGGTGGACAATTTCTTGCTTTCTTACTCTCTTAGTCATTTTGGAGAGCTTTGTAAACTCATTTTGAATCAGATTTTGATGCCTTATTCCTTCACTTGCAATAAAACAGTAGATTTCTCCTTCTCTCCTTGTCATGATCTCATGATGATAGTATGACTTTGTTGTGATTCAGATTGTTGAATCCTTCTTTGTCTTGTTGTTCTGAATGTTTGTCAATTTTTGCAATAGGTTCAGGTTGCACATTGTATTCTATTTTCAAGAGTCTTTATGAAAAATACTTATGAGCCAAATGTATTAAGGTAAGTTTTGAGAGTTAATCATTGTGAAAGATGTGTTGTGAGATAAGTTTCATTAGAGTCTCAACATTTAGTTGATCATCTTAAGTCGTAGGTGTTAATTTTTAGTTCTTCCTGCTCTCCTTTTTCTTGAAAGTGCATAGGTTAGATTATTAGCTAGAGGGAACTAATCCACTCAGGAGATTCACTCTCTCTTGTTGGTTTACCCACAAACCGGAGAGTGTTTCCATGTTGTGACAAGATAGACAAGTCCAACTTGCCTAAAGGGTACAATCTTGATCGCCAACACACACCAAAATATTGAGAAGGGGAGTGAAACAATATACTTCAAATCTCAATCCCAATTAATAACTACTAATGCTAAGTTATACCAATTAATCATTCATATACTTAACCAAGACAATAATGAAGACAAGCATCCACACAAGAACACATTTGACACCACATTTACATGGAAAACCCCATAGAGGAAAAACCACAATGTGAGAAATGCTACTAGGATCTACTATCCTAATCCAGCCTCACAAGTAAATAATAGTTAAAATTTTGATTTAGGCTACAACCCAAAGAAAATACAACTATGTGTTTATACAATTTTTTTTAGGGCTACAACCCAAGGAAGCTACTACTCCCTTATTGAAGAAACCTGAAATATGACTAACTTAATGGATTCAACCACTGATAGTCATCAATTCTGCACATTAGTTCCGAGGTAGATCTTATCATGCTCTACTAATACACTTACACATCTTCACACACTTCCATACTTCTCTTCTCATCTTTGATCTTCTATATATAGAATCCACACACTTGGAAAATGAAAATATAGTCGACCATAAGCAAGATAAAAGATGGTTTACATTATTTCCAAATGAGTCGGCATGAGCCATAAAACTTATTCAAACAATCCATAAACTCTCCTTACACTTGAACTTGTGGTGCATATCATTAGTATACCTTATTCAGCCTAAAATAAAACATATCTTCACAAAATAACTTGAAACAATTATGTGGTAATGGAAAGAAGAAAGATCTAAATGTTCTGCATACCTTAGACACCATGAGACATGTGGAGTTTCTACACAAACTCATACAATATATATACACAATCTTCTGCTAGTGCAAGTAATCAAAAATTTGTTCCGATGAAGATTAAGCATCTAGAACCAGTTGTATCAAACTATCACTTTGGAAAATGAACTTGTAGAGCACCAAATTACTTGAAACATCAATGTAGCATATATTGGACATCATTGTGTATGTCCTCAAAACTACTTGGCCAAAAATTTATATCAAGAGGAATGTGGAGCATTCTAACAAGCCTTCTAAACCACTTCTCTCTACCTTAACATAGTCTGGTATTCTATCACATGTAACTTTTACTGCAGAAGGAATATTGACATAAAAACTTGGATATAATACATTGACATCCTTACAATCTTAAATTTTAAACCACGAGACTAAATATTGCTCTCCTAAAGGATGCAGACTAGAATATTATGTCTCTACCTTAGGGTATATACTATGAATTCCTTAGATAAAATTTATGCAATTTATCTCTAAGTGCAATACAATAAAATGAAAAAATATGAATGTAGACAACTAGAAAACACATCAAGACATGTGTACCCACCTTCACATCATACTTAGGAAACATATAGACTACTAATCTTTTGAGTTTCTGCAATGCTAACTTGAACCATTAGATATCTCTACACACTAGAAATCTCAATCTTAAGAACACTTTTGACATCAATGAAAATCATGATTATCAAGTTGCAACACAAGACAAGTTTCCTCTTTCTGTGATTTTGTAGACCACTAATCAACCCTTTACAAAGCTACCTGTGGACTCATGAAATATCTTTAAAATGTGCCACATGTCACACTTTTGTTTCTATAAAATACTTGCGGCTTCAAGAAATTCCTTCATGCCACATGGTGTTAATCTACAATTCCAAAGATTACTTTTATTTTAACAACATACTCTTTGCAGACTAGCAGAAACCACTAAAATAATGCCAGCTATTAATGCTTTTGCAGTTTCATAGACTATTATCTCCTTATTAAAATATTACATGCATGGTGAAAGTGTGGAAAAAGGAAACATGAGCGATGGGGACCACATATTAAGCATGAGAAACTTGAGTTATTTATTTTAACATATGTAGAATTTATCTTTTAAGTGAGCGCTAGGGAATAAAACAAAGGGGTTGGTAACTAATGTAGTAAAGGGCTTAATAGATAACTAGTGGCACTAGGAATTAGATGAACAAGTCCCTGATGAAATAGAATTAAAGTACATGGAAAAGGAAATTAATTAGGGTTCTTTATGGTTTTTGGCTTGAATGCATATATAAAGGTATTTTAAACAAACCCTAGCTTGAATAACAACATTATGAAGCCTAGGACTTAGGGAAAAATTTGAGAACCATAAAAAATGTGAAAAATGTATCATCAATACCTAAGTTTGAGTAGGATGTTGTCATCATCTAGGACACATTTATAAATTGGCCAATATGTTTTTCTTTTAGAGGATGTTCAGAGATTATTTTTCATCCCTAATACTTTTAAGGGTGGATCCAAGTATCCATCAATCATAGTTGGGATATTGAGGCATCCAAAAAGGACAAAAATAGGGATTAAATTTTTAAAATGCCAAAAACATCTTAATACATCAACACTTTGGCATATATTTGTTATGTAAAATCAAGAACATAAACATGAGGGAATAGTAAGGAAATCACTTATTAGAAGTCACTATGACATGATAATTTATGATATTGTAGCCTTTCAAGTAGGGTTTTCCAAAAGTATAATTTGCAATTATTTTATTTAATTATTATAATTATTTTGTATTTTCCACTAGTATATTTTTACTAAACATAAAGGCCTATATTTGACGAGCAAGGGAAAATTAAAAATGAAAAAAAAAATCTAAAAAGTGTGCCCTCTCCAATAATGTCTTTTTTTCAAAAGAATGGATATATAAAATTGAAAAGTTATGCATTATGGCATAATATTACTCTGAACTATAACTAATTTGAATAAGAAAATAATAATAAATAAAATATGCAACAAACAACTACAAAAAATTATGCATGCCCTGTATATCTAGATTTTAATAATCTATGTTTAGAAATTATGAATATATCTTTAAAATGCTCTAAAGTATAAAAATAAGTCATGTTTAAAAAATTAAATAAAATATTGTTATTTTTTTAAATATGTATTTAGAATCTATACAGAATCCTTAAAAAGTGTTAGTTTGTAAATCTTCAAATTATTAATGATTGACTTGATATAAATAATCAAAAGTAAAAAAATTGGTTTAAAATGCTAATTATAGTGTTCAATTTAGGAAAAAACTAGAACACACTATTGTGTTATCACCATTTGTTTAATACAATTTATAACATGATGTATTTTAAATAAACTTATAAAAATGTCTAGTATGACTACAATAACACATGATACTATATGTGTGTACAATAAATATTTTTTATAGAGAATAAAAGGCGTATTTTGAAAGGACCCTCAAAACCTTTTGTAAAATCAATACAAAATATATCAATGAAGACCATCATAAAAATACAACAATATGCATCATGCAACCAAGGGGCTGGAAACAACTCATAGCTCAGTCACATCTAAATCCAAGAAGGGAAAGAACAACAAAAGATAAACCAACTTAAAGTGGTTTGAAATTGAAGCATTCTAGAGAACTCTATAACTACTAATTTTCATTTCCCTCACATCTGAAACCAAGGAGGGAAAGAACAACAAAAGATCAACCAACTTAAGGTGGTTTGAAATTGAACCATTCTAGAGAACTCTAGAACTACTAATTTTCCCTCCAATAGAAATAATGATGCATTTATCCTTCATTTCAATGATGATGGTAATTTATTTATATAATAAAGTATTTGGAACATATATATGCATCTAATACATCACCAATAATGTAATTATAAAGCAACTCATTTCGTATGATTCTAAATCAGTTACTATCAGAATATATAATATTAAACTCAACTAATTTAGAATTTGGAAACTTCAAAAATGGTTTGAATAAATGGTAATTTGAAGATGGTGTAGCTTTTGAAACCTCAATAACTTTTCCATTTTTTGGTATAACCTCATAGCACCTTTTCAACACTCTTTAACACAATCATCCTCACCCCAATCATGCAAAATCTACTGCAATAACATTTTCAATTCAATTTATATTACTACTAAAATTTTATAAATTTTTAAATAAAAAATTACATAAGATTACATACCTTCATAAAGACTGCATCAGCTGATGGAATATGTTCAAACATGTTACCACTCACATGCTCTACTCCTACAATATTAAAAACTTAACCATATAATCTTGCTATTATTATAATATAACTAAACAATAATTATTCTAATCATATGTGCTAATACCTACAAATAGAAGTAGTTTTCCCTTTCATATTGTTATCTAACACTTGAGAAAAAGAAAACAATTTATTACCAAAATTCTGGGTTGAGATCAATCTTACCAGCAATAGGAAGTGCAGAAGCAATCACATGAGGCAAGTCAAAATTAATTGCTCTAATGTGTTTGTAATTCTCCACAATGATGGACAAGGCAGAGCCCACACCTCCCCCAACATCAACCAAAGAAGTTATCTCCTTAAATCCCTCCTCATAAACCCTGACAACAGAAGCCATGACAGCACGAGTGTCACAGGACATGGCCTCGTTAAATATCTTGTTCGCTTAAGAATTGTTTAGAGTGTAGTCCCAACTACTCATACCAAAAGCCTTACCAAAGGCGTAGCGGCCTTCTAACACAGACTCGTGTAGGTGCATCCATGCTTGGAAGGCAACATGGCTGGTCGCTCCCAGCAAAAGTGGAACATAATTTTGCATGGACACACCACAACTTAGATCTCCTTTACTTGTTTCCTGCACAAGCAATTTAGAAATGGGTGTGAGGGCATATCTACATTGCTTGAAGTCCTCCTCGTGTGGGATCTCACTAAAGACTTGGTCGCTGGCTAGAAATCTGAGAAGACGAAACAGATATTCTATGCTGGGGGGGCTTTTGGTGGAGGCTGAAATATGGGCAGCAATTTCGTCTAGGGTAAGAGAGCCTGAAGCCTCGGCAATTATGTCGGGAATATTCAACAAAACAGCAGCTCTGAGAGCCATGGGCTTAGATATGCTGAGTATCATATCATACAGTTTTAGCTGAGATAAAAGAGTAACGGGCTGTTGAATTGAAATTGCAGAAACAGGAGGAGGAGGAAGAGGAGGAGGGCGAGGAGCCATAACTGAACTCGATAGAAGTAAATGGGGATAAGAGCAATTATTTGTGATCTCACTTGTCAGTTTACCTGAAAAGGAAAGTTAAAGAAAGTCTTTAAAGGGTCACAATCTTGTCTGACACGATGCAGACTTCATTTATTTTAGATTGCAGTGCAGATTGCGAATATGATATTATAGGCAAATAAACCAAATACGTGGCATATGGCGAGCATCATCTTTGTAATCTTTAGTACTAAAGTTGAGATAAAATGGTCAGCGTCGAACCTCTTCACACTTGTATTTATGTGCTGGTCCAGTTGATGTATCCTCTAGAAAATGTGCATCTAATTATGTTGAACCTTCTTGCTCTTCATTTAAAATAACCGTCTCACATGCATGCATAAATTAGGGTTCATACATCCCCATATAGGGAATTATTATTTATAAACAAATTAATCTTTGTGAAAAAGGTTAAACAATTAATCCTACCAATGTTCAGTTGTAGCATGCACCCTATATTATTTTGGTGAAGTGAAATGAAAGAAAGATAGTGGAGAAAATTGTTTTCTATGAATTTTTTGAGTCCGTTTTAAAAAATGGGATGTGTATTTTGAATTTTTTTTTCGAAATATGACTATTGAGATCTACTCCTCTAAAACATGAAGGACGATCACTAGATGCATAACTAAGAATCATGTGGAGATAATCAAGTATACATAAATAGATATCGATTGGAGCTAAACCTCCTAAGGTCTAATTCATCTCATTTATGCAATAAAGTAATAAAATTGAAATTGTGTACCACCAATACCATTCCATGTCAATATTTAAGTGTTGATTTGTTGATGGGAATTTTGATGTCTCAAATTAGATGAGAATTTGAGGTGAAGTCAAATCTTTCTTGAAATCAAATCAAATCCAAAATGACCTCAACAGTTAAGTCTTGAATTGTTGTTTAACTCACTTTTTTAGTGTTTTGTAGTTTCATCAAAGGGGCTTACAAGATTTGGACAAAATTTACAACACACTAGACTAAATTGTACATAAATAATGTGTTCTTTAGGTTTAACAATATATCCCCAAATTGATACTAACATATATTACCTAAAAATATCACTTTTTAGCTTATAACCCACAAACTTGTTCTCATCAAATTTCCACTCGATAATAATACTATGCAAGTTTTTTATAAATGGGATTTAAAAATAATAATTTCAAACAACCGCATTATTTATTTCATACTATAAAAAAATTGGTCAACTAATTTTTTAGTCAACTATTTTAATATAAGATAATACATTTTTTATATTTTTTTTTGTATTTTGTTCAATTTTGTTTTCTTTTTCTTTTTGTATTTCGCCCCTTTTTATAAGAATTTTTTTTATTTTTTATTTATAAAAGAAAGAATCATAGAAAATGATTAAGAGATAATTTTTAAGTCAACCCTTCAACAAAAATAAAGAGAAAATAAATATATTTTTTAAATTTTTTAAATTAAAATTATTATTCATAAAAAAGTATATTACTGATTAATAAAGAAACATTATTAATATAGAATATATTGAACAAAAAATGTATTTACCAAACAATGTAAAGAGATTTCAATAAGGTACATCAATAAGGTATTGTCCTAACTATTTTAAAATGAAATGATGATAAGATACAAAATAGAAATCACATAGGTTTTATGTACAATGGGTAGGTGATAGATGTGTGGAAGGTCTATAGAGTAGGAAAAGGGATCTTATATCCAACCAGAAGAACACAAACCAACTAGGGTTTTAATGATTGACTTGCTGCTAGAAGAGAGAGCCAATATCATAGGGTTTGGTCCTTTTTGAGTTGTAAAGAGGATAAATCTCATGTGCGTTTTAAAAATTCTATTTTATATATACCCTAGAATTGAAAATGCAATTTATCACATAGACAAAAATAGAAACTATCAAAAAAATTGCAAAATTGGGAAAATGAAATATAGAGGAACTTGGATTGAAAGTTGAGCCTAAATTAGGTGGATAGGGGAATGGAAACCCTAGACAAAAGTTATTTCTTTTTTTGGATTTGCAAATTCAAATGGTGGGTTACATTATGCTATTATGTTTCCTATGACTTGCTCTTGACAAAATTTCTATATTTGATCTACACAAATGACAAGAGAGGGGAAGGTTGCATTATATAGGGGCTTGCCTAAGTCAAACACATTTTTTGTCTACACCTCCACATATAGCGGATGAGGATGATTAAGAGTATATTCCCTAGGTCTAGTATAGGCCAAAACAAAAATTTACTGAAATGACTAATGATAAATGATAATGTTACCTTGGTATAAAACCCTTGTCAAAGTGATGTTCACACCATAATTTTCCAGGAAAGGTTATTTGATGGATTCTTGAATTCCTTGGTAAACCTAAAAGAGGTTAACCCAGAAAACACAATAGATTTTTGTAGCTAGCATAGAGAGGATCACTTAGTACATCTTCACAATAAGTGCATCATAATAACTTCTTCTTCATAATTTCCTTCTAATGTTCAAATGAGAAGAAATCTTGTTTATATATGCATCCCCATTGATATTTTAATTATAGGTTGGTTGGGATCCTTTTAATCCTTCGGGTATCAATGCCAATACATTTAATTTGAATTAGGTCCCCTTCAAGATCAGTGGCACGCCCGCCCTTCATTAGGTACTTTTTTCTCAATTTTATTGAGATATTGGTGAATTTTATATATTTTTATAATTTGGCCCTAAAATGAATAATTTATTATTATAATTAATGTTGTAGGAAAAGTAGGGTGTCCATGTAGTGTGAAATTGTCATGGGTGAAATTTTATGATACTACAAGGTCAATTAGCATTTTTTCTCCTTTTTTCATATATTCATGCAATACATGAGTTTAATTGGCTAGCCGTTAAGAAAATGATGTTGTGTTACAACCAAGCTCTTGATGGACACATGACTTCATATTGACTATGCATCTCGTTATATTAAATTTACATATTATTTAAAGTTTAATATTTAGTCTCATAAGTGTGACATCCTTGGAATGCACAAAAACCCAAAGGAGTTATCATATCTAAAAATACTCCCTTTCTATATGATCTCTCCGATCTCTTTTCTTCTCTCTCCATCTCTTGCTCCCTCCATTATTTTATCCTTCTCTCTCTTCTCTCTTACATGTCAAGTGGCACTACTTAGATGTAAATTCATAACATGTTAGACTATTTGATGGCAATTTAAGTAGTGAAGTTTTCACATCTTCATGTATTCTTACCTAATTGATGAGAAAATTCCTTAATGTATGATTATAATCTTACAAGCTTATGAGTATATTCATGCCAAGATGGGGGTTGGGGCCCAGGAGGTTGATCATGAGGTCTAGTCTCCCCCACCCCCATGGTACTGGAGGGCATGTCGTGCCAGCGCCACCGGTCAAGTTAAAATTTTTACCAGGCGCATTGCAGTTTATAGGGGGTCGTGCTACCCGATTCCTATAGTCTAATAATATATATATATATATATATATTCATGCCAAGATACATGGAAGAATTAGTAGTTGATACATCAACAAGGATGTTTCTATAAATTAAAACTTAGTATGGTGAATATATGATAGATCTTAGATCAATGGTATTTTTTAAAGAAATATTCAATTATTTTTAATTGGCATGTACATCCTTAGCTTGATTTTTTAGAGTCACATATGCATTATCATTTGGTTTCCTTATCTCCTAATCCTTCTCAAGGTAGAATAGATATGAGGGATCAAATAATAAAGAAAATATATAATTATATCAATCTACATTTTTCTATAACCACTTACAATATTGGGTTGAGGACAACACAATTCTCCAATAATCTCACTTTTATCAATGATTTATCTACGGAGTGCATTGTATGGTAGATACCATATAGCATAGATTTGATTGTCCCAAATGACTTTTATTGGTAAGCTATGTTGCATCATACATTTGAACTTGGTATTGATAAAATTGTGTGATGGTATAAATGATCCCTTCTATTTAAATAAGATTAAATGTTCATATTTTCTAGTATGCTAAATTCTAGTTAAATGGTGTCTCAACATATAATATATATAAAAAACTATCTATGACGATTATACAAGATCTAGTTTCATTCAAATTAGTGATATCAAATAAACTTTAAGCCAAGTAGTGGCCATGAAAGTCTATCCAACATGTCCTTTTGAAGATAAAATGCCTCTATACTAAAAATTTCACAATCAATTTGTATTTGATTTTACATTACTAAAATACAAAATAGAGAGGGGAATACAGTAAGGGAGATAGAGCATGAGTGAGAGTGAGAGAAAAAATATATAGAGGGAAAGAGAGAGATAAATAAAGATGTAGAGAGTGATTATATATATATATATATATATTGACAAAAGAGAGATATAAAGAGATAAGGCAAGAGAGAAATAAGAGACATAAGGGGATAGAGAAATAGAGAATAGAGGAGCTATA
The DNA here is from genome assembly GCA_007115665.2 of Sequoiadendron giganteum. NCBI lineage: Eukaryota > Viridiplantae > Streptophyta > Pinopsida > Cupressales > Cupressaceae > Sequoiadendron > Sequoiadendron giganteum. The sequence continues at coordinate 26,831,087 of CM021105.1, read as the reverse complement.
TTTTGATCAAGTAATTTTTTCGAATAATTCAAAGATGACACATGATGTGGGAGCATCTAGGATGTAAGAGCAATCTTGCATCACCCAAATAAATTGTTGTTTCTTTTCAACAAGGGTTAATTTGGTTGGGCTACTATTTTTAGTAAGTTTGCATTTATGCATAGTTGGATACAAAATCTTACATAAACCTCTAGAATGGTGAATTGAATCGAACGGTGAAAAATCACTTCAATATCATTCATCATTTGTGTGATATTAAAATTTTAATTTTTAAAAATCTTTTAAAAATATTCAAAGTCAAATTTGAAGCCCTTAGAGGCTCTGGATGGCCCTGAAAATTCGTAGAAATCCAAAGTGGTCTACCTTGGGTATTACTTTGAAGACATGCACCTTCTTTAGAGCTTTCCGAAAAGGTATTATAATTAAAAATCCAACACTCAAATTGAAATTTACGACCATACGAAGTTGTACTACCAAACTGGGATAAAATTTCAAAATATCTTCTTGTAGGGGTTACACTTTCTAGAAGATTTTGTTGAAAGTATGAAGGTGTTGTCATTGATTTCAACTAGTTTCTATTTTCATCGATATCAACTATGTCATGAAAGTTGGTTATTGATTGTATATGTCAAGGATGTTGTGAAAATTGTAATAAAAGAAGGTATGTAGGTATTCAGTGTATGCTTTGAGATGTACTCCATATTGCTGCTATCCTTGTGCAAATCTGAGGTATTGTTCATGGCTGGTGGTAGTTGCTATATCTAGAATTTGGGCTTATGGATTGTTGTACAGTGGGAGATATCTTCACCAGTATGTGAATTGTGCATTTCAGTGTGTGACTGTGGTCTAGGAGAAATGTAGTTGCTCCAAATTTCTTTAAATTTTGGTTTCATGACTTCCAGTTCTAAGAATAAGTTGGTGAGGTCATATTCAAGTGAAATTTGTTGTCTAGAAAGATTGGATCAAGTTAAGGATGTGTATGCTTAATTGTTTTATTATTTTTGCACTGGTGTTGGTTGACCTTGTGTTTAACACTACGTACAAAGTTCATAGAAGCGTGTTGAGGTGTGTTGGGACTTAGTTAGGTCATCATTAAGTACATATGTTTGGGTTTTGCTCATTCTAACTATTCGACCATAGAATGTTTTGGTACCAACAAAATTTGAATTTGTAAATACAAATGGTGTGTGGTTGACCTTGGATGGGTTTCAAGGTTCAAGGCTATTAGAGTAATAGGTTAATTACTTAATTAATTTAATCATATTGATTAATTAATTAAGTCACTTTTACTTTATTTTTCACTTAGGATAAACTTATGGACTTTAATAATTAATTATTTAATCCTAGGGTTCACTTTAGGGTTCCGATCTCCTTTCACAAGGATTGATCTTATTGTAATTATTCAATTCTTGTTTATGCAATTTTTTCTTTAGGCTTGTAGAGAACCTTGTTTTTGTTTTAGTATCTCTTCTACATGATAGGTTATTTGTTTGTAGGTGTTCACTAGGTTCTGTGAGGTTGGTTTATCAACTTCAACATGGTATTAGAGCTTTAGATCTGTCACTTCATGTTCATTGTTTGAGGAATTCAAGGCTTGAAAGATTATTTATCTTGCATCTTGAGTCAATTTGGACATCACCATTGCATCTAGAAGGTTTGAAATACTCAAGATTGACCTTTGTTTTATCAATTTTGGTTATATGACGCCCGATCTATGAGGGTTTGAAGTTTATGAGGTTTTCTAGATCTAGAGCATACTTGCAATTTTGGAGCACTTTGAGCCTAAATAGACCTCGCCATCACATTTAGAGCACCCAAAAACCCCAAAATTTACTATCAAATTGTCGAAATTGAAAATAGTGACTCCGAGAAGCAATTTTTTTCCATTTTTGGGCTATACGACCTAGTATGACACACAATCCGATATTTTTTTAATAAAAAAACATAGTTTTGTAGGGCGCCACCATTATTTAACTGCTAGTGGTTAATGCTAGCATCTAGCCTAACCGCCAGGCTTAACCCCTAAACACTTTTGGAGTAGTTTTGGTATTTTGGCCATAACTTTTGCATACAAACTTAGTTTTTCGAAAAAAAATTATCATTGGAAAATTGGTTTTGGGCCTAATCCAATGGTGGAAGTTATTTCTCATATACTTTTTGTTTTGCCACATTTACTCCTAGTCAAATTCAGAACTTATTTTTGCACTCCCAGTGGCGTAAATTTTGCATACAGACTTTGTTTTTCACAAACAAATAGTCATCGGAAAGGTGTTCAAATGCTATTTTCAGATCTGCAATTTATTTCATCAAAAAATTTACTAGGTACACAAATATTTTTCTGAAGTTTTTTTTTCTTTTTCACACTTTCCAGCTTTCAAATTTGTACTGGGGTTTGGTTTTTGTGTTGCGGGGGGGTGTTTTTTTCTAGATTTATGTATATACACATTAGAAACTAGAAAACTCTACCATTAAACACATTTTCAAAACTCAAACATGATGATGGACCACTCATCCATTGATTGTCTTTCCCCACACAATTATCATACCTAGAAGGCACACATGTCTAGACTTCTCATATCAAAGGAGCTATGGTCCTATTTGGATGAGAATCAGTCTCAGTTGACACATCCATTTGAGGTTCTACATCACAGAAACAGAATGGATGAGGCTATGGGTTTTCTATCATTACATGTTACAAATAGTCTTTTATTTCACGTGGAGGGTTGCACAACTCCTCGAGCTATGTGGACTAAGTTTCATGATCTTTTTGGCACCATTAATCAGTTCAGTGCACTTAAAATACCTTGCTACCTAATTCATTTCCATGTATGGAGAATTTCTTGATTAAATCCAAATCACTCAAATCATTGTTACAAGGTTGTGGTAAGAACAAAATAGACACCGAGTGTATATACTTGATTCTATCTAAGATTCAAGATTCATTTCAAATATTCTCTTCTAAATTCTACTCCACCATGGATGATTTGGGTCCATGATTTACCATGCCTACCATTGAGGTATTCTTCAATCGATTAACACGTGAGAAGGCCAAGCTAACATAGTTGGATGCTCTTCCAGAATCAAAGAACCAAGCATTGGTAACTCATACATCTCAGGGGAAGTAGAAGCATAAACAAATGTCGAAGGTAGATTCAACAAGTAGTGAGAGTTCCTCCAAGCAACCACATAAATCTGATTCCAAACCAAAATCCAACCCTAAGAAGGGTATATCTTCTAAGTCTAGTGAGTCTTCCTCCAAGAATAAGAAGAAATCAGGTGATCCTTGCAGTTTTCAGGTGTTGGAAGCAATTAGAGGCTTTAGAGGAGGCCATGGAGCAACATCATATCACCTCACCTCAGTCACCTTCCCCACACATAGGGAAAGGTCATGCTCTTTCTACATGAGCATTACCTTCAGGATCCACTTGGATTCTAGATTCTCGTGCTTCTCACCATATGACACACACTCAAGAGTTTGTCACTACACTTGCCCATTGTGGCACTTCGCATATTGTAGTTAGTGACTCTATACAACTTACAATTATGGGTTTAGGTTTGTTTCATTGGATGGTGGTTGTCTTTAGGATGTACTTGTTGTTCTTGACATTTTGACAAACCTCCTTTCAATTTATTACATTTTCCATTCTCTCATTGGTAAGATAGTTGAGTTCTCACCACATGATGTTGTTATTTGAGACCTACATGATCTTGATTTGGTAGTGGCTACTGGGAGTGTTGATTATGCATCTTTATTATACATATTTGATGGCTTTGAGAGTATAGATGTTTTAGGTTCATCTCTTATAGCACATGTAGACATAGTGAGTAGGCTTTGGCATGAGCATTTTGGCCATGTCAATTATATATATCTACATCAGATGAGCACATAGGCACTTTTGATTGGGCTCCCATAGATTTCTTGTACTGATGGTATTTGTTGAGGTTGTGTACTTGGAAAACATCATCAAGATTATTTTCCTACAAGTAGAGCCACATGTGCTAAGGCACTCCTGGAGTTGGTACATAGTGACATCATGTTCTTTTCGACTTCTTCATTTTTAGGGGCCAAATATGTTCTCACATTAATTTATGACTTCTCCAGACGTACATGGGTGTACTTTCTTAAGTACAAGTCTAATGTCTTTGTATCATTCAGGATCTTTAAAAAAATTATGGAGAAGTAGCCTGGTCTTTCTATCAGGAGGATATGCATAGATAATGGGAGGAAGTTTGTTAATCAAGCTTTCAAGGAATTTTGCACTAAGAATGGATTGCAGCATCAGTTTATAGTAGATTACACCCTTCAGCAGAATGGTGTTGCTAAGAGAAAGAACATGACTTTAAAGGAGATGGCTAGTTGTATGATATAGTCACGGTCTATGGATTCTTCGTTTTTGGCTGATGTAGTCAATTGTGCCAATTATACTCATAATCAGATGCCTCATAAGGCATTACAACACATAACTCCTAAGGAGGCTTGGATCCATGTCAAGCCTGATGTTTCTACATTCCAAGTTTTTGGTAGTGAGGCTTGGGCATTTATTCCTGATGCTCAACAAAAATCCATGGAGAGGAAATACTGACCATTCATATTTTTGGCTACTATGAGGATGTTAAGGTGTAGAAGTTGTTTGATCCTAATTCCATAGAGGTCTCATTTCAAAAAGATGTCCACTTTGATGAGCATTGTCCTCTGATGGATTCTTCATTACCAACTTCTCCCTCACTACCTACTCCTCCCTCTTCATCTCTTGAGGATGATGCAGATGATGATCCACCATCCCCACCATCACCAAATACACAACATTTTCCCAAGTGGGCCCGCTTTATTGTAGAGGCAACTGGATCTTTGGAAAATGATCCTTTAGATTCCCATCGTACATGTTCACAAACATCAGGTTCTATTCTTTTGAGTCATGTCATTTCTGATGATCCTAAGAGGTTTTTAGAGGCGATAGGTCACCTTGAGTGGGATAGGGATATAGAGGAGAAGTATTCTTATTTGATGAAGAATAATACTTGGGATCTTTTTCATCTTCCTAAGGGAATAAATTTGGTTCGATGCAAGTGGGTGTACCGTACCAAGTTTTCTACAGATGGCTCAATAGATAAGTATAAAGCATGTCTTGTTGTGAAGGGATTTTATCAGGTTGAGGGTATTGATTACTTTGAGACCTTTGATGTTGTTGCCAAGATGAATTCTATTTGCTTTGTACTATCACTAGGAGCTTCACAGGGATGGATAATTTTTCTGATGGATGTCAAGAGTGCCTTCTTGCATGGGGACCTACATGGAGAGATATATATGGAGTTTCCTTAGGGTTTTGTGTACAACACTTCTTTGGTTTGCAGAATTTATCATTCATTGTATGGTCTCAAACAAGCCCCTTGGGCTTGGCATGAAAAGATGGACTCTTTTTTTATTTTGTCTCACTTCACATGCTATCATTTCAATCCCACAATGTACATTCAGCATCAAGAGGGTGATCTTTTGATCCTTGTGCTATATATTGATGATATCATTCTTATATGTAGCTCATCCTCTATGATTCTGAGTGTTTAGAGATCTTTGATGGAGTAGTTTGAGATGACAGATCTTGGTCTTTTGTACTATTTTCTTGATCTATAGGTTATTCATTCATCAGATGGGATTTCCATATATCAATAGAATTATGCTCTTGATATGCTCCAAATATTTGGCATGCTTGATTGCAAGCCTTCCCCCACACCATTTTATTCAGGTTTTGTTATGTCTTCCACTTGCTCTACTCCTTTAGTAGACTCTACATTATTTAGGCAGTTGGTTGGCAGTTTATTGTACCTAACACATTCGCACCCTAATCTTTTCTTCGTGGTTGGTCTTGTCTCTAGGTTCTCCCATGATCCACATGAGAGCCATTGGTAAGCTACCAAATGTATCTTGAGGTACATTCAGGGCACCACATAGTATGGCATTCACTACACATTAGGATCCCCTCACATTGTTGGCTTCACTGACTTAGATTGGGATGGTGATGTCAATGATCGAAAGTCCACTTCCGACTTTATTTTTTTCCTTGGTTTTGGTCCTCTCACACAGTCTTGCAAGAAGCAATCTACTAGATTGCATTATCATCTACAGAGGCTAAGTACTAAACAACAGTGTTAGCTAGTCAAGAGATTTTATGGCTTCGATAGTTGATGATAGAGTTTGGGTTTCCTCCTGATACTCCAACTATTCTTTGGTGTGACAATCAAAGTGCTATACACATTTTCTGCAATCTAGTGGACCATCAGCGGATGAAGCACATGGGTATGTGTAGGATCATGATGGGCCAAAAAGTGGTGATATGTGAGTGATATGATGGCCCATGTGGCTGACGAGCTTTGTTTACCCAAAATTGATGAAACGAAAAGGGGTTTTTAAAAGAGATTCTCAGCCTTCCACTAATATAAATTATGTTTTACTTTGAATTTGATAAATAATTATTATAAATTCCTAATTGATAGGATAATTAAAAGACATCTATAGCTTTCAAATGGTATCACATTTTTCAATCTGAAACATGCATCACATTCTATGCTTCACATACTATAGGATTAAAAAAAAAAAATTGAATTTCATGAAGTTTTTACCAAGTTAAGGTGGTCAGACATTTGAGTTTTTATATTTTTTAAAAGTTGTAATAAAAAATTCATAATTATTTATTTACTTGGAAATAAATTACAAAAAAATATGCATCACATCAGGACATGAGTCCTCTACTTATATCTAAAATCTTATAATTTTTTTTTATAATTTTATTGTAGTTAGGGTGGTCAGACAGACACCTACTTCTTATTTTTTCCGTGAAATTTAAGTACTACTACATTGAAATTTCAACTTTTCACCAAATAGATTTTTTTTTTCAATAAACCTAGTAGTTTAGAAGCTACATTCAATTTTCTATAGATTATATACATATTTTGAAATAATATAGATAACTCATTCAAATTTTTACATCAAGTTGCCAATCTCTGATTTTCTGAATTTTCATCGCCACCTAAGGGCCTATTTTTTCCATGATGATTCTGCACATACCCATATTGAGATCCACATGCACTTCATCAGGTAGTTGATTAAGGATGGTTCTCTCATCTTCGAGTACATTCCTATAGAGGCGCAGGTTGTAGAAATCTTCACGAAACCTTTGGCATCATCACGCTATCTTCAGTTGTGATCGATGCTTGGGGTGAAGGAAGTTTTCCTTGGGGGGTCTTTGTGAGGCCTTCCTTCCTTCATGTTTTTTCGCATGCTTTCATCTCTTTTCGGAGAGGATTCTTTTCCCATTGGGCTTTCTCCTTTTATCTACTTTATAGAGATTTTATTGTATTTGGGTATGTCATAAGGCCTTATTACTGGGACCCATATTTTCTCTCATGCATTTTTTCCTTAGTTTTTTACTTCTCCCTAAGTTCATCTTAAGGGGGGTGTTAGAGTAATAGGTTAATTACTTAATTAATTTAATCATATTGATTAATTAATTAAGTCACCTTTACTTTATTTCTCACTTAAGCTAAACTTAGGCACTTTAATAATTAATTATTTAATCATAGGGTTCACTTTAGGGTTTCAATATCCTTTCATAGTGATTGATCTTATTGTAATTATTCCATTCTTGTTTATGCAATTTTTGCTTTAGGCTTGTAGAGCACCTTGTTTGTGTTCCAGTATCTCTTCTACGTGGCAGGTTATTTTCTTGCAAGTGTTCACTGGGTTTTGTGAGGTTGGTTTATCAACTTCAACAAAGATGATATAAATACAAGTTTTGATGTTGATGAATGGAAAGATAGATATGAGATAGTGTGTGTGATGTGAATTTAAGTATATTAGTGTGAATTTCAAGTTTTGAGTTCCTAAAGGTAGTATTTTGAAGGTTTACTCTATCTTTCAAGCATGTCTGCAAGTGTGTGAGAAAATTGTAATGGAATCTCTATTGCATTGAGATAGTTTTCTCTCTATAATAATCCTCTTCTATCTTCTTTGTAATTTTGTGGTAGTGAGCCCTTATTGGATAGTGTGTCTTGTCTTGGTAGTGAGCCTTTGTAGTCAATTTTGGAATTCTTTATATTGTGAGCTAATCCTCACCATGATTTTTCCGTCATTGGGTTTTCCACATAAATATGGTGTTATTGTGTGCATGGTTTTATTACTTTTAGTTTTTTTTTTTTTGCATTCAATGATTAAACACATTGACATAGTAAAGATGTAGTGAATTCTTATTGATCTAACTTTTGGTGAAATCTTTAAAGGTTAAAAATTGCTACAATTGATTCACCCCCCTTCTTAGTTGTCTTGTTCAACAGATTCTAGGGCAGTTATGCATACCAGATAAAGGATATGAATGAGGGTTACAAAAGAGAGATAGAGTAGCATGGATGGTGGATTTGATTTATAGATTTGTAGATTTATGTAATAGAAATCCCATGTGATGGCAGTTGTAACATGTGATTTTATTTTTCATTTCAATGATAATAGAAAATATTTGCTTCCTTCTTGTATTTTTTTTATTTTGTTCTTTGTTGTTATGATGAGTTTCAGAGTGTAAGGGGATTACCCTTCATTAGCACATGTCGATAAGTATTTGTTGCAAGGTGTGCACCCTTGGTCTCCCTGTGTTTTCTAGTGTAGTTCTTGGGTTTGTGACATGGCCTAACTACCTATTTTGGATTCATTAACTCTGGTGGCTATATCGGGCATTAACATGTCAATCTTTTGGTGCAATGGAAACTATCTATGCAACAATTGGTATTAGAGCCTTGGTCACAGGTTCGAACCCCTCACTTGCACTAGGGGAGATTTTTGCAAGGTGTGCACCCTTGGTCTCCTTATGCTATGCAACGTAGTGCTCGAGTTTGTGGTGTGGCTTAACCACCTCTCGTAGATTCATTAACTCTAGCAGTTGTATTGGGCATTGATAGGTCAATCTTTTGGTACAACAACTTTCTGTGCAATAGTATTTATCTTTCTAGCCATATTTTTATTTCAATATATCTCTAGATGTGTCTATATATCTCCCTCCCTCTTTCTCTTTATTTTTCTAGTTTTTCTCTTTTTCTCTTCATCTCTCTCTATCTTTCTTTGTTTCTCTATTTTCCCTATCTCTCTTTGTCACTTCTCCCTCATTTCCTCTCTCTCTTGTGCATATAGAAGAAAAGAGAGGGAGGGAGAATTTTGGTCTATGCATCTCTCCCTCCCTCCCTATATCACTTTCTATATGTCCATTTCATTCTTCTCCTTATTTATCCCTCTATATTTCTACCTATGTGGATCTACTTATCTTCGCCTTTGTCTCTCCTCTCTATCTCTCTCTTTATCTCACTATTTCTCTTTAATTAATTATAATTGGTAACTAAGAAGCCAAATTTCATAACCTTTCCTAGCATCCTCTATATTTGATTCAAATCAATGGGAGACTTGGAAAAGGGCATGAATGATATTTTTTGATATGTTGTTGTTAAAACTACCTTTGTAGACATGGAAGTTAAATATGAAGCCATAGATAGTGTATGTGATTTTTTTGATAAAATTCCTCAAAAATGTAGTCTCATAGCCCACTTTGATTATATAATATACACAAAATGGACTTATTGAAAAGTTATTGGAGACTTTTAGGAAAATTCAATTGGAATGTATAAAATTATTCTTAATGGAAAAAAGGGAGCTTTAGAAAAAAATATTGCACATATATCAAAGAATAATTAATCAAAAGGGAGTTTTTAAAATTTTATAGATGCAACTACCTTGGTGGATAGTATGAAATTATAGATAGGGCACTTTGAATTTTTGACATAATACATCAAAGAGATGTCATCCCATAGAATGAAATTATTGTAGGACATGCATTGTATTATCTCTCTACCTCCCTTTCTCTTCCTCTCCCTATCTCTTTATATCTCTTGCTCTTTGTCATCTACATTCCACTATCTCCATTATTTTTCTCTATCTCTCTTCCTCTCTGTAAATCACCCTTTTCGTTATTCTCTCTTCCTCTATCCTTTTTATTTTCCCTATCTATCTTTGTCACATATATCTCTCTCTCCTATTCTATCCCTCTTTCTCACTTAATCTCTCTATTTATCTATCTCCCTCTCCATATTCAATTTCTCTCTCCTTTTCTTACTCTCTTTATTTTATCCCTTCTATATATTTCCCTTTTCCTATATCTCTCTCTCTCTCTCCCTTCTTTTTCTCTCACTCTTTGGGTATCTACAGGATCATCATGGAAAAAAAAGGCCCTTAAGTGGCGATAAAAATTCAAAAAATTAGACTTAGGAAAATTGATGTAAAAATTTGAATAAGTTATCTATATTATTTCAAAAATATGTAACAATAGAATCTGTAGAAAATTGAATGTAGTTTCTTAACTACTAGGTTTTTTTTATAGAAAAATTCTATTTGGTGAAAATTTGAAATTTCACTGTAGTAGTACTTAATTTCAGGGAAAAAATAAGAAGTAAGTGTCTGTCTAACCACCCTAACCAAAATAAAATCATAATTATGTTTTATAATATTTTATATATAAGTAGAGGACTCATGTCCCGATGTGATGCATATTTTTTTGTAATTTTTTTCCAAGTAAATAATTAATTATGATTTTTTTATAACTTTTAAAAAATATAAAAAACTCGTATGTCTGACCACCTTAACTTGGTCAAAACTTCATGAAATTCAATTATTTTTCTTTTAATCCTATAGTATGCAAAACATAGAATGTGACACATGTTTTAGATTCAAAAAATGTGATATTGTTTGAAAGCTATAGATTTTTTTCAATTAGCCAATCAAAAAGGACTTTAGTCACAATTCAAATAGAAAATGAATGATAATTATTTTTTAAATTCAAAGTAAACCATAATTTATATTGGTGGAAAGCTGATAATATCCTTTAAAACCCTTTTCATTTCATCAATTTTGGGTTAAAAAAAGTCATCAGCCACATGGGTCATCATATCACTTACATATCGCCACTTTTTGGTCCAGCATGATACTGCACATACTCCTTTCCTTTTTCTATTCATCTCTCTATTTCACATTATCTATATTTATTTACTTTATCTCTTTATGTATACATCTCCCTCTCCCGTGATATCTCTTCTTCTTCTCTCTTCTTTATCTCTCCCTATCTATCTAAGTCTCCTACTCTATCTCTCTTTATAATTTTATCTATCTTTTCTCTTATCTCTCTATTTTTCCCTCCCTCTTTATCTATATCCATATTTCTCTCTTTTTCCTCTTCGCTCTCTCTCTATACCTCTTTATCTATCTCCCTCCCTCCATCATCCTCCCTTTTTATCTTTTCCTATCTCTATTCTTTGACTTTTCTATTTGCATTTCTATGTTCCCTCTCTATCTCTTTCTCCCTCCTCTCTCCCTTTTTTATCTCTCATTTTCTCTCATTCCCTCCAGCTCTCCATCTCTTTAATTCCCATGTCTCTTTATTTCACTAATTCTTTCTCTATCTCTACCTCTCTATATATCTATGTCCCTCTTTATCTCTCTTCCACTCTTTCTATCCCACATTAGTTCTCTCTATATATATCTATCTCCCTCTATCTATAACTCAAGCCAACATTTGTATGTGTACCTATATCTCCCTAAACCCCCTCTATCCTATCGCTCTCTCACTCTCTCTCTTTCTCACTTACTCTCCATATCAATGTAGCTCACCTTTCTTTGTTCCTCTCCTCCTTTATCTCCCTCTCTCTCTATATATCTCTCTTTTCCCCCCTCTACCTCTCTTCCTCACTTCCTTTATCATTATCTATTCATATGTCTTTCTCCCCTTGTTTCACTCTCTCTATTTCTCACTCTATCTCTCTATCTACACCTCTTTTTGTATCTATCTTTGTACCTCGTTTTATCCTTTTCCTCTTTTTTTGTATCTCTCTTTGAATCTATCTATCTCTTGTTATGATTATCTTTTCCATCTAATATATCTCTCTCTATATCTCTCCCTTCTCTCTTCCTCTATATCTATCTTTCTCTATCTACATATATCTAATTTCACTCTCTTTCCTAGTTTGACTCCATCTCTATCTAACAACTATTTGATTGTGTGAAAGCATAGTAGGTTCCATAAGATTTTATCACTAGCACATTGAGTAAATCTAAGTATATAATTCCATTAAGTCCTTGTAGTAAATCTAAAGAAAAATATAGATTTGCTTCTAATAAATTAATAAAATAAAATAAAAAATGTAATGATAATGTAACATATATTTATAAATATATAAGAAACAATATACATATTATATATTTTCCAATTGTAGAACATAATTTCTATATATAATATTTAATATTAATCATATTTATTATTAACATTAAGAAATATAATATATATTTTAAACTTATGCAAATATATTTTAAAATATTCAATATATTATATAAAATAAATATATAATTAAATAAAAAGTATTGAGTGTTATAGTACTATATTATAATTAAAAATATATTTAATTATTTATATTATATAACATATAATAATAAATTTCATAAAAATAATCATGAACAGTGGAGCATCATGAGCGGAGCAGGGTAGAGCATTGCAATAGCAGAGCAGAGCAGCAATGAGTGTTCATTAACAAAGGTCAGTAGGGTTTCGAACAAGGAAGTAAATATAGGTGACAAAGGAAAGCCAACAATAACCAAACGTTGGGGAGACGAAGTAAGTAACGATGAGCCCAAGGTTGAATCGGCAGAACATATCCCCCAATGGGTTTTCACGAATGGGGAGTGGGTCAACAAGTGCCACCCTCACTTTCGCAACAAGGAACTATTACAGGAAGGCAACAGAACAAGGAAGATCTGCCATGACACGCTTGATTCCTTCAATAAAAAGTGGATATCAAAGGAAAGGGGATTTTTTAAGGAAAAAACATGGAAAGCGAACACACTAAACAAAGGCCCAAAAGCTAAAAAGGAATTTGATCAGGAATGGCGGGCAGCAAGATCGGTTAGGGTGTGGAAAAAGGCAGAGGAATTAGTTGCAGAAGGTAGTTGCAATAAAAACCCATTAGAGATAGATGTCTCCGAAGAAATTAAGGCGGATGCTGCAATTTTAAGCGACCTTGCATTTATATGTCATTTCATTGGCCAAGCCTCAAGTAGGGCAGCAATAAAGTCATGGATCCAAGAAAATTGGCAAATGAAGGTTTTAATAAGATTCTTACCTAAAGGGTTTTTCATCATAGTATTTGTAGATGAACAATCCAAGAAAAGGGTAATAGAGGGGGACATGTGGGTCATGAACAATAACCCATATGACCAGCTAGTGTGGGTAAGATTATACAATTTACTAGCAGAGTACTGGACCAGTGAGTGTTTGGAGAAGATTGGACGGTCCATAGGAGCAATGATAGAAATCGACATGGATATAGTGGAGGGAGATCTTTACAAGTATGCTCGGATGAACATCGCAGCAATAGACAAAATTCCATCTAGCATTTGCCTAATGGTCAATGGCGAGCGTTGGGTATAGGAAATTGAGGTAGAAAAGATAAGGAAATTTTGCATATCATGCATATCTACGGAGCACAGTATAGTGGAATGCAAGAACAAAAGAAGTGGTTACCAAGAAAGGGAGCATCAAAAGAAAAAAACAACTAATGGCGAACAATATCTAAAGGGAATAGTAGAAGGGAAGGTGGTTTCAGCAGTCTTAGAAATCAAAGATAGGGTGGAAGAAATGGAAATGCCACCCACACCAGGGGTTGCTCAAAAAGATACAAGTGAAGAAGTTAGCAAAGTAGTGATAGGACTGCATCAGCAGGATCAAACAAATGGGGAGATTAAAGAAAAATACCAGGATGAAGACCATGACTCCAATGCTGAATCAATTGATGGGTTAAACATAGTTGAGGAAAGATGTATTTCCCAATCTGCAATCAAACACCTCGGATTGGGAAAGATGGGAACATGAGGCTCTAATCAAGGGAGGAAATCTTTAAAACAACTAAGGGAAGAAGAGGCAGTAGCTAGGAATTATGTAAGCATCACAAAGTTTTTGAGTACCAAGGGGGGTATGCCCTCCCTTGGGAAGCAATGAGGATCACCACCTGGAATTTCAGGGGCCTTAAGGCCCTTGACAAGAGACGCCTGATCAGGCATCAATTCCAAAAAAGTGCAAGCAACCTAATCATGTTACAAAAAACAAAACTAGCAAGCGAGGAGTGTCAGAAATTCATAAATTACTGCAGAAACTGGGAAGGATACCTTCAAGAGTCCTTGGGATCCTCAGGTGGCATAGGTATCTTGTAGAAAGCATCATCAGTATTAGTTAAAATACTATATTCCTCTTCTTATTGGATGGTGGCAAATGTCTATGATTTAGAGTTAAATCGTTAGCTCATGGTAGTTAATGTCTATGGTCCAACAAGAAAAGAAGACAAGGCATCTCTATGGGATTCAATTCTAGAGTATGTAGGCTCCCTCTCCAAGGATGATTTAATCATTGGGGGGGACTTCAACACAATTTTGGAACTTTCAAAGAAAAGGGGTGGTGTCAGAACTGTCTCGCAATCTACAATAGATTTCAAAAAAATTGTGTCCAAATCAGGGCTAACAGATTGCCCAACGGGGAATGGAACATTCACATGGCACAATAGATGTAAGGATTTCACAGCAATAGCAGAAAGGCTCGATAGGTTTTTGATTCAAGGAGGGTGGGGCACCTCGGAGTTGTCAGTTTCTGCTTGCATTCTTCCAAATGCAGCATCTGATCACTTCCTAGTTGAGTTATCAATCATCAAGGAAAACAAATCTGAAAAAACCAGTTTCAAATTGCAAAATATGTGGTGGCATGATCCCAATCTGTTGGTACTTCTTGAAGGCTGGTGGAAAGAAGCAAGGTTCGAGGGCACCATTAGTTTCAAAATAGTAAAGAAGTTATAGTTAATCAAACAAAAACTCAAAGAATGGAATAAGGAAAAATTTAAAAACATATTCATAGAAAAAACAAACATTGAGACTAAATTGGAGATCCTCAATGAATTTGTGATAAGTAATGGTATGAGAAATGAAGAGTTTCTCAAGGAAAAGGATCTAAAAGAAAAATTGGAAGAACTTTAAAAAAAAGAGGATCGATCTTTTGGCGAGATAAGTCTAGGGAGGTTTGGCTAAGAGACGGTGAGAGGAACTCAAAACTCTTCCATGCATCTATTTTAGCCAAGTGAGTTGTAAACAAGATAGAGGAAATTCATTATCCAAGTGGAGGTGTGGCGAGAGGGGCTACCGAGGTTGGCAAGGTTGCAATTGATTTTTTCACCAATCTCCTTGGGGCGCAGGGCCAGTCCTCAGTTAGTTACGAGTTTCTGGAAGGTCTAGAAGAGTGGGTAAGCACTGAAGACAATATGATGTTATGCGAAAAAATAAAAAAAGACGAAGTCTAGAGAGCACTCTTCCAATTACATCTAGATAAATCCCCGAGTCCCGACAGCTTCCCTACTAGGTTCTCTCAAAACTGTTGGAATTTCCTGGGGAATCATCTATGGAAACTGGCAGAGGATTTCAGAAAGTCTAAAAAGTTTGTCAAGCATGTGAACAATTCGTCAATTGTAGTCATTCCAAAGAAACCTTAATGTGCCACCTTCAATGATTACAGACCGATCTCTCTGTGCAATTCAATTTATAAAGTTATTGTGAAAGTTTTGGCCAATAGATTAAAGGTTTTTTTTGACAAAATTATATCTCCTGAACAAAATGGTTTCGTTCTAGGAAGAGACATATCATATAGCATCCTTCTCATCTCAGAGGTGGCCCTTTCACTCAAAATAAGCAAGCAACCGAGCATGATCATAAAGTTAGATGTTAGCAAAGCATATGACAAAGTGCGGTGGGATTTCCTAATAAAAGTTATGAGCAAATTGGGTTTCAACAATCGTTGGTGCACTCTAATACAATATTGTATTTCTTCGGTCTGCTTCTCAATTTCTGTCAATGGTTCACTACATGGCTTTTTCCAGGCTACCAATGGTCTCAGGCAAGGCGATCCCCTATCACTGTTTCTATTTGAAATAATGGTGGAGTCTCTAAGTAGCACAATTAAGAATAGGAGTAGATGGCAAGAATGGCGTGGGGTAAAAGTGTCACTAGGAGTAGCGCCCATTACTCACTCACAATTCACTGACGATACCAGCCTTTTTGGGGAAGCAAGTTTAAGAGAGGCAAAGTGTATCAAGTCACTCCTATCTGATTATCAAAGCCAGTCTGACCAAAGGATGAATAAGGAGAAATCTTGTGTGTACTTTTTTAACACAAGATCTCGCCTTCAAAATGCAATAATTGCAGCACTTGACTATAAATTTGGAAATTTACCGGCAAAGTTCCTTGGAATACAAATTTCAGTAGGGGCCTACAAAAATAAACTCTAGGGGGAGGTGGTGGAATGATGTCAAAACAAAGCAATGTCCTAGAAGAACAAATGGCTTACTTTAGCTAGAAGAATCACTATGTCCAAAGCCATTCTTTCAGCCATCCCAATCTATGCCATGTCAAGTATGGATGCCCCTGCGAAAACATAATCGGACATAGAGAAAATCCTAAAGAAGTTCCTTTGGGAAGGATCAAAAAGCTAGAAAAAGATCCCTCTAATTGGCTGGGAAGCGGCGTGCAAACCAAAAGAATGTGGAGGAGCTGGTCTTCGAAAAATCAGATGGAAAAACAATGCTTTGGGGAAAAAAATCAGTTCGAAAATGTTTAAGAAACCTGACAAACTTTGGTGCCAAATCATGCAAAACAAATATCTGGACAGTCCGGATAACATTAGGATACTCACAACTGCCAACCTATCTAGTGGCTCGGTGGCTTGGAAATATATTTTGAAATGCAGGCCTATTATCATTAACCACATATCTTGGAAGGTAGGTAATGGTAAGAAGGCTTTATTTTGGAAAGACTCATGGAATGGTTATAGCAGGTTGGATGCTCTTTTTGATTTAGACCAGTATTTGGAAAAATTGTAGGTAGACTTCAGGTCAAAAGTTGCAAATTACATCCAACCAAGTGTTGACCCTCTGGTAGGACAGTGTTCATGGATTAACATAGAATCCTTACCAATCCCACAAGAGTTGGCAACATTGGTCGCACAAGAGATCAACAAAAGGAAGGTCCAACTCAGCAATGAAGAAGATTCCATCATATGGTGTGGAGCATCATCCGGAAAGTATTTACCTAAAATCGGGTACAAAATACAATCAACTCAGGCTAGCGAAAAATCATGGATGGCTAAACTTTGTTGGAAGCAGGAACTACTACCTAAGGCAGGGGCCTTTTTATGGTTAGTTGTTCATCATCGGTGCTTGACAGGTATAAGGTTGCAAAGGATAGGAATTGCAAGACCCACAAGATGCATTATGTGTAAGCAAGAAGAAGAGTCTGGTGATCATCTTTTCCTATCCTGTCTAGTGGCAACATCTTGTTGGGATTGGCTGCAAAATTCTATTAATTTTACAGAGCATGTTGGTAGAATTCCTAGCGAGTTGGCCAATTATCAATAAAAATGGCTACTAGCATGGGATATGGATATTGGAACCATTAATAGTAATTTGGCACATCTGGAAAGAAAGAAATCGCTTAATTTTTAAATAAAAAGCCTTAGATCGAACACAGTTAATTGGAAACATTCAAAGCACAATCATTGAAACAACGAATAACATAATTGCTATCGGCACCAAGTCAATATTCTCAAGGTGGGATGAAGCAATTAGGAAAACTTGGAGTGAGCTTTCAATACCATCAGGAAGAATTAAAGGTGTTGTCAAGGTAAATCATAGTGAGATTCACTGGCTACAATCGGTAAGACTAAAATGGAAACTTAATTTTGACAGAGCCACCAAAGGCAACCCTGGGCAAGCAGGGGTAGGGTGTATAGTAAGGGACGCTAGTGGAAAATGTGTTTGGGCGGTTTCAAAATCTATAGGAACCTACTCAAACAATATTGCAGAAATGGAGGCACTCTGGCTCGGTGTAAGTGTCTATATTCAGTACGGATTTGGCTTGGTCGAAATAGAGGGAGACTCTATTATGTATACAACTGATCACATCAAGAAAATCTCAAAACTGACGTCTTGAAGGGTGGATAGCATCCATCAAGGAAATGCTAAGCAAATTGGCAGACTACACGCTAACCCATGTTTACAGAGAGGCAAATATGGTGGCAGATCTCCTGGAAAATTGGGGGACATTTCAAGAAGAAAAGGTCATTTCAAACTCTGATCACTCATGTTGGCCAGGACTACAGGAGATCCTGGTAAAGGATGTAGCTAGTGCCCCAAAATGATAAGCTAGTGGCGGGTGGTTTGATGATGGGTCAAGTCAACAGTCAGTATTGGACTGATGGAAGAAAGATATGGAAAATCCTCAACCCGTGAGTGTACCATAGATTTAGTGGAGCAGCTATATTATCTATCCTTGACTCGGGTTTGGCAGACTGGGGCAGAGGTCCACAAAGATGGTGCATCAATTTGGGATGAGTTGTATGTGCATCATGGAGAGTTTTCAAGAACAGTGCACAAGGTTATTCTCCATCCAGGATCCAACTTGCAGAGTAGTGGTAGTTTAGTTCGTGAGAAAAGTAATAGGGGATCAAAGCCACTGGTGTTATGGAAAAATATACGAAATTGTGATCAGTGCTCTAGTCGACATCATTGGTAGCTCAACAAGGACAGTCGAAATCCTTCAAGGTTGTATACTGGGAGTATATGCCCAAAACGTAGCCAGACTTTGGCTATAAATAGTGAAGGAATGGTCAGCGTTCTTGGCTACTACTTTAACCTAGATTACTATACTCCACAGAATGGGGAACGCCCAGATGAAAATAGGATGGCGGACACATGGGATATTTACAGAGAAGAGGTGAAAAATATAAATCTAGCTACTTTTGCTAGATTTATGCATCAAGGTCACTGCTGGATAGGCGATTAGAGTATGGATCAAGCCATACAGCTAGGGCAATGTCTAACAGTGGTGTATCAGTACATGGCTATGTAAGGATCGATGTAATAAGCATTGCTTAATAGAGGTTAGGTGCAAAAATTATTTTGGTAGTACTAAGTAGGCATAATAGTGGCTCTTTTGACAATATTGGCAGGATATACCTATTCATGACTGTAAACCGAGCACTACCCCCCTTTTGGTAGTACTCATCTATAAAAAAAAAAAAAGAAATAATAAATTTCATTGTATTAGAACATACACAACTAACAAATAGAAAATTATATATTTGTACATAGCTATATATGTATATATATGTACATAAAATAATGACCTCTGATTTAGCATCCTTAAAAGTAGTCTAAAAATTTTCACCACTATTTGTACCAAATTCTCTCATATCAAAACTAGTTAAAGAACCATATAACTAATCTTCAGTATATTTATTTAGATTTGAAAATCCCTCAATAGTAGAAACTTTATGACTATAGGATTTAGGAAGAGTTCTGAGAATTTTCTTTACCACTTTTGGTTTTTTGAGTTCCCCGCCAAGACCTTTGATGGAGCTGACAACTTCATCTACCCTCTTCATATAATTTGTAAAAAATTTCTTCTTTAGACATCTGCAAGTTATCAAACATGATCTTTAGATTTTTCATCTTAGCTTCTTTGACCTTATCATCTCTTTCATAAATTCTTTCTAACTTTACCCAAATATCTCTAGCGGTTTTCATACTCATCACATCCACTAATTCAAAATTAGTAAGCCCATTTAAGAGAACATACCTTTCCTTACCATTTCTTTCATAGGCTTTGATATCATCAACAATACTTGGACCATTTGCAAGTTTAGTGTATCCATTCTTAATATTCTTGAAAACATCAAATCCAAGATTAACCATAAAATCTTCTATCCTTGTCTTCCAAAATGCATAACCATTCCATTGAATACAAAGATATTTTCTTGTGTTCTATCTGAGATATACCTCAAGCGATTAATCTTTCTTCCAAGGAACCTTGATCTGATACCAATTTTCAAATGCACAAGACAAATAAGAGGGGGGTGAATGAGATGTACCTTAAAACTTCAAAACTAACATAAACATTCAGATCCACATTCATTCAATTAAGCCTTAAACTATTATAATAATCTAGCATGAAAAGAAATTAGCAAAAATTAAAACTTAATCAACACCATGCACAAGAGAACACCGGATTTATTTGGAAAACCCAACATGGGAAAAACCACCATGAGCATTAACTCACACTATAAAGTAATATCAGTACTGAATACAATAGGGCTCACTATCGGAGGGCCCCCTACCCAAGAGAAAGAAAGGCTCACTTGCAAAGACTCGCCACAAAAGAAGATAGAGAAGAATGTTACAATGATAAATCCATCTCAAAGGAAAAAATAAATCCACCAAAACATCTTTGACACCTTTGTATTCCCTAAGAAGAATTTTAGACACCTTCTACTTATTGCATCCAACAATCTAACACATGAAATATCACATTGTATTTCCCAAATTTGCACTCTAACACTCTACATCATTCACATATTGCTCATCTCTCTTCACATCCCTCAATAACTCAACTCATATTTATATTATCTTTTGTTGGAAAAACAAGAATAAAAAAATGAGAGGGGGGGTGAATCAGTTCTCACATAATTTAAAACTTATTCAACCTTATAATCTCTGATTTGATAATTAATAGTGAAAGCATGAATCATCAACACGTCAGAAAGACAAGAACACCAATATTTTATACATGGAAACCTTGTTAGGGGAAAATCCATGGTGGATGTTAGTCCACAAGATTATACACTATTAGAAGTATAATGAAAAATGAATAAGGAATGCACATGCATTCAGGCACACTACCTAGAGCTCACTGCTCAAAAGGGAAGGCTCACTACCTTACATAAACATTTAGATTAAGACCATCTAAAGAATATGAACTGAGAAATTAGCTTCTACAAATTCCTGCTTATAGTTCCAGTTAGGCACATAAATACTTCTTAACACTTCGCTCAATATTCTTCATACACTACTCTGCACTTAAAAGATCTAATCTTTATTTGCACAATTCACATACACACTTCACTTATACTTCTTCAAAATGAAGAACACAATCGCTCTTATATATCCGCTCCATGGAATTACATCAACAAATTTGTCGGCCAAAAATAAAAGAGTAAATTAAAAACTTTCGGCCCAAATCATGAACAAATCTCAATGTGCACCAACTGAAGTCAGTCACAACATAATGAAGACCTAAATCAACATCCTCAAACATGCCAAAAATTAAAATATTAATCCACGAGGATCCGCAATACACTACAACCACCATGTTAGCCAAGAAAATGAAAACCTAAACACACAACGGAAAAATATTTGATCACGATCACACCGATCAATACAGATGTGCAACAAGGATAGAGCATGATCTAGAAGCATCCACAAACATATTAGGAGCATACACAATAGCTAGAATTACCAAAATTTCATTCTCTTCTTCCAAAAGCATCAGCTAGAGTAACATAATAACTATAGGAACACAAAAACTCACAACTTGCACAAATCTTGATGCACACCTCTAAAACTTTTGGAGAAGACACTAGATAGGCTAAAAAAAAAACCCTTTAAAGTCCAACTTCTAAATATCAACATACTGAGTTTTGACACCACACTGAAGCTGCAACATGTTTATTGTAATCTTCTCAATATCCTTGACATATAAATCCTTCAAATCATAAAATCCTAATAGTGTTGACATCAATGACAACCACGTACCAATAACACAACCACAAAATCCAAAAATCTCCCCCTTTGGCATTGATGGAAACACATGATGTGAAAAATACCATCAACACAACTAACTCTTCACACAGTACTCTTCTCCTCCTTTGGTCTACTCTTCTCCTTTTTCACATTAGACTTCTCCCCCTTTGACATCAATGGAAATGGTACATAAGCTCTGAACCACATATCTGAATCATCTGAATACTCCCCTTGAGTAGTAGCCACCACAACATCAATTCAACACAAGATATGTCTATGAATCCATAGACTGATGCAAGGACTTGCATCTTAGTTTTGATTAGGAGGGGAAATCACCTCTAACCTGCCTCTGAGATCTCAAAATTATCCTTAGGAAACAACTTAGTAAATATGTCTGCAATTTGTTCCTCAGTAGGTATAGGGTATGTGTAGGATCATGATGGGCCAAAAAGTGACGATATCTAAGTGATATGATGGCCTATGTGGCTGATGACTTTTTTTTTTTACCCAAAATTGATAAAATGAAAGGGTTCTTAAAGGATATTATCAGCTTTCCACCAAATTAAATTATGCTTTAATTTGAATTTAATGAATAATTATTATTCATTTTCTATTTGAATTATGACTAAAGTCCTGATTGATAGGCTGATTGAAAAACATTCATAGCTTTCAAATGGTATCACATTTTTTGAATCTGAAACATGCTTCACATACTATAGGATTAAAAAATGTATTTTAATTTCATGAATTTTTGACCGAGTTAATGTGGTTAGACATACGAGTTTTTATATTTTTTAAAATTTGTAATAAAAAATTCATAATTAATTATTTACTTGGAAAAAATTATAAAAGAAATATGCATCACATTGGGACATGAGTCCCCTACTTATATCTAAAATCTTATAAAAAAATATTATTATTTTATTGTGGTTAGGGTGGTCAGATAGACACCTACTTCTCATTTTTCCCTAAAATTTAAGAACTACTACATTGAAATTTCAAATTTTCACCAAATAGATTTAAAAAATAAAAATAAACCTAGTAATTTAGAAACTATATTCAATTTTATATAGATTCAATTCTTACATATTTTTGAAATAATATAGATAACTTATTCAATTTTTTACATCAAGTTGCCTAACTCCGATTTTTTGAATTTTATTGCCACTTAAGGGCCTATTTTTTCCATGATGATCCTACACATACCATACATACTCCAATTTGACTTCTTTATCACTCACTTTGTCTCTTAGAAAGTGATATTTGATAGATATATGCTTTGTCTTTGAATTCAGCATTGGATTCTTAGAAGTGTTTATTGCACTGGAATTGTCACAAAATATAGCAGCAGACTCATCATACTCAATTTTGATATCTTGAGCAGCATCTACTTCATTCAAATTACTTGAGTATAGTTGTTTTCAGCAAAAAAATATTCTGCTTCAACAGTAGATAAGGAAATAGAATTCTTATTTTTACTTAACCAAGACACCAACTTCTTCCCCAAGAAGAATGCACCACCACTAGTACTTTTTTTTTCATCCACATCTCCTTCCCAATCTACATCAGTAAATGTGCTCAAAGTAAGATCATATTTAGGATACCAAAGACCAAAATCAACTATCCCTTTCAGGTATCTAAAAGTTCTCTTTATAGTAGTCACATGGGATTTCTTAGGATTGGCTTGATATCTAGCAACCATGCATACAAAATTCATGATATCTGGTCTGGTTTGGGTCAAATAAATCAATCCACCAATCATTGACCTATATCTTGTTTGATTTTCTTTAGGAGAATCGTCATTTTGTGTTAGCTTGCATCTAGTTACCATAGGTGTACCAACTGGGTTTGTCTTCCATACCAAAATTTTTCAATAACTCTCTTACATATTTGGACTGAGATATAAAAATTCCATCATATAACTGAGTAATTTGCAATCCTAAAAATAATTTCAGCTCTCCAATCATTGACATTTCAAACTCACTTTTCATTTCATCGGAAAAATTCATACATAATTCATCATCACCCTCAAAAATGATGTCATCAACAAAGACTTCAATAATCAATTATTTATCTTGATCCATCTTAAAGTATAGATTATTGTCAGGAGTACCTTTTGTTGAATATAAGCTTCAACAAGTATTTATCCAGTCTAGCATACGAGGCTCTTGGGGCTTGCTTCAATCCATATAGTGATTTCTTCAGTCGGAAAACCATATTTTCCTTATCTGTCTGTTGAAATCCATCTGGTTTCTCAACATATACTTCTTCTTATAGTTCACCATTCAGAAATGTTGACTTTGCATCCATTTGATAGACTTTATAGTTCTTGAAAGCAGCATAAGCAAGAAACAATCTTATAGCTTCAATTCTAGAAATAGTGGCAAAGGTTTCTTCAAAATCAATACCTTCCATTTGTGAGTATCCTTTATATACCAGTCTTGCTTTATTTCTAATCACTTCACCTTGTTCATTCAGCTTATTCCGAAAGACCCATTTAGTTCCAATCACATTTTTATTTTGAGGTCTAGGAACAAGAATACATGTATCATTTTTCTCTACTTGCATCAGTTCTTCCTTCATTGCTTCCATCCAATATTCATCTTTACATGCTTCATTTCAACATAGTTGGGCTCAAACTTGGAAATCAGACAATACTTTTGTAATTCTTCTTCTACTCTGCACACCTTTCTTGTTATCTCCTATAATCTGACTTTCAGAATGATTTAGCTTTACATTCCTTGGAACTTTAGGATTCTCTCAAACTTCTAGTTCTTGTGTTCTTCCTTCTCCTTCATGATTCTCTTGATTCACTGAAACAATTTGAACCTGATTTCATGTCTGAATTTTCTTTCCATTATTAGTATTATCATTTTGGTCATCTGAATCATATCCATAGTATTTGGATGATCTAGCAATGTCTTCATCAACTTTGACATTTTCACTTTCAACCATTTTCTTCAATCTTCTATTATAGCACTGGTAGGCCTTGCTCATAGTAGAGTAACCCAAAAATATTCCTTCATCACTCCTAGCATCAAACTTTCCTATGTCTTCATCTCTCTTGACATAACATTTACTTCCAAAGATTTTGAACTATTTAATAGTAGGCTTATAGCCAAACCACAACTCAAAAGGAGTCTTACCAGAATTACCATTGATATTTACCCGGTTGATAGTATACACAATAGTGTTTATACATTCTCTCCAATAGATATGAGGAACATTTTCTTCCAAAATCATAGTTCAAGCAATATCTAGAATTGTTTT
Source organism: Sequoiadendron giganteum (assembly GCA_007115665.2). NCBI lineage: Eukaryota > Viridiplantae > Streptophyta > Pinopsida > Cupressales > Cupressaceae > Sequoiadendron > Sequoiadendron giganteum. Next base: position 26,806,082 of record CM021105.1, on the reverse strand, counting down.
GTTCTTTCTCTCAACAACTTTGTTATGTTGAGGGGTCTGAAGAGCAAATAATTGTCTTTTGATTCCATGCTCTTCAGATAAAGAATTAAACTCCCAGGAAGTGAATTCACCACCTTTATCTGACCTTAAGCATTTAATCTTTAAATCTGTCTCATTCTCTACCATAGCTTTGAAACTTTTGAACTTTTCTAATGCTTCATGTTTTTCTCTCAAGAAATAAACCCATATCATCCTAGAGTAATCATCAATAAGAAACATAAAATACCTTTCTGCTTGTAGACTTCTAAATGCACCAACTCTAGTACACCATTAGAATGATATCATTTGCTCTGAAAAAAAAATTCTAGTCTCTTTTCGCATCTAACATTCCTTGCATATAGTGTTAGTAGGCTTCACAAGCTTAGGAAGATTTCTAATTGCTTGAGTGGAACTTACTTTGAAATTTTTATCAAAATTCACATGACATAGCCTCCTATGCCATAACCAACTTTGATCAACTTGAGCAATTAAACAAATTTCACTAGTAGCACTCAGGTGAAAAATGTTGCCTCTTATCTTAGTACCTAAAGCAATTACATTTCTGGAACTTCCCAGTATCCTACACTTACCATCCTTGAACTGAAGATTGTATCCCTTGTCTACCATTTTTCCAACAGTCAAAAAATTATGCTTCAAACCTTCTACATAAAGGACATCATGAGTATTATTTTTATCACCAAAAGAAATAGTGCCTCTACCACAAATCACACCAGAAGTGTTGTCTCCAAATATTACAACACCACCATCATATTTTTCAAAGCTTATAAAATTGCTTTTGTCACCAGTCATATGATGTGAGCATCCACTATCAATCACCCACTCATCCTTTTCTTCAACTTTGGATACAAGAGATTTCTAAACATTCTCATTACTAGTAGATTCAATGGACACTAGACCATTTTCCTTGATAGCAATGAATACCCATCCATCCTTATTTCCATTCTCTTTATCAGATTCATCATCAGTAACACCTTCTTTAGCATAATAACATTTCTTTTGAAATCTAGGCTTATCAATTTTTAACCTAGGAACTCTTTCAGGACACCTTGATACAAAATGACCTATCTTAGTACAAGAGAAACATTTAATAGGAAACTTTCCTTTATACTTAACTTGGCCTCTAGCTTCTCTTTTGACAATCAATGCTTCCAACTCTTCTAACTCTCTTTCTTCATCCTCAATCTATTTCATTTCATCTTCATAATTGAATGTCTTTCTCAAACTTTCTCTTGGATCATATCTCTATTGACTTCTTCCGAATATAGTAGCCTTAAATGAAGATTATGTCTTAGGAGTAGATTCACCAAATTCTCTCAATTCAAAGGCAACAAGCTCTCCAATCAGCATATCTCTTGTCACGTTTGGTATTGTCCTAAGCTCTTCAATAGAATGAGTTTTCACTTTGTAAGAAGTAGGAAACGACCTAAGCACTTTAGCCACAATCTCTTCTTCTTCCATGATTCCATGGGCACATCTAATACCCATCACTAGTTCATTTAATTTTTGCATGAAAGAAATAATGTTTTCATCTTCACTCATTTTCAAGTTTTCCCACTTGCCTTTCAAACTTTGTAGCTTAGCAACTTGCACTTGTGCATCTCCTTCATACAAAGTTTCTAGAACTCAATAATGCTTCTATAGCCCCAATATTTGTTTCAACTTCTTTGATCTCATCAAGAGTAGAGGGACCATTGTGAGGAATAACATATATATTCTTTGTAATCTTCCAGAAGGGTTCACCAATGCACTTCAAATGACACTCCATTCTAATCTTTCACAGAGAGTAGTTTGTTTCATTGAATCTAGGACTATCCTTCCTATATGATGCCATCTCGAATCACCTCAAGATGTTAAACTTCTTCAAAGGAACCCGCTTTGATACCAAGTGTTGGAAAAACAAGAATAGACGACTAAGAGGGACGGTGAATCAGTTGTCACAAAATTTAAAACTTATTCAACCTTATAATCTTTGATCTGATAATTAACATTGAAAGAATGAATCATCAACACATCAGAAACACAAGAACACCAATATTTTATACGTGTAAACCCTGTTAGGGGAAAAACCATGGTGGATGTTAGTCCACAAGATTATACCCTATTAGAAGTATAATGAAAAATGAATAAGGAATGCACATGCATTTAGGCACACTATGTAGAGCTCACTACTCAAAAGGGAAGGCTCACTACCTTACAAAAATATTCAGATTAAGACCATCTAAAGAATATGAATCGAGAAAATAGCTTCTACAAAAGCCTGATTACAGTTCTAGTTAGGCATAGAAATACTTCTTCACACTTCACTCAATCTTATTCACACTCTTCTCTATACTCGAATGATCTGATCTTTATTTGCACAATTCACATACACACTTTGCTTATACTTCTTCAAAATGAAGAACACAGTCGCTCTTATATATCCACTTCATGGAATTACATCAACAACTTTGTCGTCCAAAAATAAAAGAGTAAATTACAAACTATCGGCCCAAATCATGAACAAATCTCAATGCAAACCAACTGAAGTCGGTCACAACATAATCAAGACCTAAATCAACATCCTCGAACATGCCAAACATTAAAAGATTAATCCACGAGGATCCACAATATGCTACAACCACCATTTTTGCCAAGAACATGAAAACCCAAACATACAATGGAAAAATATTTGATCACAATCACACCGATAAATGCAAATGTGCAACAAGGATAGGGAATGGTCTAGAAGCATCCACAAATGTCTTATGAGAATACACAACAACTAGAATTGCCAAAATTTCATTCTCTTCTTCTAGAAGCATCAACTAGAGTAATAGAATAACTATAAGAACACATAAACCCACAACTTGCATAAATCTTGATGTACACCTCTAAAACTTCTGGAGTAGACACTAGATAGGCTCAAAAACAAACCCTTTAAAGTGAAAGTTATGAATACCAACATACTGAGTTTCACAACACGTGGAACTTCACAGCTTCACAGAAAGCCTGTAACACATTTATTGTAATCTTCTCAATATCCTCAACATATACAACCTTCAAATCATCAAATTCTAATAGTGTTGACATCAATGACAACCACATATCAGCAACACAGCCACAACATTCAACATCTTCAGACTTGAAACCATTATCGAAGGTCGGCTATGCACATCAAGCATGAAAATTCAAATTATGTCGACACCAAAAAATTTCTATGGTGGATAGAAATGAAAGTAGACCACACCACTCCTTATTTGGAACCCAAGTCCATAACACCACACTACAACACACTTCTAAAAATAGTAAACATCCATCACAATTAGTGTAAACACCAAGGTTGTCTATTACCCATGTAAACACCATTAAAATTTGAAGTACACACTTTTTTTGATCCAAAAAAAACTTGGAATATTCCACAAATATCCTAAAATCCAACAAACTCCTTGACAACAACTGTCGCCTGAGGAATGTACACAGCCATAAAACTCAAACAACTCTGCCATACACTATAACTTAAGAAACTAACTTATGAAGCAAAAAAACTCAAACAACCTTGACTAAAGAAAGATACCAACACTATACACACATCTTTAGATCTATAAGACCTAAAACCAAACTGCAGAGAAATACAAAGAAAAAAAATTCTCCTAGAAACCTCTACAATACACAATTCACAAACTAGTGAACACAACTTATTTTACACAATGATCTAGCACAAAAAATCCTTGATACAATACCTCTAAGCATGTTTGATAAACCTATCAAAAAATCATAGGAAGATCTTCAACCTAGAAGAAATGTGAAGAAACACCAGAACACTATTCTACAACCCAGAATGACACTGGAACACAATGTTTCATCTTTTTATCATTTTTTTCTCAAAAGTGCTTAGAAACCAAGCACTAATAACACATCCTCATCATCTTCATCACTTCCTCAACCATATATATCTAAGCTTATCAAAGAAACAATAGAGTTTGATACTAGTAGCTTAATAATGACAACATAATGCAACTAATCAAAGCATCATCAATGCAAAAGCACATACTCTTGCAACAATCTTCTTCTCATATAGTTGACACCAATGACAACACCAAATACTCATACTTGCAACACAATACAACCTATATGTTCAAATGAAACAAAAATCTTAGTGAAAGATGTATATCACTTGTCTATAGCCTACAATTTTGATGAACTCAAACTATTATAAGCCACTGTGGATATTCACATCACAGTCTATTATGTTTAAATTTCTCTCCTATCAAAATAGTATGTTGGAAACATGAGCATAATGGTGTTTTCATTGACATCAACCTATTCTAGAAATTAAAAAGTATTGTTCTGGAGAAGACTAAATGTTGTGGATAATTAGCTAAGTCTCATAGTGTAATTTTAGTGTTACAATGAACCAATTTTGTGGTCCGCATTGTTCCGCTATGCAATATATTTTCATTCAGTTCTGAGGTATTGATGATTTTTATCAAAGGTTTTCACATCAAATGTTTCAAGGTTTAATTTCTTCCATAGTTGAAGATAATCTTGACATGGCATTGGCTATGTAATGGAAGTGTTATTGGTATAAAGTGCATATTGGAATACTCTATATTCCACTATGGATGAATATTATGCTATGTGGTTTTGAGGAAGTGTTTAGATATGCCATAAGTATGTATGCTCCAAGTGGAAAGTGTTTTGGTGGTCTACATGTTGAGTTGTGAATGAATAGTTTGTTCATTCAATTATTGCTTCACCAATTTTGCTATGTGGTGCTGACCTAAAGATTTTGGGGTCACATGGAGTTGAAGTAAGGAGTGGATTTATGGGAGTGATAATAGGTCATGCCAACCTATTTTGGTGTTTTGCAAGCTTTTTATTGTTCTTCAAAGCATGTGTGTTAAATTTTTAAGCCGGTAGGTTATGTGGTACATGGTTCATGCAATTAGGCTAACCTAATTGATGTTTTGGTTCAAGGTTTTATTGTATATTTGACCAATTAATTCATTGTGTAAAGGATGAGATGAGTGTGGTGTATGTGTGTAGAGTGTATTTGTGAAATCAAATGTAGTGTGAAATTCAAAATATATAATGGTGAAGTATGAAGTGTGTTAAGTAAATTGCAGATGTATTATTAGTAGTTCATTTTGGCAGTGAGCCACCCTTTCATCTATCTTTTTATATTATGTGTAGTGAGCCACCGATAATGAGCCATTATTTCTTTCTGGACAATGAGTACACCATTCTAAAATCTCTATTGTAACTAGTTATAATTTATTGTGAGCTAATCCTCATCGTGGTTTTTCCCTTTTAAGGGCTTTCCACATAAATCTTTTGTTTTTGTGTTCCTTGATGTGATGCACGCTTTATATGTTCCTTTATATTACTCATAGTTTAATGTGATGCATTGAATGGATGAATTTAAATTGATGAAGTTAATGAATTTTAGTGAATACTGATTTACCACCCCCCCTTTTCAGTATTTTAGGTGTTCAACATAGTGTACCAACACAAGTACCCCACATCATGAAAATTACATGGAATAACAAGTTAGAAGAGGCTAAATAGACCAAGGATACACCAAAAAAAATGGATGAACAAAGAAGGCCAAAGGGTACTTAAATTGAACTTAGACCTTTTTTTAAGTTACTATTTGGTTCAAAAAGTGGAGTTTTGAAATATGTATCTGCATGTCATTTAGTTTGTCCAAATGTATCCTTGATGCACTATTACTCAGGTGAAGAATTGAGGTTTTTTAAGAGGATTAGCCTCATTTATTAGTAGTTGATGATAAAGATGAAAATGTAGCACCTCGGGGTTTAGATGATGATCTAGTGAAACAAGAATTAATAAATCAAATCCATTCATGATTATAATATTGGAATTGAGAAAAAATCCACCTTGGATTCAATAGTTAAAAAAAATCAAGTAAATAATGATGTAAACATTAGTGTGTAATTTCTTTGTTGATTATGTATTCCTTATTTTGGGATGTTTTCTCTTAATCATTGTGATTTATATTAATAAGGTTTTTTTTTTTTTTTTAAATTAAGAAATTGAGAATAAATAGCATAGAAGGGTTAAAAAATGTCTTGTATGAAAAGTGACATAAAAATACCATGTGTGATGTGGAAAAATGATATAGATTTATGCATGACCATGCAATAGAAACTCCATGTGATGTGGTAGTGCAATAGGATTCTATGTGATGCAAGTAATGTGATCAATTTTCATGCAATATGATAACTTGATACATTTCCACATAATGTGTGATCAACCACCAAGTGATGTGGAAATGTGATATATATTTACATGATATGAGTGTGCAATATGACCAAGTTCCATATGTATGTATTGATGACTCTTTATCTAGTGCAACTTAATGATGAGCCTTTGGTCTAGTGTAATTTAGTATTTGAGATCTCAACCATGGAAAAGAATTAGCAACTATATGTGCCTATCCTCAATTGGTTGCATACGTAGTATGAAATGAATTGGAGGATAGGGTAAATGACACATGATATGATAAGAATAAGTTGTTCAAAGAATATGTAAGCATGTAAAGATGCATCATCATATAAGAAGAATGTAAGATCATAAATTGGTGACAAGCTCCATTAAGGCAATACTTTTGCACCTAATATGGGGAAATAATGAAGGAAGGATGACTCTAAAGGCTAGATAAGGATCATTGAAGCATATAGAAATATAATTGAATAAAGAGATAAATATCTAAGTGATGCAAGAGCATCCAATGGTGTAGGGGCAATCTTACATCACCCAAAAAAATTGATTTCTTTATTTTCTTTAGTTGTTTTGAGTCCCATGATGGCACTTAATAGGTGTAAGACAGTCAAGCATAAAAAATAGAAAAAATGGGCACTTACTATTTTTATTAAGTCAACCTAAATGGGATCATATGGACCTGAAAATTTACCCAAAGGAGTAGAACTAAAAAATAAATTTGGTCACAAAACAATCATCTCAATACCTTGCACAGTTTGGGAGATATTGAAGTTTTTGTCCAAGGAAATTTCTCCAATGCATCTTCAAATTCAGATATGAAAACTTTAGAGGCCCCAAAATAGCTTGAAAATTTAGCGATCTAACCTCCTAGCTTGGGTGTTGTAGATCTCTTTGAGAGCTTTCCAACAATATGCAATAATAGAAAATCAGACACCCGGATAAAAAATTATGGCCCATGAAGTTGCCCCTCTAAAAAGTGAATTTCATTAAAATTTATTCCTAGGCCAGATATCAAATGGTGGGACTTTCAGCATGAAAATAAAAGAAAAATTTGTACTTTCTAGAACATTCTAGGGTGATTATTGGGTAAAATAAATGTGTTAAGTGGGGGTTGTAGAAGGTGGCTACATTAGTGTAGATTGTGGCTCTAAATAATAGATTTCTTTCACAGTTGATTTTCTTGTAATGAATCAAGCCCATGAGGTTGTAGCATTATAAGTTCTAAATCTGTAATTTCATTTTTTGAAAATAATTGAAAGTGGGTTATTTTCTATCTCACATCTTCTGTGTTGGTATCTATTGTTGTGTTTTGTCAGGTTTTGGTCGGTGTTTCTCTCATCAAGTGGTATCAGAGCAGGAGTTCTTGAGTGTGTAGATATATCACCGAACGTGAGGCAATTTACACCAGGACTTGTGGTTGTGGATCTATTAGAAAAGAAGTGTCCATGAAGAAACTGTGGTCGAAGAAATGTTGCAGTAACAAAAGAGAGTTTTAGAGCCGTCCAACAACAAGTTCAAGCACTGCAAGAGGAGTTGCATAGAGGAGTTGATCTAAGAAGAAGAAATGAAAGTAAGGATGAGGCTAGAGATGAGGAGCCATTCGAGGAAGAAGGGTGAGATGTAATGCATCCTGGAGAAGTCAGACTAATGAGGGCCATTTCCCAGATTAGAAAGAGGCCAAAGATAGAAGTTTCTAATTTTTCTATAAAGCTAAATCTAGAAGAGCTATTCAATTGGATTGATAACATGGAAGAGTATTTTGAGTATGAGGAAATAGAAGACCCAGATAGGGTCAAATTTGCAGAGGCCAAATTGAAAGGCCATCCTAGCATATGGTGGAAAGAAGTCCATTTGGAAAGAAATAGAAGAGGAAAAGAGAATAACAAGATGGGATCGAATGGTGGAAAAATTGAAGAGACAATTCATTCCTAGAGACCATGAATTTGATTTTTTGAAGAAGATGCAAGTTTTGAAACAAGAAAGAAAATATGTTAAGGATTATATAGAATAATTCTACCAAGTCTTGATTAGAACTAGTCATTCTCAGGCTATTAAGGAGAAAGTTGGTTGTTACATAAATGGGTTGAAGCTGAGCATTCAAGAAGAGTAGAATATGGTAAGAATGTCTACCATTGAAGATGTATATCAATTTTCTTTGAAGGTAGAAGAAAAATTGAACAGAAGGTTTGAAAGAAAGAAAAGAGATGGGGGTCATGATGGAAGGACTAGTGGGCATTCATATGGAGGTCAAAATGAAATAAGGGTGAACGGTCTAGTAGCAGCCAAAACCAAAAATGAGATAAAATAATCATCCTTGTGATCAAAATAATGGAGACCAAAGAGGAAGAGGAAGATCTGGACAAGGATTGAGAAGAGGAGGCTTTTGTGGAACCTATTTATAGTGTGGAGAAGAACGTAATAGGGCATATGAGTGTCCTCAACATCAGGGAAGGAAAAATAGAAGACCTAAGGTTAGTGCACGAGTTGCACATGTAGATGAAGATGTTGTCTTCACATTTTGAGGATGCAGAAAGAGGAGAGGTTCTTGTTACTAGAAGAGCCTTGCTAAAAGAGGAGAAAGAGCCAACTCAAAGGAAGAATTTTTTTTGCACTAGATGTAAGTGTGAAGGTAAATTTTGCAGTGTTATTATTGATGGAGGTAGTACTGATAACCTTGTTTCAGAAGAGATGGTTAGTAAGTTGTGGCTAGAGAGAAGAAGGCTTCCAAATCCATACCGGATTTCTTGGTTGCAGAAGGACCATAAAGCTTTGGTAAATGAACAATGTCTGGTAAGGTTCAAGATTGGAAATCACTATGATGAGGTATTGTTTGATATTATGCCTATGTATATTTTTCATATGTTCTTAGGTAGACCATGGCAGTTTGATCGGTGAGCAGTACATGATGGACATGCCAACACCTATTCTTTGACAAAGAATGGGGTTCATCATAAGTTGAAGCCCTTGAAAGAGGCAGAGGAAAATGTATGCAATAATGCAAGAATTTGTTTGGTTGATGGAAGAAGTTTCCTAGAAGGTATGAGGCATGAGAATATGTGTTTTGCATTGATCCCTATGGTTGATAAAGAAGATACTACTGAGGTACCTATAGAGGTTTAAGATTTGTTGAATGAGTTTTAAGAAATCATTTTTGATAACGTACCTGAAGGCTTGCATCCAATAAGGAAGATTAGCCATCAGATGGATCTGATTCTTGGAGCCTATTAGGTCTCAAAAATGCAGGTTTTAACCAGGAGAGTTTGCCAAGCTCTTACTACAAATTTGGCCAATGTACAAGGCCAATTGATGCAATTGTACCTTCTTCTCTTTAGGTTCTACTAGACCAAGGTAGGTGAACCTAATGAATGATGCAAATTTAAAAGTATTTCTTGATGCAATAATCTACCCACAATGGCAAAGGTAGTGGATAGACATAAACACTAAAACTACTCCTACTCCTACTGCACAAATGAAAGGATTTGAATAAATTGTTTATGATAAATTCTATCTTCTAGGACATGATAGGTCAGTGCCTTCTATCTATTGGGCAATGGAGTCAAAAATAGAAAAAGACATGTGTTTTCCTTCTCTGGTTTAATTTCAAGTTGTTGGGAACTTTGTAAAATAAAATCCTATGACTGGCATATAATTTCATTTATTTATGGCTTACATAAATAGTGTTGGAATTTCTTTCTATCGGGGTTCTTCTTAAATTATCCAAAAGAAAACTCTCAAAAACTGTGACTTACTCGAAGGGTTTTAATTCTGACTTGAGACACCAAAAAATATAAATCACACAAAGTGAAAATATGCACCTTGATGAATCAAAATTTATGCTTGATACATTAACTCAAATGATCAAAAGTCTTTGAATTTGAGAGAACCAAGATAAAAATAATACAAATTATAACATCTCAACAACTGAACCTAAAGGTCTTCACCAGTTAAAAACATTAGTTTCCATTGCTCTGTTTCAAGAAAGATCTATCATTGTTTACATTCCTAGTCCTAGAAAATCTCTCTCCTACTCTAACCCCTTTCTCCCTCTTTTACAATAGATTTATACAATAAAATTTGAAGAGTCACAACCCTTTAGTTTTCTGTTATAGTTGTTTGAATTTTCTGAAAGGAAATAAAATATTTGATTAATTGCCTTATCGACAAATCAAATATTTTTTTACATAGTTCACCTTTGATTAATTACTTTATACCTTTTCTCGCCTTTATTTCACTTTTATCCACTCCTTATAATTCACTTAAAACATTACTGCGAGCTTTCCTCTGCTTTTACCGCTCAACCGCGGGCTTTGACTTTCCCACCCGCGGTATTGCGGTGTTTGACCACTGAATGCCCTGACCCGTTCATTGACTATCCATCATGCTACCACGGTGACCATAATAACAATGCACAGTTATGTGGTAACCGTTCGCCGCTTCCCTCCTCGCCCACCGCTCTACCATGGTCTTTGTATTAACAGTTTGTGGTATAGCGGTAACCACTAACTGCTTACCACTCCATCGGTACTGATTGTTGTGCTAACCACTACCTGTTTACCCCATTAGCTTCTTGCCTCCATCGACTATTGACCGCTAATTCTGTCGTTTGCTAACACTTTACCATGCTGTCATGGTCAATGAATTGACCATGCAGGGTAGTGTGGTAAACACTTCATGCCCGCTCCCTTAGCCGCTACTGCCACACCGCAGGCCCATTGTGGGAGGCCGTGATAAAGCGGTAAGTAACATAGGAGGCGAATGTTAAGGTAGTGGTAAGTGTACAAGGCATATATGAATGGTAAAAAATATTTTTAATGGAAAATATAGCAATTGAATGGGAATTTGAATGGGAGTAAAGCGGTATATGAAAAAATAGGAAAGTGATAGGTTCCAATGAGAAGAAACCCTTAGGATTTTAGTGGATTTTTAAGGAAATTTGTGAGAAAACCTTAGGGTTTTAGATGGAAATTTTCAGTTCTAACAGTGGCTCCTATTGGGGATGAGTGATTGTGCAATCATTGCAAGAATCTAGAGTTCTTTGGTAGAGCAGACCAATCAAATGATATAAAAAATGAAGGCAATGGCAGATGGAGGGAATGAATAGATGAATGATATAAAAAATGGAGCAAATGGAGAATGGAAACCCTACACTATTGTGCATGGAAAATATTTTTTTATTAAAGAGGCATTGCTAAGAATTTTCCATGCACTAGAAATCCTTAATCCTCTGTACCTGCTCTGGTTCAAAGAATCAAACCACAAGGAATGGCCCCAGGTCACCCCAAAAAGAGAAACCTGCACTTTCCTCTATCATAGACTTTGTTCTGATTAAAACTCACCAGGTTTCTTTTGAAACTTTTCATTCCACCTGCCCTACAACATGCACTGTCATTAAAAACTTTCAGGAATACATTGTGTTCGACTTGAATTGTACTCATTTCACTCCTCTACATTTCATCATTCTTATCATCATAAGAGAAATATTTATCACCCTTTGCACAAAAAGTGTATCCATATTCAACAAAAAATTCATAGGCATGCTCACTGTCATATGTTGCTGAATGATCAAGTAGTTGTACTGGGACCTAAAAATCTAAATGCTTTTCTTGGAAATCAAAAAATTCTATCTCATCAATATTTTCTAAAACAATCAAATTACTTTCCATTTCTTTCCTATCATTCATTGGCACTGACACACACTTTTGATTCATATAGTCATCCTCATACATACTTGAATCAAAAAATGTTGGGCACTCATCATCAATTACATGTAAACCAATATCTTCCTTTTGCAAGCAAAAAATATTTAAATCACATACCTCCTTTTGGACACAAACAAAGTCATGATCAGCTTCAATATTTTCATCACTGTGAGAGATGGAAATGGAACCATTTGAATCACTACACACAGTATCTTCACTTTCAAAGCATATATAGGCTGGGACCAAAGTCTTGGAACCATTTTCATGTGCATACTTCTGGTATTCCAGAGTTAACAAATCTGAAACTTGCTCACTGCTAAGTGAACAGGTCTCTACTTCCATATCTTCAACCATGTCTCCAACCTCTTCTTGATCTTCATAAGGACTGCAACAATTATCCTGTTGCAAATTCACAAGTTCGTCCTCACAATTTGACTCACAATCTATTATGCAAGAGGAACTCTCCACATCTTCACTATTAGACAGCATGATATCTTCTTCTATTGTAGATTCTGAAACATTACTGGTAGTATCCATATCCCTTGTCCTAAGAATGGAGTCAATAAATTTATTTACTACATCAAAGGCATGTTGTTTTACTAAATCTGACCAATAAATTGATTCAAGCTCTGATGCTTTCAAAAATTGTGCAACAAATATGGGTCTTGTGGGCCTAAAATGAGGAGCTAATTGCATACAGACATCTACCATCCTGTTGTATAAAAAACTCATAGATTCTTCCTTATATCTCCTTATATAAAAAAAACATCCACAAGATTTTTGCCTCTCTCTTCAATTTGAATATATTCATCAAAAGTACTTTTTTGTGAATAGAGTACATTACCTTTGCTTCCAGAGTTCTCCTCAGTTGCATCATAGGGCACTTGTGGTGTCCAAGATCTCTTAGCACTTATGACTTCATTCTCACTGTATGATGGCCTGTTTGGTGATGTATTTTGAGCACCTTTGACTCCTAATTGCAGCAATTGTTGGTTCACTTGTAGCCTCTATTGTCTCAATTCCTTCAATTCTCTTATTGACTGTTGTCTTCTCTCTTCTTCTGACATCTTGAAAAAATGTGACTATTCCACAATATCCATGCATTATTTAACAAATCTAAAACAGAGTCACCACCTACTTTTCCAAAAGTATGAAAATGAAATGGATTGCTTTTGTTTTCCCCTAGTGGAATCTCCAAAAAAAATGTGAAACTTTGTTGACTCTATAAATGGAAAGGCTAAACACTTCCTGAGCAATTCCCCAGTGGATTCACCAAACTGTTGGGTCTCAAAAATGCAGGTTTTAACCAGAAAATTTTTCCAAGCTCTTACTATAAATTTGGCCAACGTACAAGGCCAATTGATGCAATTGTAACTTCTTCTCTTTAGGTTCTACTAGACCAAGGCAGGTGAACCTAATGAATGATGCAACTTTAAAATTATTTCTTGATGCAATAATCTACCCACAATGGCAAAGGTAGTGGATAGACATAAACACTAAAACTACTCCTACTCCTACTACACAAATGAAAGGATTTGAATAAAAATTTTATGATAAATTCTATCTTCTAGGACATGACAGATCAGTGCCTTCTATCTATTGGGCAATGGAGTCAAAAATAGAAAAAGACATGTGTTTTCCTTCTCTGGTTTAATTTCAAGTTGGTAGGCACTTTGTAAAATAAAAGCCTATGACTGGCGTATAATTTTATTTATTTATGGCTTACATAAATAGTGCTGGAATGTCTTTCTATCTTGGTTCTTCTTAAATTATCCAAAAGAAAACTCTCAAAAACTGTGACTTACTCGAAGGGTTTTAATTCTGACTTGAGACACTAGCAAATAAAAATCACACAAAGTGAAAATATGCACCTTGATGAATCAAAATTTATGCTTGATACATTAACTCAAATGATCAAAAGTCTTAGAATTGGAGAGAACCAAGATAAAAATAATACAAATTATAACATCTCAACAACTGAACCTGAAGGTCTTCACCAGGTAAAAACATTAGTTTCCATTGCTCTATTTCAAGAAAGATTTGTCATTGTTTACATTCCTAGTCCCAGAAAATCTCTCTCCTTCTCTAACCCCTATCTCCCTCTTTTACAATAGATTTATACAATAAAATTCGAAGAGTCACAACCCTTTAGTTTTCTGTTACAGTCATTTGAATTTTCTGATAGGAAATAAAATATTTGATTAATTGCCTTATCGGAAAATTAAATATTTTTTTACATAGTTCACCTTTGATTTATTACTTTATACCTTTTCCCACCTTTATTTTACTTTTATCCGCTCATAATTCACTTAAAACATTATTGTGAGCTTTCCTTTTCTTTTACTGCTCAACCGCGGGCTTTGACTTTCCCACCTGCGGTATCGCGGTGTTTGACCACTGACTACCCCAGCCCGTTCATTGACTGTCCATCGCGCTAACGCGGTGACCATACTAATCGTGTGCGATTGCGTGGTAACCGTTTGCTACTTCCCTCCTCGCCTACCGCGGTCTTTGTATTAATAGTGTACAGTATAGTGGTAACCGCTAACCGCTTACCACGTCGTTGCTGCTGACTGTTGTGCTAACCACTACTTGTTCACCATGTTAGTTGCCTGCCTCCGCCAATTGTTGACTGCTAACTGTCGTTCGCTAACACTTTACCGTGCTAACGCAGTCAATGAATTGACCGCGCGTGGTAGCGCGGTAAACACTTCATGCCCGCTCCCTTAGTCACTACCGCCACACCATAGGTCCATTATGGGAGGTCGCGGTAAAGCGACAAGTAACATAGGAAGCGAATGTTAAGGTAGCGGTAAGTGTATAAGGCATATATCAATGGTAAAAATGATTTTTAATGTAAAATATAGAAAATGAATGAGAATTTGAATGGGAGTAAAGTGGTATATGAAAAAGTAGGAAAGTGATAGGTTCCAATGAGAAAAAACCTTTAGGATTTTAGTGGAATTTTTTGAGAAAACCTTAGGGTTTTAGATGGAAATTTTTAGTTCTAATAGAGCCAATTTTATAAATAAGGAAACACATCAAATGAATCCAACAGAGAATGACGAGTTTTATAGACAAGTGCAAGAGCTATTGCAGAAGGGATTGATTCAAGAGAGTTTGAGCCCATATGTAGTACCTACAATACTAGCACCAAAGAAGGATAAAGAATGGAGGATGTGTACAAACTCTCAATCCATCAACAAGATCACTATCAACTACAAATTCCCCCCAAGCAAAGGATGGATGACATTATGGATTGTTTGAGTGGAGCTGATTACTTCACAAAGATAGATCTGGAGAGTGGATATCACCAGATCTAGATTAGAGAAGGACATGACTGGAAGACAACATTCAAAACCAAGGAGGTCTTGTATGAGTGATCAGTGATGCCTTTTGGGCTAACTAATGCACCGTGCACATTTATGTGTCTTACGAATGAGGTATTGAAATATTTTTTAGGAAAAAATGTTATTGTTTATTTGGATGATATTTTGATTTTCGGAAAGATATTGGAGGAGCGCTTGATGCATATTCGAAGAGTTTTTGAGAAGCTAAGGGAGGAGAAGTTGTTGATTAATTTGAAGAAATGTAGTTTTGTGAAGAGAGAGTTTGTGTATTTGGGATTTGTTGTCTCAGTAGAGGGTCTTAAAATGGATCCAAAGAAGGTGAGAGATATCATTGAATGGCCTACCCCGAGGAGTGTTAGAGAGGTAAGATCATTTCATGGTCTAGAAATCTTTTATAAAAAGCTTATTAAGAATTTCAATAGTATTTGTGCACTTCTAACTAAAGAAATGAGAGGGGATAGAAAATATTTTATGTGGACTATAGCAGCAGCCAAAAGTTTTGATATATTGAAGAAGAAAGTTATCAAGCAACCTGTTTCGACACTTCTAGATTTCAATAAGGTCTTTTAGGTACATTGCGATGCTAGTGGCACTTCCATAGGAATTGTTTTGAGTCAAGAAGGTAAGCTTGGATCCTATTTTAGTGAGAAGTTTGAAGATGCTAAGAATAAATATTCTATCTATGATCAAGAGTTTTATGCTATAGTTCAAGCTTTGAAGAAATGGAGGCACTATTTTTTGTCCATAGAATTTGTTATATATACTTATCACTAGGATTGGCAGTATCTCAGTAGTCAAGGAAAGTTAAATCAATGGCACTTAAAATGGGTTGAGTTTTTACAAATTTATACTTTTTTCTTAAGATAGGAGTGGAAGGAAAAAAAGAGCTATAGATGCCTTAAGTAGAAGGAAAAATTTGTTGACAGAGATGAATATAGAGGTTGTTGGGTTCAATGAACTCAAAAGTTTGTATCCAGAATATCCGAACTTTGCAAAAGCTTGGAAGAATTGTTTGGAACCTATTACATTGGATAGGACAAGATTGTTGGATTTCTTAATCCAATATGGAATGTTGTTTAGAGGAAGGGTATGTGCAGGATCATGATGGGCCAAAAAGTGGCAATATGATGGGTATGTGGCTGATGACTTTTTTTTTACCAAAAGTTGATGAAACGAAAAGGGTTTTTAAAGGAGATTCTCAAATTTCCACCAATATAAATTATGCTTTACTTTGAATTTAATAAATAATTATTATTCATTTTCTATTGAATTACGACTAAAGTCCTGATTTTTAGGATGATTGAAAAAAATCTATAGCTTTCAAATGGTATCATATTTTTTAAATCCAAAACATGTGTCACATTCTATGATTTGCATACTATAATATTAAAAAAGAAAAAAATGAATTTCATGAAGTTTTGACCAAGTTAAGGTGGTTAGACATACGAGTCTTTATATTTTTTAAAAGTTGTCATAAAAAAATTATAAGTAATTATTTACTAAGAAAAAAATTACAAAAAAATATGCATCACATCGAGACATGAGTCCTCTAGTTATGTCTAAAATCTTATAAAAAAATATTATCATTTTAATGTAATTAGGGTGGTCAGACAGACACCTACTTCTTATTTTTTCCTTGAAATTTAAGTATTACTGTATTGAAATTTCAAATTTTCACCAAATAGATTTTACTTTTTTGTAAATAAACCTAGTAATTTAGAAACTAAATTAAATTTTCTACAAATTCTATTCTTACATATTTTTTAAATAATATAGATAACTTATTCAAATTTTTATGTCAAGTTGCCTAACTCTGATTTTTTTGAATTTTTTGCCACTTAAGGGACTGTTTTTTCCATGATGATCCTGCACATACCCGGAAGCCAATTTTACATTTCAAGGAGTTCTATGAGACAAAATTTGATCAAGGAGAAGCATAGTGGAGGATTGGCTGGAAATTTCAGTTGCGAGAAGACCATTGCTCTTGTTGCTGAGAATTATTACTAGCCATAGTTACAAAAAGATGTGAAGAAGTTTGTACAAAGTTGCAGAGTATGTCATATGGCGAAAGGAACAAGTCAAAATACTAGATTGTATCATCCATTACCTGTACCTGAGAGGCCAGGAGAGGATATTAGCATGGATTTTGTTCTTAGCTTGCCAAGGACACAGAGAGGGCATTATTCCATATTTGTGGTGGTGGATGGATTTTCAAAGATGGCACATTTCATTTTGTGGCATAAGACCAGTGATGTTCATATTGCAGAGTTTTTTTTTTTGAGAGGTAGTGAGACTACATGGTCTACCAAAGAGTATAGTTTCAGACAGAGATACCAATTCTTTTGGTTATTTTTAGAGGACATTGTGGAAGAATTTGAAGACATATTTTAAGTTTAGTTATGTACACCATCCACAAACTGATGGACAAATAGAGGTGGTGAATATGAGTTTTGGTAACCTACTAAGATGCCTCGTAGGAGATAAGCCCAAGGGATGGGATCTGATTATACCATAGGAATAATTTTCTTACAATGATTTTTTCAACAAGAGAATTGGTAAATCACTATTCTAGATTGTGTATGGGAGTAGTCCAAGAACTGCTTCAAAACTGAGAAATATGGACAAGGGGGAGAAGAGTAGTGCTAAGGCTAAAGATTTCACTGAGCATTTGAAGTATTTGCATGAAGAGGTGAAGAAACATATACCAATAAGATGAACTCACAATATAAGGCCAAGAAAGATCAGAAAAGGAGATATAAGGAGTTCCAAGTAGGAGATGAAGCCATGGTTCATTTGCGAAAGGAAAGGTTTCTAGTTGGTACATACAACAAGTTAAAGAGGAAGAAGTTCAGACCATGCAAGATCATGAAGAAGCATGATTCAGGAAATGCTTATGAGGTAGAGCTTCCTAGTGGAATAAACATTTCTCCTATGTTCAACATTTCTGATTTGATAGAGTATCATGAAGGTGATATACAGGATGGGTTGATAAAAGAACAGTGAAAAATTCTAGCACCTACTTTAGAGAAGGAAGAGATAGAGGAAATCTTGGATAGTCGTGTGGGTAAAAGGAAAAAAAATAAACAATATGTAGAGTACTTGGTAAAATGGAGAGGAAGGCTTGTTGAAGATTCATCATGGTTATCTGAGGCTAACGTTAACCGTCTTAGTTTCCCTCTAACTCCTGGAAAGTGATAGGGCCACTTTTCAAATTACCTTAGGTTTCTAATGCAGGAGCATCTAGTGGTGTAGGGGCAATCTTGCATCACCTGAAAAAATGTTTTTCGTTATTTTCTTTAGTTGTTTTGAGTTCCACGATGGCTCTTAAGCGGTGTAAGATAGTCTGAAAGCATCTAAAATAGCAAAAAATGAGCACTTACTATTTTTAGTATTTCAACCAAAATGAGATTGTATGAACCTGAAAATTTACCCAAAGGAGTGGATTTGAAAAACATTTCCAATCGTGAAAGAATCATCTCAATACCTTGCACGGTTTGGGAGATATTAAAGTTCTTGCCTTGAGAAATTTCTCCAATGCAGCTTCAAATTCAGATATGGAAACTTTAGAGGCCCCAAAATAGCTCAAAAACTCAGTGAACCAACCTAAAGTGGCTTAAGCATTGTAGATCTCTTTGAGATCTTTAGAACAATATGCAATAATAGAAAATTGGACACCCAAATCAAGATTTATGGCCCCATGAAGTTTCCCCTCTAAAAAGTGAATTTCATTAAAATTTCTTCCTAGGCCAGAAATCAAACAGCAAGACTTTTGGTGCTAAAATAAAAGGGAAAGTTGCACTTTCTAGAACATTCTAGGGTGGCTATTGGGTAAAATAAAATAGTTAAGTGGGAGTTGTAGAAGGTGGCTCCATTAGTGAAAACTGTGGCTCCAAATAATAATTTTATTTCAGAGTTGATTTTGTCGTAATGAATCAAACCCACAAGGCTATAGCATTGTAAGTTCTAAATCTTTAATTTCATTTTATGAAAATAATTAAAGGTGGGTTTTTTTTGTCTTGCATCTTATGTGTTGGTATCTATTTTTGTGTTTTGTGGGGTTTTGGGTGGTATTTCCCTCATCGCTAAGCATATAGAATCAAGGATGAAAATACTCCCTAATATTGCCTCAAATAGAAATGATCATGTCTTTTAATAAATGTTGTAGGTTATAAATGATAGATGGAATATAGATGTAGCATATGACAATTAACATGTGTAATTAATAAATAGCTATCATAAACCATAATGATCAATGGAATCCTTGAATAGGTATATCTTTTCAATAAAATAGTGCATCATATTAAAAATACCTCAAAAAATATGATCATGTCATCCTCTCATAAAAAAATGTGTCATCCTGCTCATAATATATTTGGGTTTTAGGAAGAAGAAAGCTAGGGTTAATGATATGATGAGGATAAAAACAAGTGTGCTCAATATATATATAACAAGGTAAATATTTGAGAGTGATATTTAAGTTTTATCACCAAACTTGTAAGCTAGAGATTTTTTAGAATAATCATCATGGTGCACCAACAAGGACATGTATTAACTTTAGCATATAAAATGAATACTCTCATCAAATGCACTAAGCTTATGAAGATGACCTAATTCAACTATTAATCTATTTGTTTGTTTTATTTTACATAATGTATAATTTTCTAAAACTAGTGTAGGAATAATTTTCATTGTGCATTGTGACCTACATGATTGAAGTGTTGCATGTGAGACCATCTGGATTGAATGATCCATTTCAACATGTTTCAATTAACCCATGAGATTCAACCTTTATTTTCTATTTAATGTATGTCTAAAAAAAGGTTATTTGTAGAATTAGATAATGACTAAAGATGACATTTTGTTTCTATTATGATTGTAGAATGAGTTGGAGATCTATGAGTGACTATGAAACCCTTACTTAGATTGTATGAGATCATTATTGAAACCATTACTTAGATTGTATATTTGACATTATTGAAGGTCGTTGGCTTCAGGCGTTTAGTTTAATTGCCTACATTATTCTTTGGTATTTGCATGCTTACCACCCTCATAGAGAGGTGGGACTCAGACGGTGACACATTATCTTCCTACTAGCGATATTATTGCTACCCTTAAGGATGTTTAGCAATTTATGAAGCTTCCTAGTGGTAAACAAATAAAGGCAAACTGCACCACCTTATAATAGGATTTTCAGTTACATGTCAATGGTGTACTAGCTATGTCAAGCATGGGAAGGGAAATGTCTCATTTTCTCATATGGTGGTTGGAAATGCATCCTAGGGGAGAAAGTAGTCATTGATGATCATTGGTATTTTGGCCTTGCTAGATGGTGAGGGTGCAAAATTTTTATATGATTTAACCCAAATTACCTAAGAGATGGAGAAGCATTAATGATTATTTACATGGGGTCGTGATATATGTTGACTCTTTTATATAATGACTTCATGATTCATGAATGGTGGAGACACATAAATTAGAATCATGTATCTATTACAAGTATAGATGTATAAGCACATATACATAGTCTAATATCTAGGATTGCTAGTTGTTCCTAAAGAAGATAAACCATAATTTATAGGTGGGACACAAGTCACATTGGTAAATAGAGATAGTGTGCAACATAATTTGGGTGACACCATATTTTTTATCAATTAAGTGGTAAGACATCACATGGAGACCTTACACAAAAATGGTTGTAGATGTGGATGATGAATTTTTTCTTAGTAATTCTATAAGATCCAAATGATTTGTTAAGTGATAAACAATTGTTATGGATAGTTTTAATTCAAATGAATATAGTGATAATTTAACATTAGATGAGTGGTGTAATTAACAGCTCTAGGAAAATTCACCGCCAACAATTCATCGCCATGACAAATTCATCCCGTGGAAAATTCATCACCAACAATTTATCGTCATGGATAATTCATCACATATACAATTAGAAAATTTGATTTATGATAATAAAAATGAAAACATATTGCTAGTGGTGAATTTTTCACGAGATGAATTTGTCATGACGGTAAATTGTTGGTAGAGAATTATTGATGGAGAATTGTTGACAATGATTTTTTTGACAGTGAATTTGGCTGAAGCTGTAATTAAAACCGCTTTTGAACTATAAACATCAGAGACCAACATTTACACAAAAAGAGATTGACATGCCTCTTGTTAGATATTAGACTTGTCGACATCAGAGACCACTATTTAAATCAAGAGAGATAGGCATGCCACTATTAGAGATTAGGCTCCGCATATGATGACAAGGTTGATGAGGATATTGGACTTATAGATGGTGATGATGGTGGGTTTGCAAATGCATACGAGGCATGGTGGGATGCAATGAGACCACCACATTTTATGGATTAGATGCCTTGAGGATGCATTAACATCAACAACAGGCCATGTTGCAGCTGGGAAGAGTGGGCTTAAGGGAGAGATGAGACACCATCAACGCTGCACAGCTGTTATAAATTTAATACTCGAGAGCACTTTTACTTTTAAGAGTGAACTTTTGTAGACAAGAATACCACCAAATTTTCAGTAATTTTTTTACTATTGAATAAAGATGCAATTTATAATTACTTGTTCAGGGTGTGTAAAGGTGACAGAAACCGTATCAATAAAATTTAAAACCTGACTTTAATGATAGATTACAGCTGCACAGTTAAACAGGCTAGAGAAGAATAGTTAAGAACATACACGCACCCCTGAACAATAAACTGAAATGTTGAATTCATTTGGGTACCTATTGAACAGTTTTCAATCAAATCAAACTAATTTTTCTGAAGAAATTTTGCTGGAATTCACTCTTCCCTGTTGGGGATGAGCAGTACACAATAATTATACAACCTGCGTGTTGACATGGCAGTTTGTTCTTAGTGCAAGATGAATGTCAGTTGTCTGTAGAATCCATTTTTTATGAACTTAGACTATTACGAGCCATTGTGGATGTTCCCATCACAGTCTATTCTGCTTAAAGTTTTTTCCTATCAAACTATTGTACTTAGTACAAATGCCTCACACCATGGAATAGCAGGCAAAAAGGGTTAAATATTATGAGCTATTGTGGATGTTCATATTGCAGTCTATTTTGATTAAAGCTTTTTCTAGCATAAATATCCCACACCACTGAAATTGCATTAAATAACAAGTTGAAAAAGGCCAAAATGTATCTTGGATTATTGTGAAGCATTATAGATGTTCACATCACAACCTATTCTATTTAGAACATTATTCACAAATATCTCATATCATGGAAATTGTATAGAATAGCAGATCAGAAAAGGTCAAAATGTACTAAAAAGTGAAATAGGTCAGGACAACACAAATGCTCCACACATTGGAATGGCAGATCAAAAAAAGTCAAAATGTACTTAAAAATTAAATGGATCAGGACTACACAAATACCCCACACCATGGAATTTGCATGGAATAATAAATATAAAAAGACCAAAATATACTAAAAGTGAAATAGGTCAGGACAACACAAATGCCCCACACATTGGAATGGCAGATCAAAAAAAGTCAAAATGTACTTAAAAATTAAATGGATCAGGACTACACAAATACCCCACACCATGGAATTTGCATGGAATAATAAATATAAAAAGACCAAAATATACTAAAAGTGAAATAGGTCAGGGCAACACAAATGCCCCAAACATTGGAATGGCAGATCAAAAAAAGTCAAAATGTACTTAAAAATTAAATGGATCAGGACTACACAAATACCCCACACCATGGAATTTGCATGGAATAATAAATATAAAAAGACCAAAATATACTAAAAGTGAAATAGGTCAGGACAACACAAATGCCCCACACAAAAAAAATCAAAATGTACTTAAAAATTAAATGGATCGGGACTACACAAATACCCCACACCATGGAATTTGCATGGAATAATAAATATAAAAAGACCAAAATATACTAGAAGTGAAATGGGCCAAGACTACACCATTACCCCACACCATGGAAATTGCATGGAATAATAAATATAAAAAGGCTAAAATATACTAGAAGTGAAATGGGCCAAGACTACACCATGATAATTGAAGGGAAATTAAAAATAACTAGTCAAATAAGACTAAAAGCTTGAGGAAGCCGAAAGAATAATTTTTAAAGTGAAATTTGATCAAAATCAATTTAAAAGTCTGTATTTTGTTCCACTTCTAGCCTTAAAATATCTAATTGCATGTCATTTAGTTTGCATTATCTTAATTTTTTAAAGATATCTTAGGCTGATTAAACTTAAACTTGTAATAAAATAATTTTCATTGTTGTGTGGATTAACATGCTATTAGTGGAAATCTTTTTTCTCTAGACTTCATTAATTACTACTCATAAACACGGAAAATTTGAAATTCTCTCCAAGTCAAATCTATAGTTGCTAAATTTTTAAGTCAAATTAATTATTCTTCTTTTATCTGTTATTCTACACTTTACCAATATACTTGTCTATTCTTCATAAATTATATAACATATCACATATTATAACAAGTATCATGTTGCAACTAGTCCCTACCATGCAAAATGATTGAAAATTGAAGTAATAGTAATTGTTGTTAATTGTTAATCGCTATATTAGATATGCTTGGAATTTTTTCTATAATTATTGCTTTCAAAACTTTTTTCCAGTTAAAATCTAGTGTACATTCATGTATCATTTGCCAGTTTTGAATATTTAACAAATTCAAATGAATATGTTAGAAAAATTATAAATTCATCTATCAATCCTTGGTTAGAATACAATCCTTAAGTAGTGTGTAATATATTTGGAGGGTAAAAGTACAATTCATTTGAATTGGAAAATTTACCTAAGCTATAAATTTATGATATAAATGTACATGCCAAAAAATACTCTTGAGTAGAAATAAAGAGGAGCTAAATTCAATACTTGAGTTGAAGAAAATTGAGCCAAGGCTAGAGAGAAAGGACAAGGGCTTACAACAAGATATGGAGAGGTTGAGACACTTGTTCTTCACTAGTCTTGACAATCTCTCTAATGTATAACTGTATCAAAAAATTTAAGAGAATAATAAATAAATATAAAATACAATGGGTCTCGGATATTTGAACATTTCATTCATTAGAAGGTGTATGAGCTCTGCTAGGGTTTTGTGGTTTCCATGGTCACCCTTGGCCTCTCTTGCATCATACTGCACATTCTACACAGGAAACCCCTATTTTCTTGTGTTTACAACCACATTTACTGTGGTTTTTGTGTTTTAATATGCCTTCCATCGACTCTAACCCAACAATTCATGTTGGTGTTAATGGTTCAATGACACAACTCAATGGATCCTCCTCCGAACAAATGTCCCCAGAAGTTTGTTCTGAAAGTCTTTCATGACATGAGAATTTTGACTGCCGAGCTAATGTGATTTTGCCTTTACCAAATTTTGATTCTACTTGCTAATGGCTTGAGCAACACAACCTTGTGGGTTATTATTTTTGGAGGACTCCCCTTGAAAGTGTGTTGAAAGAATGAGTTAGCAAGGCCTAGATCCCTCATGGGGTCCGCCTTGATATGGTCTAAAATTTGACGAAGGGTTTTTTCTGTTCTGCTTCGTGGAAGTCAATCATGTCCAGGTTATCTTAGCCCACAGTCCTTGGTATGTTAGGTAATCCTTACTAGTTTTCCAGGCATGGAACCGATATTTTTCTCTCAGATGACACCAAGTTGCTGGTCTCGATCTGGATTGAATTCCTTGGCTTTCCTTTTCCTTGTGTGCCTTTTTTGAACCATATTGCATCCTCATTGGGGAGGGTTATTTGTGTAAAACCAGATAGGTTTTTCCAAGCTCAGCTACAAAAACGGGTCTGTGTGGAAATAAACCTCTCCAAGGATTTGAAAGAATCCATTAATATTCAAATTGGAGCTCTCTGGCATAACCAGAAAGTCACTTATATTAACCTACCCAACACATGTTATAGGTGTTAGTCAGCCAACCACAAGATTAAGGATTGCCCTTTGGAAATGCCTCGTACACCTTCTCCATCACAAGATACTAAAAAGCCTAGTCAGGAAGAACCTTCTCCTAAGGTTGATGAAAAGTGGACCATGGTTACTAACTGAAAAAATAATTTAACTCATTTTGGGTCAGCCTCTAAAGCCTCTGAACCATCAAAGGTTGTTTCAAACCCTTCAGGGAAGGGGACATACGCTCCTAT
Organism: Sequoiadendron giganteum; assembly: GCA_007115665.2. NCBI lineage: Eukaryota > Viridiplantae > Streptophyta > Pinopsida > Cupressales > Cupressaceae > Sequoiadendron > Sequoiadendron giganteum. Next base: position 26,780,593 of record CM021105.1, on the reverse strand, counting down.
TGGAGTTGCTAATTCTTTGGTGCAACCTAGGACAAAGGCAATGCCTCAGCCTGTTGTTGTTATGTTTTCTCAGCCAAGAGTTTCTCCTCTCGTGTCAAAAGCTCAAAGGTGATCTTGCAACCCATCTCCACTGCATGAAGAGGGTGAATATGTGCAAGAAAAGTGGATATCTTCCTCTCCATCTATTCAAATTGGGTCAGTTCCAAAAGATTTTTTGTAGAATCATTTCTCTTTCCAGAATGAAGAGGAACTAGACTCTAACAATATGGAGGAGTTTCACTCATGAACTTCCTCTCATGGAATGTTTGAGGTCTAACAGACCTCTCCAAAAATAATTCTATTAGGGAAACTTTGAAAAAAAATTTGGTATTGAAGAGCTTTGTCTCCAAGAGGTTAAAATTTTTGGATTTTTGCTTGCTTCAGCTTGCCGTTCTATTTGGCCAGCCAATAAAATGTTTTGAACTATGCATGAGGCTGGGTGTGGTGGATTTGTCACCCTCTTGTCCCCATGATGGCATGCTTGTGTTGTTGACCATGGGTCTGATCCTTCTTATCGACTCTTCTGGATTCTTCTTAACATTAATAATCATTCATTTGGGATTATTAATGTCTATTCCTCTAATGATGTTGTGGAGCAATCTTTTCTTTAGTGTTGGATTTTTGATTATTTGTCAGTTTCCACCTAGTTACTATGTGGAGATTTCAATATGGTTGAGATGGTGTATGACAAGGATGACACCCTACCATTCAGATGGGCAACTGGTGAGTGAGACGCATGCTTTTACATGTGCAATAAATTGGGACTTTTTGATCCCAATATTGATCGTCACCATTCTCATTCTCTCTGACACACTTGGTGTAATTATAGGGTCGGTTCTGATAGAATATTTAAATGCCTTGATCATGCCATGATCTCAGCTCAATCTTTTTTCTCTTTTGACAACTCTCCTCTTCCAGTTAATCCGTTAGTGGATGTGACTTTGTCTGATCACTTCCCTATTTCTTTTCGCATTGAATGGGATTCATGTCAACCTCACACATGTAAAACTCAATTCTTTTTTAGCACGTCTCTGTTGTATCACAAGCCTACCCTAGCCCACATTCGTAGAGTGTGGAATTTGGAATGTAGACAACCTCATAATACAAGCTGGATTACCTGGTGGAATGATACTATCACACACACAACTAGATTTCTTTGTATTTATGGATACCAGTTGGCTATCTTTCATTGGCGATCTTATGAAGCTACCACTACCGACCTGCGCTCAGCTTTTGAATCTTTGGTGGCCAGCCCCTTTTCCCCATCATTGCAAGTAAGGGTGGTGAATTTAAGGCACAAAAATCAAGTGGCTAACAATTACGCTGCCAAAGGTCCACAGATCAAAGCTCGACTACATTGGCTAAAAATTGGTGATTGTGCCTCCAAAGAGTTTTTTTTGGTGTTGCATTCCAGGAACTCATCCCTAGGCATTAAAAAATTAAAATATGGCATTCATGTGCTCTCTGAGCTCCCTGACTTTCTCTAGGCCTTTGTGTGTGATTATGAGTAGTTTTTCACTGCACAAGAACCCACACCTGTGCGGTAGCAAGCCCTTCAGGACTACCTTTCTATTGTTCCAAATAAGCTTTCCCGAACCTAGAGAAATTTTTGTGATGATCTCAAGGAAGCCATTCATTCCATGGTTGATGAAAAAGCCCCAGGGATCGATGGATTCCCTTGTGAATTTTACAATGCCCTTTGGGACTACATTAGGTGGGATTTGCATCATGTTTACTTAGAGGCTTTTCATGCTAATTCTCTAGGTAACTTAATAAAAAAAGGCAATATAAAATTCATACCTAAATCTAGGGATCTGGAAGACATCTACAGCTGGAGGCCTATCACTCTTCTCAACGTTTCCTACAAAATTATTACCAAGGCTTTGGTTCTAAATATTTGCCATCTCTTGCCTTAGATTTTGCACCTAGAGCAAATCGGTTTCATCAAATCAAGGTCCATTCTAGATAATATTATTGTTGTTTGGGAAGACATGGAATGGGCCCAACGTTCAAACCAGAAAGCCATTTTTGTTAAAATTGACTTTGCCAAAGCCTATGACCGCATTGAATGGCCTTTTATTATTGCTATGTTGCAATTTTTGGGTTTTGAGACTAATTTCATTTAGGTTGTTCGTATGCTTTTTGCGGATGCCTCTACTTGTATCACCATCAATGGTTGTCAATCTTCTACCTTTGGAATTTTTCGTTCCATTCGGCAAGGGTGTCTGCTTGCCCCCTCTTTGTATGTGCTTGCGACTGAAGGATTTGGCTACCTCTTGGCCAATGTGGTTTCCCAACAATGTGTCAAGGGTATTTCATTACCTAACTCTCAGAATTAGCTAGTTAATGGCCATTTTTTTGGATGACTCTTTCCTCACTCTCTTGGATCAAGAAGAGACTATTAAGGTGGCCTTGGATTGCATTAATAGTTTTTGTCTAGCTTCTAGCTCTACAATTTAATGGCACAAAAATTTGTGCTACAAACAGTCTATTTTTCCCACTCCTTGGTTTCAACAGTATAATTGGAAGTGGATTGGGTGGCCAGGAGAAATTTTTTGGTTCCTGGGAATTCCCTTTGCTTTCCAGGAATCCCTAGGTGAGCTATGGCAAGTAGTGCTTTCCAAAGTTGAGAATAAGCTTACTTGTTGGATTACAAAGCCTCTTTCATTAGCAGATAAATTCTAGGTGTGCTCTAAAGTTCTAGTAGCTACCCATGTCTATTATTCCTCTTGTTGGGCCCCTTCCAAAGCTGCCTATGTCAAGCTTGAAAAGTTGCTCAGAGATTTTTTTTGGAACTCTTCTAAGTCCCATAAAGGGTTTCACTATGTTGCTTGGGAATTCTACTTCCTTCCTAGAGATTCTGGAGGACTTGGGCTACTCTCCACTCAATGACAAGGAATTTTTGTATGTGTCAAATGGATTATTTGTGCCTTTACTGGGGATGAGGCCCGAAAAATTCTTCTTAGGAATTGTATTCAGTTAGGCTTTCCTGCTCATAGATCCACCTAGAAGGGGATTAGCTTTCAAACCCTTCTAGTCATGAAGGAACCAGTCCAAATTGTTGGGAATTTTGTGGCCAAAAGTATTTGGCGTGCCTGGGAGGCTATCAAGCCTTGGCTCTGGTGGGTTGGCTCTAGGTTTCGTGATGGGTTTTCGCTCAACCAGAAGAATATTTGGTGGTCGCCTCTTTTTTCTTGTAAAGGTCAGTCATTGGATAAGTCATCTTGGCTTAAAGTGCTCATATTCCACAAGAAGGGTATCCAGACCCTACAACAATTATTTCATAGACCCGTGGGAAAAAAATTGTGCCTTATACAGGCTTCATAACCAAGACCGTGCTACTTATGATGGTCTGGTGAATGCTATTCCTATAGAGATGCTTCATAAGGTTGGAATTCATGAGACCAAACCCTGGTCGAAAGATTGGAAATGGTTTCTAGACACCCCTTTCTAAAACTACAAGCCTCAACTTGGTTACAGGTGGCTTTCACCACACTTTCCTATGATCCAAACTTTCAACTAGAGGTGGCTTCTGCAATCCTCTACTCATGACTAGCGTAAAATATTTTTTACCTCTTGGTCTACAAGTGTTAGTCCAAAAATTATGCACTTTGCTTAGTGTATTCTTTTCCAAGGCTTGCTTGTGGACTCTCAGCTTGTTCACTTGGGGTTCCAAGACCCTCACTACCCTTTTTGTGGGCAAGCTAAGACTTTTAAGCATCCTTTATGGTTTTGTCCCAGAGCAGCAACTTTGGACTTGGATTCATGACTTCTTTTAGGGATCCCTTTAGGCTAGAGCTTTTTTCCTGGCATATGGTTTTGTTGGGAGATTCATCTAGAATTCCTACAAAATTTACCCAGCTTTGGCACACTTTCAGGATGGAAATCCTCTTTAATATCTGGAAAGACATAAATGCTTGCATATTTGCTTATTCTCAAATGGATATTAATGTTTCTTTATATGCTAAAGCTATTATTTTTTCTAATGTGTTCTTACAGATTCAGGTGTAAGCTAAAAAAATTTCCCTTGAGCTTGCTCACCTGGGTATGTGCAAGATCATGATGGGCCAAAAAGTGGTGATATGTAAGCCATATGATGGCCCATGTGGCCGACGACTTTTTTTAAACCAAAATTGATGAAACGAGAAAAGTTTTTAGAGGATATTCTCAACTTTCCACCAATATAAATTATGCTTTACTTTGAATTGAATAAATAATTAGTATTCATTTTCTATTAGAATTATGAATAAAGTCCTGATTGATAGGTTGATTGAAAAAAATCTATAACTTTCAAATGGTATCAAATTTTTTGAATTTAATGAATTTTTGACCAAGTTGAGGTGGTTAGACAGACGATCTTTTATATTTTTTAAAAGTTGTAATAAAAAATTCATAATTAATTATGTACTTGGAAAAAAATTATAAAAAAATATTATCATTTTATTATGGTTAGGGTCGTCAGACAGACACCTACTTTTTATTTTTACCTTGAAATTTAAATACTACTGCATTGAAATTTCAAATTTTCACCAAATAGATTTTTTTTTTTTAAATAAAGGTCTGGTAGTTTAGAAACTACATTCAGTTTGCTACAGATTCTATTTTTATATTTTTTTGAAATAATATAGATAACTTATTCAAATTTTTATGTCAAGTTGTCTAACTCTGATTTTTGGTCTTTTTATTGCCACTTAAGGGCCTGTTTTTTCCATGATGATCCTACACATACCCACCTTTAAGTTCTATTGGATCACTGAGGCAGTGCCCCTTGTACTATTTCTTAGGTACCCGGTTCGCCCACCTCTTCCTGCAATCGATCACCTTCTTGGGGCCGACAACAAAGTGGCTTTTTGCATCCCCGCTCTCAACCTTCTCTTTGATAGGATTCTCGCCCTCCTCAACGAACCTACTCTCCTCCATCACGAGCTAGCTAGGGGTGGCCCTCTGGTGGCACTTTTGTGAGCAGCAGTGGTAGTTTTGAGTGGCCCTCTGATGATCCTCCTACTTCTCACTCTGGGTGGCTAGATACTGGTAAAAAAATTCCGCATCTGACGCTTGTAATCTCACGTCGACATGAGGATGAAGATAAAGAGAAGGAAAAATATGTTGATGATGGTTGGGGTGCTCCTCCTGATGTCATTATAGACCTTGCTGATGTATGGGGAATAACATGGATGACAAAGACCCTCCTGTCTTTGTTGGCACTACGTTGGTTGCCTAATGGCTATTTTTATATGTTTTGTAATCATGGACTTTCGAGCTTGGCCCATGTGACTAGTTAATTTTTTCTTTTTCTGGGCATTACCCATTTGACTCTCGGGGTGTGCCTTCTTACCACCCATCCTTTTTTTGTGAATATGTAACTTTATCTCAATTTAATATAGATATTTGCCTATTCATAAAATATATATATATATATATAAACTACAATGGGCTATGAAAACCATGGTAAAATATATGGAAATTAAGTACACTATAAGGTTAGTTGGGTGGGAATCTAAACAAGATCATATACTAAAGACACAAACCTAAATAATGATGAAAACTAATGTATGAGTGATGTAGGGGCCTATATAAATTAGGAAACTAGTTAATAGTTATAACTAAAACCTAAACCTTATAGAAACAACAAGGTTATGTAGGGTGGGAAAAATAAAAGCCACACCTAGAAAAGAAGGTAGTGAAGAATGAGTAGGAAAGAGCAATTAAAACCTAAATAGATGTGAAAAGAAAAATATATAAAAAATAGATATAAAAACTATAATTTAGAAGGTAAAACCCTAGGTTATAGGATAAGTTAATCTCACAAAAATGTAAAGGTATAGAATATATTTTTTATAAAGCTAGTGTAATTAAAAAAGTACAATCAATTAAACATAAACTAACCTGGATTTATCAAAATCTAGGATTGATGATTTGGCTATAATAAATGTGAGGGTTAGGGGCATACTCAAATCTAAAACTAATGATAGGCTAATAATGTTGAGGATATATAGAATTATTTTTCAATGCCAAAAAAATAATATACCAAATTTGATAGCTATCTTAAAAATCATTGTGGTTTGATCATAACACTACAAAGTTAAACTCAAGAAATAAAACTTGATTTGATGTCCATGAATTTTCTTTGTTATACAATAATTATCTTTAAAATTTTCTACATATAAAGTGATGTAGGGGCTTTTGCGAGTCATCAATTCTGACTCAGAAGTTTGTTTGGGTTGAAATTTTATGTGGAGGTGCATCTTGAGGAGTTTATTATTAGGTAATTTTGGGCTTTTAGTAGATATAAGGATTAATTTTTAATTGTAGAGGCAAGGCAGAATAATAATGAAGTCTAGCATTGAATCTATTCTTTGAGTTTTGAATTTTTACAATAACGGTTGTAAGTGTAGAATATGTGAACAAGGTTAAAACACTTCTTAATACGACATTATATCAAAGATGACTCAATTGAACTAAATCAAAATAGTAATCAAATGACAGCATCATATTGCTCTCTATCCTCAAAGATTTATTAAATCCCGCTTGCTCTCAGATTGTTTAAGCAAATAAGACTATTAAAATGACTATCTGAAGAAAAAAATGATGATAATGCAATGCTAAATGATAAATCAATTAAACTAGCATGATATGGACATGAAACAGATAATTGCAACTACAAGAGGCAGCCATTGATGTGAAGTTTGATTGTTGAATTGCTTGATACTTGATGCTTGATACTTGATGTCTAGCTTCCTGTAGAGTAAGAGTGCAAAAGCTTGATTATCTGGATCCTTTTTTTGGTTCAATGAGGCTTGTATTTATAGATTTCCTGGCTATAGAAATGCACAGGGAAAGCTTTGAGAGGCTTGGATTCAATCTAGAGGATTGAATGGTGAGAGATGGAGGAGATTGAGAGAAAGATGGAGATTGTCTCTACCCATGAAAACACCAGGCAAGAGAAGAGGAAAGATTGATGGAAGAGGATTGAGAGATCAAATTCCAAATTTGTCTCCAATTTGTCTCCAAAACTTCCCGTAAAGTTTCAAAGCATTAATTGTGACAAATTTAGACATAGATTAGACATAGGAAATCTAATTCATTTTTGTGAGAATGTAGATTGGAATATTCCTTATGCTCTAATTCAAATATTTTGATTTATTTAAATTACGAAAAGGGAGATAAATACTTTAATAAAACAAACTATTGAATAGTTGTTTATTAAATTAATCAAAGGAATATGGTAATTAATCAATAAAGTGTTTTGATCTTTATTAAATTAATTTGAGAATGATATGATAGATTGAGATATGGATTTGATAATTAAATTGAACAAAGTATTTAATTTTGTTTATTTAATTAAGATGAATTTGAATGTGAACTATATTAAATAAATATTTCTATTTATTTAAACAGTAAAGGAAATTAGGATAATTAATCAAATAATGTGTATTTAATTAATCAGATGCTCCAGACCAATTTTAGGTGTATACATTTTGCCCCTCTTCGAAGTGATGTGTTTACGCATTGCTGCAAAGAATATTTTTGTTGCTACTACCAGGACCGATGATAAAGAAAAATAATTTCGTATGTCCCAGACATGATTTTTAGATGATTGATGATAATATGCCCCCTCGAGAGATAAATTAATAATTTGATGATTTTTAGAATTTTTCAAAAATTTGGTGATTTTCTGATGATTTCATGATGTTTTGATAATAAAATAATTTATCTCTCGACAAAATGATGAAGAAATAGAGCCCTCAGATGAGTTTTAATTAATTTCATGGATAAAATTAATCAAAATGTAATAAAAATCCACCAAAAATACGTTTCAAAAATTATAAATAGTGCTAAAAGGTCATTTTCAATTCATTATTTGTTTTTTGAGTTCAAAATTCTGAGTGATAAAGACTTTTCTACCGGCTAGAGCAAGATGCCTATTCCTTACCACACTCGCTGATTTGAGCACATTCAATGCCATAGACGGTCACCTGCATATGGACCTCTGGTATGTACCCCTTGACCTCCTTGTACTTCATGATTTTTTGTTTTTTATGCTTTTTAGGTCTTAGGCGTGTCTAGGTCCCATTTAGTGCTTTCAAGCCGTGTTGTAGCGCTTACATTCCAATGTAGCGCTTCCAGTAGGTAGTCTAGCGCTTTGAGTTTTAGCGCTTGCATTGAAAACTCTAGCGCTTCAATGTCATAATGTAGCACTTTCAGTGATTTAGTACTTAGGAGCCAAAAATTAGCGCTTTGAAGCCGGATTCTAGTGCTTTGAGTCTTTCAGCACTTTGGGAGCCTCTTTTAGCGCTTCTAGGTGCTGAAATAGCGCTTTTAGGATTTAGCGCTTTGGGTTCCTAATTTAGCACTTTTGGATGATAAAATAGTGCTTTTGGGATTTAGCGCTTTGGAAGCATGTTTTAGCGCTTCCATGTCAGAATTGAAGATTTTGACTTAGTGAACTTTGATTATGTCAATTTCGATCATGTCCATTCTTCTTATTGGTATGATTGACAATCCACATTCTTGATGTTGGATTCGATGATTTAAATAAGACTAACTCTCATAATAGGCGAGAAGAAACCCCATTTATTGATGATCCTCATGATAAGCGAGGACATGATTCAATATCTGATAAATCTCATGATAGGTGAGATCTAGATAATGTTTTGATGAACCTCATAATAGGCGAGGTTTGATGTTCGCCTATGAATTTTAATCGAAAATTCATACCAAAGCTTTTGGAATAGACTAATAGTAGAATGACCTTTGATTCCTTGACATAGTTCATTGATTGTAGATTTTTTTTTTATGATGATAGGAGGATCTGGGTACTCTCCAGATGCGAGAGAGATTTCTGTAGATGACCGATTTGATACCATATTTGACACCGAATGAGCTCTAGGTGATAGACCAGTGTGGCCTCATGAGTTTACTTGATATGCCCTAGATTAGGATTAATCGGGGTTTGTTGACTGCATTGGCTGAGAGGTGGCATAGCGACCACAACACCTTTCACCTACCCACCGGTGAGATGACAGTCACACTAGAGGATGTGTGGCGTATATTGCGCATTCCTTTCATGGGGGAGATTGTGACATATGATTCACATGGGACCAGCAGTAGAGATGCTCTCCGTAGAGTATTTCAGGATCAGGCCATAGCGGATCCTAGAATTCGATGGTGGAGGATTGCAGACTCTTATGCAACACTTCCAGCAGTGCTAGCTGGATTCATTGGAGGATTCCTTTGCCCTGATCGTAGATCAAAGGGATTCCTCATTGGTTGGGGCAGGACGCTTGAGAGCATGATGGTACATGGTACCAGATATGCATGGGGGATGTGCATGTTAGTGCATCTATATCATGATCTACACTTAGTGGTGTACTTAGATGCACGCAGTCTATCCGCAGGGATGAAATTGCTTCAGGTGTGGGCTTGGGAGCATTTTTCCATATGTCGGTCGTTTCTAGTTGCAGATAGACCAGCTGGCAGGCCATATGTTTTCCGATACAGTGGTCGATTCACGTAGGCCCAGATGGGAAAATTAGAGCATTGGAGTCGAGTTTTCGATGACACGGAGATAGTTATCTGGTGCCCATACCTTGACTACGAGGAGTGGGATGAGGATGGTGTAGTTTTGGGGTTTTTGTGCGATTCTATGTACCTCATTGGCCGGACTCCTTTTGTTCTAGAGAGATTCTTGCTCTGTCAGGTTTACAGACAATATGGCATTGTTCAGTGCATGCCACAGGGAGTAGCTCACTACGCCAGGCAACAGATGGATGTTCCTGATTGGGGTCTGACACTGTCCTATGATGTTCTTGTAGAGGGTTATAGAGCTTTATAGCCATCTCCTTGGGACATGCGGAGAGATCTTTTTGAGGAAGCTGTGACAGAGGATTATGCAGCTTTCTTGGTTTTGGTCCCCCATCCTCACATTACTATTCCTGACGAGCCAGCACCTTTACTTGTAGTGGAGGAGGTGGCTGAGGGTTCTGCTGATAGTGGGGGTGGAGAGGATTCCTCATCCAGCCGTAGCTCAGAGAGTAGCAGTGGAGACAATAGTAGTAGCGATGATAGTGATGGCGGGAGTGGAGGATACAGAGGGGTAGGGCTAGACATTCACAGTGCACCTTCTTCCAGTAGGCCTTGCAAGAGGCAAGTTGTGACAGTGTCGGTAGGTGGGCAGTAGAGACAGATAGCTGGGTTTCAGGCATAGGTCCAGACCTTACAGGAACAGTTGGTACAGGCTCAGGGTATGCTTGTGCAGACTCAGACACAAATGCAGACCCAGGCACAAGCTCACGCATAGGCCTTAGCATAGGTACAGGGGCAATTAGCTGGTATGCAGACACAGGTTGATACCCTGATATCCAAGTGAGACAGCGCTCGACAGATAGCTGAGAGGGCACAGGAGACAACAGATACCCTCCAGAGATTGGCCAATGGAACCTCTATTGGTGATTATATGAGAGAGGTTTTGCGAGTTGGCCGAGAGGCAAAGTTCTACTAGGGCCGTTACCATGATGCAGTTCCTGTCGAGGGTCGAGTCAGTTATGCCCCATTGAGATCTGGGTGGACTCATACACAGACAATCAATGAGGGAGTGACATAGCCTCCACATAGAGATCCGATAGATCCAGGTCCTTCTAGGGGTGGTCGTGGTATAGGTACAGGTCCTGTTAGGCCTGCTCACTCGGGCAGTAGTAGGTTGTAGAGGCCATTGTGATCCTCATTGATGTATTTTATGATGTACCTTCTTTGTATGATGATTTATTTTTATGTCCGACTTCATTGTATACTTGACATTTTTGATATATATATGAGATGCATTTGATATGATTATGATGATGGCTTCATGATTTCTATGTGATGGATGTTGTTATATGCTTTATGTGATGAGTTTATTCTAAATGTGATGATGATAAATGATGATTTATTTTAATGTAATGATGTAATGATGTGTGTATGGATGGATAAATGATATCTGGATATATGATGTGATGTATGGATTCTAAATGATGATTTATATGAATGCTTTTAAATGTGATCAAAATGTATGAAATAGATGGATGAATGTTTTTTTGTTATTTTCAAATGTGATGATGATAAATGATGATGAATGATGAATGAGAAAACATATGGATGGTAATTAATGTATGCATATGATGTTGGATACATGGTAATGTAATGAATGTGTTATGGTGAAAAAATGAACTTGATGTATTGATGGTAGAATTTATGATGTAATGATGAAATATATGAATGATGATGCTATATGTTTTTTATGATTTTATGTCAAGTATACTTAGTCTCTTTTTGTAGATTAGATAATCATTGATTGGAATCCTTTATGCAAAAAATACTCTATAGATAATGAATGATGATGAATGTAATCTAATTTAATCATGCAACGATATGCAAAACAGATGTCATTTTAATAGTCTTTTTGTGCTTGGTATCATCATAGAGCTTTATTGAATGTTGAAAGTTAATACAAGCGTCGATGGTTGTGTTAATCTAATGAGGACCTGAGTATTACTTTCATGATTTTTGATATTGCAATTGAACACAAGCATCGATGTATAATTGAACCGAGATGACTTGAGCATTCATTGCGTAAAAAAGTAGTGATTAATCATTTCAATGTGTGAATTTTGAATGTCATCGATGATACATTTGCATAGCACATCCCCTGACAATTCACACATTTATATGATTAACATACAGACAACAGATAATAAAAATATCATTATTTTTCCTTGTTCCTCTAGTTCAATACATCATTGAGTAACTCTAATGTAATGATAATCGAAAGTACAATTTATCCATTGTTTACTTAAAGTGTTCCATTCATTATTCAGATTTTAGATCATCCATCCTGATTTTGTTATGTTTTTGGTTTTTTTGAGATTTTTGATTAAAGACCTAATCTACTAACCTATCTTAGGGGTCTCAAGGGCTGATTTAAGATTAGCCTTGCCTACGTTACACATGCAAAGACCATGTAGTTCGACTGACACAAACCTTATGTTTTTTAATGTTGTTTTTTTAGACTTACCTTTTGACATGTTTTTGGATTTTCGATACGATACGGATGTTTGATGCTTTTCTAATGACGATTGACATTGCGTTTTGATCTTTGTTTTTGGTTTTCTACCATACTGTTGTTCCCAATTGGTCACGTTTACGTCTTAATTGCCCCTAATGATATTCAGATGTTGCCCCCAAGCTATGGAGTGATATGTTGACCATGTGACATGATTTTGATAATGGATGTAATGATGGTCAGACAAATGATATGATATGAATTGATACTGACTTTCAAATGAATGATCCTGATATGTTCATAATAGATGGGAAAGTTGATCTTAGAATCACATATGACGCCTATTGCCAGGTTTTCACCACATGCTTTGATTACACCCTCTATTTTGTTAATTTTTCTTATTTTTCTCTTTTTTTCTTTATTTTTGTATTTTTGCATTTGCCAAGATGCCTGTTTGCCAAGTTTTCACCAAGGAAAACAATTTTTCAGATTTTATTTTTTTTTGCCCCATGCACTAGGAGTTTTTAACCATAGAATTTTCTGAGATGAATATTGTTGATAGGTTCATCAAATAGATCCACTTCTGACGTTGATAGCTGATATGCTCCTGATCCATACACTAATATGATGACAAAAGGACCAAGCTAGTTAGGCTCAAATTTTCCTTTCTTCTCCCTGTCTTGCTGATTCCTAGGGTTTTCCTTTAGTACCAAGTCACCAACGTGAAAGACCCTTGGTTTTACCCTGTGATTGTAACTCCTTGACATCCTTTGTTGATAAGCTGTTAGATGATTTATAGCTTGTTGACGACGCTCGTCTAGCAATTCCAATTCCTGCAATCTAGATACCCTATAATCTTCATCTAAAATGATACCTCTGAGTGATACACGAAGGGATGGAATTTCAACTTCAATGGGAAATATGGCTTCTGATCCATATACCAAAGCAAATGGTGTAGCTCTCGTTGGTGTTCTGATGCTTTTTCTATAGGCCCATAGTGCAGGATTGAGTTGAACATGCCAATCACATCCAACATCGTTAACCGTCTTTTTGAGAATTTTGAGTATAGTTTTGTTTGAGGCCTCTGCTTGGCTGTTCCCTTGAGGATAGTACGGTATTGAAAAATGATGTTGGATGTGGAACTTTTCACATAACTCTTGGACATCTTGATTTTTGAATGGTCGTCCATTATCTGTGATTATAGATTGAGGTATTCCATATCAACAGATGATGTAGTTCAAGATAAATGAGGAGATCTGTTTCCCAGTGATGGTAGTAAGAGATACTGCCTCTATCCACTTTGTGAAGTATTCTGTAGCCGTGATAATGAATTTATGTCCATTAGATGAAGATGGATGTATTTTTCCTACCAGATTTAGGCCCCATTGACAGAAAGGCCATGTTGATGTGAAAGGATGCAGTTCTTGTGGCAGTGCATGAATCAGATTGCTGTGAACCTGACATTTTTGGCATTTCTTAACAAAATGATATGATTCTTTTTCCATGCAAGGCCAATAATATCTCAAATAGAGGAGTTTCTTGGCGAGGGTTATTCCACTTGAGTGAGTACCACAAATACCCTCGTGAACTTCTCATAGGGTCGTTTCAGATTCATTGCATTCTAGACATCAGAGTAGTGTACCATCAAGACCTCAACGATAAAGGACGTCTGTGATTAAAGTGTGTTGGGCAGATTGACGAATAAAGTTGCATTTTTTATTTCTAGAAAGGTCAGGAGGTAGGATATCATCTTTCAGATAAGCATAGGTTTTTTCGTATATGGAGGTTTCAGTGGTTTCTAGATGACATATGGTAGCAGATTCTGATTGATAATGGGAAGGACATGATACTTGTTCTACCATAAACTCATAACAAACACACTTCTTAGGCAACTATAGTAATGAAGCAATCATAGCCATAGCATCTGCAGCTTTGTTCTCCGCCCTTGGAATCTGATCAAACTTGATACTAGCAAAGGATTGTTTCAGATTATCTATTTTCTATTTGTAAGGCATCAATTTGTCATCTTTGGTTTGATATTCATCATTGACTTGATAAATAACTAGTTGAGAGTCCCCATAGACCTATAAATCTGTGATTTTCCATTGAATTGCAATCTTGACCCCAATAATCAATGCTTCATATTCTGCCACATTATTGGTACATTGAAACATGAGTCTGTATGATTTTGGAATTGTGTGTCCTTGGGGAGAGATGAATAAAATCGCTGCTCCTGATCCTCGTTGTGTATATGATCCATCAAAATACAGTATCCATTATTGGGGCATTGATGTCATGATGTCTGCATCTGGGAATTCCATTGTCATTGGGCGATTATCCGGTAGAGGAGCTTCAGCTAGTTGTTCAACAATTGCTTGTCCCTTGATTGCTTTTCTCTCGACATATTGAATGTTGAATTCACTGAGGAGCATAACCCATTTTGCCAGTCTACCTATTAAGGAAGCTTTACTTAGTAGATACTTCAAAGGGTCGATCTTCACAATTAATCTGATTGTATGAGTCAGCATGTAGTGTCACAACTATTGAGTAGCAAACACCACTGCTAAGCATGATTTTTCTATGAATATATAGTTTATTTCATAGCCATTTAGAGTTCTACTGATGTAGTAGATGGTGCGCTCTTTTCCTTCATGATCCTCTTGTGCTAATAGTGCCCCCAAAGATATATTTGTTGTGGCAGTGTACAAGATGACAGACCTTCCTTCTGTTGGTGGCATTAGAATGGGTGGTGACATCAGATATTGTTTGATTTGGTTGAATGTTGTTTCTCACCCTTCATCCCACTTGAAAACTATATTTTTATGTAGAAGGTGATTGAATGGATGAATTTTGTCTACCAGTTGGGAGATGAATCTTCAGGTTGATTGAAGTCATCCTTGTAGTGATCTAAGCTGGATGATATTCTTAGGAGGTGGCATCTCCATAATTTCTTTGACTTTCGCTGGATCCACCTCAATGCCCTTTGCTGACACAATGTATCCTAGTAGCTTTGTTGATGTAACCCCGAAGACACACTTCTTAGGGTTTAATCTGAGATTTAATTTCTCTAGCCATGTGAATATTTTATCAAGAATATGCAGATGTTCTTCCCTTGTAGTAGATTTTGCCAAGATTTCATCCACATAATCCTCCATGAAACTGTGCATCATATCATGGAAGATCGTAGTCATTGCCCTTTGATAAGTCGCTCTTGCATTCTTTAAACCAAATGGCCTGACGTTCCAGTAGAAAGTTCCCCATGGACATGTAAAAGCCATCTTTTCTTGATCTTCTAGAGCTATTCTTATTTGATTGTACCCAGAGAAACCGTCCATGATTGATAAGATGGCATGCCCTGCCATCAAGTCCACAATAATGTCTATATTTGGAAGTGGAAAATCATCCTTCGAGCATGCTTTATTGAGGTCCCTAAAATCTGTGCAAATTCTGATGCTACTGTCTAGCTTGGAAACAGGCACAAGATTTGATATCCATTCAACATAATCTATAGATAGTATGATTCCAGCATCCAATAATTTCTTTAGCTCTGTTTTGACCATTAATGCAATGTGGGGGTGCATTTTTCTTAATTTTTGTTTAACGAGCTTGATTCCTGCTGGCGAAGACAAATGATGCATAAGCAGATTGGGATTTAAACCTGGCATATCAGAATATGACCAAGCAAAGTTGATGCTTCTTGCTTTGAAGAATTGGATGAATGCTGGTCTTTCTTGTTCTGTCATGGATTATGCCAGATGTAGGATTTTTGCCTTCTCTTTTGTGCCAATGTCCACTGATTGTGTAGGGTCGACCAGAATTGATGATCACTCATGATAGTGTTCTGGGAGAGTGTCAAATCTTCCATCCTTTAGTGCTTCAGAAAGGTTTTCACCGTTGGATGCATTCTTTATTTTTACTTTTCCAAATCTAATGCTGCCATAGAATGGTTTTCACCATTAGATCTATTTTCCCTGCTGTCAATTTTGTAACTGGAAGATTTGACACCCTCCTGCTGAGTCGTATTGTTATGAGTTTTATAGATAGCATTTGTATCAGGTCCGGTATGACATAGGAAATGCACGATGGCATCATCATTTGCAAATTTTGGTATATTCAAAGGTTCAATAGGTTCCCAATCAATAAGTTCTGGATGGATCAATGGCATGGTATCATCATATTGATTTAGGTCAATGGAGGTAAGGGTGAGGACAGCAATATCATCATAATTGTCATTTGGGATATCGAGATCCATGATGGTACCCTCTTCAAACTCATCTAGTTCACTCAAATTTTGTTCGTCCTCACTAGAGTCATCGATATTTAGTGATCCCTCGATGAATGGTCTAGACCCAGAGCCTTGGCCCTCCTCACATGTAGGTTATACTTTTGTATCACATCAATTTGTATGTCATTGCAAGATACATCAGAGCCTAGGTCCTACTCATATTCATTTGAGTCTGTTTTAGAACTATCTCT
This sequence comes from Sequoiadendron giganteum, assembly GCA_007115665.2. Classification (NCBI taxonomy): domain Eukaryota; kingdom Viridiplantae; phylum Streptophyta; class Pinopsida; order Cupressales; family Cupressaceae; genus Sequoiadendron; species Sequoiadendron giganteum. The sequence continues at coordinate 26,764,041 of CM021105.1, read as the reverse complement.
TAGTTGAAGGATATTTTCCATAGTTGTCTTTGTTAACTCTTGCTTCTCTTCTTCAGAGTATCCTAGTCCTGGTTTTTCTTTTGTGTGGAGAGTGGGAGGTGTGATAGGTTTTGAGATTCCCTCCTTTATTAATCCCATAGGTCCTTGTCCTTCATAACCCATATTTTCAAGAATAGCCTTTCCTTTTCCATACTTGCCTATGTTGATGCTAAATTTTTGATACCAATCTCTGATGTTGATGTTTCTTCATCCTTGTATAGCCAATCTAGGATTGCTTTGTTGTCTATTTCATCTACTATGGTTCCAGATTTTACAAATGTTTCATGAAGAATTGTGGCAGGTACAGATGTTGGAGGTTTGATTAGTGATGGTTGACCATATTTCCTAGGACATGGCATTAACTGTGATAAGTTAAGTGATTGCTCCATTGAGTACTGTCCCATTCCTTTATCTATCAACTGAACTTGCTTTTGAAATTTGTCTGATAGAGAAGTTTGTGTATCCGGATTGTTTGTTTCATCATGACTTGTTTCCTTTTCTTTACCTTTCTTTTTTACCCACTTGGTAGAGATGCTTGAACTTTGTTCATTCTTGGATGATGATGAACTTGAAGCTTCCCTGTTGTGAGGAACAAAGGTGTCTTGATATATTCTTAATGTGTCACAATGTTGTGGATGATTATAATCAGCAGCTATAGTCACCTCTTGTTCATTTACTAGAAACTTCAAGCATTGATGGTATGTAGAAGGTACGGCCTGCATTTCATGAATCCAGGGTCATCCTAAGAGTAAGTTGTATGTCAATTCTCTTTCTAATACTTGGCATGCTATATGCTTCATCACAAGCCCCACTTGAATGGGTAATACAATCAAACCTTTGGACAATCTTTCCTCCTCATCATAGGCTTTGATGGTCATTTTCCGTCGAGCATCAATAGTGTCTTCGGAATATCCTAATGCATGGACTAATTTGAGGGTGCAAATGTTCAAACCAGCTCCCCCATCTATTAGAACTCTCTTAACACGATGATTATGGATACAGACTTTGATATGCAATGTTGTGTTATGCAGATGGTTTAATGAGACATCATCCTATTGAGAGAGTGACAGACAATGCGGGGTAGTCAGATGTCCCACCATAGCTTGGAATTGACTAACATCCAGATTATTTGTTATGGTTGTGGCAACTAGTTCTTGTTCGAGAACTTCTTTATGTGATGGTGACAACCTAAGGAGTTCCAGTATTGAGATTTGGGCGGGGATGTTTTGTAATTGATCAATAATAATATAATGAGATTTGAGGTGTAACCACATGTTGAGATCCCACTCCTTTTAATACTACCTTGGCTTGCCCCCCAGTCATGACGTTTGCTGGTTGACGTTCTTGATTCTCTCGGGGGGTGTTTTGCATTTGATTGATAACATCATAATGTGATGGAGGTGGAATTGCATGTGTGGATCCAATTCCCCTTAACATTACTTTTGATTGCCCCTGAGTCATGATGTTTGCTAGTTGATGTTCTTGATTATCTCTAATTTTTAAAACATTGATTTGATTATCAATGTGTTGTATGATCATTCTCCACTTCAGATAAACAAAGGATTGTTTCATTGTAGAGATGGTTGATGTTTTTACCCTTGTTGTTTGAGGATGATGATCCTTTCTCATAATTGGGTAAAGGGTCTTTGAAAGCTGCATGATCGTTGTTATTTTGTGGTGTTTCCACAAATGCTTTATTGTTATCGATCAAGTCTTGTATTGTGTGTTTTAATTCCTTGCAATTATTGGTTTTATGACCTTTGTTACTATGAAAGTTGCAATATTCTACATCATTCCACCATGGTGGTTTGACTTTTGGATCCCAGAATCGAGCTTCTCGTGCAGTGAGAAAGTCACTAGCAACTAACTCTTTCATTACCGATTCTATTGATTGACCTAAAGGTGTGAACCTTCATCGATTTGATGGTTTTTGATATGGTAGTGTTTTTGTGCATTCATTGTTCTGCATGGTATTTAATTTGACTTCTTGGTCACTATTTTGATTGTTTGAAGAATATGCAGTCAAGTTGAAAACTGGTTTGACATTTTGTGAATCGCTTGTTGTTTCATTTGTGTTGCAATTCTTTTGCCAAATTTTTGGTTTATCATTGCTTGAGTGTTGATTGGAGTAGTTATTTGATTTGTCATTGTAATGTTTGATAACTCCCTGTTTCACTAATGCTTCCTCAATCTTAAGACCATTTTCTATGAATTTTTTGAAAGTGGGTGGACATTGTAATTCTAGCCTATAGCTCATTTCTTCTATCAAGTTCTCAATAAATAATTCCATCTTTTCTTCCTCTAGAATAGATCGAGGATACCTAGCGAATAGTCATCACCATCTTTGGAGAAAAGACAAGAATGTTTCTCCTTTGTTTTGCTTTAAGTTGTAGAGATCCTTGATAGTAACATCATTTTGGATGTTGAATGAATATTGAGAGATAAACTTGTTAACAAGTTCCTCAAACGTTTTGATACCAGGTTGCAGCTTTGAGAACCATTCCATACATGCACCTCCCAAACTTCTTGGGAATAACCTCATCAAATAAGTCTCTTCTTGAGAAAACTCAAGACTCATCATTTTAAATTCTCGTATATGATCTATTGGATATGTTCGTCCATTGTACTTATCATACTTTGGGAATTCGCAATGTATTGGAAAAGGTAGCAAACCAGCTGTTGCGTCAATTGCATCAAAAGGATAAGGACAAATGTCCTATATCACATATCTTTTAGTAGTCCCTTTCGTCATGTCATGTATCTATTGCTGTAATAATTGCATTTGTGAAGTTAAGGCAACAATTGGATCTATTGTTTGCATTGGCAGTAGTATTTCTGTTTCATTTGTTTCAGTTGCATCTTTTAGATGATTGATATCAAAGTCCTTGGGTAGTTTGGCACCAAATTCAGCCAACATTTAAAGATATTTTTCCATATCTTGCTCTAAAATCTTTTCGATGAATATATGGAACGTAGGATCTTGTTGAGCTACCTGAATGTCCTCTTGAGTTATTTCATTTTTTTCGTTGTGGTTTAGATTGTTCCAAGGATTTTCTTCTGCCATTTCTTGTGATTTTAAAATTTCTTTCTCTAAGAGTCTCTGTTTTTTGTACCTAGTTAAGATTGGCATACAAATTTTTGCCCTTTCTTCTGAAATGTTGATCTTATGTGCGGGATAGTGTCAATTTGAACCTTTTTAAACAAAGTCGAATAAGATGACTGATCTTATTGATGAGACAATATTTAAAAAGTTAATTACTATACTTTATTTCATGATGAAGGATGATAGTATCCCGATAATGAAACTTCAGTGTAGTAATTGATTGTGTAATTGATTTTGACACTTGTAATTTGCAAGATCTTGTTTCAGTTGATAAGTTTGGAAATTTGTATAAACCTTTCTAACTTTAGTTCCTAGATAGTGATCTTGATAAAAAGAAAAATTGATTCTGATGAAAAATGTTGATAAAATGACAAACTGATAGACTGGTTAAAATTTTGAACTCTCTGTTTTAAAAGTGCTAAAATAGAGACCAGAAGCACTGGAACAGAGTCCAGAAGTGCTGAAATAGGTGACTGAAGTGCTATTTTGATCGAAGCCCTGAAATAGTGCCCGAAGGCACTGGATAAAATGACAGAAGTGCTACTTCCCAGAAGTGCCGAAACATATCCTAGAAGCGCCAAAAAAAGCTATAGAAGCGCTATTTTGCCAGAAGTGCTAAAATAACAATTGGAAGCGCTAAAACAGAGCTCAAAAGTGTTGTTTCATGAAAGTGCTACAATAGTGACCCAAAGCACTGAAACAGATTTTCTAGAACGCTAAAAATAGGAATTTTTAAGACTTTCTATTGCAAAATTTGATCCGGTCTTGTGGCATACTATATCAGAGATTGCAGAAGATAAGAAGGATGAATCCGTTGACTACGGTTGTGGAATTGTGTGAGAGCTCTCCTCTGGAAGAAGGCTCGTGAGTAGATTGGTTCTACTGCATAAGCTAATGTGTGACCCCTAACAAAATCATGATAGCGATGGATGAAAGTTCTATGTTGCAAAAGAAGTTTCCGATTTTTATACAAAAAATGTTGTTTTCTCAATTTGTTTCTATAACCAAGAGGTCTTTGGGGTTTTGTGACTTTGATTTTTCTTTTAAGAAACGTGGTGGACTTCCACTTTCACAGCATGGATTTTTTGATTTATTTTGACTTGACGTTTTCAGGATGATCTTTAAATCTGATTTAAATGAATTTGTGAAAACACGGCAAGCAATTTTGAATAAGTGTTTTAAAATTGAAAAGATTGTGTATGTTCAAAAATCATGAATGATCTTTATTGATTTTGATGGGTTGTTTTAACATTTGTACACAAATCAAACAGACTCACACTTAAGGACAAGTAGGTCATTATTATACTCATAGCCCACATCTTGCAATTATGTTGACTCACATAGTAGTGTCACCCCCAGAGGGCGCCCGTGTTTTTGTTGTTGCCAGGCGCGTACTCAAAGTGACAGACGTAGATACCGAATCCCTTGAGTAAATAATCCTTGGTAATTATATGGTGAGTGTCTTGGGGGAAAATTCTTCCCTCCCCTTACATTGTGAGTATGACAATGTATGGATACTGACTCGGTGAGAAACTACTCTATGGTTCGTAGATAGGGTTCCGTTCGGTGTGGCAAATAGATAAACTCCCTCAGGAGACCTCCCAATCTTTAGAACAAAGATTTTGGGGATGGTTATCTTGCCTACTACCTTCAAGTTAGACTTTCATCAACAACTTGCATTTTTATTATAGTGGGTTGGATAACCTACCTTTGGTTGTTCCCACTTAGGTCATTCTCGTAGGGTGAGTACTTTTTCCCACTATGGTAGGCCTACTAAAGGATTTAATAAAACGTAAATGACATGAAATAAAAGTGACTCTAGCACTTTGGTCACCCAGTTAAGGGGAGAGCATAAGCCTAATCACCACAAGTACAACATATAGATTTGTTTTGTTTTAAGCCCAAAAATAAATTTTCTTAATCTAAGTGAAGGTATTGCTTCACTGAAATCATGATGTTCTTTTTAACTTCTACTATAAGAATGTGATGACTATCCTAGGATTGATAGATTTGTTTTAAGAAAAACAAGAACGTGACTATCCTAGGATTGATCAATTTTAGAAACTTTGAAGTGGCTATCCTAGATTGATCAATTTTAGAAAACTTTGAAGTGACTACCCTAGATTGATCAATTTTATCTCAACTGTAAAAAGTAAATAAAATCTGGTCGTGGAACCATTGGATCCAGACTATTTTTACAAAAGTGATGGAATATGGCATTGAAGCGCTAGAACAGTTACCTGAGGCACTAAAACCCAAAAGCATCGAAATAGTGTACTGAAGCGTTGAAGTTTGTCTTGGAAGCGCTAAATCACCAAAGCGCAAAAACAGTGTACTGAAGCGCCGAAGTTTGTCATAGAAGCACTAAAACACCTGAGGAGCTAAAAAAGTGATCGGAAGCGCTGAAACTCTGAAAGCGTTGGAATAGGGACCGGAAGCGCCAAAACTTTTAATGAAAGCGCTAAAATAAATCACACTATAAATCTGCGTAACACTTTCCAGAAAAAATTGAAATTTTGATAAAATTGGGGTTAATGCCCCACGGTGGGCGCCAAATTGTAAGTGTAGAATATGTGAACAAGGTTAAAACACTTCTTAATATGACATTATATCAAAGATGACTCAATTGAACTAAATCAAAATAGTAATCAAATCAAAGCATCATATTGCTCTCTATCCTCAAAGATATATTAAATCTTGATTGCTCTTAGATTGTTTAAGCAAATAAGACTGTTAAAATGACTATCTGAAGAACAAAATGATGATAATGCAATGCTAAATGATAAATCAATTAAACTAGCATGATATGGACAGGAAACAGATAATTGTAGCTACAAGAGGCAGCCATTGATGTGAAGCTTGATTGTTGAATTGTTTGATACTTGATGTCTGGTTTCCTGTAGAGTAAGAGTGCAAAAGCTTGATTATCTGGATCCTTTTTTTGGTTCAATGAGGCTTGTATTTATAGATTTCCTGGCTATAGAAATGCACAGGGAAAGCTTTGAGAGGCTTGGATTCAATCTAGAGGATTGAATGGTGAGAGATGGAGGAGATTGAGAGAAAGATGGAGATTGTCTCTACCCATGAAAACATCAGGCAAGAGAAGAGGAAAGATTGATGGAAGAGGATTGAGAGATCAAATTCCAAATTTGTCTCCAATTTGTCTCCAAAACTTCCCGTGAAGTTTCAAAGCATTAATTGTGACAAATTTAGACATAGATTAGACATAGAAAATCTAATTCAATTTTGTGAGAATGTAGATTGGAATATTTCTTATGCTCTAATTCAAATATTTTGATTTATTTAAATTAGGAAAAGGGAGATAAATACTTTAATAAAACAAACTATAGGATAGTTCTTTATTAAATTAATCAGAGGAATATGGTAATTAATCAATAAAGTGTTTTGATCTTTATTAAATTAATTCGAGAATGATATGATAGATTGAGATATGGATTTGATAATTAAATCGAACAAAGTATTTAATTTTATTTATTTAATTAAGATGAATTTGAATGTGAACTATATTAAATAAATATTTCTATTTATTTAAACAGTAGAGGAAATTAGGATAATTAATCAAATAATGCGTATTTAATTAATCGGATGCTCCAGACCAATTTTAGGTGTATTCAACGGTGAATTCTATTTAACGATTTCAGTGGTTGCATCGTAAAGGTTAATTTTCCTTTCTCTTTTTTTTTTGTCTAAACTTTTCAACATTGTTAAGAAAACGGTCTTCGCACACCTTGCACAAGAAAAGGAACTATTTTTTAGTTATGTAAAATAAATATTTATTTGTGATGTATATTTAGAGATGTCTTTAGCCACATTAAATATTTTTGTAGGTCTACTTTTAAATTTTTATTTTTACATTAGTTAGATATTTTATGTTTGGTTTGCACCTTGGAAAAATATTTAATATCAAAATAATTTAGAACTTATAAATAAATGTTAGGGTCAATGATTTTGTGCTTTTATGGTTTTGAGACACATGGTTTAGCCAATAAAATTTGGTGGATTTATGTCATCTTGAATCAATAAAATCAAGAAAAAGTTTAGTGGTTGATGTTGGTTATGTCATTTGTACTGAGCTCTCTCGTAGTGCATATGTGAAGCATGGCATGTGATGTGTGCTTGCATAGTTACCTATTATGCTTCAACACAAAGGTGATGCATTTGAGGAGATTAATATTTTATAAATATTCATGGGGACTCTATAAGTTTATTGTATTTTTTCATTTCTAAATAATGCATTGAGTGTGAATCTTTTGGATGGGTATTTTCCTCATGATAATTTTTCCCAGATATATCATTTGTAATTTTGTGGCATGCCTTTGAATTTTATTTAATGGTTATTCTATAAGTTTCTATACATTTTTTCTCACAAGGTTATGTAAGATTTTTTGTCATGCCCACTTTTTATAGTAGAAAACATAACATATAACCCCTTTTTTTTATTATGATGAAAACAACCTGTACAAAAAGACAATTAACTAAGCACACCTAGTGGCAATGTGTGTGCATTTCCATAATCCACATGATGCATATAACATAAATAAAAGTCATTACACAATTTGTTAAAAGGATAACTCTTCCTCATACCTAAACAATGAAAGAAACCTTTTAAGTTTAGGAGTCAAAATCTCAATTTGAAAGGAAAATGTATTTGTATGTAAATTTTCCAAATTTGTGAAAATATAATACTAGGGTTCTATTAATTTTCAGAAGAAAAGTTTCATTCCTAAAAAATTAAAAAAAAATTACTATATTATTAAATTATTATAAGAAATTAAAAACTATAATATTAAATAATTTAATCCTATATATTGGTGATTTATAAAACTTCAAATGATTATGTAAAACAAGGAATATAATTAACATTAAATTCAAATGTAATAATTGTTAATTGAATCTATTTATTAATAGCCAGTAATAAAATGGATATATGAACTAATAAATGATTAGAAGGTTAAATAATTATAATCCCTTAGAAGTCTATTAATAAATCGAAAATTATACTTGTGCATTATTAGTTGTCCATTGTTTCCCTAAGTCAATTTGATTTCCCTATAGATAATTATTCCAATAGCTTTTTAATTTCCATAAAAAAAATTCTTGTTGCTTAATATTGTATTTACCAATTGATTCACACACTAATTCAATAAAAAACTAGTTAGTTCTTAATCCTCAAAATTTCTAGGTTAAATTTAAAATAGAAATAGATTTCTAACTACATAAATAAAATGAAAGTAGTTTTTGAATTGCCAAATAAAATAAACAAAAACTAATTTCCTAACTAAAAACTAACTCATAACTAAATAAAATATCTTTAAATATGTATTCCTATTATTTTATTTCTTTGGCCCAAATTCAAATCAAATCGATTAAAAAATATTGTTTCGAGTTTTTTTTCAAGTTTTGGGTTTAAAAATTTACAAGATTGTTTTCCTATTTAATATTTACTTACAGTTTTACATATTCAATATTCCTGGTTACAAGTTCAAAAATTTAATGTTTACAAGAATCATTTTCTTTGTTCAATACATTTAATTGTGTGTGTGTGCACGCGTGCGCATGTGCTTGTGTGTGTTTGTGTGTGTTATGTGAAAAAATAGATCCTAGGCCTAGTAAATAGATTACTAAGATCAATATCTCTTCACATCAACATTAGAAGCCAATCAAACAAGGTAATAAGATTGACTTAATAATCTAGAAGGAGAGGAAATTTTACCTAGGCTTGGTTCATTTGTTGCTTTGAAATTGATTGAATTTATTGTTAGTCAGATGACCTATTTGACTATGCAACCTAATATGAAAATATAATTTTTCAACAAAGATGAAACTAAAAAGTATCATAATGAAGACACATCTAGGAAGGGAATTTTTTTATCCACCTGTACTAGAGTTTTGGAGCTAAAGTAAGAGGTCTTGGCATTGGTAACCCTTGTTTGAGGAGTGAAATCCTACTCTACAACTTTTAGATCTAAAACTTCTAGATTTGCACTCTCAACTTTTGCTCTCCAATTTTTCATCTTTAGACCTTGACTTGAAAAATCATAAGAAAGAGGGGAAACGGGTGGCTATATAGGAGTTTTCCTTGGTTAAAACCTCATTTTGGTATTTTTTTCTCCACCAATAATCAATTGAATGATTTATAAAATGTGTGTGATCCTAACCTTAAGTGTTTATAAGGCTGTAGTGAGCTAAAATAATAAAAAAAACCCTACTCAAATGTGCTAGAGAAGGATTCCTAAATGATATGAACAAGACCAGCCCAAAAGAAAGTCAACTATTATTAGGAAAATCCAAATGCATAAATACCCTACTTAGGAAAAAAAATAGATCAAACTCTAAAGATGAGATAACTTTGAAAACATGTCATTTCATACTTAAAAGAAGCCAAAGGTACCTCCAAAACCTAGATTTCCTCATGTCCTCCCATTAGCATCAAACTACAATCATTGTGACAACTTGATTAAATCTAAAAACTTCCATGTAATTTTGTAAAAATAAGAAGAATAATTTGACAAAGATTCATTGTATGTAATTGTTTTCTTATTTTTTAAATAATAATCCATATTTTATAGAGAACTTTAGAATAAATTAAATTGTAGGCCAACTCATTTAATCTTGAATTTTCAAGATTAAATTACTAAAAAGTTCCAAATTTGAATTCATGTCTCTAAAATTGATGCATATTATGGGTGGAAAACTCCAAAAAATCCTCAAACAAGAAAAGTTTCAAAGTTTCAAATATCAAAAGGAGGGTTTTGACCCACTAGTCTTCATTCATCATAGTAGCATTTTAAATAGGGTTTTTTTGGCATAACTTTCAGAGTAAGCATGTCCTTCAAAATGTAAAGACATTTTCAGATACCCTTTTCCCCATTTACAAACATATCTCAAAACTAGGTTAGGGTTCTTTGTATAAAAAGGTCAAATATTGATTGACCTACTTCTCTAGGCCTTGAAGGTGGGACAACAAATTGGGTTTTTTTACTCTAAAATTTAGCACAGACATGATATCACAAATGTAAACATAATTTCATAAACCCATTTGGAACTTATACAATATATCTCAGAATCAAGGCATGTTACTTTTTATGAAACCCTTCAAATATTGATTGTTCTTCTACCAATTAAACCTAAAACATGAAAAATCCGACCTAGGGCATCACCAAAACACATGTCAACCAAAACCCTGGAACCTACAATTTTTAGGAATGAAAGTAAATACACTGATAAGCCATTTCACCAATTTTTAGGGAATTCCACTAAGGTAATGATAATAAATGAATTTTTCAAATCCACTAGGAACCCCAACTAGGGTTCTAGATTGTTATTAGAAAAATGGCCACAAATTTCTCTAAACTTAATGAAAAACCACAAAAAAAATTGAAAATTAAAGGTGACCCATTCCTCTACAAGATAAAATAATTTGTAGGTCATAAAAATTCCATACAGACTTTACAAAATCCAAAGAATAGTCAAAAACATGATAAAACTCAAAAACTTGTGTTATTCATTCATCAAAATCTCCAATACAAGTTCTCCAACCTCTTCAATCGAGTTGGAAAGACATATTAATACATTTTAAACCATCTTCACCTATCTAACTAACTCCAACCAACCATTTTTCACCATTACACAAATATGACAACTTTTACAATTTTGCCTTGACAACTTTTATTTGCAAAATGACAATTTTAACAACTTTTGTAATTATTTACCAAAAGACCTAGAACTTCCCAAAATGGATCAAGATGACCCTATATGGTCTTAAAATACCTTATAAGACTCCACAACACATAAACCAAACTAAAACTCAAAAATGACAAAAATGCCTACTTATGAGGCTTATGGTGCCCTTGTACCAAAAATCAGAGATCGATAAATAAGAAATCAAGTTTATCGAGAAAAATACCCATAATATAGTGTTGGGAACCCCTATCTAGCTTTTTTTCACATATTTAAATTTTATTTAGGAGTTTTGGGTCTTCTTAATTAGGACTTTTCCATAAAACAAGGACCGATCTGGGTCAATTTAATGATATTTGATTAACAAAGCACTTTATAGGGTAGCATTAGTGTAAATTTTTCTAGGTTGATAGGAAAGGTCAATGCTAGGGAATTTCTAAAAATTATTAATGGAGAGGTTACTAAAGTAAGTTCCAAATAAAGTGAAAAATTGTACTTTCACCTGAAAGGGAGTATATAATTTATGATAAGTTACATTTAACCCCCATTTTAGAAATCATGACACTAAATGCATATGAAAGATAAAGTACTAAAATTACATCATATCATAAAAAGGGATACCCAAAAGGATAATGTAGAGGACAGAAAATTTCCCAAGAGAATGAAACCCCCAACGTAGTAATTTGTAAACCATCTTTGGTAGGGTCATGGAACCATAACTCTGAGTATCAACAAGCATACAACATTAAAGAGGGTGAAACCATGATTCCAACACTTCAAAAGACATAGAAATCAGAGCTCACAAGCCCAAGTTATGTTGAATTTAAGATAATAAGGTATGAGCAATATATCACTAAATTTATCTAAAGATAATTTGTTTTACCTTTTTTCCTTTAATTTTATAATTTACAATTTGATTACACTAAGAGCTAAGTCCAGCATTCCTAGGAGTGAAAATTCTATAATGATGACTCTATTATACACTGAGGCTCAAGGCCTTAAGAGAATGCATCACATAAGGGACGCCAATATGAGAGGTACATTATGTTTTCACTTTTCCTATAGATAGGAGCTCTTTTTAGGTATTTTTTAATAATTTTTGGGAAATTTTGGCACCCCTAACCAAGATGGGCATCCTAGACCTCTAAGGTCACCCCTAACTAGTATGGACATCCTAGACCTTTAAGGTCACCCCTAACTAGTATGTAAATCTGAGACTAGTATGGGTACCCTTAACTATTGGAAATATGAATGCATAAGAACCCACTTGAAGCTACAGGCTTCAATGGATCAACCAAGAAAAGCACCATCCACATGAATAAGAAAGTGATGCATCATGAGCAACAAGACAACTTGATCAAATAATGATCTATCATGAATTTTTCTAGAATTCATGAGATTATTTACAAATGTAAAAGCACCTTTTTTATATAGGAAAGGTGAGAGGAGGTTGGATAATCACCTTGGATGAAAACATTAAATGCCTAATGAATAATTTTAAATGCATGATTGAAGTATTAAATTCTTAGATAATTACAAGCTTATTAATGAGACATGGCCCTATTATTAGAAGTTTCGATAATGCCATCTAGGAAACTAAATCCTAAGTAAACTTATGAATGATGTGAATAGGTCCTCACTAAGAACTAGTTAGGAAATAACCCCATTCACACTAACACCCCCCCATGAGTTCAATTTAGGGAGTGTAGTTTCTATGTAAATGATGCAAATGAAATATGGGTCCCGGTTACTAGGCCATATTAGGTACCCATATACAAATGAAAATGTGATCTCTTACAAATGAAGAAAAGGAGAAAAACTCATTAGACACAAATCCTCTCCAAAAAAAGAGATATAATGCAAATCATGTACAAGTAATGGAAGTAATGATGGAGGTCTCAACATCAATACCCCCCAAGAGCTACATCCATCACAAGAATCCAATATAATCAATAGCCCCCCCATAAGAGGGAAATAGAGAAACTACATAGCGCCTCTACAATGTGAAATCGCCTGCAAAAATGGTAAGTTCTTGAAGACAAAACATGATCCAGTGTTGACAAATAGCTTTTCTCCCTTTTGGAAGAAACAAAACCATGTAGAATTCAGGAATACTTCCCATTCTAGATAGGAATTGAAGGAAGGAAAGATGAATATGGATGATGATGTCTCTGAAGGCTACTCATGTGTCTCCTTTGCCACTAAAGATGAAGATGCCACAATCAAAGAATAAGGTGACAAATTAGGACTATGTGGAAAATAATTTTGAACAAGATCCAAAGAAAATGATGGTTTGACTAAAATTGTGCAATGGTTTTCATCAAAGAGGAGAGATAAACCCTCAAATGTGTCCTCCAAATCTAAAATGTGAGACTCCAAAAACAAGGATGCAATTTTTGATAAATAAGAATCCCAATCAAGAAGAGAATGAGATACTTGTTGTAATGAATCACTATCAATGCTCAATAAATAACCAACATAAGATGAATGGTACTCCTAAACAGGAATGATGGAATCCTCAATCAATGACTCTGCATAACAAATCACTGAAAGTCAAGGTACATAAACTTTCTCTAATGGAGAAGAAGGAGTATCCGAAGAACCCTTAACATCCTCATCTAAATATTCAAAACATTCCAAATTTGTAAACTCCTACATAGTATTATCATCATAGAATAATGAAGAGGCACATGAAATTCTGAAATATGATCATCAAGGAATCGTGGAGTATCAAGATCTTCATATAGATCCAAAATCTTAGTCCAAAGAGTATGAGGATAATCACAATGATCAATACCTTTCAAAATATCATCATTAACATGAATTTCAATAACCTCTAAGACATCATACCTTCTGTAACTCCAAGTAAATTTTTGGATACCTTTATCTCGAGGGGGAGAAAAACCATACAAATATGGCAATAATTAAACTGACTAGAGATGGTTTATGATGAAATATCTCCATTGTTTATAGTTTCCCCTTTCCAACATAATTAGTGAAGGATGAAATGAAAACCTCATAATAAACTATGATTAGTATCCAATATTACAAAGACATTTAAATTCAATAGAAAATAGAAACTCCCAAATATGATGTGCAACTAAAAATGAAGCCACCCAATGCAAATAAACTTTATCCAAATTGCAGTATGTCCAAGTTATCAAGTAAATGCCTCAAATTGCAAAAACTCAATAGAATGTACCTGGGGATGAATATGAAAAAATTAGATCATGGAGAAAATGATAGAGCTTTAAATCACCTTTGCAATGTCGTTGGAATCTCCAAAATCTAACAACTGGTGAAAAGATACGAGCTCAAGAGTCCAAATGGGAGCACAGACTTCAAATAGAAATAAAATATTTTAGGAATGAAATCTATAATTCCTAGACCTCTAAAAAGTGCTTGGAACCAGCTTTCCAATGATATCTTGTTTGCAAAAATCTGATCCCTAGTCAAAAGTTATGATGATTTTAAGAAAAGTGCCTAATTAAGACATGAGGGGGCTTCCATGATGGTCACTTGGCTATCAAATTTAACATAGCCACCCAAAAGTTTTGAAAAATTGCCAAAAATAAATTTACTTCAGAATATGAAATATTTAATATCAAAATAGGGGGCTTTTGGCCTTTTGTATGCAATGGATGGGTTGGATCTGACCCAATCTTCTTCAAAAAATAGCTACCTCCTAGATGATGGCAACTAGCCTGAAAAGCGAACCCTCCAACCTGTAATAATCTCCTTAGCTCAACTTCCCAATGTGATATGGATCTTCTATGACATTTTCTCTGATACCATGTTAGAAATATCAATTCACAAGAACCCACTTAAATTTGTAGTCTTCATTGGATCAACCAAGAAAAACACCATTTGTGCATGAATAAGAAAGTGATGCATCATGAGAAATAAGACAACTTGATCAAATGATGATCTATGATGAATTTATCTAGAATTCATGAGATGATTTATAAATTTACAAGAACCTTGTTTATACAGGGAAGATGAGAGGAGGTTGGATAACCACCTTAGATGCAAACATTAAATTCCTAACACATAATTTTAAATGCATGAGTCAAATATTAAATGCATAGATAACTACAAGATAATTAATGAGACATGGCCTCATTATTAGAAGTTTCTAGAATTCCACCTAGGAAACTAACTCCTAATTAAACTTATTAATGATGTGAATAGGTCCTCACTAATAACTAGTTAGGAAATAACCCCATTCACACTAACACTGACTAGCATTGGCAGCCATGACTAGGCACATAGTTCTAAAACCTACAATTTTCTAAATTTTTTATTTATCTATGAATGTATTACTAATGATATGCTTATTTTTTTGTGCATAACCCACCACACATGTGGGAGCATCTGGGAGGTCACCTATTCACACCTTTTTGTGGCCATGTCCCATCACGTTCGACTATAGAGGTACACCACTTATGTGTTGTTGGTTTATTCTATATATACACTATGAATGCCATGAGATGCCATGATGTGATGGGATGTTGATACATCTATGTTTCATCTATAAGAGGAGAAATGATAGTGATATTAGAGGATGTATATCGTATAGTTTTACTACTCATCCAAGGTAGGACTTTTAGCCACTATGAGGGAGGACCTTAGAGGAAATCCAAGATGATCAATACTATTAAATTGACCATTAAATGCCATAGGATGACAATGGTGGAGGTCAAATTTAGCTTCATTAGATACTACATGTTGATACTAATGTTTCAATCATGCACTAGATCTTGATTGCTATCATATCACTAATGATCATACCAAATGGATGAGGAACACACCTACATTGGGGAATTGTTTATATTATACAAGTGATGAAGGAGTGATGAACCATGTTCGTTTGGGAGGAAAGAATTTTGATGCATTTATAATATTCACTCTCACTCTTGATAGACTCATTATGAGGCACAAAGCTTAATGATATTTACGCTTCTTCATGTCTAGGCCTTTGAGCACATCACTGGCATGTGGCATGTGAGATATCCCATAACGTACCATGGACTTATTCTCGATCATTCTAATATTAATTGAAGAGACAATGCTATTACAAATATGTTCTATATTGGCATGTCACATTCAATCAGTTAGATGCTACAAATATACTTTGGAGACCTTATAGGACCTTATAGCCTTTGATAGGCCTATCATAATAGATTGCAAGGATGCAACATGATCACTTTTTTGTTGGTTTCTATGACTTTATTGTTATACCTTTTTATTATGATTGAGCGAGGTGATGGGTCAATTTCATTCAAGGAGTTTCCATTCCTTGATCTAACTACCATAGGTTAACTCACAATAGTGATAGGACACATGACATAGCATTTCCTACCATTGTAGATGTCCTATTATGTGACTCAAATGATGAGGAGTGGGAAAAATATCATGTGTGTAAGGTTGATGATGCTAGATCCAACACCGCATACACTAGGTGGTGGGTTACCACACATCTAGATTATATATTTCTTGTAGATCATCCTATTGGTGATCTTGGCCCATGGCCATGACATTAAGAGGATTGAAAGGAGAAGGATGAAGATTTTGATGAATATATAGGTGGATACTATTGCACTATGCTGTCATTGATGTCAACCTTCGGTATGGATATATTGAGAAGGTGTTTATGATGTTGAGCAGGTGTTGCAGATGAAATAGGGTTACTGGGTTTTGTTGCAAGTATGTTGGTGCTTGTACATTGATGTCAACAAACTTGATTTTTCATTGATGTCAAATATGTTTTGAGGAGGGTTTTTTCTTAATGAATATTTCTAGGATATTGAGAAAATTGTGAAAGAGAGAGGTTGATGCAATATGTGCATGTATAATTGAGATATTGAGTAATTTTTTTGAGTGCATGGAGCTATCTTTATGTTCTAGTGTCTGAAGATGTGTTGGAATGATGTAATGTGTTGAGATGATGTCTTTGGTACTTCATTTCCAAGTAATTTTGAGAAAATTTGATGAATAGAGAAAACAATGTCATGCAAGTGTTCAAAACGTACTCTGGGATCTGCTCCACATTTCTTTTGTATTGATGTTACGCTTGTTAAATTCTAATATGCTCTTTAGGGTTGTCAGTAGTTGCTATATTTAGAATTTAGGTTTCTATATTTTTGTGCAGTGTGCAATATTTTCACTAGTATGTGAACCACTTTTCAGTATTATTTGGTATGTTTTGGGAGAAATATATCTTCTCTACATTTCTCTGTAGTTTGGTTTCTAGTTGTGAAGATTTGGGAAGTTTGTTATTATTTTTTTATCTTTCAAAATTCAAGGTTTCTCTTGATTTGTTGCAATATAGTGTGAGTTTCATTCGTCAGTGTATGTTTAAGGTTAACTGGATGTTCTAGGTTAAAGTATTTCTATGATGTGAGTTTGGATGAAGTATTTGTTGGATCTCAGGTGGTTTGTGTATTATTCTAGATTGTGTTCAAGTAAATTTTGTTGTCTAGAATTTTTGGATTGATTTAAGGTTCAGTGTGTACTTAATGTTTTATAGTGTTTAGCATGGGTAACAACTGACCTAGTGTTAACATATTAGTTATTTATGAAGCTTGTGGAAATGTGTTGAAGTGTGTTAGGAAATAATTGGGTCCTAATTAAGGGTTTATATAGGTCTGCTTCATTCCTATCCACCATGGGAATGTTGAGTTATCGACCTAATTTGAAATTGTAAAGTGTAACAGATAATTTTTTACCTTGGAAAAGGTTTTAAGGTTAAGGATGGTATAAATAAAGATTCATGTTTTTGGGAGATCTAAAGATAGATGTGGATGATGCAAGTGATGTGAGTTTGAGTAGAGCAGTGAAAATTCTAAGTGTAGGATTTTCTAAGGTAGTGAGCTTAAGGTGTCCTCAATCTTTCAAGCAAAGTTGCAAGAGTTTTAGGGAAATTATGGTGGATCCTCTTTTGCATTGAGATATTGTTCTCTATGAAAAATTTCTCTTCTATCTTCTTTTCATTTCTAAGTAGTGAGCTTTGGATGTGATCCCTATTGGATAGTTTTTCCTTTTCTGGTAGTGATCCCTTGTACCGGTTTTGCAATCACTCATATTGTCAGCTAATCCTCTATTGGCCCCATAGTTTTCATTGCACCAAAAGATGGGCCTATTAATTCCTGATACAACTACTAGAGTTAACGGATCCACATGAGGCGATTATTCCATGTCATGAATCCCGAGGGGAGTACTGACCATCTACTAAAAAAATCCCCCTCAACATTACCTGAGGGGATTCAAACCTAGTACCTTTGGCTCTGATACCAATTTTTTGCCCCACAGTTGGCGTTGCACCAAAATATTCACCTATTAATTCCCAATACAACTACCAGAGTTAACAAATCCATGAGAGGTGGTTAGTTCATGTCGTGAATCCTGAGGGGAGCATTGACCATCTTCCAACATCCTCACCATAGTTTTTCCCTTATTATGTTTTCCATGTAAATCCGGTGTTCTCTTGTGTATGGTGTTGCTATTTCATTTTTTTATCTATATTTCATGTTTGAACATTTTAACAGAATAAAGGTTTGATGAATGCATGTGGATATAGTTAATTATTGAGGGTTCTAATATTTTAATTAGATACAAATGATTCACTCCCCCTTTTAGTTGTCTTTTGCATTTCAAAATTGGTATCAAAGCAAGGTTCCTTGGAGAAGAGCTTAACCGCTTAAGGTATATCTAGGTTGGAAAACAAGATAGACTATGGGCTATGTGTGATGGCACTGACTATGCATCCTAGAATTCAAAGATGCAAGGATATCTAGCATTGCATGGGTATGAAATTGAAAATCCAATAAAGACTTAATATTTTGCACCTCCAAACGATCCAAGCACAAGTGCTAAAATCAAGACACACGAGGTAAATGCTAAGGAAACATTTAATATTTTGAGTAGTCTTTCAAATTCTGAATTAGTAAACATTATGAGTATGAATATTGCTAAATATGTTTGAGATACGCTAGAGAGTATTTATGAAGTAGATGATAAGGTTAAACAAGAAAAACTATCGAATTTGAAGAAATAAATTTGAGGCCCTACACATATCTGAGGATGAAACAATTAAAGTCTACATGCAAAGAGTTGATGAGTTGCTGACCACAATGAGAGGTCTTGGTGTACAAGCCAAAGAACTTAAAGTGGTAAAGAAAGTTATTAAATATCTTCCTGATTCTTACAGTGAAAAGGAATCTACTATTGAGGAAATCACAAATCTTGATACTTATTTTAGAGATTATTCGATTGGTACACCAACTTCATTTGAAATGGGAAAACTTGGTTTGAAAAATGGTACAAAAGGAGAGACTTGTTTCAAGGTTGGAATATCATAAAAGGTTGAAGATTCAGAAAGGGGAGATATTTATGATGTGGAAGCTAAATTTAGAATAAGAATGAAAAATGGTACTAGTAATTAAAGAGTTAAATTACCTTTCAAACGTTTTAGCTGTGGATATATTGGTCATTGTGCTTCAATATGTCCAAAAAGAGATGTGAATAATAAAAATAGGGAGAACAAATGAAATATGGTTAAGAGAAGTTACTATGTCAAATAATATGTTGGTATTATTTATGATGAATCTAATTATGGAGATGATGATGAATGCTTGTTCTTAGATTTAACAGATGAATATACTTCTCTTAACTCTAAAATTTGTGTGAAGGAGAGTGTTCTAGAGAAGAAGGACAAGGTTGAAGGTACTTTGGTTTCTAATTTTCAAGATAAACAAGATAAAATCATTGGGTTTTTTATAGTGGTTGTTCAAATCACATGACCAAAGATAGAATTAATTTTGTTAAACATTAAAATTATGATAAAGGATTAGTTAAATTTGGAGATGATTCAGGATCTAATATTTGTGGAATAGGTTCAATTAGTTTTGATGGAAATCATAATACTGAAGATGTTTACTACGTTAAAGGCTTAAGACATAAGATTTTTAGTGTTGGAAAAATGTGTAGCAAAGGATATAATCTTGTGATTAAGTATGAAAATTGTGAGATTAGAAAAGGGTCCAGAACTGGGATTGTTGTTGGAAAGAAAATAGAAGGAAACATCTATCATCTTAAGGGTTTTGATGGTCATTAATTTATGACTCAAATTAATGATAGTTGGTTATGGAACCAGAGGATATGTCACATGAACTTTGATGAATTGGTTAGAATCAATTCAGTTCATGTAGTAAGAGACCTACCAAGAATTACAAAGCTTATCAATGCCATTTGAAAAAATTGTCATTTTGGAAAACAATCAAGGAGTAGATTTAAGAGAAATGAACAATTTTGTATTGGAATACTGGAATTAATTCATACAAATATTTGTGGTCCTACAAGGGTGAGAAGTCTTCAAGGTGATAGGTATTTCACACTAGATAGATTTAAAGCATTTAAAGCCATGGTTGAGAATGAAATGGATTTGAAAATCAAATGTTTGAGGTCTGACAAAGGTGAAGAATTCACCTCCAATGAGTTTCACATGTTTTGTGAGGTTCATGGAATAAAGAGGCACTTGTATCCCCCTAGAAATCCTCAAATTAATAGAGTAGTTGAAAGGAAAAACTATACTATTCAAGAAGCTACAAGGAATATGATGAAATAAGCTAACCTGCTAGAAGTCTATTGGAGAGAAGAAATTCATACTGTTGTTTACATACTTAATAGAATTGAAGCCAAATATAATAGCACAAACACTCCTTATGAGTTATGGTATGGAAGGATTCCTACTATCAAGTACTTTAGAGTATTTTGAAGCAAATGTTATATCAAAAGAGATGAAGAAAACTTAGGAAATTTTGATGCAAGGTCTAATGAAGGTATCTTCTTTGGATATTAAACCAAAAGAAAAGATTACAAATGTTACAAAAAAAGGCTAAGAAAGATTTTGGAAAGTGCAAATGTGAAGGTTGATGAAAATTTGTAGAATTCAATCATTGTAGATGGATATGTTAGATGAAGCTACTTGTGGAGAAGAAGAAGAAGAAGAAGTTGAAGAAAAATAAGCATAGAATGAAGAGGAAGAAGCTCTAGAAAAGACCCCTAAGACCCCTAAGTATGTGCAAAGAAATCATTTTGAAGAACAAATCATTGGAGAGAAGAGGAAAGGAGTATTAACAAGAGGAAGAGCTGTTAAAGCTGAGGTAAATTTGTGTTGAATTTATAAAGTTGAACCTAAAACAGTAAGTGATGTATGCAAAAATGAACATTGGATGAAGGGAATAGAAGAAGAAATTATGCAGATTGAAAAGAATCAGACTTGGGAACTAGACCCTAGACTTGAAAAAAAAGAACTTAATTGGAACTAAGTAGGCATTCAGAAAAAAATTGAATGAGAATGGAGAAGTGATAATAAATAAAGCAAGGCTTGTGTGTAAGGGTTACTCACAAGTAGAAGGAATAGGCTTTGAGGAAATATTTTCTCTAGTGGATAGGATGGAAGGAATCAGAATGTTTTTGGAATTTGCAAGACATAAAGACTAAATTTTATCAGATGGATGTGAAATTTTCTTTCTTGAAAGCTGAGCTA
The DNA here is from genome assembly GCA_007115665.2 of Sequoiadendron giganteum. Classification (NCBI taxonomy): domain Eukaryota; kingdom Viridiplantae; phylum Streptophyta; class Pinopsida; order Cupressales; family Cupressaceae; genus Sequoiadendron; species Sequoiadendron giganteum. The sequence goes on along the minus strand of CM021105.1, from coordinate 26,742,649 downwards.
GAAGAAGAGGTTTGCATAGACCAACCAGAGGCATTTTAGTTATCAGATGAACTAGATATGGTTTTCAAATTGAAAAAGGCATTGTGTGGATTAAATAAATCTCCTAGAGCTTGGCATGCAAGATTGTACAAATACTTGATATGACAAGGATCCAGTAAGGGCACTGTAGATAGTAATCTTTACTTCAAAATTGAGGAAGACAAAATCTTGATAGTGGTTGTATATATGTGGATAACATTATCTTTCGAGGAAATAAATCTATGTGTAAGAAGTTTTTAGAAGAGATGTATAAAGAATTTGAAATTTCAATGTTTGAGGAGATGAATTTATTCCTTGGGCTACAAATCAATCAACCAGATAAAGGAATTTTCATTGCACAATTAGAACTTATCTCAAAGAAGTTTTGAAGAAGTTTGGAATGGATGATTCCAAACTAGTATGTACAACTATAGTTACTGGCTACAAATTGAGCAAGGATGATGAATCACCTAAGGCTAATCAAAGAAAATATAAATCTATGATTGCTGGATTAATTTATCCAACTACTACTAGACTAGATATCATGCATGCAATTTGTCTTGTGGCTAGATTTCAAGAAGATCCTAAAGAGACACATGTTGTAGCTCTATGAAGAGGATATTTATACATTTAAAAGGTACTCAAGATTATGGTTTATGGTATCCTAAGGATACTAATTTCACATTAAGTGCATACAAAGATGTAGATTGGGTTGGTTGGGTTGATGAAAAGAAAAGTACAAGTGGTGGTGCATTCTTTCTAGGAGATAGATTGGTGGCATGGCTAAGAAAGAAACAAGACTCAGTTTCCTTATCCACTACAGAGACCAAGTGTATTGTAGTAGCATCTTACTGCACACAACTGTTATGGATGAGACAAACATTGAAGGATATACAAGTAGTGTATGATGAGCCCATTTCTATCTTTTGTGATAATACAAGTTCAATTAACATTTTAAATAATCTACTAATACATTCAAGGATAAAGTACATACAAATCAGGTATCACTTTCTAAGAGAGAAGGTTATGGATAATGAGATGAGACTTGAATATGTACCTACAAAGGATTAGATTGCTGACATATTCACTAAGGCTCTTGCTAAGGATACTTTTGAGTATCTTATGGAGAATTTGGGGGTTATTTTCCCTTCTTCTTTGAATTAGATGCATATGGAGATGCATTAGTCTAGTGGATCAATAGATTAATATTTTTTCTAGACTAAGGATTGGTGACTACCTCTAACGGGGAGTAGGTGCTATCATGTGTTTTCATTGTACAAATTTGTTGATTTGGTTGGATGTACTCCTAAGGGAGAGTATTTAGAGAAAGAAAGGCATGTTGTATAATAGTAGTGAGAATTTTTTCTAAGGGGGAGTAGTAGCAAGTATCTTGGTTTAGTGAAAAATGGGGAGAACAATGAAAAACACTTTATCCTTTGCCATAGATGTCAAAAGGGCATAGAGAGAGTCATATTTTTTTTATGTACACAAAGGGAGAAAAATTGGAAGTGAATCACGTAAGGTGGAGAGAGACTAAAGAGAAAAGGAAATAAGTATGATTAGAGCTATTGTGTCTTTGATGGTTTTTCACATAATGTGTTTCCATCAATAATAAAAGGGGAGATTTTTGAAAGAATTTTGGTGTTGTCATTGATCTCAACTATGTTTTGAGGAAGTTTGTTGCTTAGTGAAGATGTCCAAGATATTTAGAAAATTGTAAAAGAGATAGGTTGATGCAATATGTGCATTTATAATTGATATATTGAGGAATTTCTATGAGTTCATGGTGATATATTTAATTTTTAGTGTCTAAAGATGTGTTGTAATGATGTAATGTGCTAAGATGGTGTCTCTGGTACTTCATTTCCAAGACCTTTTGAGAAAATTTGATAAAAAAAGAAAAAAGTGTAGTGCAAGTGTTCAGAATATTTGTTGGGATGTGCTTCACATTTCTTCTATATTGATTCTATGCTTGTGTGTTTCTATTACATTGTTGAAGGTTCTCACTAGTTTCTATATTTAGAATTTGGGTTTTTGGATCGCTATGCAATGTGAGATATTTTCTACAGTCCGTGAACTAGTTTTTTAGTGTTATTTGGTGTGGTTTGGGAGAAATGTATTTGTTTCACATTTATTTATAGTTTTTTTTCTAGTTGTGTGGATCTAGGAAACTACTTATGATTTTTTTATCTTTCAAAATTCAAGGTTTCTCTTGATTCAATGTAGTACAGTGTGAGTTTCATTCATCAATGTATGTATAAGGTTAACCATATGTTTTGGGTTAAAGTATTTCTATGATACGATTTTGGATGAAGTATTCGTTAGATCTCACATGGTTCATGGATTATTCTAGATCATGTTCAAGAAAATTCTATTGTTTGAAAGTCTTAAATTGATTTAAGGAACCATGTACTTAATGTTTTATGGTGTTTAGAACAAGTAACGATTGACCTAGTGTTAACACTATATACGAAGCTTATGGAAGCATGTTGAAGTGTGTTAGTACATATTTCAGTCCTAATTAAGGATTTATATAGGTCAAATTCATTCCTATCCACCATGGGAATATTTTGGTTTTGACCTAATTTGAAATTATAAAGTGTAACATATAGTTTCTAACATTGGAGAAGGTTTTAAGGTTAAGAATGGTATACATAAATAGTAGTGTTGTTGTGATATCTAAAGATAAATGTGGATGATGTGAGTGATGTGAATTACATAAGTATAGATGTGATCTTGAGCAGAGCACTGCGAATTTCAAGTGTAGGACTTCCTAAGGTAGTGAGTTAAAGGCATCCTCAATATTTCAAGGCTACAATAGTGCTAGAGCAATTATGGTGGTTCCTCTATTGCATTGAGATAATGTTCTCTATGTAATATTTCTCTTCTATCTTATTTTCATTTCTAAGCATTGAGCTTTGGCTATGAGCCCTATTGGATAGTGTGTCCTATTCTAGCAGTGAGCCCTTGTACCAATTTTGTTATTACTCATATTGTGAGCTAATCCTTAGCCTGGTTTTTCCCTCATTGATTTTTCCACATAAATATGGTGTTCTCTTGTGTATGGTGTTTCTATTTCAGTTTCTATTATTTGCATAATTTCATGTTTGAATAGTTTAACAGAATAAAGGTTTGATGAATCCATGTAGATCTAGTTAGTGTTAAGGGTTGTAATATTTTAATTAGATACAACTATTCACCCCTCTCTCAATTGTCTTGTCCATTTAATAGTTGTAAAGAGCGAAAGTATTTAATTCCAAATAATCTTATAATTCCTTTAATAAGTTCATTTACATTCCATAAAATATTGTAGCTCCATTCATTAACATTGTTTAATCCACAAGATTCCAAAATATCAACTTTAAAGTCTACAATTAGATTCATAATACATCCAATTACATTCATAAATATGTGTCATCTTTTATGACATTTATAATACAAAACATTGTAAAAGAAATTTACAATTCAAGACTTAGGCATTCTGTCACCTTAAGTTCTACAATAATCATTCAATAATAAAATACAATAGATATATGAAGAAATCTTCATTGATCTTCAATCCAATAGCTTATCTTCAAACATGAAGATGAGAACAAGGCTCAGGTGCTTTTTCCACCCAACATCGAAGCTTACGCTTTCCTAGAATTCCTTAGTCATTCAAAGAATACCCAACCCTACACGAATCACTTAGCAAAAAGAAGTCGACAAGCAGGATGGAATTTGATGTGTTCCTCGTATAACTAGTAAATCTACAATCATTTTCATTTTTATAATTCATTTAAGAAACAAGCAAGTTCGATACTAGGATATGGTAGAGATTTATATATATTCCATCTATTTCAATGGTCCTTAAGTTACTTGGCCAAGTAAAATTTCATGCATGACAAATAATAGTAGTTTTGGAAAAGAAAAACTATGCTCGCTATAAACCCATATTTGGCATCTGTCCTAGAAGGTAACTTTCCAAAAAAATGACATGCACATTCAATTATCAAGCATGCATGGTTCCATTCAAAATAAATAAGTTATGTTTCCCAACACATGTCATGTGCATTCATTTATCAAGAATGCATGGTTTTATTGCAATAATCTCACAGATTTAGATAGTAAATAACATAATGTTTATATTCAGAATAAATAAATTAAAGGTGTATCTCAAGTATGTAACTAAGTACATATAAAACAAGAAATGAATAAATGAGCACACATTCTTTCGGTTCATTTACTCAAGAAATTCAATTACAATTCAATAAAATCCCCTTCTAATTCGTTTAATTTCAAAGTAATTATATTTTTACTTTACTTTCTTTCTTTTCTATTTTTCATATTTCCATTAAAATATTATCTTTGCAAAAACATAAAACCTCATATTTAATTATGTTTCGTAGGCAATTTTAGAATCATTCCTAAAGATTTATCAAAATGAACTCTTACTTTTCAAGCATATTTTAATACAAAAAAGTTATTAAATCTTATTATTCTGGAAATTTTTATTGAAACCAATAACATTCAGCTATGATAATTTTGCAAAAGTTTCCCTATCTTTTTTGTTTCTTTTCTTGCAATTCCCAATTCTAGATTGACACAGTTTAGCGTAGTTTAGATTTTTCTAAAGCTTTTCTAAATCTAAATAGATCTAAAACAGTATTTTTTTGTTTGCATCTTTTCAATTTACTAATCAGAATTTCCAAAAAAAATAAAAAAATCTACTATCTTTTTTAGTTTTTTGTTCAAGTTGTTCAATAGTTTTATGATAAAAACACAGTTTGGTGTTTTAACTTTCTCCTAAATTTGATACAAACAGTGATGTGTTTCAATAGTTAAAATACAAGAATAAAAGAAGAAGAATTAAACTCAAATATGAATTGACTGTGAATTTGGTGAATATTATTTTCATTGAATCTACCCGGTAATTTCCTGTAGCTATTTGGTTTCCAAATTCTAGCAATGAAATCTTGTCCCTTTGTGTTGTTCCTTGTTCCTCTCTTCATGTTGTTCTTTCCTATCTCTCCTGTCAATTTCCTTTTTTATCTTCTTTTCTTTCTATTTTTAGTCTCTCCTTCTATCTTGGTCATGCACTTCCCTCTTTTGATGCTTGCTTGTGATGGAGGGCAAATTTCAGTCTATGTTTCCCTCTTTTGGTCATGCCTTCCCTTCTCCTTCTCCCATGCACATGAGCTCAGTAGTATTTAAAACAAAATAACTCCCCTATGCTCCTTTCAACCTTTGCACATCATCAGTTCTCCCTTTCCATCATGCATAATGGGGAGACGAGCTGAATAAAAATAAATTCAAAACCAAACTGTCCTCTATTGGCTACGTGCTAGCTCCTTCTTCTCACACACTTGGGAGATGAAAAAAATTTAGGTTAATTCCAAGAAAAACTCACTATCTTGGTAGCATCCACCTTCCCTTCTCGTGTCACGTGCCCTCTCCCTTGCACTCATTTATGAGTGAGTTAATCAAGTCCCAAATAAAAAAAATCTAAAAATTGTTCTCCTAGCCGCACATTGGAGGTGTAGAATGGAAACTCCCTAAAAATATATGCTCTCTTTTTTTTTAACTCCCCTTCCAAAAATGGATTTTACTCTTCTTTTAATTTGAATTTCCTCCCCTCAATATCATGCAAAATGGTGGAGTTCCATAATATCAGATCCACTATTCCTGCTTTCATCTCCAGAACTCCAAGTTTCATTTGTGATTGCATGCAAGATTGATTGAAAGATATTTGTTTTCAATTTGTTAACTATTGTTCTCAATTCCATTTCAATTTCCATTGCAAATTTATTGCTTCTTCTTATTATTTTTAAATAACTTAATTTAATATATATAATTATTTATACATATCTTTCCACTTTCATTAAATACTAAATTTAATAGAAATATCTATTTCTTTTTAAACATTTATTTTTACTTTCATTTATTATTTGCGAAAATAACAAATAAACCAATAACACAATATTTACATTTTTATTTTCTTTCCACGCAATAACATAATATACTCAAATTGAGAAACAATCAATCTTTCTATTTCGTAACAAACATATTCATTTTCACAATTACGTTCAAGAAAAAGCATAGTCATAATAATCATTAAAATTTAAACCATTTAATCATCACAAATATACATTATAATTAACGAAGTGGTGTGTGAGATTCCATCATCCTCATTAACATATAATGGCTAAAATGACTCTACCTGAACAATGTTCTCACCTTCATTCTCGTTCACCTGTTCCTACGTTCACTTGCACTCAATTTCTCATCAGCAATGGCAATCCCCGAATTTCATAATAATGAATTCAAAATCATTTCATTTGCATTTAAATTTCAATTTAAATTTCAATCTCAATTTCAATTTCAATCTCAATTTCAATTTCAATTTTAATAATCGTCTAACATAAACATGCAAATCTCATGATTTATATTTGCAATTAAATAATTGATAACAATGAGTACATGACAATAGGTTTCAAAGTGATTTTAAGAAAAATTGTATGAAGATTGTACAAGATGACTAGGAAGTGTTCTATATTTTCTCCACATTTCTTCATTCTTGAAGATGTGCTTGTGTGGTTTGAACGTGGTGATCAGAAGTCTTCAGATTCAGATTCTTTATTGTGCAAAAATTGAAGATATGTCTGACAATATGTTTGACTATCTCTGGCTTGTGAAGATGGATATCTTGGAGAAATGAAATTTCTCTGAATTTCTCCGTATTGAAATTTCCTATCTTGTGGATTTAGGAATGTGCTAATATTGCATGTACCTACCATCCCTTGGTTTGTTTAGTGTTCAAATATTTTGCAAGCCTAGTTCATGAGTTGTATTTCAATGAAGATTTTATTGGTTGCACAATATGATAGTATTCTTGGGTTCATGTGTTTGCTCTATTTTTTTTTAATAATAAATGCAAATTGAAGAAATTTGTGTATGGCTTAAAACAGATTCCTAGGATGTGGTACCATAAACTTGAAACATATGTGTTGAGTTTGGGATTTGAGCATTCTAAATCAAATCATTGTGTTTATTGTAAAACTAATGGTGATCATTTCTTGTTTATTTCATTATATGTTGATGATATATTATTTATTGACAAAGAGAAATGTATGCTTGTAGAACTGAAATCTCAACTTGCTGCTAAATTTCAAAATGAAAGACCTTGCTGTAGCTAGAAACATTCTTGGGATGGAAATTAAAAGAGATAGAGTGAAAAAATGCTATGGCTTGGCCAAAGTAAGTAAGTCAATTCAATTTTATAGAGATTTAAACTACAAAATTCTAGACCATTGTGTTTTCACCTTTCTATTTGAACAAAGTTATCTATTTCAAAATTTACAACATCTCCATCAGAGATGGAAGACATGAACAAAGTTTCTTACAAGAGTGCAATTGGAAGTTTGTTTGGATGCTCTTCCTGCAATCTTGCTCAAACAAAAACAAACATTAGCATTGTTAGTAAATTAAGCAAACCAAAATAAGCATCCCTATGAGATATTCAAACATACTTGATAATGCAAACAAAACCATAAAAGATTAAAAAAACTAATTGAAAGCATATGAAAATAATGTGCAAAACCTATCCCATAGTGGGAGTGGTTCTCCTTTGATGTGGAAAGGATGCCCTTTCCCACCCCCTTGATAAGATTCCAATGATAATGAACAAAATCTGATGCAAGGAGATGAAAGTTCCTATAGTGTAAATTCATAAGATTGTAGATCTGATTGTGGATGATTGTGGATGATTTATTCATAGAGAATCCCTCTATAACTAGGGTTGTGGGGTTGAATAATGAAGAGATTGGAGGAACATGGGACTAAAGAAGAACCAATGAGATTGAGACACTTGTCTCAATTCTAATGGGTAAGGATGGGGCACATTTTGGGGAATGTGCATAGTCAATGCATGTAGGTGAAGGGGTGAGGGGGTTGTAAGAGAGATTAATGCATTTGTAAGAGGAATTAAGGGATTTGTAGGAGGCTTAAATTCTTTTGAAAGAAGTATTTATATTTGGGGAAGAAAGTCAAATAAGTGGATTTATTGAAGGAATATTCCCAAAGCATATGCTTTTGTGAGGGAAAATAGGATAATTAGTTAATTAAAAGAATTTATTTTCATGTGCAAGTTGGTGGGTTAATTAGGGGTTTAGTTTGAACAAGGTTGAGTCAAAATCTAGAGAATAGGTAATTAGGATTAGGAGTAAATTAATCCAAAATTAATTAACTTAGAGGAATCAAGGGATTTGACATTTGATTTAAACAATTCTATTTATTAAATCGAATGAGAGGATTTTAGAGTTTTAATTAAATGAATTGATTTATTTAATTAAAGAGGATTAACATTAGTGAATTAATCTAATAAATTGCTTTATTTAATTAATAGAAGAATTGATGATTAAATCAAAATTAGATGCACAATGTTGGAATTATTTTCATTTCTACATTTTCCCCCTCTTTGAAGCTGTGTACCAGTTGCGTTGGTTCAAAGAATAACACTACCGGGACCGAAATTCAAAAATTTCTTTATTTTTTCAAATGCCTCACTATTTCTGTAGTGGAAAGAAGTACGCTGGTATACTGCCCCCTCAAGAGATTGGGAAAAAATTTAGATTTTAGGTCGATCTCACGACAAAATATTCCTTATGGATGTATGAATGGTTATGTTATGAGATGCTTAGACTAACAGATTGATATGATGATGTAAATGAGATGGTTTTAAGATGCTTAGAATAAAAAATCAATATTATGCTAAACACTTAAATGATGATGCATTGTATGTGAGATGATGAGATGAATGATGTTTTCCTATGATGATATGTATGATTATGCAATATGTTGACGATTAGTGGATGCAAGATGGTGAATGACTTGATACTATATTAGCATGAAAGGGGATAGAAGAATGAGAGGGATCAACCCTTGATTCTGAGAAGATGCAAAAGTCCAAGAAGTCTATGAGTCGTCGATAATTTATTAGATATGATGATGAATGATGATGATGTATTGCTTATCTAGGGATCGGTGATGTAAAGAGAATAACTTTCCTTATGTTTGATAACACACATAGATACAATGCATCAAGGTACAGACAACCAAGATGACGTGGTATCTAGTGCGATGAAATTTGACTTAACGTGGTATAGATAGGAGTATTCTTGTTCACACCCAACATATGAAACCTTTTTAGGATGTAATTTAGACATTTTGAACATCTCGGACCAAAATATAGAAAGGAAAAACCTTCCCATGTAATAGTCAACAAGGTGTTCAAAATATCCTCCCTACATACCTAAAAAAGAAAGTATCACCAAGGTTATATTACAAGAATATCCAACAAGCACAACAGACAATACATAATGATCAATTTTCCATTCCCTTCTCTCTAAATTGTTTGGATGGAAATTATCGGGAGGTCTTCAGAATAGGTGCAATAAGATAAATCAAAAGAAAAGATCAAGTAAAGAAACAAGCTAATGTTCTTCATACCTCTAGCCAAGACTAAACTACGGTGATGCATGCTGTTGATGTACATTATAGGAAGGATGCATCCTAGGACATGATGTTATTAGATGATTGTGAGATTAACAGGATGATGGGATATTGATACCAAGAGTTGACCAACTTGTTTATCTATTGACCTAGACTTAAGACCTTGACATTGCAAGTTTCACTTTCAATTTGCTATACTTGTTTCCAATTTTTTTAACAAAGGTTGAAGATGTCAATTGATTCATTGTGAGTGGATGTTTATTGTAGGTGAATGTGAAATGACATGGATGATTTTTGGGTTTTTTAAATGTTTTAGGTATTTTGACATGTTTTAAGGTTGTTTTGGAGCGTTTCGAGATGTTTTAAAAATGTTTTGATTTTCAAATTTTCCAAATGTTTTTTATGTTTTTGAGATTTTGACCAAGAACCTAATGTAATGATATATCCTAGGGGCCTCAAGGGCTGATCAAATATTATCCTTTTCTAAATTATACATGCAGAGACCACGTAGTTTGACTGACACCTTGTTTATTGATGAAGATATGAACAATTGGATTGGTAGTTTATTATGATAGACTGCTAAAGGAATGACCTACTGTTTTGGGGGCTGATCAATAATTAGCCTTCCCTATGTTCAAGCTTAGAGATGGTGTAGTTTGACATGATGACTTTGTTTTTGAATTTTTCTATTTTTGACCTGTTTTTAGATTTTTGACATGTTTTGGATGTTTGTGGATTTTCTTAATTTTATGAATGTTTTTGGATTTTTTGTTGTAAGGAAGATTTCAAGAATATACACGAATCTAATCTGATGTGGGTATAAGGGCATTCCCCCAGTGTGATTTGATAGACTACCTCAATATAGGAAGTAAAAACTAACCTTAGGAATGTGCCAAGTAGTACTAAAAGGGATCATGATAATGACATAGGATCAAGCTATGATACAGACATAGATGGGTGATGGAAGGATCAATTTGATGGGTGAATGTGATGGAAAGTTATGGAAGGTGATGCATAACAAGTCAGAGAATCCATGGTGGATGGAAATTTCTTTATTTACACAAGGTGCCTAATTGCCAATTTTTCACCAAGGTAATTGCCCAAAGTGCCATTGAATTGGTTTTCACTAGAGGATGATTTTTTTTGTTTAGCGTTTTCAATCTTTTTCTTTTTTTTGTATTTTTTGATTTATACCCAGCAAGCTTAGGCATTATTTTTTTTGAGATGGGAGTTGTCGATGGGCTCCTATAGAGGCTTACTTTCTTGTGTTTACAACTGATATGCTCCTAATTTGTAACTTGTCATGATGATGAAGGGCCCAACCGATTTGGTTAAAATTTGTCCTTACTATCTCGATTTGGTACATTATTTTGATTCTCTTTCAATATGATTTCTCCAACTTGAAATGATCAACTCTTATATTATTATTATAGCTCCTTTTGAGATGGTTCTGATAGACCTATACATGGATCAAAGCATCCATGCATCACTCATCTAGTAGTTATAGCTTGTTCAACTGTGACACCTGATACTCCTCATCAATAATAAGATTTTGCAATGATATTCTTAGGGATGGGCACTCAACCTCAATGAGAAGGATGAATATGAATTTGTATACTAGGGAGAAAGGGGTTGCACCTGTAGGCATGCATATACTTATTTGGTAGTCCCATGAGGTGGGATTTAGTTGTAGGTTCCAATCACGACCAACTTCATTAACTATTTTCTTTAGGATTTTCAATATGGTTTTATTCATATCCTTAGCTTGGTTGTTACCCTAGGGGTAGTATGGGGTGGATAAGTGATGTTGGATATTGAATTTCTAGCATAGCTCACAAACATCCTAGTTTTTGAAGGGTGTTCCATTATTTGAGATAAGGGCTTGGGGAACACCATAACAAAAAAAATGAGGTAATTAAGGATGATTTTGGAAATTTGCTTCCCTATGATACAGGTCATGGGAATGGTTTCCACCAACTTTGTGAAGTATTATGTACTGATGATAATGAAATTGTGTCTATTAGATGAGGTGGGTGTGATTTTACTAATGAGGTCAATCCCCCATTATGAAAAAGGAAAAGGAGTTACAATTTGTTGAACCTCCTAAGTTGGTGCATGAATAAGGTCCCTGTGTTCTTGGTATTGTAGGCACTCTTAGACATAGTCATGAGCTTCTTTCTCCATCGTAGGCCAGTATTACCCCATCCTTAGTAGTTTCTTGGCCAAGGTCATACCACTAGAATGTGAACCACAAATAACATCGTGTACTTTAGTTAAAGCAGTCAAAGATTCCATGGGGTTAAGGAATTGCAAGAGGGTTCCTTCGATACTCCTACGATAAAAGGGTGTCTCCTAAGATGACGAAATAGGATGACTTCTTAATAAAGGTTCTTTAGAGGTTTGGGGTGAAATAGGTAAGGAGGACTCATATTTTTAGGTAGGTGAATATTTCATGGTACCAAGGATCATTAATACCAATTATTTCACACATGAAATCAAATTTAGGTACCTCAAAATATGGTACGAGAAACTGCTCGACCAAGAATTCATGCTTAGGGATGTTTCATGGGATATCTGACAATGATCTGATTGTAGCCATGACATCAATTGCTCTATTTTTTACCCATAGTATCTTCTCAAATGTGATGTCAATGAAGAATTCCTTGAGATCCTCCACCAAAATTTTATATGAGGTAAGTTAATCATCTTTAGTTTGGTATTCATCATTGACTTGGTTGATAATTAGTTTTTAGTCTCCATAGACCTTGAGTTCCATGATTTGTATTTGTACTACAATCTAAAGTCCTATTACCAAAGCCTCGTATTCCACAATGTTGTTTGTACAAGGGAAAGATAGCCTGTATGATTTAGGAATACAATCCCCTTGTGGTTGATGAGCTCAAAATATGCTCATAATTTGAATATCATGATGTATTTTTAAATACCCTTACTCTTTTGTTGATGGTTGTTTAAACTCTTTGATTAAAGACTTTTTATCTAAAAACGGGTAGTATCTTGTGGTAGGACATTCCTATATTCCTACAGCTTAACATCTTTGTGTGTCTATATTTATTACCCCGTTTGACCTCCCAAATGAATGATATAATGCATGTGGTTTTTGGATAATGAAATGGATTTAATGTGTGATTAATGAATGTGTATCGTGTTATTGTGTGCATGCTTTCTTTTTCTTTTGTCTCCTTGTGTATCACAAGTTGTTGAAAGAGGCATGAACGAGTCAAAGTGCAACAGATGTCTGCCCTGCAGTAAAGTCCATTTCCAGCATGGCATTGAGGAAGTTGTTCCAGCAAAGACTCTCTGACCGGGTCATTGGGAGGAAATCTAAATGATCATTAATCTAGGAAGAGTGGAATGTTATATTCTCTCTAAATTGGTTGAACAGATATGCTTTCATTTATGAGAAGTTTGTTCCTCGGTATTAGGAAGCATTTATGTCCACTTCTTTCTCTGTTAGAGTTAGGTAGACAGTTGCTTTTCTATAAATAAATGTTCCTCCTATGTGAGTGAACAGATTAGAGGAGATTAGACTAGAATAGAGCATAATAGAACAGAGTGTATCAAGATTAGTGTTATAATGAGAAACAAATTTTTGTGTTAGTTTTCTTACGAGCAGAATGACCAATGTATATGATTCCAAGTTATGAATAAAAGCTGATGAATTTTTGAGTTCAATTCTTGCATAAACTGGTTGATGCTTGCTAAGCGGTCCCACTTAGTAAGTATCTGTAGTTAGTTGTTTATTTCTTGTTGATTATAAGTTAGAATTTCATTCTCGAAAGTTTCAGTGCAAACTCAGTCTTATATTGTTCCTGCAACATCGGGAATCCATCCCCGTGTTTTTTCCTACAGCATAAGACCAGTTCATAGTTTGTTCCTTAGTAATAGTTGTCATGATTTCTTCTTTGATTAAGTTATGCTCAAGTTAAGAAGACTTTACATTATACTCCTGCATCAGAAGTAGAATTCCTTTCAAGCATTTATTTCTAGTAAATTGTGGCTAAAACTAGTTCTTAGTGCACATACAGTGCCGCTCCATTTCAAGTATACATTCCCTAGTTTGACAATGTAAATCAACAACCATAAGAAGATGTTAGTCACCTACTAGAATGTCCAATTCCCAAGTTAGGATTTTCCATGACTTTTATATCCTTTTGTGGGCGACAACCATTTTTGGCGCCATTGTCGAGGATGGTGTCAAGCTCAGAACCTGTCAATGTCATTGTTCGCAATAGTTTAGTGAGATTATTCAAGCATTTTCAAATTCCTTCAATTTTTAGTTAATTCTGTTACATGGATAGAAGAAGAGACGCTCTAGGAAGATCCCTTCCTAACCTTCCATTCATTGATAACAATTTTGAACCAGGTCTGCTAGTAGAAAAGAAAAAGGGAAAACAAAGGTAGGAGAGTCATCTAGGGCTGAACAAACCCCAGAAACAAGCCCTCATGTGCAAAAGTGAAAACGTTCTACTCTACTTTCTCCTACAGCAATGCCCATTGCCACCATAGTTTCATAATCATCCTCTCCTACTGAGTTTGAATCCTCTAGGCAAGTTAGAAAGAAGAAAGTTGTGAAAGAGCCTCCTGCGACTGTTACATTGCCAAAAATAATTTCAACAAGGAAATAGAGTAAAGTTACCTCAACCTCCATTCAACCTAAAATTATAGTCATTTCTAAGGAATCTAAGGAGCTCGGTCATGATGATTCTCAGATTGTATCTGAGAATGTTTCACACAGTTCATCTGTTATTCCTAAGGAATTGCAAACTGAGATAGAGGAAGTTGAGGAAGCACAACATGGTAGTGGTAATGAAAGGAGGATGCCAAGTCTTAATGATTTGGCTGATGTAGTTGAGAAAATTTTAGGAGAAACACAATCTCCTCCTGAGCAGCAACAAGATTCCATCCTAAAGCAAGAAGAAGAACAACTTGAACAAATTGAAGTATTCAATGAAACACCATTTCCCTCTGAAACTTGTCGTGCATTGGTTGTGTATAAAAGGACATTGTTGATTGAATATTTAGAATATCTTAGGATTACCTGGAGGCCTGTTACACTTTAGACCTTGAGTTTCCACCATTTGGCTAGAACTGAACTTCAACAAAGTCTTTGGGAAGAAGAAAAGAAGAAATTGAAAAAAGAAATTGAAAGACAAAAATAGGAAATTCAAGAAATGAAAGAGAAAATGAATGAAATGATGAAGATAACTGGTAAAATTATGGAATGTAGACCACCACCTAGGGTATATGCTATGTGCCTTAAAGATCAATTTCTTCGGTTTCAATTAATGAGAATTTCTAGGAATCAAGACCCTGACATTCACACAGCCAAGGAATTTTATGATGCATACCAAACAACACCCAATAGGCTGAGAAATTCTTTATGTGAGTTTTATTTGCATGGTTTGCTAATTCCCTTTGAAACAAAATGGAATCTACTTCTCTACATTGGTGACATTCATCTAAGGTCACTTATGTCTTAGGCGGCTAATGAAACTAACTATGGGAAGAAATTAGAGGCTTATGAAGAGGCTGAAAGGAAAGAACCTATTCCCCTACGACTTGAAAGCTCAGATCCCCAAATAGTTATGAGAACTTAGCTTACAGTTGCATATGGATTCTCTGATCCTACAACAAGAATAAAAATATTTGATAGCAAGAAGCAAGTGTATGATGAATTCAAAGACCAAACATATTTGTTTTGGAAGCTTTCATCTTCTAGAATTAAAACAAGATGGGATAAACTGACTGTTGGTCTGAGAAAATCTGAGCCTCATAGCCCTCTGAACTTTAGAGCAGCCATTAGAAGGTCAGAAAAGTATATATAGTTGGGTCTCCAAGAAAGGTTTGAGTTATGGTTGCCATTAAAATTTTGACCCCCAGTTTTGATGTGGCCACTTTACCCTTATTTGGCTACAGATGTTAATGAGGATGCAAAAACCCACAAGTATGAGAGATGGCAAAACTTCAGAGGCTTCTACTACAAATTCATAACTTCAATGCAGGGCCATGCTACTCCTATTGATTTCAAAGAAACAACTAGGAAGCTTAATGCTGGAGGACCATCATTAGGATAAGTAGGGGGAAAATGATGAGCTCGAAATATGCTCATAATTTGAATATCATGATGTATTTTTAAATACCCTTACTCTTTTGCTGATGGTTGTTTAAACTCTTTGATTGAAGACTTTTTATCTAAAAATGGGTAGTATCCTATGGGAAGACATTCCTATATTCCTACAGCTTAACATCTCTGTGTGTCTATATTTATTACCCTATTGACCTTCCAAATGACTGATATAATGCATGTGGTTCTTGGATAATGAAATGGATTTAATGTGTGATTAATGAATTTGTATCATGTTATTGTGTGTGTGCTTTCTTTTGCTTCTAATGCCTTGTGTGTCGTAGGTTGTTGAAAGAGGCATGAATGAGTCAAAGCACAACAAATCTCGGCCCTGCAGTAAATTCCATTTCCATCACGGAATCGAGGAAGTTGTTCCAACAAAGATTCTCTGACAGGGTTGTTGGGAGGACATCTAAATGATCATTAATCTAGGAAGAGTGGAATGCTAGACTCTCTTTGAATCGGTTGAACATATATGCTTTCATTTATGAGAAGTTTGTTCCTCGGTATTAGGAATCATTTATGTCCACTTGTTTCTCTGTTAGAGTTAGGTAGTTAGTTTCTTTTCTATAAATAAATGTTCCTCCTGCGTGAGTGAACAGATTAGAGGAGATTAGACTAGACTAGAGTAGAATAAAACATAGTGTATCAAGATTAGTGTTATAATGAGAAACAAAGTTTTGTGTTAGTTTTCTTATGAGCATAATGACCAATTTATATGATTCCAAGTTATGAATAAAATCTGATGAAGTTTTGAGTTCAATTCTTGCATAAAATGGTTGATGCTTGCTAAGGGGGCCCACTTAGTAAGTATATGTAGTTAGTTGTTTATTTCCTATTGATTATAAGTTAGAATTTCATTCTCAAAATTTTTAGTGCAAACTCAGTCTTATATTGTTCCTGCAGCATTAGGAATCCATCCCTTTGTTTGTTCCTGTAGCATAAGACCAGTTCATAGTTTGTTCCTTAGTAATAGTTGTCATGCTTTCTTCTTTGATTAAGTTATGCTTAAGTTAAGAATACTTTACATTACGCTCCTACATCAGAAGTAGAATTCCTTTCAAGCATTTATTTATGGTAAATTTTGGCTAAAACTGGTTCTTAGTGCACATATAGTGCCACTCCATTTCAAGTATACGTTCCCTAGTTTGACAATATAAATGAATGATCATAAGAAGATGTTAGTCACCTGCTATAATGTCCAATTCCCAGGTTAGGATTTTCCATGACTTTTATATCCTTTTGTGGGCAACAACCAGTGGTGTGATGAAGAAGACTCCAACTTCTGACCCATGTTGAGTATATGACCCATTGAAGTACAACTTCCAATGATCTGCTACACTAAGATTAAAAATTGACTCATTTGGAAATTTTGATACCAATAGGTATTTTGCATATATAGGTGCCTCAACCAGTTGATCTACAATTACCTATCCCTTGATGGATTTTAACTCCACATATTCAATATCATTGTGCCACCAAAATGTATATACCTTGGCACTTTTTCACTCATTTTAGCCTTTCCTTGTTTACCTTGATTCAATCTTGTAATCTTGCAATTCAACAATAAACTAATAGTTTTTTACTAAGGTGTTGTGAAGTTTTGTAATGCATTTCCTCACTTTTCTAAAACCCTTTCAACATAATTCACCTAAATAATACCTTCTTACACCTTCCTAAGCCTTATGACAAAGTTTTGTGAAGGGTTGTGATGAATTTTCACACTTATCTAGCCTTATCACCCCTAAATTAATCCTTTTTCTATGCTAATTTTTCCCCTTTATGTAATTTGAGTCTCGATGTAAGTGTGTTTCAAGAGGAAAAGTTGATCAACTTCATTAAACACAGATTAATTCCTGACCACCACTTAAATTTTCCCAAGTGGACTAGGTCACCACTTTGGGCAACCTCATCCCTTTAGGCATAAATTTCAAAATTGAAATAAAATTTAATGAGAATCTTGCATCCTAAACCCTAGGGTCGGCCTATCATGTTGCATTTCGAGAAAATTAGGGTTTTCCATGAACAAATAAGGGTTTTCACCTCCATTTTGCCTCTCTTTCTCTCATTTTTCTCTCCTTCGCTCATTTTTCCCTACCCCAAGCTCATTTTTACATCTCTTCACAAGAACTGTTGCACTCCTATTGTCACAAGCAAGCAATCAAGCACAAGGGTTTCACAAGAAACCTCCATTGGAGTTGTCCTTGCATGTTGCAGACCATCAACAACAAATATTTGGTAAGTGTTTCCATCAAGTTCATCATTCAATCTTACTCTCCTTTGATTTGTTTCTCATTTAAGGGGTTTGACTAAGACAAACCCCTATTCCCTAACCCCAACATTCTCTTGGTCTTTGCACGTGTTTGCAAGTTTGTACTTAGATTTGGTGAAGTACAAAGTTTTGGAGAAAGTACAAACATTCCACTCAAGTCATATCAAAGCATCAAACCCTAGAAGGAGCAACAAGACAAGTTATAGGTCATTTTTGGGAGTTTCAGACATGAATTGTTGTAGAAAAGGGAAACATCAACTCAAACCCACAAAATCAGGACCTAAATTCTTGAAAATCATGAAGAGGACTAGTTCACCACTATTGGTGACCTTGTCCCTATGCTAAGTCTAAAAAAGGGATTTTTCATTTCTGGTTACCCATTTCCCTGAAACCTGGTCCGACAGATTTTCTCGATAGGAGGAGTAGGTTGCCCAACTTGGAATAAATGTCCCTCTGCTGGTTTCAGACATTTTCCAAAATATTCCAAAACCTCTCATCTACAACATCACATTTCTAGGTGCACAAGTTCTCAACTTTCCCATTTACTTTCTGTATTGCATACATTTTAGGTCATCTAAAGGTATGTGCAGGATCATGATGGGCCAAAAAGTGGCAATATGTAAGACATATGATGGCCCATGTGGCTGACGAATTTTTTTTTACCCAAAATTGATGAAACGAAAAGGGTTTTTAGAGGATATTCTCATCTTTCCACCAATATAAATTATTCTTTACTTTGAATTTAATAAATAATTATTATTCATTTTCTATTAGAATTACGAATAAAGTCCTCATTGATAGGTTGATTGAAAAACATCTATAACTTTCAAACGGTGTAACATTTTTTGAATCTAAAACATGCGTCACATTCTATGCTTTGCATACTATAGGATTAAAAAAAAAAATGAATTTCATGAATTTTTGACCAAGTTAAGGTGGTTAGACAGACAAGCTTTTATATTTTTTAAAAGTTGTAATAAAAAAATTCATAATTAATTATTTACTTGGAAACAAATTATAAAAAAATATGCATCACATCAGGACATGAGTCCTCTACTTATGTATAAAATCTTATAAAAAAATATTATCATTTTATTGTGGTTAGGGTGGTCAGACAGACACCTACTTCTTATTTTTACCCTAAAATTTAAATACTATTGCATTGAAATTTCAAATTTTAACTAAATAGATTTTTTTTTTAAATAAAGGTCTAGTAGTTTAGAAACTACATTCAATTTTCTAAAGATTCTATTTTTAAATTTTTTTGAAATAATATAGATAACTTATTCAAATTTTTACGTCAAGTTTTCTAACTCTGATTTTCTGTCTTTTTATTGCCACTTAAGGGCCTGTTTTTTCCATGATGGTCCTGCACATACCCCTAGGTTAACTTGCATTAGTTTAGATTTACTTTTTTTGCATTCCATACATTAGATTAGTGTCATTTTATTTCATTTTCAGCCACACAGCATACACACACCTCACAACCTTCATCAATCAGCCTTCCCCCGTTGAATGCAACTACCAAAAGTCCTGTAACCACCTAGAGGCAATAGTGTCAGTCTCTCACCAAGTGCTCCTAGGGTGAAAAGCCCTGAGGGCCTAATAAGGGGAATCCTTTTTCCCTATGTTAGAGCTACATTTTTGGTGGTTCATTTTGGTGAACCCGACTATAGACCATTAGCTAGATTTTTTATTTTTGCATTTTATCTTAGAGATAGCTTGCATTGCATTGAAATTTTGCATTGTTTGGATCATATGGTTAGTGAAAAAAAAGTGTATTTAGTGAAAATTCATGATAGAATTCCACATTGCATTGCATTTTTAGCAAGAAAAAAAAAAACTGCATTTCCAATTTCTGTTTGTATTATAAAATCAGAAAAAGCACAAAAATTATCTAAAAATTCATGAATTTTTCAAAAACAACACTACTAGGACTAAGTTGCCACACTGGGCAACCTAGTCCTTTGGCTCTATTTTCTATCCAAGTCCCAAAAAAATTCTAGTATTTTCTATCTTACAGATCCCTAGTTTTTTTTTTTTGTGTTATGTTCTTGAATCTTAGTTACAAGCCCTTTTGTCACCTTTGCTTACATTGCCTTAGGGAACCGTGTCTGAGCATTTAGTGTTCCTTTTCACATATAGTTGTGAGATGAAGTTCTAGGACCATGGAATCTACCAACAACACCCTTGTTGTAGATCTTGGGATCCCCCCGACTTCAACTCTTGGTATTGAAAATGGTGCATTAGGCTTAGAAACCATCCTTAGTAATTCCTTGCACCTAGATGACACATCCGGTGATAAAAATGACCTCCCACATGATAATATCTTCCATATCCATGTTGATCTTGTTTATTATCAACATGAAACCAGCTTTTAAGCCATATTTGGAATTTCTATCCCTACCATTGAGAACCTAAACCGCTTACTTGATCATGATGATGGCTTACGTGTCATGAAGAGGATTGCAAAAATCTATGAAAAACATGCACCTAAGACATCTCACTCACCCAATCCTATGTCTAGCCATGGGGGACCTTCTACTCCTCCCCCCTCAACTGTTACTTTGATTACTACCCATACACCTCCTAGCATGACAACCACTATGCAACAAGTTGGCAATGCAATACCTCCCCTCACCATCACCACTAGCATCCCTACTTCTCTTGTGGCATCCCATCCCCTTAGCTCTTCCATTATCCCTACCCTCACTATTCCTACCATTTCCCCTTCCACCACTTTCACCCCTTCACCTCTCTCCCTCCCACCTCATAGCACTTATAGTCACCCTCTCATTACAAAAAAATTTCACACTATAAATTCTATGCAACAACAAATATCCACCATTAACCAAAGCCAATATGGCTCCCCCTCCCACTAAATTTGTAGTAATTTGTTGTCCCTTGAAATCCTCTACACTCTCTTTCCAGAAGGAATAGATATCCCTAGATTCGAGAAGTATGGCAGGAAGGGTGACCCTTCTAACCATGTCAATGCCT
The DNA here is from genome assembly GCA_007115665.2 of Sequoiadendron giganteum. Taxonomy (NCBI): domain Eukaryota; kingdom Viridiplantae; phylum Streptophyta; class Pinopsida; order Cupressales; family Cupressaceae; genus Sequoiadendron; species Sequoiadendron giganteum. The sequence goes on along the minus strand of CM021105.1, from coordinate 26,721,725 downwards.
ATATTGCCCTCTCTAGTGACATCACTCTTGACGACAAGTTGCTCGCTAAGTTATTTCCAAGAACTCTTAAAGATGCAACTTTAGACTAGATCTCCTCCCTACCTAATAACTCCATTAGTTCATTCAATGAATTAGTGGATTCCTTCATTAATCACTTTCAAGTTCACATGGCTCCAAAGAAAAATTTAGGAGACCTCATGAGATGTAAACAAGCTAATACCGAGAAGATAACTGATTTTATCTCTCATTGCCAAGCTCTTTATTTCTTGATTGATTTTAAGATAACAGATACCCATCTGTAGATGATTTTTAATGAAAACCTTGTGAGGCTTCCCTCCTTTATGCACCTGTGTCAAGTACTTTGTGACTACCATAATTCTACTAGCACTTGTGACTCATGGTCCACTCCTAGTCATGATGAGAAGTTTGATAACTCTTCCCAATCTAATCCCCAAACTTTTCATAAATGGAACAAAGGATTTATCCAATTTAATCCTTCATTCCAACACCCTCCACCCATTAATAACCAATTGGTCATTGTTAGTCCACAATTCCCTTTAATTATGATGATCCTAAGTGTACTTTCACACCCTTGCTCGACACCCTTCATAACACCATGACCCAACTACTTCAACAACAAATGATTTCTTTACCTCCCATCCATACACTTGATCCTAATAAACCATAACCCCTTTCTTATAATGCCACTACTTATTGTTACTTTCATCACCAAAATGAAAATGACACTAAACAATAAAAGCATCTAAAGCACCTACTGCAAGACCTAATTTATTCAGGATGTCTATTTGTTGCAAGCGTTAATATTAAAAGCAATAAATCTATGGCACCTCCTAACCAAAACTTGTAAATCTTCACCAACCCCATGCCCAACCTTAATGTGTCATTTGTCAAATCAAGTGAAACTTATCTACCTGATGTCATGAATTTAGATTCACAAGATTTACATTCTCTTTCTCTTCCCCTGGTAAACCAAGTCATACCTACTAATGAAATGGTAGGAGAAATAGACGCTATCCATTGTAAGGTCCCAACAAAAGGACCTCTTGAGATCTTCTTTTCTGCACAAGATATACTACGAAACCTTCTTGATGGCCCTCTCTACATAGTTGGTCACATTTATGATAAGCCCACCAATGGGATACTTAGATCCTGCATGTGGTGAGATCATTATCACAAAATAATTTCTAGTATTACATCATATTGATCAAGATGTCTATAATCGACCTACTACATGGGTCAAAACACATAATGGTTTTGCGTACCTGACGATTGGATCGATTTCCCTCCCATTACAAATAGGTCCAAAAACATTAGATGTTACGTTTTCAATTATCCCTCAATTAGACCAATTTCATTTATGACTTGGCCATCCATGGCTTCATTTTATGAAATCAATCCCATCCATCATCCACAAGTGTGTGAAGTTTCCTATTGACAACGACATATTTACTATCCACCATAGTTGTTTTAACTTTTTATCCTCTAAGGGTAACTTTTCCCTGGATGTCTTTTGGCCTGAACATATGGAGCCCATCACTCCTAGACGAGATTTCTTCTTCATTTCATATCAAAAGTTCAAAGACAAGAAGATCTCCGAAATTTATTTACGCAACATACCTCCTTCTACCTTGGACTCACCCATCAATGTAAAATATGATATGATGTTTAATATGTTATGCAATAAAATACAATGCAAAATATGCTACAGATGCCTTTCTTATAAAGTCAAGATGAGAGATAAGGTTAGACAAGATCATGACAAGTTTTTTAATCCTATCACATGAGACAACTAACTCATAACTACCTAGGAAAGTGTAAAGTATAGATAAGACAACTAAAACTTTTAGAAGAAATATTTTATCCTAAGTAAACTTAACATATGAACTAAGTCCCCTAAGTCCCTAGTAAAGGAATAAACTAGGTACAAGACTTATTCACATCAACACCCCCCCCCTTAAGTGCATCTTAGGGAGGAACAAACCAATTGAAATATGCAAGAGATGGGTCCCGACAACAAGTCCTGATGAAGTACCCATGTACAAAACAAAAAGAAATCTCTCACAAGCGGAGAAAAGTAGAAAAACCTTGTGGGAGAAAACTCCTCTCCAAAAAAGAGAAACACAAGAACATGAAGAACATCATTGCAGTAGGAAGAAGCTACAAACTATTGAATGATGACTTATATAGTGCTAAAACTCAAAAACCTCCTTTGAAAATAGGATGATCAGGATCAAGAAGACAACAATCTGCATGAGTGCCCCCAACAACACTACTCAACCAATGTAAGTTGAAAATATAGGTGCCAATAGTTTGAAGAACACTAATCAAATGATGTTGAAAGGTTGTCTCTACAAAATAGTAATGCAAGAGTGTCTATATGGTAAATGCTCCATCTCACTGAAATGCATGGGTAACCAGCCATTGCATCCACCTAGTACATAAGAACAAGTACTAGATACATAGCTCACTCCAAAGAGAAACCAAGTAAACATTAGCATGAATGGTATAATACCCCCCATAATGTTGACTTGGGAGAGGTTTGACAGATCCATTGAAACTCTGTGTTTCACCATGTAGTGCATGAAGGAGAAGAAAAAGCATTTGAAAGTGCACAAGAATGTACCTATAATTGAAAAAAGGTTTGCAAAAAAAGCACACATGGATGAGGTTTGAATCACATGGATTCATTGTTGTCTTGAAGGGACACTCACTTGAAAAAGGTGTGATGGAAAATAATAAAGGTACTACACAACCCCCCCATGACACTTCATAATACAGTGCGAGTACAAAATATGGAACAACCTTATCTATAAAATCCCCAAAATACATGTACAATAGTGTGGCACTTTATCTTAGTGCATTTACATATAAGAAATTGCTTACAAATGATGTTCAAAATGCCCAGAAAGGACAAAAAAAAAAAAATGCATATAAAACTGGTCAAATGAAGTGTAGAGAAAATGCAAACCTAATGCACACAAAAAAAGAAATAATGCATGCATTGATGAATGTTCACATTTTCCTTCGTGATGAAAAATAACCTCATATTTTTTTAGATGATAAAATATCAGATAATATTCTACACCATTGTGAAGTTCATCGAACCAACTTTCCAATGATATCTTGTTTGCAAAAAACTGACACTGTGGCCAAAAGTTATGATTTTTTTTGAAATGTTGAATTTAGTCTATAGGAAAATGGGTTCTTTGTATGATTTATGGCTTAGATTGTTGAATTTAGTGTGTAGGAAAATGGGTTCTTTGTATGATTTCTGGCTTAGATTGTGTGAGATTAGGCAAACGGGTTTTCTAGTGCAAAAAAATTACTTTTGATTTGATTTTTGAAAAATATACTCACTGTTTGTAGACAATAAAAAAAACCTAGAAATATTTTGATGCTAAGAATATAACCGAGAAATTTCTTTTTGATCCAACAATTACAAGATGAAAAATTGATTTTTTTTAACATTTAGCTAGGAGAAAAAATGATGCATGACACTTTTTAGATAGTGATTTTCTTCAGATCTGTGCAAGATTTGTAAAATCCAAAAGATATCCAGTTTATATTTCGACCCTCACTACAAAACCAAGAAATCATTTTTCCTGCAAATGAGTGAAAGCTAGATTTTTGAAGCAAAAATGATGATAGCTCTAATAAAAAATGGCTTACAACAAACCTTTGTTTTCCAAAAATGAAAATGGTGACCAAATTGAGTGAAACAAAAGCCAAATATGACTTTTTTGAGCTTCCTAGATGCAATGGGCAACCTAAAATACTACCATTATAACCAAAATTACTGCAATAACCAAATCCCACCAAAATGCATACATGAAATATAGGATACAAGAAACTCAAATCATAATAAAACTTGATGAAAACTCTCTAATAATAAAAAAATGGAAGGGACTTGCCAGATTCAAAGTTATGATACCATGTTGAAGTGAGCAACCCAAGATCTTCAATTCGCAACACCAAATAACCTCCACAAGAAATAGAGAGAAGCAATAATGGAAGATGTTATTCCACCAAAAAGGAATTGCAATATGATGCGATGCTTAATATGTTATGGAATAAAATATAATGAAAAATATGCTAGAGATGTCTTGCTTATAAAGGCAAGGATGAGAGATAGGGTTAGACAAGATCATGCCAAGTTTCTTAATCCTATCACATGAGACAACTAACTCATAACTATCTAGGAAAGTGTAAAGTATAGATAAGACAACTAAAACTTCTAGAAGAAATATTTTATCCTAAGTAAACTTAACATGTGAACTAAGTCCCCTAAGTCCCTTGTAAAGGAATAAACTAGGTACAAGACTTATTCACACCAACACAAAAATGAAAACTATTCACCTCCTATTCACACCAAGACTTATTCACCTACTATGAGTTCAATATGTTCTGTGAAGTGCATGGTATAAAGAGACAACTATCTGCTCTGAGAACTCCTTAGCAAAATGGAGTTGTTAAAAGGAAAAATAGAACAACTAAAGAAGTTGCTAGGTCAATGATCATTGAAGCCGAATTACCAAAATTTTACTCGAAAGAAGCTATTCACACTTTTCTATATGTATTCAATGGATCTCAGGCAAGAGAAAATAGTACAAAGACTCCCTATGAGCTATGGCATGAAAGAATCCCTATAGTCAAAATTTTCAAGGTATTTAGGAGCAAATGCTATATCAGAAGAGATGAGGAAACTTTGAGTATGTTTTATGCAAGAAGTGATGAAGGAATATTTCTTGGATACTCTACTAAAAGCAAGGCATGCATATGTTTTAATAAAAAATTGAGGAAAACTATAGAAAGCTCGAATGTGAAGGTTAATGAAATACTAAAGAATTCTATTGATATTGATGGGTTATGTCTAATGAACATGACTGTGCAAGAATAGAAGAAGTTGTGGAAGAAAAGGATAAAGATGAGAAAGAAAACCAAAATTAAAGTGAAGAATATGCTTTAGTGATGTCCCCTAGGACACCGAAATATGTACCAAGGAATCATTCAGAAAGTCAAATTATTGGAGACAAGACAAAAGGCCTATTAACTAGAAGCAAAGCTATTGTTGAAGTAAATTTGTGCTTATTCTCTGAGACTGAGCCGAAGTCAGTAAGTGAAGCCTATAAGGATGAACATTGGAAGGAAGCAACATGAAATAAAAACTTTTACAGACTGAGAAGAATTAAACTTGGGAATTGGTCCCAAGACAGGCAGACAAAAATATCATTAGATCAAAATGGGTATTCAAAAACAAGCTAAATGAGAATAGGAAAGTTGTCAAAAACAAAGCAAGGTTTGTGTGAAAAGGGTACTCGCAAGTAGAAGGTATAGATTTTCAAGACTTTTTCCCCAATAGCAAGAATGGAAGCTATGAGGATGTTCTTGTCATTGGCTGCTTATAAAGATTTCAAATTCTATTAGATGGATGTCAAGTCAATATTTTTGAATGGTGAACTAGAAGAAGAGGTCTACATGGAATAACGAGAAGGATTTCAGTTAGCAAATCAACTAGATATGGTTTGCAGATTGAAGAAAGATTTATATGGATTGAAGCAAGTTCCTAGAGCTTGGTATGCAAGGGTAGATAAGTACTTTGATTCAACAAGGATTTAAAAAAGGTATGACAGACAATAATTTATATTTCAAGGCTAAAACATGAAAAAATATTGATTTTTGTTGTATATATTGATGGAATTATCTTTGGAGGGACTGAAAAGATGTGCAAGATGTTTGCGGAAGAGATGCAGAAAGAATTTGAAATTTCTATGTTTGGTGAGATGAATTTTTCTTTCTTGGGCTACAAAATAATCAATCAAAGGAAAGAATTTCTATCTCTCAATCTAAGTATGTGAAAGAGATGTTGAAAAGATTTGGAATGGATGGTTCCAAACCAATAAGTAATCCTATGGTGATTGCTTGGGATGATGATTCACTTAAGACTAATCAGAGAAAGTATAGATCTATGATTGGTGGACTATTGTATTTGACTACTACTAGACGAGATATTATGCATGCAATTTTTCTTGTGGCTAGATTTCAAGAAGATCCAAAGGAAACTTGTGTTACTATAGTTAAAAGGATATTCAAATATTTGAATGGAACTCTAGATTATGAATTATGGTATCCCAAGGATACTGACTTTATACTTAGTGCTTATACAAATGCAGATTGGGTCGAAAGTATAGATGAAAGAAAGAATACTAGTGGTGGTGCATTTTTTCTTATATATAGATTGGTGGCATGGTTGAGTAAGAAGCAAGATTTTGTCTCTTTTTCTATTGCTAAAGTTGAGTATATTGCTGGTGCATCTTGTTGTACAAAAGTTTTATGGATGAAATACATATTGAAAGATATCATAGTGCTATATGATGATCATATTCCTATCTTCTATGATAACACAAGTGTAATTAACATTTTGAAGAATCCTATAATGTACTCGAGAAAAAATCATATATCTATCAGGTATCATTTATTGAGAGAGAAAGTCATGGAGAATGAATTCAAGCTTGAGTATATTTCAAAAAAATACCATATTGCATATATATTTACAAAGGCTCTTTATAAAGATAATTTTGAGTATCTCTGGGATAAGCTAGGGAAATTTTCCCCTTCCTTTTACAAACTAAGATGCATTTTTGGATGCATCAATCTAGTGGATTTATGGTTATATCTTTTTGGAATGATGATTTTGGTGGCTAATTCTTAGGTGAAAAATAGTTTTAAGTGTTGTCATTATGAGTATTATTTTTTCATGTCAAAGAAAGTTTCAATAAACATATCCTTTTTTTCTTTGTCATTGATATCAAAGGGGAGAAAAAGAGTATGTGAAAAAGAGAGAAAGAGCATGTGAAAAAGAGAAAAATATTATGCGAAAGAGAGAGAGAGAGAGAGTGATGAGGAAGATGATATTCTAAGGGGGATAAGAAAAAGAAAAATCTGGAGAAGTATTTTTAGAGTTGGTACGTGTCCTTGATGGTTTTTGACATCATTTATTTCCATCAATGACAAAGGGAGGTATTATTGCAAGAATGGAAACAAGAATGAAAGTGTTTTCATTGATGTTAACTAGTTAGGTGGTTATCGACTAGTTGTTGTTGACTGTATATGTTGAGGATATTAAGAAAAGTTTATATAAAGAAAGTTATAGGTTGTCATTTGTTGGTCTAGTACTTGTGAACTATGTTCTGGTAGAGGTCCTAGAGAGTTATTGGTCTAGATTTCTCTTTATGGTTTGAGAGTTATGTTGCCTTAGTTCCATTGAAGATGGTTTCAACATTTGGAATCATCATGCTTAATTGATCTATGTGTTTTAAACTGGTTTGCTCGACCATGTGTCAAGCACTATCTTCAAAGTCGATGAAGCATGTTGGATCTATTATGGGCCTCATTGAAGTGTGTGTTTGGGTCACCCTCACTCTACTTCCATCTTAGGATGTTTGGCACAAACCTAATTTTAACTTGAAGTTGGATGACTTACTTTGTATCTTTTCAATGTTAGGATGGTATAAATACACAATGCACTAACAATGAAAAGTGTACATAAGAAAAGAAGGAAGATAAGTGAAAGAAAAGATGTGACTTTGGTTTTATTCTAAAAGTGTCTAATTGATCAGTGTGAAGCTTAATGCTTAGTTTTTGGATGCAGTGAGAAAAAGGAGAATTCTATCATTCATGCAAGTGGATGAGTGATTGTTGTGGAATCCTTCATTGTATTGGGATTTTTGTCTCTCTATAACAAGTCTTCTTTTTCTTCTTTGTATCTCTGTGGCAGTGAGCCATCTGAGCTGTAGCCCTATGGACAGTGAGTCCAGATAGTGAATCCTTATTCCAAGCAATAAACCTTATTCCATGCAATGAAATTTTTTGTAATTGGTTTTGATATTCTCTATAGTGTGAGTTAATCCTCACCGTGGTTTTCCTTCATTAGGTTTTCCATGTAAATCTCGTGTTATTGTTTTTGTGTATTGACATTTGATGGTTAATCACTTAATCAATTTATGTGTTAGTTCTGGTAATTGAATTTATGGTTAAAATTTGTGAGAAATAGTTTACTCCCCCTCTTAGTTGTCCTATCACACACTTTAGGATTTCTTCTCCCTTACTATTTATTGAATTTTGGTATTTTGAAGCCTTGTGGAAATGGAACCATTACAATGCTTCTATCAAATGGATAGGGGCCCAATTTATCCTGAGTGTGTGATTTCTTTGTCTTTCCTAATGTATGTCCTGCATTTTTTGTGAGAGCAACTTAACTTGTATGGACAAATCATTTTACGGATCAGGTGATGGGATGTATGTTCTTTGCGATGGTATGGTTGGTGGATTGATGGGGTTATGTGGGATGATATTTTGTTGGGTGACCAATGGAGAGGCACCTATTTCTTGTGCATTAAATTTTGAAGTATTTTGTTTTGCATAGGTTTGGTGAATTTGTTGTTGCACCAATAGTGCCTATTGGTATACCTGTTGTCATTGTTGTTCCAACAATGATTTTTTTTGGTCTTGTTGTTGTTTTTATTGTTGTTGCACCAACAACATTTTTTTTTGGGCTTATTCTTGTTGCACTTAGTGTTGTTGCAAGGCTTGCTAATAGGTGTATTATTGTAATTCTTATTCTTGTACTTGTTGTTGTTGTTGTTGTAGCAAGGCTTGTACTTGTGCTTGCGCTTGAGCTTGTGCTTGCGTGGCTTTTTGTGCTTGAGCTTGTTGTATGGCTTGTTGTGTAGCTTGTATGACTTGTGTGGTGATAGGGAGGTTGGATGAATCAATCACTGATTCATGCTCCAGGTCTTGTTTGGAAGACCTCTTAGGTGTCTCACTTCACCACTTCAACCTATAGGACCATCTCTTACTTAGGATCCCCTAGTCTCCCCTTGCCAACCCCAACTACCAACATAATTCTTCCTACCAAGTCCACCTTAGTACAATTTTGCAACTCTAACCTTAGCCCTTAATCCACCCTAAAGGCTACAATCCTCCAAAATCTTGAATTTAGCTTCACAAAGGTGAGGACGTGCTATCATAGGCATCAATCCATCCTGGCAAGGGTTTTAGGGATCCCCCTAGCTCCATTTTCTAGTCACTTTCACCAAACCCTCATTTTAGGCCTAGATACTAGGTTTTCTTCTCTGAGGGATTAGGGATTTCCACAAGGTTCTTCCAAGTAACCCCCAAACTTTTCTTGGGATTCTTGGTTCTTATGTCCACCACTCAAATATTAATGGAGCCTTGGGCCTCAACTGGCCGTACAAAGCTCTAACCTGGAAGTGGACAAAACTAGGCCTTTTTAAGCCCTTTTCCTGACCACATAGCAAACTGTCAAGGTTTTCCTCACCAGATGGATTAGTGGAGTCTCCTCCTTGTTACCATAGCTTGGTAAGCCTCACATCTTCCCTCTCCAAAATGAAAATTATCTTAAACTAACACCTCTGCAATGTTTAGTGCTCTACACTTTGGTCTTTCCTAGTCGGGCTCTTCCCTGGCTCGCCTAGGAGAAGACTTCCACAGTGTCTCTGGTGCTGTCAAGGACTCCTAACCCTAAAATATGTACATCCATTGAGTCTAGTCACTATTCCCAAAGGGCCTTACAATTTGTACGATGGGAAAGTGAACTAACACTCCATTCTTCTAAAATTGCCTGGTTCAAACTAGCAACAGTATGAAACCAAACCCAACTATAAACAATGATTGAAACTAAACTAAGAAGCTAACTAATACCACAAAATGCTTGAATAACACTCACACTACATCCTACACACATAACAGTGCCATGATCCATCCATTAACATACCACTTTAGGGAAAAAACCAAAAAATTCACTCTAAAACACAATTGCTTTCTCAAATTCAAAACTTCAATACAAACTCGAATGATTCCAACCTAACTCCCATGTCGAGGTCACCCTTAAATAGGGTCTCTAAATAGTTATTCTCTCCCTTAACCTCTCCTTGGCTGCTTGTAGCTTCCTTTGAGCTTTACTTTCACAAATTTGAAAAGAAACTCCTAAAAGGTCTAAACCTCACTTGTAGCCAAAACCTTAAGCCTATTCTATGGTCAACATGACCTTCATCAGTTCAACACCCAATCAAAAGATGCCACTAAGGCACAAACATAAATGAACATGAATAGATAGATAAGTTGGCCTAAACATAATTGCCAATACATGACCTTCTAGACCACCTATGGTAACCTATGGGTGCTCCTGCACCATTCTCTCCCCCTCTGCACAAACACTAAGGAATGTGGGGAGAGATCAGAGATATATAAATACCCTGCTTCTTGAACTGAGCTTCATCCACCCATGTAGCCTTAGAGTCTGGTTGGCCTTTCCATTAGATGAGATGTTCCATGTATTCCTTATGCCGAGTAGACTTCTTTACCCTTGATTCCAAGATCCTCTCTACTTGCAGCTTGTCTTTAGGAGGTAAGGCTATGTTATTACATCCTTCAAGACATCCATATTGTACTGATCCATTTCAGTGACTGGTCCTTTATACTTGATCAAATTAGCCACATTAAACACTGGTGAGATGCCTAAGTCTATAGGTAGCTCCACCTTGTAAGAATTCTTGCCATATTTAGCCAACACCTTACATGGTCCCACTCTCTTCATCTATAACTTGGTTTATGTTTTTTTTCTGCAACCTAGATTTGTTGAGATGGACCATGACATAGTCCCCTACTACAAATTGTAGATCTTTCCTAGACATATCCACCTTAGCTTTCAGTTTGTGAGTAGCTTTTGTAATTGTCTTCTTCACTTGCTCCCGAAACTCCTTCATGGTCTGAGAGAAATCCTCAACATGGCCACTCCTATGCTCCATAGCTCCTAAATTTCTAAGTTCACACACACCTATTGGGTGCATTCCATACACTATTTCAAAAGGACTTCTGCTTGTGGTCCAGTTCACACTATCATTGTAGGCATATTCAGCTTGTGATATGACCATGTCCCATGTCTGTCCATACTCCTTGGTTAGGAATCTTAGAAAGTTACCTAACACTCTATTAATCACCTCAGTTTTCCCATCGATCTGAGGATGGTAAGCTAATCCAAAAGACAATTTAGTACCTAATCTGCTCCATAGAGTCTTCCAAAAATGACTCATGAACTTCACATCCTTGTCTGAGACAATGCTCAATGGAAATCCATGGATCCTCACAATCTCTTTGAAAAAAAGATGAGCAATATAGCTAGCATCATGGGTGGTCTTGCAAGGAACAAAGTGACTCATCTTATTGAACCTATATGCCACCACATAGACACTATCAAACCCTGTCTTAGTCTTAGGGAGTCCTAAAACAAAGTCCATGCTAATACATTCCCATGGTCTATTGGGAATGGGTAGAGGTTGATACAAACATGCATTGCTTGCCCCCCCCCTTGGCTTTCATACAAACTACACACTGCTCCACATACCTTCTAACATCCCTTGGCAACTTGGGCCAATAATAGAACCTCTGCACTAGTTCCATTGTCTTGTTGATACCAAAATGACCTCTAAGACTACCATTGTGCTTCTCTTGGATGAGATTCTCTCTCATTGAACCTTTTGGAACACATAACTGATTCCCCTTGAACAAAAGTCCACTCTGCAATGTATACTCTGAGAATTGACTATGAAAGTGATTTTCAAAATTAGAACATACCTTGTATGCCTCCGAGAAGTCTTCATCTTCCCCATAGAGATCCTTGAAACTCTCTATCCCAATGCTTTTGAATTGAATCTCTTGCACTGTCAGCAACCTCCTACTTAATGCATCTACCACCTTGTTCAACTGACCCTTCTTGTGCTTGATGGTAAAAGTGAAGGCTTGGAGGTATTCCATCCATTTCAAATGTCTATTGCTCAAATTTTCTTGTGTGTTGATGTAGCTAAGGGCCTAGTTATCTTTAAACACAACAAACTCTTTAGGTAGGAGATAATGCCTCCACTTTCTAAGTGACTATACTAGAGCATACAGTTCTAGGTCATAGGTAGAATACTTCTTCTTAGCTTCATTGAGATTTTCACTAAAGAAAGCTATAGGCATGCCTTCTTGGCTTAGTACTCCTCCTATTGCAATTCCACTAGCATCACATTCCACAGTGAATAACTTATCAAAGCTAGATTAAAAAAGGATGGGTTGAGTTGCCACTTCTTGTTTCAATTTCTCAAATCCCTTCTCAACTTCAAGAGTCCATTTGAACTTAGTCTTTAGGCCACCTTTGATTGTATCAATTATTGGTGCACATATGCCACTAAAGTTCCTTATAAAATTCCTATAAAACTGAGCTAACACATGAAAAATCCTTACCTCTGTCCCGGTGGTTGGTGTAGGCCAATTTAAGATAGCTTCCACCTTGCTTGGGTCCATCTTCAATGATCCTTGGGATACTACAAACCCCAAATACACAAGCTCTTGTTTGAAGAACTCGCACTTTTCTAGGTCAATGGCTAACCTCTCCTCCTACAATCTTTTAAGAACCAATTCCACATGCTTCAAATTTTCATCTGTTGTCTTGCTAAAGATGAGTATATCATCTAGATATACCACCACAAATATCCCTGTGAAGTCCTTAAGTACTTCATTCATGAGCCTCATGAATATGCTAGGGGAATTTGAGAGGCCAAATGGCATAACTCTCCACTCATACAGCCCATCAGTTGTCTTAAAGGTTTTCTTCCACTCATCCCCATCTTTAATTCTAATCTGGTGGTATCCACTTTTGAGATCTAACTTAGTGAAGTACTATGGCCCTCCAAGACAATCCATCAAATCCTTAATCCTAGGATTAGGGAACCTGTATCTGATTTTAATTCTATTTATAGCCCTAGAGTTAGTGCATAGTCTCCACTTATGACCTTTATTGGTTGCTAAGACCACTACTGCACACAGATTGATGTTTTTCCTAATTAGTCCTTGGTCTAACAACTCCTACACTTGCCTAGATACTTCTAGGTTCTGATTTGGTGTGAGCTTGTAAGCTGCTTTGTTTGGAAATGAAGCCCTTGGTATGAAGTCAATCTGATGACTGATGGCTCTCTTTGGAGGTAAGGTTGCTGGTGTTCCATCACTAACTATGTCCTTGACCTGTTCAAGCAACTTCTGGACTGCTCCTGGTATGACTGTCTTCTTGGTCTTATCTTCTTCCTTGGGTTGCACCATGACCACATATCCTTCCCCTCCTTGTTGGAGAGTATTGATAAACTCCTTTCCACTACTTAACAAGACACTAGGGGTCTTTGACTTTCCTTCTCCCTCATCTGACAGTGACTGCAGTTTGAATGTCTTTCCATCCTTCTTGAATGAGATAGTGTTCTCCTTTCCATCATAGATGGCTCCTCTGTCATACTGCCATGGCCTGCCCAATAGAAGATGGCATGCATCCATAGGAAACACATCACAAATCAGCTTGTCTTTGTACCCTCCAATTGAGAACTCCATCGTTGTCTGCTCATTTACAAGGAAACTTTGCCCTTTATTCAACCATGTCACCTTGTAAGGATTAGTGTGGGGTGCTTTCTCCAACTTCAACTTCCTCACTACCTCCTTTGAGATAATGTTATCAGTAGACCCTGAATCCCCTATAACCTTGCACACCTTTCCAAGTATTTTTCATCTTACCTTGAATAAGGCTCTCCTTTGTTTTGGCTCCTCTTTGACTGGTTTTCTGATTAGAACTCTTCTAAATATCAGGTTCTCCCCCATTTCTGATTCAATGTGACTAACCTCTAGTGACTTGATACTCATGGTGTCCACTTGAGCATATACTACTCTCTTTTCTGTATTTGATGAAGATGCTTTCTTCGGGCACCTATAAGCTGGATGTCCTACTTGACCACAGTTATAACACTTCATACTAGCAAAGTATGAGTTACTTCTTCCTGCTCCTCTTCCTCTATTTGAACCTCCTTGAGGTCCTCTACCTCTTCCATAACCTCCTCTAGAAGTTGTTTCACTCTCATGCTTTGTAATTTTAGACTCTCCTTGATTTCTTTGTTCAGCCCCTCTACCTTGGTATCCACCTCTATGTCCTCTTTGATCTCTTCCTTTTCCTCTACTCTTGAAAGCTTGGTCTTGTTTCCTCTTGCTTCTTTCTTCAATCTTTATAGCCAATTGATAACATTGGTGTACTATCTTGGGACTTAGAAGAGTCATCTCCTCTTGAATGTTCCTGTTAAGATACCTAGCCACCTTGAGACTTTCATCCTTTGATACATTGGAACTCATACAAAGTTTTTGAAACTCCTCGGTATAGGAATTCACATCTTGGTCTCTTTGTCTCAAGCTCTGTCTTTTCTTATGCAACTGAATCTCATAATCATCTGGCATGTATGCTTCTCTCACTTTGGCAACCATTCCCTTCCAAGTAGAAATAGGCTTCTTTCCTTCCTTTTCTCTCTCTGCCTGAATGAACTTCCACCATGTCAAGGCAGAACCTCTTAATCTTGACTTTTCCACCTTCACCTTCTGTGCTTCAGTGACTCCATCACACTCAAAATGGTTTTCCTTTCCCTCTATCCAATCCATGACTAGATTAGCTTCCAATTTCCCACTAAAAAATGGTATGCCTTCAAGTTATTTTCCACTCATAGCTTTCAATGCCTTCAAGAAAGGCTCCTCTTGCAGAACAGTGTCAGGTTCAAGGATCTTGTCTTCCTCTGTAACCTCTTCACTCTTGGGTACCCTTCCTTCTAACTTATCACTAACCTCATCGGTCTTGGTTTGCACATTACTCATTGCTTGCTCAAATTGAGCTATTCTTTCCCTCAATAGCCTATTGTCTTCCTCTTGATCTTCGACCTTCTTGGCCAACTCTATGTTTGTCACCATGGTTGTAGAGCCACTAGACTCAAACTCTAACATATAATATTCAATCCCAAATCTTTGTTGCTCTAATACCAATCTGATAGGGAGGTTGGATGAATCAATCACCGATTCATGCTCTAGGTCTTGTTTGGAAGACCTCTAAGGTGTCTCACTTCACCACTTCAACCTATAGGACCTTCTCTTACTTGGGATCCCCTGGTCTCCCCTTGCCAACCCCAACTACCAACATAATTCTTCCTACCAAGTCCACCTTGGTACAGTTTTGCAACTCTAACCTTAGCCCTTAATCCACCCTAAAGGCTACAATCCTCCAAAATATTGAATTTAGCTTTGCAAAGGTGAGGAGGTGCTATCATAGGCTTCAATCCATCCTAGCAAGGGTTTTAGGGATCCCCCTAGCTCCATTTTCTAGTTGCTTTCACCAAACCCTCATTTTAGGCCTAGAACCTAGGTTTTCTTCTCCGAGGGATTAGGGTTTTCCATAAGGTTCTTCCAAGTAACCCCCAAACTTTTCTTGGGATTCCTGGTTCTTATGTCTACCACTCAAATATTAATGGAGCCTTGGGCCTCAACTGGCCGTACAAAGCTCTAACCTGGAAGTGGACAAAACTAGGCCTTTTTAAGCCCTTTTCCTGACCACACAGCAGAATGACAAGGTTTTCCCTCACTAGATGGATTAGTGTAGTCTCCTCCTTGTTACCATAGCTTGGTAAGCCAATCATATTCCCTCTCCAAAATGAAAATTGTCTTAAACTAACACCTCTGCAATGTTTAGTGCTCTGCACTTTGGTCTTTCCTAGTCAGGCTCTTCCTTGGCTCGCCTAGACGAAGACTTCCACAGTGTCTCTGGTACTTTCAAGGACTCCTAACCCTACAATATGTACATCCATGGATTCTAGTCACTCTTCCCAAAGGGCCATACAATTTGTACGATGGGAAAGTGAACTAACACTCCATTCTTCTAAAACTGCCTGGTTCAGACCAGCAACAGTATGAAACCAAACCCAACTATAAACAATGATTGAAACTAAACTAAGAAGCTAACTACTACCACACAATGCTTGAATAACACTCACACTACATCCTACACACATAACAGTGCCATGATCAATCCATTAACACACCACTTTAGGGCAAAAACCAAAAAATTCACTCTAAAACACAATTGCTTTCTTGAATTCAAAACTTCAATAAAAATTTGAATGCTTCCAACCTGAATCCCATGTCGAGGTCACCCTTAAATAGGGTCTCTAAATAGTTATGTTCTCCCTTAACCTCTCCTTGGCTGCTTGTAGCTTCCTTTGAGCTTTACTTTCACAAATTTGAAAAGAAACTCCTAAAAGGTCTAAAATGTCTCAACCTCACTTGTAGCCAAAACCTTAAGCCTATTCTATGGTCAACATGACCTTCATCAGTTCAACACCCAATCAAAAAATGCCACTAAGGCACAAACATAAATGAACATGAATAGATAGATAAGCTGGCCTAAACATAATTGCCAAGACATGACCTTCTAGACCACCTACGGTAACCTATGGGTGCTCCTGCACCATGTGGCTTGGACGGCTTGTTGTTATTGCTATAAATCTTGTACTTGTGCTTGGACAACCTAATGTGCTTGTTCTATAGCTTGTTGAAATTGGAATTGTTGAAGTTCCTTTTAGCACACTTGTTGTATTGCTTGCAATGTGATACTATATTAATTCATTGTATTTAGATTCAGAGGTGGAGGTGGTGGTTTTTTTGGGATGGTGTGAGATGATATGACATGCGGTTGTTAGGGTGTTTGTTCAGGTGTTTGTGTTGTAGGTATGTATGCATTTAGTGGTGTTTTCATTGATGTCAACACTGTACAAGTTGTGGAAGTTGATTTTTTCCAAGTACTTTTGAGAAAATTTGAGAAATAATAAAAGTTGTGTTGAAATATGCTCTAAACATTCTCTAGTATTTTGGTTCGCGATTCTCCTATGTTGACCCAATGCCTATGCAGATTTATAAGTGTGTTCAAAAGCTAGAATGGATTATATATTCCACGTTTCAGCTTCTGGTTTGATGGAGAGGAAAAGTTAAGATTCATCGGTGTGTGAACTAGTTTATCAGAGTTAGCTGGTTATTGACTGGGAGAAACGTTTTGGCTCTTCTATATTCTGATATTTGGCCTCATATATTGTGGATCTGGGAGATTACTCTTTTTGCTGGTTTTTGTGTTCTGTCAAAGTTTCTAGTGGTTTTGTACTTTGGAATACTTTCTCCAGAGTCTTTATGTTTTTGTTGGTTGTCCCAATTGAACTGGTGAAGTGTTCTCTGCAAATGAAGTTTGTTGAAGTTGTTGTAGATGTATCTAAGTTCTTAGAGATGGTAAAATGACTAGTGAAGTGTTCTAAGCAATCCACATGTGTTTATCATGTTGAAGATGCGTGTACTTCAAAGTTCATTGGTGTTTTCATTAGGTTTGGCCAACCTAGTGTCTACACATTATATTTGGCTTTTGCATCGATTTGAAGAAGCGTACTCATGATCCAAGATGTTGCTTGGGTCCTAAATTAAATATGTATTTGGTCCCCTCACATTCTTATCCACCACAGGAATGTTGAGTAGCTAACCTAGTTTGAATTTGTAAAATGAAATTGTATAGCCGACCTTGGAGAATGTTCGTAAGGTTGAAGATGGTATAAATATAATTTAATTTGTAGTGAATTTCATATCCATCCATCATTCGATCCGAGCAAGAGAATAAAGTGTGAACAAATGCGAAAAAGTAGTGTGGAAGAGTGAATTGTTGCAATAGTACTTCATTGTATTCATAATCTTCTGATCAAGTTTTGAAGTGTGTGGAACTCCTAGTGGTGGATCATTATCTATTTCTTTGTATTTTATGTAGGAAATGAGCCTCTCTTTCTAGATAGTGAGTCCTAAGGTAGTGAGCCCTTCATCCGGGTAGTGAGCCTTTGTATTTTGGTAGTGAGCCCTCTGGAAGTGAGCCTTTTTTGTATTTGGTATTTATTATTATTCAAGGGGTAAATTCTTTTGACCGGAGCTATGAACCGGAATACAACCATTCAACAATACCACCCCAATGGGGTTTGAACCTTGGTGGAAAGAATAACAATGCCACCTATAAAGCATCACACCATGCCAATACTGAATTTTTTGTATTCGGTATTGCATTACTACTATACAGTGAGTTAATCCTCATCGTGGTTTTTCCCTCATTGGGTTTTCCACATAGATATAGTTTATCTAGAGTTGTGTTTTTGTTATCTATATTTCCATGTTTACACTTAATAATAGATTGAAGAATTGATTAATTTAAGAAGTAAAGAATTTGATAAAACTGATTCACCCCACCCTCTCATTTGCCTGGTGCATTTCAACAATTGGTATTAGAGCTCTGGTTCCTCAATGAAAAGATTAACCACTTGAGGTAGATCAGATGGAACACAAGTTGTAGCTTCCAATGTTTGATGGAGTTTATTACAGTGACTAGAAAGAGAAGATGAGGAGTTATCTGATTTCATTCAGTTTTAATACTTGGAAACTTGTGGAGACAAAGTATGTGATTCTAGTAGCTAGACCTTCCTCTGCTAATGAGGTTGCATCTTTTGAAGAGAATGAAAGAGCAAGGTTTTCTATCTTTAGTGCTTTATCTAAAACTGAAAGATCAAAAGTTATTTCTTTAACTACTACAAATGAAATGTGGAAAACATTTAAATATATTTATGAAGGAAATGGGAGAGTAAAATTATCAAGGAAACTAATTACTAAGTGAAAATTTGAGAATCTAAGAATGGGAGATGGAGAAGATATTCCAAGCTATTATCAGAGAGTTGAAACTATAGTAACTAAAGTCAAGAATCAAGATGGTACCATGAAAGATGAAGATATAATTGAGAAGATATTGATGACCTTACCAAACAACTACAGTGAAAAAGTATCTGTACTTGAAGAATAGTATGATCTGAAGACATTCACTAAGGAACATCTATTTCGTGTCTTGAATGCATTTGAGATGAGAAAATTTGCAAGAGACAAGGAAAATACTGAAACAACCTTTAAAACCATGAAGATAGAAGATGATGATGATGAAGTAGAAGATTTGGAGGTAAATTTCACAAGGAGATTGAAGAAAGGTACTAGTATTAAATATAAAGGTAAGTTGTCTTTTAGGTATTTCAGTTGTGGAAATATTGGTGATTATGCATCAAGATTTCCTCATAGAGCTCCACAAAAGAAGAATAACAATAATAACAATAATTAAAAGGATAAGAAGGATAGGAAGTTCAAGAATTTGTATTATGTTAAGGAAGATGCATGAATTTTTTATGACGAGTTAGACCTTGAGGAAGAAAAAGATGAATGTTTGTTTCTAGCCTTGGAAAATAAATGTGCAAAAGAACCTAGTCTGAAGTGTAAGAAAAATGAATCAAAAGGTACTCTAGTAACTACTTTTCATGCCAGACAAGATGATTTTTTTTGGGTAATTGACAGCAAATGTTCAAATCATATGACTAGAGATAAGACTAAGTTTACTAAACTTGAGAAGTATGATGGAGGTATAGTCATGTTTGGAGATGATTCTGGTGCTAAGATTGTTGGTAAAGGAACAATTAGCTTTGATGGAAAACATAACACTAATGATATCTATTATGTAAAGGGTTTAAGGAATAATCTTTTAAGTGTTGGAAAAATGTGCAATAACGGTTTTAATTTTGTGTTTTAGGATAACACTTGTGAAATCAGAAAAGGATCTATAACTTTGGTCGCAACTAGAAGAATAACTCATGGAAACATCTATCAACTCAAAGCCGATGATGGTCAATGTTTTGTTTCCTAGATTAGTGAGAGTTGGCTATGGCATTGGAGGATGGGACATGTGAATTTTGATAATCTGGTTAGGATTAGTTCTAGAGAAGTTGTGAGAGATCTGCCTAGAATCATAAAGCCTTCAAATTCAATCCGCAGAAGTTGATAGATGGGAAAACAGAAAAGGAACAACTTTAAAGCAAAGGATTAATCATCTATCAAAATGCTAGAATTAATCCATATAGACCTCTTTGGTCCTATAAGAACAACAAGCCTGAATGGTGATAGGTAATTTATGCTTTTAATTGATGATTACTCTAGGATGACATGGGTTACATTTCTTAGAGAAAAGTCTCAAGCTCTTGACAGATTCAAGGTGTTTAAGGCAAGAGTAGAAAATGAAGTAAACCTAAGGATAAAAATTTTGAGACCTGATAGAGGTGGAGAGTTTACATCTAGTTAGTTCAATGCATTTTGTGAAGAACATGGTATAAAAAGACACTATTATGCTCCTAGATCCCCGCAGCAAAATGGAGTTGTAGAAAGGAAGAATTGGATTGTGCAAGATGCTGCCAGAACTATGATGAAAGAAGTAAATGTTCCTGATATGTATTGGAGAGAAGATATTCACACTGTTTTACATTCTTAATAGAGTTCAAGTTAGAGGTAACAACACTAAGACACCTTATGAGTTATGGACTGGTAAGACTCCTACTGTGAAATACTTTAAGGTATTTGGAAGTAGATGTTATATTAGAAGAGATGGAGAAAATATTGGAAATTTTGATACTAGATACATGATGAATAAATTTTCCTTGGATATTCAAATAATAGTAAGGCTTACAGATGTTTTAGTAAGATACTGAGAAAAATCATTGAATGTACTAATGTGAAGGTTGATGAAGCTATGTATAGACTGGTGGAAATAACTGAAGTTGAACCTAATGAGTCTATCTATGTGCAAATATAAGAAGAAGAAAAGGAAGAGAAAGAAAAAAATGAAGAAGAAGAAGAAGAAGAAAATCTAGAACTTGCAGCCAAGAATCCTAAATATGTTTAGAAAAATCATCCAAAGGAACAAATAATTGTAGACAAAAGTGAATGAGTGAAAACAAAAATAAAAGTAGTTGAGGTAAACTTGTGTTTACTTTCTAAGATAGAACCTAAGACTGTGAATGAAGCATGTGATGATGAAAGTTGGGTTAGGGCAATGAAAGAGAAATACAACATATAGAGAATGGGACATGGGAACTAGTCCCTAGACCTGCAAACAAGAATGTAATTATTTCTAAATGGGTATTCAGAAACAAATTGAATGAAGATGGTGAAGTGGTAAGAAATAAAGCAAGACTTGTATGTAAAGCATATTCATAGGTTGAAGGAATAGATTTTGAAGAAATTTTGCACCTATAGCAAGAATGGAAGCCATTCGAATGTTCTTTAATTTTTAGCTCATAAAGACTTCAAAGTATATTAGATGGATGTCAAATCTTCATTTCTGAATGGATAATTGGAAGAAGTGTATATGGAGAAAACAAAAGGTTTTTCATTGTCAAATAGACTAGACATGGTATGTAGGTTAAAGAAATAATTATATGGACTGAAGCAAGCTCCCGGAGCTTGGTATGCTAGACTGGATAAACACTTGCAAAGCAAGGATTCAGCAAAGGGTCTATAGACAACAATCTCTACTTCAAAGTTGAAAAAGAAAATATTTTAATAGTTGTGGTATATGTTGATGACATTATTTTTGGTGGTAATGAAGGTGTGTGTAAAAATTTTGCTGAAGAGATGCAAAAATAATTTGAAATGTCTATGATTGGTGAACTGAATTTATTCCTTGGGCTTCAAGTTAATCAAACTAACAAAGGGATATTCATTTCAAAATCTAATTATGTTAAGGAATTGTTAAAGAAGTTTGGGATGGATGAATCTAAACCAATATGTACCCCTATGGTAACTGGATGCAAGTTAAGTAAGGATGATGAATCTGCTAAAGTTGATCAGAGCATATACAGATCCATGATTGGTGGAATTTTGTATCTTACTACTACTAGACCAAACATTATGCATGTAGTATGTTTAGTTGCAAGATTTCAAGTAGAATCGAAGGAAGCACATGTTAAAGTTGAGAAGAGGATATTTAGATATCTTAAAGGAACTCCAAACTATGGGCTAGAGTATCCAAAGGACAATTATTTCAATTTGAGTTCCTACACTGATGCTGATTGGGTTGGATGTGTAGATGACCAGAAGAGTACAAGTGGAGGATCATTATTTCTTGGAGGAATATTATTTTCATGGTTGAGCAAGAAACATGATTCAGTTTCTCTATCCGTTGTAGAAGTAGAATATATTGTAATAGCATCCTACTATACACAAGTACTTTGGATGAAGCGGACTTTGATGAACATAGGTGTGGTAAGTGATGAACCTACTTCTATCTATTGTGACAATACAAGTGTTATAAACATTTCAAAGAATCCAATGATGCATTCTAGAAAAAACATATATCTATCAAATATCACTTCTTGAGGGAGAAACTATCAAGGAATGAAGTTAGACTTGAATGTGTACCTACCAAAGAACAAGTTGTAGACATATTCACTAAGTCCCTTCCAAAGGATACTTTTGAGTATCTTAAAGGGAAGTTAGGGGTTTTTTCCCCTCTTTCTTTGAACTAAGTGCACATGGAGATGCATCAATCTAGTGGACTCACAAACTCTTTTGATTTGGACTGATGATTGAGGTCTACTACTTAGGGGGAGTAGATAAGTACATTGTTGTAGTAAGTAATGTGGATGTACTCCTTAGGGAGAGTGAACAGAGCTTTGTGGAAAGAATGTCCTTTGCCATTGATGTCAAAGGGGGAGAGAGAATCATGTGAAAATTGTATGCTTGGTAGGTTGTCGCTTCTAAAAATCATGTGGGATGTGGGAGAGAGAGAATCATGTGAAACGTTTATGCTTGGCAGGTTGTTGCTTCTAAGAATCATGTATGTTATCTTTAATGGTTTTTCAAATCATGTGTTGCCATCAATGAAAAAGGGTTAGATTGTTGCATGTATGGATGTGTTTGGTTGTGTTTTCATTAATTTTGTCATTGATTTCAACACTATACAGGCTGTGGAAGTTGGTTTTTGTCGAGTACTTTTGAGAAAATTTGAGAAATAATGAAAGTTGTGTTGAAGTATGCTCTGAACATGCTCCAATATTGTGGTCTGCCTTTATCTTGTGTTGACCCAATTCCTATGCAGATTTATAGGTGTGTTCACAAGCTAGAATGGAATATATATTCCACATTTTAGCTTCTAGCTCGATGGAGAGGAAAAGTTATGATTCACCAGTGTGTGAACTGGTTTTTCAGAGTTATCTAGTTATTGACTAGGAGAAATGTTTTGGATCCGTAGTCTTTTCATATTTGGCCTTAGATATTGTGGATATGGGAAATTACTCTTTCTGATGGTTTCTATGTTATAACAAATTTTCTTGTGGTTTGGTACTTTGGAAGACTTGCTCCAGAGTCTTTGTGTTTTTGCTAGTTGTCTCGATTGAACTGGTGAAGTGTTCTCTACAAATGAAGTTTGTTGAAGTTTTTGTAGATGTATCTGAGTTGTTCTTAGAGATAGTAAAATGACTGATGAAGCGTGTTGAGTAATTTGTGTGTCTTTATTATGCTGAAGATGCATGTACTTCAAAGTTCATTAGTTTTGTCATTAGGTTTGGCCAACTTGGTGTCTACACGTTACGTTTGGATTTTGCATTGACTTGAGGAAGCATATGGGTAATCCAAGATGTTTTTTGGGTTCTAAATTAAATATATATTTGGTCCCCTCACATTATTTTCCACCATAGGAATGTTGAGTAGCTAACCTAGTTTGAATTTGTAAAATTAAATTGTATATCCGACCTTGGAGAATGTTCCTAAGGTTGAAGATGGTATACATATAAGTTAAGTTGTAGTGACTTTCATTTCCATCCATCATTCAATTCGAGCAAGAGAAGAGAGTGCAAACAAGTGTAAAAAGAAAAGTGTGGAAGAGCGAATTGTGGCAATAGTACTTCATTGTATTCTTAATCTTTTGATCAAGTTGTGAAGTGTGTGGAACTCCTAGTGTTGGATCATTATCTATTTCTTTGTATATTTTATAAGCAGTGAGCCTCTCTTTTTGGATAGTGAGCCCTTTTTGTATCCGATATTGCATTACTACTAGTCATTGAGTTAATTCTCACCATGGTTTTTCCCTCATTGGGTTTTCCATTTAAATCAAGTGTCTCTGGTGTTGTGTTTTTTTTATTTGCATTTTCATGTTTACTCTTAATAACAGATTAAAGAATTGATTAAGTTAAGAAGTAAAGAATTTGATACAACTAATTCACCCCCCCTCTCAGTTGTCTTGTGCATTTCAATAGTTTGTTAAGGTTTTTTTTAGTGATGATGATGATTTGAGTAGTAGATGGTGGGTTTGAATTGATAGTTGATATGTTTAGTCCCCGTGAGACTAGATTTTGAGATGTTTGGGGTGTTGTATATGACGTTATGATTGGTTGGGAGATTGGGATTGGTGCCACTTGGTGTTGCAATTTGGTGGCATCTCTGCAGGATTTGGTATTGTTCAAACAAACAGCTGCCAAACCTTTGCGATTTATCTTTATCTTTGTGACTGTGCCTTAATTTACAACTGCTCACTGCCCTCAGAGTGCTCCACATGGGTTCCTCGCGAAGCTTTTCACTTTTCTTTCACTTCACTTTTCGGCAGTCTCCGTCTGCGTGCTGCGTGGCTCTCTAGCTGCTTTTCGAACTAGGCCCACCTCATACTTTCTTTTGCTCAGAGTCCTCCACGTGGCTCCCTCTTGGAGCCTTTCACTAATCGTTCCTTCATATTTTTTCCAGGCTCCATCTACGTGACACGTGGCAGTTGATGCCGCACCAGTTACCTTGGAATTGTTGTTGCACCTGTTGTACTCACCTACTATCACGTTTTCTCTTGTGGTGCCATGTGTTCGTTCCTACTGCTACTTGGTTTTCCGTTTCCTATCGTGGCTTTGCTGCAATGCTCCTGAGTAATCGATAATTAGTGTGGTGGCTCGAGGTGATCTATACCGTCCATCCTTGCTCTTGGTCTTCCTTCTCTTGATGTGTTTTAGGCAATGGACTGGCCAATAAATACGGCCATGTTTCTTTTATTTAGGTTGCTGGTTAAGTTTGCAAAAACTCCCGAGTATTGGGAAGAAGGCCTTTGTAATAGTTTTATTGAATTTGAAGACTCCAGACTATGCCAAATAATTTCAGCCTTTCTATTTGTTTATGCATTTAATCAGACTATTGGTTTGTGCCGCTATCTTCTTTTATTGTATGAATGCCTGTTCTTCAGCTTTCTGTAGTTTTTCATAGCTCAATAAATATAGACCATGTTTACTTCAACTCTTCCATGTTAGCTAAAAGTTATGCTGAAATTATGTTATGCAAAATAGAAGGTACTCTTATGTTTCAAGTGCTTTTGAGAAAATTAGTTTAACTAATAGCAATTTAGTGGTTTGAGCCTTTGCATTCTGTACTATGCTCTGGTAAATTTGTTTAAGACTTTGGCGCATCGCCTGTAGTGTAAATTTTACATTCCTGCTATCTTCCTCACCTTTTACTTCCCCCACTAAACAAAGAGTCAGGTTTAGTAAAATCTCAGAGGTCACTTAGCTAGCACACAACATCTCCTCATTAGCTAAGTTTCTCATGAGACTGCTGCTACATGCAAAATATTGTATCAACAGTTCTTCTTCTGGCACGCTCGGTGGGACCGCGAACTAGTACAATCACTTGATTTTTATAAGTGTGTATGATTCATCGTCCTGTAACTGGGTTGCAGACTGTAAAAGTCCCTAGACACCTCATACCGCCTTTAGTTTCTATGCACCCGAGAGGTCGCTGAGGTAGCTCTTCACCTCCTCCGTCTCCTCCTTCTTCGTTGTTGCCTAGTCCACCTACACCTATGGCTACTAGAAATTATGTAGTCTGGGACTCTAGCAATCCATTAGTAGCACCTGTGCCTCCTGCAGTATGGGCCCCCATCCCTACTTCCACTCTAAAAGCTATCCCTAAATATTCTAGGGATGAATCAAAGACACCAACAAAGCATTTGGAAGATGTAGCAGACGTATATCTAGTACATGGCGTATCGAACAAAAATGTAGCCCTTAGATTGCTAGCCACCTCCTTCCAAGGAAAGGCACTAAACTGGTACAAGACTTTACAAGATAGAACTATTCCTACTTGGGACCAGCTTAGAACCCCATTTTATGAGCATTTTTCGAACACTAGCAACAAATCTTCGCGGTACCATCAACTGGAAAATATAAAGTGAGCTCCTCATGAAGCTCTACTTGATTTCAATGTGAGGTTTCATTCGACCTGGTAGAGAGTGCCTGTTGGAAGTCGACCACCTCTGGATCTAGCATTCATGTTCTACCTAAAGTCCATCAATGTCGATATCTCCATGATGTTACAAGCTCTGGGCAGAGAAACTCTTCCTAATGCTTATTCCTTGTTTGTCATTGCAGAAAATAATTTAATCATTACAAGAAAGTTAGCACCGAGACCCATCATGCCATTGTTTCCCGAGTGCAACGCTGCATAGGCCGAAGTTCCTTCCACCAGTCTGCCTACGGCTCCTCCCCAATCTATGTACGTTTATCCTGGAAGTGTTCCAAGCACAACCTCAACGGTAGCCCCAACGGTAGCTCCTGTGCCTAATCCCGTGGCTATCAAGATGAACGAAATTAGAGAACAAATACGAGTCATGAATAATGAATTGACCACTTTAAAGTGGCAGCAATATAGTTATCAAAAGCTGACATACCAAAATTACCAAGGCAGAAAACCTCCGTACCAATCAAATCAGTGGTAGGATAGGTCACATGGGAATACCTCGGCTCAGCCAAGTAACTAGATGGTTCTCGTAACCCTGCCGATGCAGACTATTCATCCTAGTTCGAATAAAGAGCTGGTGGCGGGACAAAACAACTTAGCTGGGGATGCTAACTCATGGTGTTTTCCTTGCAATGATGCACATATGCCACAAAATTGTCCACGAGGAAATTTGCAACAACAAATCGTGGATCAACTTAGCCAGGGTGGTGCATCCATTTCTAGCAAATCCACCATATGCCTCTCAACAGATGGATAATTCTATCCTTGCCACTCAAATGCAAGGGATGTCTATCCAGCAGGAGCTGGACATTATTCTAGACCAAGCACTCTTTTCTTGGATGGAAGGAGAAGAGTCAGCGTTCCCGAACAACATCCCTATAGATAAAGTACCCCGAGTGCAATCTGACTACAACACGCATTCAAAGTGTAGATTCACCAGAGAGTTCACAGCCTTGCCTATCAATGCTACATCACAACTGGTGCCTAGCCTAGCTACCACAGTCTAAGGCAGCTATTCCTAACTCTCTGAGTCCACTTCCTCCAAAGGCGAAGGCTCTATTGATCACTCCTGCTATTGCCAAACAACTAGACGCATCGACCATGAAGCCAATGTCAACTGTGAAACCTAAAGAGCAAGCAATCATGACTCACTAGTCGAAAGAGCAGTTCAACATGGTAGAACAACTGAAGAAGTCATCTGCCAATGCTTCTTTGTGGGACGTCCTGGCTATTTTGGAGTAGAAGGTACTATTACAAAAGGCTTTGTCAGGAGAAGATGAGCCAAAGGTTCTTACTCAATCTAATGAAGAGAAATTATTTGGTCCTGACCTAGATAAAGTACTAACAATTCAACCAGAGGAGAAGCTCGAGTCTAAAAAAGAAAGTAAGTCTAAACCTAAGCCTTTCTTTCTAACACTTATTATTGGTGACAAGCTATTACACAATTGTATGATTGACTCTGGTGCTAGCACCACTATCATGCCAAAGCAAGTAGCTGATGCTTTGGGTTTAAAATATGAGCCTGTAAACAAAGGAGTCATGCAGCTAGATGGAAATAAGGTTGATACCATTGGAATAATCAAGGGTTTGCCTATGACTTTGTTTGCCTGCCCGAGTATCACTATAAATCAAGATATTGTACTCATCAATATTCCTCCTCTACTTGGGATTTGTTTATCCTGGGAATTCACAGAAAATGTCAAGCGATATCTAGCACTGGACTGGTCGCACCTGATTCTAAGAACCAAACATGGAGCCAAAATGAAACTATTGTCAAAAACTTTGCATTCTGAACATGTTGATGAAGAGGCCCTGCTTAATTTTGAAGTAGCACATACTTCAATCACTCGGGAAGAAAGGTTCAATGTGGAATTTCTTGAAGAAGATGAGGTTACTAGTTCCCTGACAAAGGATGAAGAAAATTTGTTGAAAGAGTTTATTGATACAGGCCCTTTCGGGAATTACCATGCAACTGGCCTCAGAACCTATGTTATACATGAAGAAGGGAAGATTATGCCCAAAGTTACTAAGGAGGCTGGAGGTGAACTATCTTCAGAAATATGGACTTTGTACTTTGATGGCACAAGATGTAGAGTAGAAGCTAGAGCGGGAATTTGTTTGATATCCCCTTCCAAGGAAAATACCTTGAGGTCATATCCCTTCCAGTTCACGTGCTCAAACAACGAAGCAGAATATAAAGGTCTTGTCGATGGTTTAAGCCTTGCGGAACAAATGGGTGCAAAGTAGATAAGTGTGTTCAAAAATTCAGAGCTGGTGGTTAACCAAATTCATGGAACTTCTGCTGCAAAGAATATTCGTATGCGATCCTATCAACATAGGGTCTGGGATCTGATTGACAACTTTGAGGCCTTCAATATTCAGGCTATTCCTAGGGTGATGAATGTTGAAGCTGACACATTGGCAACTGTCGAGGCTCAGTTCAAGATAGCCTCTAAATTATTGAGAAATAAGCATGTGGTGAAGGTGATTGTAAGACCTGTTGTTCTAGATAACAATCAGGATTGGTAGTTGGTTGATAGCGATGCTCATATTGCATCATTCCTCTAGTCATCTGGAGAATTCGCTGATCAGCTGCAATTGAAGATCGTCGAAGATTACAAGGATCAAATTATCTAGCTGAAATCCAACAAGCTTCTGCGAGGCCTAGTCACTCTGGAGAGCCTGTTCGATTTTGATGATGCAATGAGAGACAAAAGGAATCTCGTGGCTGACAAAGGTGATTACACTGATTTGCATATTAGGGAAGATAGAAAGCTCAAAGTTGGGAAAGAAGTGTCGCAAAATAATAAGGATAGACTAAGACACTTCTGTGAGGAATACCCGAGTGTAGTAGTCTAGTCATATGATTATCTTAAGGGATATGATCTAAGAATCATCGAGCATACAATTGAGTTGTCGGAAGGGGTAAAGCCAGTTCATCAGAGGCAGAGACCTGTGAACCAAAAGATAGAATCTCTCATGTCACAGGAGTTAAATAAATTGATCTCATCTTGAATAGTGTTTCTAATCAAGCATAGCACTTGGGTGTCAAACCTGCTGCCAATCCGGAAGAAAAATAGGGACATACGCATGTGCGTAAACTTTCATGACTTGAATAGAGCATCCTTAAAGGATCATTACCCCCTGCCTTCAATGGAGGTAATTCTGCAAACTGTAGCTGGCTCCGAAATGTTTTCAATGTTGAACGGTTTTTCAGGCTACAACTAGATTCGAGTAAAGGAGGAGGATCAACACAAGACAACGTTCACCATGAAGTGGTGGACTTATGCATATGCCAAGATGTCTTTTGGACTTTTGAATGTTGGAGCCACTTTTTAGAGGGCTATGGATATTTCTTTTAAGGATTTGATCCATAAGATTATACTCATCTACCTGGATGATTTGACAGTATTTTCAAAATTTGTTGATGATCATTTTGATCATTTGGAGCTTGTCTTCCAGAAGTGCCAAGAATTCGAGATTTCTTTAAATCCGAAGAAATGTGTGTTTTGACTCCCCTAGGGGAAGCTATTGGGATATGTTGTCTCTAAGGAAGGCATTGCCATTGATCCAGAAAGAGTTGATGCAATCCAGTAACTTCTGTTACCTATCAAAAAGAAGGGTGTGCAGTCTTTCCTAGGTAAGTTCAACTTCATTAACTGATTCATTGTAGATTTTGCACGTATTGTTCAGCCTATAACCCTGATGCTAAAGAAGGACCAAATTTTCAAATGGATGGAAAAAGCCAAAAAATCTTTTGAGCTTATAAAGGAGGCTATTTCTTCTACTCCTGTGTTGGTAAACCCCGACCTATCAAAATATTTTATTATGTATGTTTTTTGTGGTGGCAATAGTATTGCCATGGTGCTTATGAAAAATAATGTTGAAGAGAAAAGAAAGTCCCCTGTTGCTTTCTATTCACAATCCTTGAAAGAGTACGAAGTAAAGTACAATTTTGTAGAAAAGCAGGCCTTTTCCATTGTTAAAGGGCTTAAGAATTTTCAACATTTGATATCATATAACAAGGTGATTGTCTGTGTACTGCATCCTAGTGTGCGGGAGTATATCATGGAGGGAGAAATCACAGAGAAAAGAGCTAATTGGATCACGAAGATCCTATAATATGATATTGAAGTCAGACCCATCAAGACTGTCAAAAGAAAAGGACTGTGTGAGTATCTCACGGAAAATAGTGAAATAGTGACAAAACTTGAGGCTCTGGAACCTGTCCTTTTGAACGAAGAAAATTCTCAGAGTGATTGGCTAGAAGATAGAATAAACTCCATGCAGACAGAAAGGTATCCGATCAATGTACATTCTTTCAAAAAGAATTTCTATCATTTGAAAAATAGTAATTATGTTCTCCTGGAGGGTGTCCTATTTAAAAGAAATTTCAATGGAATCCTGCTAAGGTGTGTAAATGAGGAGCAAGCCAAGAAGATATCAGATCAATATCATAATAGCCCAACCATAGGACATTTTTCTGCAAGAACCACATCAATTAAGGTTATATGTGCTGGTTATTTTTGGCCAACACTCTTCAATGATGCAATTTTACTGATTAGGTCTTGCAACGAATGTCAGTTTCATGTCGAGAGGAGAAAGAATGTTGCTATGCCTTTAAGGCCTATAGTAGTAGAAGAACCTTTTTCTCAATGGGGCTTAGATTTCATTGGGATGATTAGCCCTTTCTCTTCAGCCAAACATCAGTGGATATTGACAGCTACGGATTACTACACCAGGTGGGCAGAGGCAGTGCCATTAAAAAATTCTATAGAGGTGGAGATTGTTAATTTCTTAAAGGAGTTGGTAGCCAAATTTGGCCCACCTAAAACAATCATTTCTGACAATGCTAAAGCATTTCTTGGCTCAAAGATGAGTCAGTTCGCATTAAAATATGGGGTTTTTCCTCTCCAAATTATTACCCCTAGGGGAATGGCCTCGCATAGTCTACTAACAAAAACCTGATTAGATTAATAAAGAAAATAGACTCTGAACACCAGAAAGAATGGCATAGGAACCTCTAGACAGCACTGTGGGTAGACCGAATCATGCCCAAGAAGATACTAAAGACATCCCCTATGAGATGGTGTATGCCAAGGAGGCCCTGCCTATTGCTATGGAAATTCCTGCCCTGCAACTGCTTAAATCTCTAGAAATTGAGCAACACAGAGCAATGGAGGTGAGGTTTTCTTAGTTACTCGAGGTACAAGAAAAAAAAGAGCATGCCCTCAAGGCAATGCAGTTGCCAGCAGGTGGTTAAGAAATGGTTTAACAAAAAGACATCATATCAAGGGTTACAATGCAGGGATTTAGTGCTCAAGTTCAATGAGTGTGAAGCAAAGCCTAGTCTGCATAGTAAGTTCGATAGCCTCTAGGAAGGGCCTTTCAAAATTACCCAGTGCAAACAATTCAAATCTTTTGAGCTGGAAGATGAAAAAGGTAACCCCTTCAGTATTCCAGTTAATGGAATACATCTTAAAAATTTTTATTAATCCTGCCTGTATTAAGGCCATGTAAATTGTAAATATGTAATTAATTTTTCATTCTTTAAGTTTTGGGTATTCTCAGTGCATCGTAATAACAGCAATGGTGTAGAAAAATAAAAGAAAATATTGTAAATGGACTAAGTTTTCTGAAAAGACATATTATATTCATAAGAGCCAAAAATTTACAATATATTTGGGGGGCTAGAGGCCTTATATTAGTATTTACATATGTCCGCTATAGAGCGGAGTTTGAAAGGTGACAAAAACAAAAATGGGGATTATCTTCATTCTCAAAGTTATCAATGGGAAGAACCAGCAATCATAGCAACAGGCGGCGCCAGATCAGGGAACACCATTCTTTCGAAATCTTCATACCATTGAAGATTTTGGAATGGTTCAATGTAGTGCACACATATGAGGAAGTAGCAGCTGACGTAGACCTTGGAATGATGCTCCTCATGAGTTTCCAGCTCGAAGCCGAAGAGGAAGGTTCTAGCTAGAACAGGTCCTCCATGCAATTTTTGCAGGCGAATGTTGCGAACCGAAGGGATCCCACGACCAAATTGGACTATGCACAGGATCTGACCAAGCCTTCGAGGCAACATCGAGGGAAGACCTGCTTTGTCAACTTTAATATTTTGTGTTTGGAAACGCTAATGTCTAGCAGGGAGGCAACAAAGTGGGAGCAAATGCTAGTATTCACCTGGTACTGCTCCTCATACACCACACAGTCTTTCCCCATGACCCACTTGATTGCCTTCACACCTATTATTTGCTTTAAGTGCCTGCATCTAATTTTTCCTAGAAAGGCAACTTGAGTCTTTTTGCAAACAAGCCTTACAGGCGTTTCCATGTTGTTTGCTTTGGGCTAGAGGACGAAATTGCTAAAGCAAGAAGATCTTACTAAGCTAGGAAGGCTAGAAGATTTTGTAATTTTCAATGCTTCAAAAGGGTCTTATTTATAGACTGGCTAAGGTTCGCCAGCCGAGGAAAGCCATAATTACGACTGAGCCAAAGTGTGTTGCATTGCCTCAGTTTTCAGTGTTGCAGCATGCGAGGTGATGGGAATGTAAAGGTATAGTTTGTAACTTGCTTTGTTGAGTTTCTAGATTCATTCAAGATAGGCCAAGTGTCAACACAAAGGGCTACCATCCCATCTGAATCAAGGCAAAATCATTTGGAAAGGCTATTGGGTGATGTGCCCAAGTACGATCAATGGAATCAGTAAATGCGTAAAGCCTGCAAAAATATTTTTGCAAGGTGGCCTTGGTTCGTCTTTCAAGAAAAATCAAGCTCCATCACATGTGAGGGGTTGTCTCTTAAATGCTGGAGCAATTTGGTTGGTTGATGATCCTTTCACACGTATGAAAAGCTGGCAACGCATAATGGCAACTTGGTATGAATGGTTGGCACGTACCCTTTTTGGCCGCTTTTCTCAAAGATCAAAAAAGAAAGTTATGGCATGCAGAGAACACATTTATTGCAAGAAGTTACTTAAATTAAGTAGCTAAGGCATTCACATTTTTAGGAAAAATCTAAGCCGTTTGCAAAGTTTGCAAAAAAGTTCTTGCGAATACCAAACATGGCTGAAATTGAAGAGAACCCATCACAGATCCTAGCCCCAACAACTATAATCGAGCAAATGAAGAGAGCACCCTATGTGCAGCTCTATGACCAGGAGTTTTATGCCACTCCAAGCATACCCACAAAGCCTTGCTGGCCTTTCACTCATCTGGTCGACCAGAGGTTATTGAATGCAATCCCTCACAAAGATCAGGCATTAGTTGCAAAGGATTGGGATAACATCTTTGATCCTGAGTTATCTCACAATCCTAAGAGCCTTAGGGAGGCCGAATGCAAAAAAATGAAGCATGTAGCAGAGCAATTTAATAAGCATCTACGATTCTGTGGGCTTGCACAGTACATAGTTCCTTTCGTACACCCTTGCCTAGAAATTATGGCAGCATGCGTGACACATTTTGACCTAGACATTGGGGTAATCAACGGCACTGATTTCAGGGTAATCATTAGCCCTGAAGTTGTTCAGGACATGTTGTGCATCCTACTCCCTCTTACCCTAGAGGTTGAGATTTTTGAAGTGAAAAGAATGCAACAAAAGTGGGGAGAGCTTCAAAAGGCACAACAATTTTATTGCTCCAAGATCAATCAGCCAACAAGTAATTCAACACCACCTAATTTTCTTTTTAGTTTGAGAGCTCTAAAAGGTGGGTCTTCCTCTATCGCTTCTATGTTGGTGCTAGTATGTGGTCTAGACATAGACAAACACGTTTTTGAGTTTCAAATGTGCCTCAGCTTCATGCTGAAGAGGAATCATGAGGCTCCACTCTTGGATTTTGCAAGAGTTGTTAGTGATGGAATTTGGTAGTAGCTACAGGAATTTAGGGTCAGATCTAAGTTCAGGTATTCATCTTTCCTGGCTTACTTGATTTTGCACCAAAACCCGGATTCAGCATCCATTTCTTTGTCTATTTTTTATGAGGGTGGCCTAAGGAAACCGGTTTCAACATGGACCCCTGTCATGTCAAAAAACTTTGATTATTATGCATTTTCGAATTCATTCATAGCCCCAACTCTAAGGGCTTTGGATAGAGTTGACATCAATATGACCGAACGCATATTGCCCCGACAGAAGTCCTAGTTGGGGAAGCTGGTTCCGCCCTGTGATTGGTTCTTTGGTGTGGATTTCACCATACTCTGCATACCAAGTTTTGTCTGGGAGCCTTTCCGACTTCCCTGTTTACTTTCCGACAGAGTGTTGGCCCTCAAGGCAATGAGGCAGGTATGTACCCTTGACGATAATTACTGGGGGGAAAAACATTTAACCTCCTATTTGCTGCTGCCAATCATGTTTTGATCCATGTCACTGATTAAGAAGAGGACTTCAAAGATTGACACCTCAGTGATTCTACTTTTAAATTTGGGTCACCTCGGGTTGGTACTGATAAAAGATTCCTGGCATTACAACCCCAGCAATAATTTATCAAGGGTCAGCATAAAAATCCCACATTTGCCACGGCCATTCTGGGACCTTCGAAGGAATGTCGAGGAAAGGAATTTAAGTAGATATGTAGGCCTTGAATATTTTCCTACTTTGGATGGTCAACTGCCATGGCTGAATTTTTATTACATCGTGGGGAAGGCCAACCCAAAGCAGAAGATCAACTCCTCCCTAATCACCCAATTGAGTAAGCTTGGTTGGATGCCTGAGAAGATTTGAGCCTTCTAGGTATACCAGTAGGAGACTCTGACAACTGGAAAGCTTCATGAGGAGGTAGCCCTTCATGAAAGATTTGATGATATTTGGGAGAATAAGCATCCGAACATTGAAAGGTCTCTGAACTGTTCAACATCTGTGCAGCACTACAAAAAAGAAGAGGTTGCCACAAAATCTAAGGAGGTAACTCAGAATCCCCCTACCGTTGCCGAGAGTCCAATGCACGAGAAGGATACTGGTAAGTAGCCTACACAAGAGGAAGAGCCACATGCACAAAAATTGGAGCTAGTCGGCTCTTCTAAATCAACACAAAAGCGGGCGAGGACTACCACCAGTCGGAAGCGGGTCATTGTTGATCTCGATGATTATCCAAAGGAAAAATAGCAACGAACCAGAGAGTCCAGTAGAGAGGAGGATGGTCGTTGGAGGAATCATTTGGCATGTCTATGGCTCCACTTGAGCCTCAGGTAACATTTCCTCCCTCCTCTCTCTCATCTATGTCTCCGGTCTCTCCTTTGTCTGCCCCTGCTTTTTCATCTGCTCCAATTTTCTCTACCACTAGATTTCACGGGTAATCAATTCTTACCCCTCCTAGTTTCCCACCTTCATCCACCGCTTTCCATCTTTTTCCTAGAACACAATTTGGTGTAAGTACTAGGCTCGTGGGCCAACAATTTTTATCTTCGAGGCCCAGCCCTGCAATTGGCGCATCTCCAGTCTTTCCCTACACTTCACTATCATCCCCTCCAAGCAATTGATTCATTCCACCATTTTCCCCTGCCATTATAACAAGGCCCAACAAAACCTCTGATGCATTAAGTACGTTGTCTTTCCCGCTGGCTATCCCTCAGGAGTACCCTTTCACTAGTGGCCTGGGTATCCCGACCCAGGAATATTTTTTGCAGGTTGATGCAAATAAGAGCGCCTGCGCCAACCAAATAAACAAAAGAAGACATAAATACTCAACCAGGTAGGCGGAGCCCCACTTGCAAACTATATTCAATGAAAGTCAGAATTCCCTGATGTTTGCAAAAATCACTCCTAATGTGATCAAACCGGTAGGAGAAATGCTACCGAGTGATTATTCTGTGAATGCTGTCGGGCTAAACTTGCAGCAGGCCCATCTGTGAGATAAGGTTGAGCTAATGGAGGAGACCTAAAAAATAGTGACCAATTATTTTCTCAAGCTTAGCTGGTAGGCGAAGAAGAAGGATGACCAGATAGTGGAGCTCAAAGGCAAGATCGACATCTGGGTGAATAATTTTAAAGCCCAGGAGAATGAAATAAGTCGCCTAGAGAAAGAGAGGAGTGCCTTCGAAATTAAGATCAAGGAATTGTAGGATTTGAGCACAGAGATCATTTCGACTCTCCAACAGGAGGTCAAGCAAAGCGAAGAAAACAAGGAGAAACTTTGCGCTGAGTCTGACCTGCTAACTAAGGGAATGAAGGAACTCTGGCAGAACACGAATGTCAAAATTAATGAAATGAATGCCAACCTAGAGTTGGAAATTCAAAAGGTGAAACAGGTTGAATTAGCCTTGGCAGAAAAAGAAAAAGAATTTTTCACTCTAAGGGAGAAAATGTCTACATTGGACAGAAACTTGTCAGAGCTAAAGGCAAGTTTGAGCACCAGAGAGGCAGAATTGGCTACCCTAAGGACCCAACCTCTTGCACCCTAGACAAACTCGTTGGTGATTTCCAAAGAGTTGTATGCATCATACTAGGACAAGGTGAAGGCTTTGTTCCTTACTCTTCATCCCACCTTAAAATTTATAGTGCAAGCGGCTAGCCTTTGCGGAATAGTGAGTGAATTGATACAGTAGGTTCATGAGTTAACTTCTGACAAGGTTCCGGAGGCTAGAATTTTATTGGGAAAGTTGTATACTACTTCCAATGAATCATTGAGTAGCGTGGGAATCAATAACCGAATGACATCGGCTATGGGCATAAGTATACTCATCTCTATGCATGAGGCCATTCAACAGGTAGCAGAATGCAAAGCTCGGTTGAACTAGGTTACTAGTGACATGCAAGAAAAGTTTTCCCGTTTGACTCAGAGAGGTCTTCCTTTTCCCTTCATTACGGATTAGGTAGTAGTGGGTGTAGAGCATATTGTTGCTATGATCAAAGAAAAGAAGCAGGACCTTTCTGTCTTCCAAACTTTTGATCAATCTCTAACCGTCGAAGTAATAGAGGGAATCATGCATCAACTTGCGCAACTCTTCTTCCAATTGAAATTGGAGATAAAAATATTAGGCGGATTTCCTTTCAAGGCAATTATCGATCTCAGGCTGGCTCATGAGCATCTGCGAGCTCTCTCTGCACCATCAAATGAGGTCTAGACCAATGTGCAGGCCACCCTCTCAAGGTTGTGAGTAGTTTTGGGATGTTGAACCAAAGTTTCTGGGGTTCTTCATTCCATGAGCGAAATGCCCCTATGAGTCTCCAAACTGTTCAAACAAAAAACTTCCAAGCCTTTGCGGATTTATCTTTACCTTTGCGGTTGCACCTTAATTTACAACTGCTCACTACCCTCAGAGTACTCCACGTGGCTTCCTCATGAAGCTTTTCACTTTTCTTTCGCTTCACTTTTCGGCAATCTCCGTTTGCATGCCGCGTGGCTCTCTCTAGCTGCTTTTCGAATTAGACCCACCTTGTACTTTCTTTTGCTCTGAGTCCTCCACATGGCTCCCTCTTGGAGCCTTTCGCTAGTCATTCCTTCATATTTTTTCTGGGCTCCATCTACATGACACGTGGCAGTTGCTACCGCGCTAATTACCTTGGAATTGTTTTTGCGCCTATTGTACTCGCCTACTTCCACGTTTTCTCTTGTGGCATCGCGTGTTCATTTCTGCTGCTACTTAGTTTTTTGTTTCCTATCATGGCTTTGTTGGCATGCTCCTGAGTGATTGATAATTGTTGTGTGTGGGCTCGAGGTGATCTATACTGTCCATCCTTGCTCTCGGTTTTCCTTCTCTTGATGCATTTCAGGCAGTGGACTAGCCAATAAATACGGCCATGTTTCTTTTATTTAGGTTGTTGGTTAAGTTTGCAAAAACTCCCAAGCACTGGGAAGAAGGTGTTTGTAATAGCTTTATTGAATTTTTTGACTCCAGACTGTGCCAAATAATTTTGGTCTTTCTGTTTGTTTATGCATTTAATGAGACTATTGGTTTGTGCTGCTATCTTCTTTTATTGTATGAATGCATGTTCTTCAGCTTTCTGTAGTTTTTCATAACTCAATAAATACAGACCATGTTTACTTCAACTCTTCTGTGTTAGTTAAAAGTTATGCTGAAATTATGTTATGAAAAATAGAAGGTAGTCTTACGTTTCAAGTGCTTTTGAGAAAATTAGTTTAACTAACAACAATTTAGTGGTTCAGGCCGTTGCATTCTGCACTGTGCTTTGGTAAATTTGTTTAAGACTTTGGCGCATTGCCTGTAGTGTAAATTTTACATTCCTGCTATCTTCCTCACCTTTTACTTCCCCCACTAAACAAAGAGTTGGCTTCGGTAAAATCTTAGAGGTCACTTAGCTAGCGCACAACGTGCCCCCATTAGCTAAGTTTCCCATGAGACTGTTGCTACATGCAAAATATTGCGTCAACAAGTATGATATATGTGGTGATTTAATTCATGCTTGGAGGATTGATTTAATTTCCTCGGTTTTGTATTGTTGTGTTTAGTGAAGGGATTTACCCTACACCTTGATTGATTGTGGATGATGGAAATAGAGGGAATGATGGGAATATTTTAGATGGATTCTCTTTTGAAATTGAGGATGAAGCATTGAAAGTTCCTAATTGTCCAAATAAGTCAACTTGTCCTTGTGCTATCATGGGGAGAGAACTTTGTATATCCAGAGGGTATGTCGGTGTCATGGAAAAGATGGAGGGATTGTTCGTATCATAGAAAATGAGTGGAACATATGGATGTTTTGGGTCTTATGGGATAGTGTTAGGCATACCCAAGATTGTGTTAGCCTCTAAATTTTTATTGTTGAAAAGTGGATGCCCTTGAAGGGCTTGGATCACTGAACTTCCCTTGGTGATCATTGGTTGACTTGGAGCATGATATTATGTTGGTTGTATGATGAGTTGGATGATTCTTGGGAATGAAGGTTTGAATGATGTTTGAGTCATATTCCCAAAATTTTGTTCAACAATAGTGCTTAGATTACAATTGGAATGGATTTTATCCCCTTCATTTGCTAATTCCAACATCTATTGTGTGGGATTGAGCCTCATGACTGCGTTGACAATCTTGTGTATTTCAGCATTTGGACTAGTTCAATTATTTCATCTTGGGTCATCCTTTGGAAGTTTTTGGTGAAATCCTCCACTTGGAAACCTCCCTCTTGAATATTTTGAGGTATTTGAGGGGCATCAAGTGGAAGGTTGATGGAAATCCTAGTATTGAATTATATTTCTGTTTGACTTAAATCACTTGAGGTTGATGTTTATTTTCTTTGCTCCATGATCTTCTTGTTTTGTGACCTTGTTTAGACCATAAAATTGGGATCAACTTTTAGGAATGTGGGAGGTAAACCTCTAACTCCTTTGGCTGATCTAAACTTGAGGTAAAAAAATCAAATCTAGGATGGTAAGGATCAAATGATGGTGGTGTGATAATTGAAGGATGAATGATATGGATGTTTGAACTTTTGAGAACTTTTGGAGGAATACTAAACTTTAGGATTTTTGGATTTTGATTTTGATTTGGTTTTATTTAGATAATGGAATTATAGATCCCAATATGTTAGATGTTATCTTGGAGAAAACTTTTCAACAAGGGTGATAATTCAACTAAATGTGTGAGGAAGGATTCATCCCCGCACATCTAGCCAAACAAAGTGATTTTGATTTTGATTTTAGGATTTACCTAAAGTCTAGAAAAGATGATTTTTCCAATGTTCCAAGAGTTGTTTGTAGATTGATTTTGATAAATGATGTGTCAAATGAAAGTTTTGGTTTGATTCTATATGAACCTAGAAAAAAATTATTTACAAGACCACGGTATTGAAGAAAATGCTATACCTCTAAAGATTTATGCTCTTAAAGACTCAATGATCATGTGAGAAATTCAAAACGTTGGAAAAGACTTAGATTTTTATAATAATAGAATGAGTACAAGTTTGGATTGTTCCTTGAAGCACGTTTGAAAAATTTGTATACCAACCTATCTTTGGTTTTATGAAGTGGTAAAAGGTGTTTCTTGAAAGATTTTGGACTAAGACACTTATGAAGATTAGTGGACCTTGGTTTTGGGATTTTGACTTTGTGGTAAATCATGAGGACCAACACATATGTGGGGTTCAATTTTATTTTATCTTGATTAAATGGATTATTTTTACCACATCAACACTTCTTGCTTATCTTTCAAACTGAATGTCTATGTCTTAATTCATTTTCATTTCACAAGGTCCATTATGTGAAAATCAAAGAATAAAGTCCATTGTTTTCCTAGGTTGAATTTGGAGAGAACAAATTGAGATATGGGCCCAAATATTTAGAAGCCTCTAAGGATAAAATCTTTAGGGACAAGAAGTAATATTTGGACTCTTCAAGAATATTTTCTCTTTCCAAAGGGTTTGAAATTTTGATGACTTGTTGAAATTTTTTTTCAAAGTTTGAGATCCAAGCAATGTATTAAACTGACTCACAAATTGCACAACCCTAGGTTAGAAATGGTTATACTTGTTGAGTCCCCACTTAGATTTCTCAAAACACTAAGTCAAATTGAACAAATAGAGATTTAGTGACACTTGCTCCCCCTTTCATGACACACACTTCTTGGGACCACCAAATCTCAAAGCCCTGAAAATCTAGAGACCTTAAGAATTTTTTTCTTACTTTGAAAAGTAAAAATGTTGGGTGGCTTTAGAACGACCGTTCTTGCACCAACAAGTATTTAAGGATTTTGGCCTTTAAATAAAGGGTTGTAGTAAGGACATCTGATTCAAGGGATACAATGATAAATTCCATCAAGAGGTTTCCCAACCCTTAGAACAAGGCATTTACACATCATAAAGATACTGGGGGAGACCTATCATGTATTGCTTCTTGTTGATTGCAAACTTTCCTTGTAATCACAAATTTGTATAGCAGTTCAGAAGAACTTGGAATTAGCTCATTACTGCTTGGGTCATTCCCTCCTTTCAAAGCAAGGAGGTAGGCCCTCTAAAGATAAACAAAAGTGAAGAAGTGCATTTGTAGTTCAACTGCCTAGATTGTGTAAAGCACTAGGAGGGAGCACACACAATTCCTTTCCTTCACACTTGCATGATTGTTCAATTTTAGCTCCAAATTGAAATGTGTGGGTGATTTTAGAGAACCAATGTCAATGGAATTCTTTTGATTCTCAATATCATTGAGTGGCATGAGAGAAGTGCATACACATTAAAATAACACAAATTGCAAAAAATCTCAAAACAATGAAGGCACAAGTTATTTTTAAACCCCAAAGAAATGGTGAGTTCATTTTAAGCATCAACAACAAAGTGTGAAGTTGCTTGTTCAATTTTAGTCCAAACTCAAAGTCAAGTGAGTTTCTAATATTCAATTTTAGTCCAACTTTAAAAAATCACAACAATGATTGATTTTAAACTCAAATTGATCTAGTTGGCCTAAAAAAAATAAAAATCAGCGAATGGATGCTCTAGACTATTACAATAAGCATTTAAAAATGTTTTTTTTCCAAGTTCAATGCCCACTTTCTTCAACTCAAAACTGCTTTGGATTTATCCACCTTGATGCAAAGTAGCAATCCACAGTAAATTTGAATTTTGTATAGTGGCCCCTCCTAAAAAGAAATAAATGATGTTAATTCAAAATCTCTACACCAAATCGATTGAGAATGTAATTTGACTAATAATATTATTTTAGCACAAAAAATATTTATGAATATACCACTATTGATTTTTTAGTTTTTCCAACAAGATTTCCACAATACGAGTAGCAATAAATGCACCTAAAGATGGAAGCTTGTGAAAACATAAACAAAGGCTTTAAGTGTTGATTTAATGAATTGATTTGTCTTATTAAAATTCCCCTCAATAATGATATCATGCCACCAAAGGATTTCTCCAAACTTGAAGTTTTTATGAGAAAAAAACAAAACAAAACATAAAATTTGGTTTTCTAGTTAATGCCCCAATCGATATTCAATGCACAAGGCACAATGAGTAAAGAAACATAGTGTATTCTTTGATTTTGTATCCTCCAACCACTTCATAAAATATCTCCACATAAAGAGTGGCTATAGAAATATCTCCACAGTAAGAGTGGTGGTGACTACGCCTAAAGGTTTGAATATTTTATGAATAACAATAAAGAATTTGCATTCAGTTGCAGCCAATAAAAGATCAGATAGCAGTCCGAATCTAGATCGAGTCAATTTTATACCAGAAAATTCTAGTATTCAAGTAAAATCATATTGAATTTACCACTAACTTAATCATAACCCAATAAGATGTGACTGCTACCTAATCAAGATATCTCTATGAATCTTTGTATCAACCCATTCCATCAAATTAGGCACATAGAATAAATGGTAGCAAAATGAAAAAAAAAAAAAAAACACATGTAAGCGAGCCTCTTCATCTCCATGTTTTGACTGACATTATTTTATGCTAAATCAACAACTGATAATTTCCTATTAGCAACGACACAAAATGTTTGTTCTTCATGCTAGGAACTATGTGCATTGTTTATTCAGCCTATAGATGTATTTCAACCTACAAAATGACCCAGTATGTGACATGCTTTACATATTATAATTGGTAAATGTTAAGCCTTCAATGCCATCTTTGGGTACTTTAGGCTAGTGTTGTAAATGTAAAAAAAATCCAACGTGATCAAAGCATAAAAGATGAGTAACTTAAGCAACAACAAATCACGAATGAAACATAGACACTAGAAATTGATAGGAAAGATAACTTATTGATATATTGTGAAAGCCTCTAAAAAAAAGCATTATCTATCAGAGTTTTTGTACAAATTCAATATACAAAGAAAAAACACATTATCTGGCAAGCCTATCATGCAAATCGATTTACTCCACCTTCTCTGTAGACACCAATCAAATAATATGCTAAGATTTTGTAGAAACTTTAATTTGATAAAAGATTGACCAATAGCCCCACTTTGTGGAAATTGGCAAACATATACTGATCAAGGAGGATCTACATTTGAAGCAAATAAATAAAAATTGTTTCAATTTTTAAATGCATGATTTAAAGAGACAATAAAACTAAACACTTGTTTTAGAAGTCTAAGGATTTGATGCAACCCATTTAAAGGAGATAAATATATCTATGTTGTAATCATACTGGAGAATTCAAGGTGAGGAAATAATAAAAGTCTGTGTATGGAGATGGGCATACCATAGTAGCCTTTATATATATGCAAGTACTACTAATCTCTATTTGAGAACCAAAAAATTTAGTGAAGCTAAGAACCACTATGAAAATGACTTAAGTATTAATGGAAGACAAGGGATGCTTACTCCAATGATGAGATTGCTAAATGATTGATAGAAATAGTTGGGTTGTTCAAACGTATGGGAAAAAATAAACAGGCACTTAAAATTCACAATGGAACTATTATTAAGACTTGAAAGGTCCTCGAAAAATAAATAGGGAAACTACGCAAAAACTATAGTGAAACAGCCCCATGGTGGGTTCTAGAATGTGGGTGCTTTACCTACAAGCTTGCTCAAACACAAACAGACATTAGAATTGTTAGTAAATTAAGAAAGCCAATATAAGCATCCCTATGAAATATTCCAACATACTTGATAATGCAAACAAAATCGTAAAAGATCAAAGAAACTAATTGAAAGCATATAAAAATCATTTGCAAGACCTATCCCATAGTGGGAGTGGTGCTCCTTTGATGTGCAAAGGATTCCCTTTTCCACCCCCTTCATAATCTTCCAATGATAATGAACAAAATGTGATGCAAGTAGATAAAAGTTCCTATAGTGTAAATGCATAAGATTTTAGATATGATTGTGGATGATTTCTTC
Source organism: Sequoiadendron giganteum (assembly GCA_007115665.2). Classification (NCBI taxonomy): domain Eukaryota; kingdom Viridiplantae; phylum Streptophyta; class Pinopsida; order Cupressales; family Cupressaceae; genus Sequoiadendron; species Sequoiadendron giganteum. Next base: position 26,677,908 of record CM021105.1, on the reverse strand, counting down.
ATAGAGAAACCATCTATAAATAGGGTTGAGCGGTTGAAGAATGAAGAGATTGGAGGAATGTGGGACTAAAGAATAACCAATGAGATTGGGAAACTTGTCTCAATTCTAATGGGTGAGGATGGAGCACATTTTGGGGAATGTGAATAGTTAATGCATGTAGGTGAAGGGGTGAGGGGAGTGTAAGAGAGATTAATGCATTTGTAAGAGGCATTAAAGGATTTGTAAGAGGATTAAATGCCTTTGTAAGAAGCATTAAGGGATTTGTAAGAGGATTAAATGCCTTTGTAAGAAGCATTTGTGTTTGGGAAAGAAAGTCAAATAAGTGGAGTTATTGGAGGAATATTTCGAAAGCATATGCTTTTGTGAGGGAAAATAGGGTAATTAGTTAATTAAAATAATTGATTTTCATGTGCAAGTTGGTGGGTTAATCACGGGTTTGGTTTGACCAAGGTTGAGTCAAAATCTAGAGAATGGGTAATTAGGATTAGGAGTTAATTAATCAAAAATTAATTAACTTGGAGGAATTAGGGGATTTGACATTTGATTTAAACAATTTGATTTATTAAATCATATGAGAGGATTTTAGAGTTTTGATTAAATAAATTGATTTATTTAATTAAACATGATGAACATTAGTGATTTAATCTAATAAATTGCTTTATTTGATTAATAGAAGAATTGATGATTAAATCATAATTAGATGCACAATGTTAGAATTATTTGCATGTCTATAGTTTGATGTATGCTATGGTTTGTACTAGACTAGACATTGCCCAAGTAGTGGGAGTTATTTCCAGATATATATCTAATCCTACTAGAATTCATTGGGATGTAGTTAAAAGAGTCTTTAGATATTTGTGTTGTACCTCATATTATTCCTTGTGTTATCATAGTAATGTGAATGAATATGAGATTTCCATTGATATTCATGGTATGTGGATTCAAACTAGGTAGGTGATTTGATAGCACACAATACACTAGTGCTTATGTGTTTAATTTATTTGATGGTGCAATTAGCTGAATGATTAAGTGATAGACTATGGTTTCTTTGTCCACTACAAAAGTAAAGTATATGGTAGCTACTCATGCTTGTAAAGAAGCCATTTAGATTAAGAGACTATGTTCAGATATTGGAATAAAATAAGGCGTGGTGAAAATTTATTGTGATAGTCAGATTGCGATATGTCTATCCAAGAACTCGACATTCATGTCAGGACCAAGCACATTGATGTACAGTATCATTTTTTTTGAGATATGGTTGAAGATGGTAGGGTGAAGCTAGTTAAGATAGAGACTTTGATTAATGTTGTTGATTATTTAACTCAGCATGTGAGTACAAAGAAGTTTAGATGGTCTTCATAGATTATGGGCCTTTCAACCCCTAGAAATTAAGAGACAATGTTTACTTCCTCCCATTGCTCTTGCAAGGTGTTCAACAAGCAAGAGATTTGTTGGGAAAATGTGTCTCAACCTTGTAATTATATAAAATTTATTGTTGTTAGGATATATATGTATATATTTCCTCGTTACACCAATAGGTGTAATATACAATCGCAACAAGGGGAGGAATGGGATGCGTGAAAAAAAAAAATTGTTAACTTTTTCAGGAAACTCCTAAAATTTCTGACATACATTAGATAAATGATACATTGTAAACCTAGACTATTGATTATTAGGTTTTAGATCTAGTGATGGATATTTTGTCGGCATGTCTTTCCCTCAAAAGTAAACCTATTTTATGAAGCCATTGTACTACGATTGTAGATGGGGATGTATTCTAAGAGTGTGATAGAGGTCATGCTGTCTTTAGATCTCTTGTGGCGATATTCCTGTGAGAAGCTTTCTCTACAAGTATATTGTAATATTTGTGTATTTTTAATAATATATTGGATGGCTTTTAGAGTGTGGGGTTTTTCTCCTGAAAGGGTTTTCCCCATGTAAATCACTATGTTGTGGTATGTGTAATACTTATGTTTATTTCTATCAATATATATTAATATTTATAAATAAATATATAATTATGAATTTTAAAAATTAGATATTCTAATCTAAAAATTAAGATAATAAGTTGAGTGTATTCCTATCAATATTTAACATGTGTTATCGCAGGACATGTATTTAAGTGCCACTAGTCATTATGACAGACAAATATAGACAATCTAGTTTTATGGATGGTCAAGATAATATTTTTCTTAACACATTGTTTTAGGAAAAATATTTTTGTAGGAAACAAAAAGAGTAGGAACCCTACTTTATTAACCTAATTTTGATATATATTCATTTAGTTGCTTCGCTTCTTCTTTGTTTATTCTTTATTTAGTTATATATAGAGAGTTTTAGGTTTGGCTTCTATATATTTTTTCACTTTCAAATTGTTTTTAGTTTTTCTTTAAAACACTTAAGAAAACTATTTTAATTTTTTTTATTTAACGTTCTTCTTAAGAAAAAAAAATCTACTATTGGAAGGGAATCAATAAACGTATATAAATACATTACAATTCAATAGTCTATTAATAACTTTTTGCAATCCATAATTATTTAATTATATATAAATATCTTAATATAATCTATATAAAATAAGTCAAGACTATATTTTTAATTATTCATTTTTCATTCTTCAATCACAACATCTAATTTTACCATTATAATTACTATGTGGAGTGCTCAATGAAAGATACAAGCAACCAAAAGAATAGTAAAAACATCCCCAATTAAAATCCGTCAAATATACCATTTTCATGGAAGGGAACTTAAGGTTTTAATCATCACACCAAATCACAAGGCACACAACTTCTATTAAAACCATGATGTCACATACAAATTGAACCTCCAAAATTATATATCCAACAAAATTTGGGAATTATAGGGTAGGAACTACAAGTTGTACTTCAAAATACAGATTTACAACAAACATTCACCACCATTATGAGTTCTAAAAAAAATGAACTTCCATAGTCTATATTCCCTATTCTATTCAATCTTGTAGCATAATGTGGATTACATCAAACAAATAGCATGAAGAATGAAAATTGTAAAATTTATCTAACATTATAGTGATAAAAAGAATTGAATAGCAGACTAAAAGAGTGAATAGGAGACTAAAAAAATGATCAACTACAATATTATTCAAGTGTATGTAATTATGCTACAAAGAACTCTATATAAAGAGGTTTTAAAAGACAGCTACCGGGATTAAAGAAATGCAAAAATGTGGATTTGTTGAGAAAAGCAAAGGATTAAGAAAATAAGAAGAAAAATGAAAGTGCAACAAGCAAATTGCTTTTAAAAGCATAAAACTATTGATCATACATGAACCAAACCATACCTATTTCTTGTATATAGGCATTCCTCTCCCCATCATAGAAAAGGGCAGTGATGTGTTCAAGAGCTTCATGTACACTACATGTGATTGCAAATGCATTTGGATGATTTCTAGGACTAATTTGAACATTTGGATGTTTTTGATGGACAAAGGCAAAGTAAAATAAAATAATAATAAAAAATAAAACATAGAGAAGAGTAGAGGGTGAACAACCAATAACTCTTTATATTAGTAACAAAATTCATACAAAAGGATTGTTTTTGCAATGGCATAGCTACTGCTCTTCTATGCCTAGAAAAATAAAATGAAAGTCCCTTGTTCTATGATTGTTCATGTTGTTTGTATAGCAATCTTCTCCTATTCTTTTACGTCCTTCTTACATTCTATTCATTCTATTTTTCAGTTCTTTTTTCACCCCCACAAAGAAAATACAAATATTCTTGCATAAGCTATGAAAGAGCCCAACAAAGGAGGGAAAAACAAAAACATTGATTACAATTAAATGATGATTTAACAACCAACAAAGAAAATTTGAAGGAGAAGATTTTGTATTAAATTCAAATCTAAAGCAATCTTATACACATATGAGAGAATTGAAAAATAAATGATTGCAATAAAATCATATGGAGGAGGAATAAATGCAGCGGTTGGGATTAAATTCCAACACTCCCCCTTAATCATAACTAGCTGACATTCTAGATTCAAAATTTATGGAGCATACATCTTTATTTCCAGCTTTGAAATTTCTGACGCATCTGTAATCACTTATAGTTTTGAGATTTTTGGCGCATTTGTCTTCACTTATAGTTCTAAAATTTCTAGTGCATTTGTCTTCACTTTTAGTTCTAAAATTTCCATTGCATTTGTCTTCACTTATAGTTCTAAAAATTTTGACGCATATGTCTTCACTTATATTTCTAAAAAATTTGGAGCAACTATCTTTAGCATAAAAAACCAAAAAAATCTCAAATATCTGAATGCATTCTTTTCCAACGGTTTAGTGAAAATATCAGCAAACTGATCTTGAGATCTGCGAAATTCTAGAAGGATCTCTCCATTATTAGTAAACTTTTTAATGAAATGATATCTAGTGTCAATTTGTTTGCTTCTCTTGTAAAAGACTAGATTTTTTGACAGTGCTATGGCTGATTTTTTGTCACAATGTATCTTTATTGCATCTTATTGTTCATGCTTCAACTCTTTCAACACTCTTCTCATCCAAATTTCTTAGCATGCTACACCTGTTGCTACTAAATACTTTGCTTCTGCCAAAGAAAGAGTGACAATGGGTTGTTTCTTTGAGGCCCGTGATACAACCCCTATTTTAAAATGCAAAACATAACTGGAGGTACTTTTCATATCATCAATGATGCCAACACAATCACTATCTATGTATTGTATGAGCTTGAACTCATTTGACCATGAATATTGAATGCCATAATTTCTTGTTCCACTCACATATCTTAAAATTATTTTCTCAACTATCCAATGTGAGTCTTTTGGAGACTCCATGAACCTTGAAATCAGACTTACACCATTCATTATGTCTGGCCTTATGGCTATTAGGTACATGAGACTACCAATAAGTTTCTTATATAAAGTTGGATCTACATTGGATCCTTTGTCATCTTTTCTTATCTCCAAACCTATGACAATTGGTCTTGGTGCTGATTTTCATTTCAACATATCAAACCTTTTCAAAATATCATTAGCATATTTTTCTTGAGAGATGAATATAGAATTTTCATTTTGATCCACCTCTATGCCCAAAAAGTATTTCATGAGACCCAAATCATTCATTTCAAATTTATTTTGCATAGCTCCTTTAAAAAAATCAATGGATAAGTCACCCATGAATATTAAATCATCAACATATAAGCATACAATTTGAATTTCACCTTTTTTATTCATCTTTTTGTATAATATGTGTAGGCTCACTGTTGCACCTATTGAATCCATTTTGTAGAAGATAAGATTCAATTCTACTGTACCAAGCTCTTGGGGCTTGCTTGAGACCATATAGAGCTTTCTTGAGCTTATAAACCTTGTCTTCTTAGCCTAAAATCTCATACCCAAGTGATTGTTCCACAAAAACTTCTTTAAGATGACCATTTAAGAATGTTGATTTTACATCCATTTGATAAACAAGCCACTTTTTTTATGGTGACTATAGGAGTAAATGTCTCATTGTGATCAATTCCAAGATGTGAATATCTCTTTGCCACTAGTCTTTCCTTATGTTTGTGCACACCACCATTTGCACTCAACTTGGTTTTATAAACCCACTTAACTCCTATGACATATTTTCCTTTTGGAAGGCCACTAACTCCCATGTTTGATTCTTTTCAATTGAATCAATTTCTTCATCCATTGCATTTACCCATTTTTTTTCTTTAATTGCTTCTTCAAAATGAATCGGATCATCTACTAGTGAATATAAAGAAAAAAGAGAAGCTTGACCTACATTGTTTTCACTTTCATTATGCTCATGAATCTCTCTAATACTTCTAATTTTTTGTCAGGCAGGTGCATGGAAATGGGTAGCAATTCCATGGACACCCTAAAAAAAAAGGTTTGAAAACCATAATGCACGCGCGTTATAACGCGCTTGTGTTATTTATTGTTAAAAACAAAAAAAAACAAATGCAAATATCTCATTTGCATTTCGATTGGTTTTTTTGTTGCACCCACGGCCAAAAACCCCACAATGTCACGCTCGCATTCTAGGAGAAGAATCTCTTCACCAACAATTTGTATTTCTTCACGATGATGGCGCCACGATGATGAGGAGCTATGAGAGGTAAGGATTCTATGGTTTTTGTATTGAATTTGTTAGTTTTAGGTTGAATTTGATATCTATTTGTTTGAATTTTAAGGAGATGCAAATCAACATGAAAACCCTCAAAATCCTCAATAGGAACACCAACCGAATCCTCAAGATCAAAATCAACCACAACATCAACCTCCTCCAGCAATCACTCAACCCCCTCCTGGCACTCAACAAAATTTAATGAGTGGAATTGAGAACAACAAAAAAAAAATTGAGGATTTGATCAATAGGTTGAGTGATCCAAATGGTTCAACCATAGAAAGAATCACCCTAGCAAATTCATTGAAATATATGTTAGAAAACGTAAATTCATTTAGAAAAAAAATAACTGGATGGGAAGATAGGAGGCAAGCAGCTAGGGACTATTATGTAAATAAAGTATCATACAAGGATGTGAAGGATTTAAAAATTATAAAAGGTGATTTGTGCTCATTATTCACCAACCCACGTACAAATCAAACTATGACCCTCAATACGAAGAGGTTTCCTATCCATTGGTGCCACCACCAATAGATTAGGGACTAGTTTTATGATAGGTGGTACATGGTCTTCGATTACCAACCGTGCAACAATTGCGAGGTCCCGCAATATTTCCTTAGGAAACCATACAATGAGTTCATATTGAACAAAATCCCAAATTATTTTGATATGATGGATTTCCAGGGGAGAGGTGGGGGGTCAGCTCAGGATAGACCTGGTGCACAGCCAGATCCTACGCGGCAAGGTAGACAAGCTATCGCTAGGCCACCTCATGAGAACATTGTTATGCCTTCCATTGCAAAGGAAAGTGTTGATGTAGGGACATTGCAGGAAATCAAAACTTTGACCCAGAGTGTCATCCATCATACTATCCCTATTCTACAGCACCATCCAGGGGAGTCTTCGAGTGGTGGCCTTCGAACACATGTGTGTCAATCTTGCAGGGCTACTTGTTCACATGACCCCACCAACCCTCAGGAGACTAGTACGCAGGATCCATCTACAACTATGGAGATGGAGAGGGCAGCTGACATTTTGCATGAGGCATAAGGCATTGATAGTCAGGTAAAAGTTAGTGCATGTGTTCATTGAATTTAATTTATTAAATTTTTGATTTTGAAATGAAAGATTAACTAAAAATATTTTATGATTTTAATAAAATTGCAGGGTCACAGTGTTGAGACTAGATACATCGGCCCCCCACCAACCTATTTCTACAGTACACCTATCGCTAGGGTATGTAACTAGTAAATAATTATAAATTTGTTTCATGTTAATGGAATTGTTTTATGAATGGTAATTTAATATGCAATTTTGGATGTTGAATAGACTAATATTGGAGGTAGTGGTGGTGGATTTACTCAAACCTTCACGCAGGTAATAGAATAAATATTTTTACTAATGAATCAAGTACTTAATAGATTTGTGTAGTTTATACATGCACATCGTTGATTACGTTGAATAATTTTTTGTTTTATTTTCAGTTGTTGCAAGACGATACACCTCTGAATGTGATGAGGGCAATGGATATTGGTGTGACATCTACTATACAATCCTCGATGGCTCTGACAGAAGAGGTATGAGAAAAATTAGTAAATTTCAATTTACATTTGTTGTTATAGATGTTAGTTAGTGAAAAATCAAACCATTATTGATTCACGTAGTTTAATTTCTATTTGTATGGTTTATACAAGGCTTGAGCACGCCTGAGCATGGGTGTGAGAATATTTCCCTCATGGAGAGAGATCGTTAGATGGCTGTAAGTGATTATTTTGTCAAATATATCATTTTTTATAATGTAATTTCTATATATTCATGTCTTTACTTCTTATTGTAACAGTTAAAACTTCACCATGAACTAAACCCTAGGAGGAGTAGCAAGAGCACTCCACAAGCGCAACAAAAATGAGTGACAAGCCTATCGCCATCCGATCGAAAAGGAAAGGGAAATATTTTATTTCCAAGTCATGGATAGCAATGACTTTTGATTCCAGAGTCTTTTGTTGTATGCCTGCATGGCAATTTTGTACATATTTTATATTGGACATATTTGACATTGTATGCCTAGATGGCATTCTTGTAAGCCTATATGGCTATTTTGTACATATATTTCATACTTATATAGACATATATTGATGTATGCCTACATGGCTATTTGGTTAATACAAATATCTTTTATCAATGCATGTCCATATTTGCATTCTAAATGGATGGTTCAATAGATATGAGCTACGTGTATTCAAGTGTATACTTTACAACTTATGTGTATGCTTTGTGACTTACATGCATTCGAATGTATACTTTGTGGCTTACATGTTTTCATGCATATACCTTGTATTCATGCATATACTTTGTTTTAATTTGTGCATACTATGTATTCGTGTGTATACTTTTTAAGGCTTACGTGTTTTTGAGTACTTATGCTTCCCTTATTGACATGTACATGTTTGACTTATTCATGTGTATAATTATTAATTGGTTAGCCCTAGAATTGATCTATGTCATCCTCAATGCATGATCCTTGAGATGGAGTAATAACACCCTCAATGTCAAAAGGAGTTTCACATGCATTCTTCATAGGCTCATTTTGGTAGTGAAACCAAAAACCTCTTGCATCATTGAAACGAATTTTTTTTTCCTTTATAGCAAGTCTTAAGCCATTATCATTCTCCATTATTTCTTCATGTATCCACTCCCCATTAATGGTTGTCTCATGACCTTCATGAAACCAAGCACTTATCTCATTTGTGATAGAAGAAATGTATGAAGATTTATATTCATCCTTATGAACCATTCATTATCATGAGAGATGAGTTCTTGTGAACCACTACTGAGGATAAATCATGGGTCAATGAGTTTGACTTTTAAAGCTACATGATTGAATCCTGATAGCAATATCACAATATTTATATATCTAAATGTGTTATTTCCTTCAGCTAAAATTTGTGCTTATACTTATGTGATTGATGTATGTTTGTGTATGGGATCATAGTAATTTCTATTTGATGATGCTATTGTGTCTTTAAGGTCTATTTATTTAAGGGTGCATGAAACAAGTTTTAAATCCTTAACAATCTCTGAATTTATTAGGTTTTTCTATTTGTCGAGTCTGGGTGCCAAGCTCAAGACCAAGTCAAAAAATGGCTTGTCAAGTCTGAGGCGAGTCCTAGTCTTGTAACACTGGTGTGAACACATCGAGGAATAATGTATATGTCGATGAAGAGAGAACCCATCCTTGTTTCCAGACAAACCATGGTATAGATATGGTTGGTCGAGAGAAAACATCACTCTTCTGGATAGTTTGAACCATAATCTTTCATGGCTACAAACACACCTTCATTAAATGTGTGTTCTTGATCCTACTGAAGAAATGGTGGAACATGTTGTAGATCAAATATTGCAACCCTAAGTCCACAAGAAGGTTACTTGTTCTGATTTCCGCAAATGTCTTTAAGATGTTCATCCTTCTTGAGTAATGTGAACTATTTATATCATCTAGATCTTTGAAACTGTCTGTAATCATGTGCAATACTGTAGAAGCTAGAGCTATATCTAATACTACAAATGACTGCTCACTAGAATCCTGATAGCAATTTCACAATTTGAAACATTGTAGAAAATACCTCCTACTTATCAATTGATGAGCGAAAGGGGCTCTATAATGAATGTTTCATAAGGCACAACACTTGCTGAAGGTTTTGCAAATGGGGTTGCAAGCTAAGTGGGCTTAACCTTGGGAAAGAAACTTTGTGGTTAAGCGCTTGAGCTGGAGTATACTGGAATGGGTGACCTCCCGAGAAGGCCTAGTTCCTCACCTCTGTGAGCATCACCTATATGTAATGAGTGATAACTGGGCCATTCAATATCATTTAAAATTTGTTGCTTTAAGCAACTTACAAATTTGCAACTTTAGACTCCTCCAACCTAAGGAATTGATCTGGTGGAACATAGCTCAGAGCGATTCCACGTGTTTCAGTGCAAAAAAGGACCATGCCTAGCGTATACATACCTATTTGGATATGTTGGAATAGTCCGCTTGGTCACACAAGTTGCAGAACAAAAGTTGCACCACTTTGCACTGCTTGCATTTGATACTTTTTCCATCAACTGAAAATCCACCATCACTAGAAAACTACTCCGAGATAGCCAAAACTAAGAGAGGTTTTTGTAGAAAGGCTCAACATGATCCTATAGGATTAGACGAGAAGTTTCTAGGCATCATGGTATCTGAGTAATAGCATGTTGAAGTTTGCAGCCATTTTGCACTTTGGACCCTTAAGGGATCAATCTGGTGGAACATACCTCAGAGCAATTCCACGTGTTTCGATGTGAAAGAGGACAATTCCTAGTGTAAAAATACCTATTCGGACATGTTGGAATAGTCCACTTGGTCACACGAGTTGCAGAGCAAAATTTGCACCACTTTGCAACTTTGCACTACTTGAATTTGACACTTTTTCCATCAAGTGAAAATCCGCCACCACGAGAAGACTACTCCAAGATAGCCAAAACCGAGAGATTTTTTTCTAGAGGGGCCCAATGCCTTTCTATAGGATCAGATGAGAAGTTTCTAGGTGTCACAATATCCAAGTAATAGCATGCTGAAGTTTGCAGCCATTTTGCACTTTGGACCCTTAAGGGATCAATCCAGTGGAACATAGTTCAAAGTGATTCCACGTGTTTTGGTGCAAAAGAGGACCATGCCTAGCATAAAAATACCTATTTGGACATATTGGAATAGTCCACTTGGTCACACAAGTTGCAAAACGGAAGTTGCAAAACTTTGCAACTTTGCACTGCTTGCATTTGATGCTTTTTCCATCAAGTGAAAATCCGCCACCAGGGGAAAAACACTCCGAGATAGCCAAAGCTGATAGAGGTTTCTTTAGAGGGGCTCAACATGATCCTATAGGATTAGATGAGAATTTTCTAAGTGTCACGGTATCTGAGTAATAGTGTGTTGAAGTTTGCAGTCATTTTTCACTTTGGACCCTTAAAGGATCGATCCGGTGGAACATAGCTCAGAGTGATTCCACATGTTTTGGTGTGAAACAAGACCATGCCTACTATAAAAATACCTATTTGGATGCGTTGGAATAGTCCGCTTGGTCACACAAGTTGCAGAGTGAAATTTGCACCACTTTGCATCTTTGCACTGCTTGAATTTGATACTTTTTCCATCAAGTCAAAATCCACCGCCACAAGAAAACCACTCCAAGATAGCCAAAACCAAGATAGTTTTTTCTAGAGGGGCCCAAAAAAATTCTATAGGATTAGATGAAAAGTTTCTAAGCATCACAGTATCTGAGTAATAGCATGCTGAAGTTTGCAGCCATTTTGCACTTTGGACCCTTTGGGGATCGATCCGGTGGAACATATCTCAGAGTGATTCCATGTGTTTCAGTGTGAAAGAGGACCATGCCTAGTGTAAAAATACATATTCAGATGTGTTGGAATAGTTCGCTTCGTCACATAAGTTGCAGAATGAAAGTTGCACCACTTTGCAACTTTGCACTGCTTGAATTTGACACTTTTTCCATCAAGTGAAAATCCACCGCCACGAGAAAACCAATCCAAGATAGCCAAAACCAAGAGAGGTTTTCGTAGAGGGGGTCAGCATGATCCTATAGGATCTGACGAGAAGTTTTTAAGTGTCACGGTATCTGAGTAATATCATGCTGAAGTTTGCAGCCATTTTGCACTTTGGACCCTTAAGGGATCGATCCGGTGGAACGTAGCTTGGAGCGATTCCACGTGTTTCGGTGTGAAAAAAGACCATGCCTACCATAAAAATACCTATTCATATGTTTTGGAACTATCCACTTGGTCACACAAGTTGCAGAGCGAAAGTTGCACCACTTTGCAACTTTGCACTTCTTGAATTTGACACTTTTTTCATCAAGTGAAAATCCGTCGCCACAAGAAAACCACTCTAAGATAGCCAAAATCGAGAGAGATTTTTCTAGAGGGGCCAAACGCATTTCTGTAGGATTAGACAAAAAGTTTCTAATTGTAATAGTATCCAAGTAATAGCATGTTAAAGTTTGCAGCCATTTTGCACTTTGGACCCTTCAAGGCTCGATTTGGTGGATCATAGCTCAGAGCGATTCCACGTGTTTTGGTGCGAAAAAGGACCATGCCTAGTGTAAAAATACATATTCAGATGTGTTGGAATAGTCTGCTTGGTGACACAATTTGCAGAATGAAAGTTGCACCACTTTGCAACTTTGCACTACTTGAATTTGATGCTTTTTCCATCAAGTGAAAATTTGTCACCACGAGAAAACCACTCCAAGATAGCCAAAACTAAGAGATTTTTTTCTAGACGGGCTCAATGCCTTTCTATAGGATCAAACAAGAAGTTTCTAAGTATCATGGTATCCAATTAATAGCATGCTGAAGTTTGCAGCCATTTTGCTCTTTGGACCCTTAAAGGAACGATCCAATGGAACATAGCTCGGAGCGATTCTACATGTTTCAATGCAAAAGAAGACCATTCCTAGTGTAAAAATACCTAATCAAATATGTTGGAATAGTCAGCTTGGTAACACAAGTTGCAGAATGGAAGTTGCACCACTTTGCAACTTTGCACTGCTTGAATTTGATGCTTTTTCCATCAAGTGAAAATCCGCTGCCACAAGTAAACCACTCCAATATAGCTAAAACTGAAAGAGGTTTTTCTAGAGGGGCCCAACGTCTTTCTGTAGGATCAGATGATAATTTTCTAAGTGTCACGGTATCTGAGTAATAGCATGTTGAAATTTGCAGCCATTTTGCACTTTGGACCCTTAAGGGATCGATCCGGTGGAACATAGCTCGAAGAGATTCTACTTGTTGGAACAATCCTCTTGGTCATACAAGTTACAGAAAAATGTGTACAAATTGTTTACATGACCTTTATATGAACTTTTTCACATTGTTTACATTTCAAAATTCAAAGTTTGTAAATTTTCCTACTCAAGGCATTTACAGAACAAGGTGCTACTACACCAAACATGAACTCCAACCTTACAATATTTGAGTATATCTCATTATGTAATTAAACCTTATTACAATTCCTTTGGAACTTTGTTCTCTCAGATCTTTTACAATGTCACTCATACATTCAAGATTCTCTTTAAATGTCTAAATCATAGGTTCTCATTATAAGGTTAACTTCAAATGAGTAACTTGAGATTCCCTCACTAAGCTTCACACGCTCTCTTATAATGGCTTGAAATAAAAATTGAGATTTCTCAAAATCATCAAAATAAGTATGTTGCATTGCTTTTTTGGCTGAGATTCTCTTTGATGGCTCTTAAATCAGCATTTTATGCAACGAAAGATCAATCATTTTTTAGTAGTTTACTTACAAATACGCAAAGTAAAAGAGAAAAAGAAAGAGCATCCAAAATGGATATGAAATAAAAATAGATGGAAGGAACTTATAGATGTTGCATGCAGGCATCAAAATAAGGATGTTGCATTGCTTTTTTGGCTGACATTCTCTTGGATGGCTTATATATCTGCTTTTTTTGCAAGGGGACACCAATCACTATAAAAGAAGATGATAGCATTGGCATCAAACAAATTAATGTGTGTACAAGTATAAATTAATAAGAACCAATGTGCATATACTTACAAATTAATCCAACGAACCATCCGGGTCTTCTCTACTCTTTATTGTGTCAACTATTGCCTCATGGTCAGACTCACGGACCTTCCATAACATCTTGTTCAAAGGTCTACCCCCATATTTGGTCAAATGAACATTCGATGCCACGATAAGGTTCGAGTAATGAAGAATCTTACAATGCATGTCAAAGTCCTGAAATAGCCAATATTTAACACTTGAATATGGGTACCTTCTAAGCCATGTTCCAGTAACCACAACTGAGCCTGTAGGGTATTCAATGTTTTCTCCATGTATAACTAGGGCCTCCAATTTTTTTTTTGGTCTCAACACAATGACACAAGTAATAGTTTGTTCCCTCTTCATTGTCTTCATCTGCAATAACTACATAAACATGCCCTACATTGATATGTGCAAAAAATATCTTGTAATTTGTCAACATTACAAATACAGTACAAAGTAAGATAACGATATGGAATTTCAACAACTAAGAAAATAGATATATCACTTGGTTAAACTAGATCTGATACATGATCAAAGTCGACCGATGATTCCATCTATTTCAATTCCAATGCCATCAGAGGGCGATACGTGTGAAGTGAGCTAAGATAACTTGTGAACCATTTGTCAACCCACTCCTCTGACTCATAATCATTCCAAGCTTGCATTGTACATGAAGAACAAAATCATGCCACCTTTCATGTATCGATACTCCATGAACTTGAATTTGAGCTAAGGAAAGAGTGTACCTCACTCGATCATGTTAGTGTACAATAGTCTTCATATGGTGCAATGTTAGTATCATCCATCAACCAAAAAAATCTATGAGCTGAAGATGTACCTTCATTACCGGGACCCATCAAAGCATTACACTACTCGACTGTTGATTTTGCATCTATCAACCTTGCACTGTCTTTATACTTTAACTCTTCTCATGCTAATGCTCTTTTCATGCATGCTCCTGCACCATCATGCTCCCCCTTTCCATGTCTAGCCTCACAAAAGTTCCACATATGTTGAACACCTGTAATGACATGCATCCTACACAACCAGTAGAACATGCATGAGTTCTTGAACTATGTTGTATAGTTATCAGACCATATTATATGTTGATCGTATTCTATGCCCCTCTGAGCCAAACCACTGTAGAACATCTGGAAGCAACCTTGCACGAACTCTGGAGAATGTGTATGATCATCACTAATGTAAAAGTGGTACTCCCTCAATACCTTCCTTTTCTCATCTGTACTATCAGATGCATGAACGAATGCTATGTGCACAAATATCGAAACTTGTGTGGAGTTGTAATATTGTGACTGCACATCATGTTGTGGCTGTAGAGTGTAGTTCTCTACAAAGTCAACCATGGATACTATGCTTCCAACTGGAAAGGTGTCCTTGCATAGCTTGAACTGCGTGTCCAACCATCGGGCTCTATGGGTATGCATTGCATACTCGGACAGTATACTATCACGAAATGTGGTCATAAATTGGTACACTGGAATCTTCTCAATAACCAAATCACACCTTTTTACTTGAGACCCATCTTTTGTAGCATATGCCACTATTTTATACTTCCCTAACTCTACTAGTTTTCGTCCCACCTCATTTGTGCTTTCCATATGTTGACATACTGGCAGATGTTGGAAGCCACCGCAATGCTTGCATGAACCATCCAAGCATGTTTTCCTACAGAATATTTGGCCATCCTCTATTTCAAATTAATTTTTTTGATAAGAACTCTCTTCAAGATTTTTGTGGGGCTTCTATGCCACAATCCTGCAAAACATCATGGGTATGCAAATCTAAACATATAGAATGATAAACATCATAATGGTTAGAAAAATCAATATGTAGTCTACAACAACAAGTAGTGCGTGTGTGATTTATCTTGATATAAAAAGGTTTAAGCATTTTAAAAAATCTTTGAGAAATACTAATTTGAGGATAATCATTTTCAAATTTCTGAAAAAAATGGGTTTGAGTCATATCCAAAAAATGCTTTGGATGTGGCTCACGATTCCAACTACCGATTCTCCTTCTTACCACATCCCTTTGATTCAGAGACGGCCTTGTGTTATTCTTCCAATACTCTTCAATTAGTGTTCTCAAGGCTTGGAAAAAAAATTTATCTTTTCATGACAGTCTCCCCGAGAATTCCCATAATTCATTTGTATCATTGCCCTCAATTCTTTGTCACCTTTGAATGGCTCTTGATAAAAAATTTCTACTAATTCTCGTTTGTTCACTAGTCTTTTTAATTAGACGAGCTCTCTTTGTTTGATAGCTTACCAAATTCAATGTAATGACACATCGAGTGACATTACTATCCTTTGAGCATGAGGTCTTACCCACACTCTCATAAGCATCCATTAGATTCTTGACAATAGTGTCTTCACTCGATGCATTCGATGTTCTCAACCCAAGATTCTTCATGATGTTCCTATACTTTACACCCCGTATCATTTCAACAAATAGCTGACATCTTACAGTCTCATTTAGCCTTTCAAAGAATCGTTCCCAAATATTATCAGCATATCTTCTACAAGTGCGTCTTGAAATATTACCTTCCATGTGTTGCAAAATCTCATCATCAATATTAATCAAATACTTTGGCTTTCTACACAAAATTCTAGGTGGTGTTCTCCTAGGTACATACATCTCAACATTAGGAATTTCATCAATATTTAATCAAGGTGGGCTAGATTGCATACCTTCGATCGAGGGTGGAGAAGAAGACATACCTTGAGGTTCACATGGGGATGATGGCATACCTTCTTCATCAATTCTGAGTGATGATGTATTGTCAACTTGAGATGTGTTGGATGGTGTCCAACAATATTCACTTGTAGTACATGTTGTCCCTCCATATTCACTTGCAGTAGATGGTGTCCATCCATATTCTCTTGTGCTAGATGGTGTCCCTTCATATTCACTTGTCGTAGAGGGTGTGCCTCCAACTACGGTATTTGAGATAGAGAAGGAGGGAGAGATGGTGAGAGTGGCAGAAAGATAGAGTGGGAGAGAGTGGGGGAGAGTGGGAGAAAGAGTGGGAGGGAGAGAGGGGGAGAGTGGGAGATAGAGGGAGGGAGAGATGGTGAGAGTGGGAGAAGGGGAGAAGCGGAGAGTGGGAGATAGAGAGGGAGGGAGAGATGGTGAGAGTGGGAGAAAGATAGAGTGGGAGAGACTGGGGGAGACTGGGAGAAAGAGAGAGTGGCAGAGAGTGGGAGATAGAGAGGGAGGGAGAGAGGGTGAGAGTGGGAGAAAGAGAGAGTGGGAGGGAGAGAGGGGGAGAGTGGGAGATAGAGAAGGAGGGAGAGAGGGTGAGAGTGGGAAAAATATAGAGTGGGAGAGAGTGGGGGAGAGGAGATAGATAGGTAGGAGAGAGGGTGAGAGGGAGAAAGATAGAGGGAGAGAGGGAGAGTGGGGAGAGGAGAAGGGATGAGGAAGAGAGTCGGGGAGAGTGGGAGAAAGAGAGAGTGAGAGGGAGAGAGGGGGAGAGTGGGAGATAGAGAGGGAGGGAGAGAGGGTGAGAGTGGGAGAAAGATAGAGTGGGAGAGAGTGGGAGAAGGGAGAGGGGAGAAAGAGAGAGTGGGAGAGAGTGGGGGAGAGTGGGAGAAAGAGAGAGTGGGAGGGAGAGAGGGTGAGAGTGGGAGAAAGATAGAGGGTCAACCCCTATACCCTCTTAATCCCTCAACCCTCAACCCTTAAACCCTAATCCCTCAACCCCTATACCCTCTTAATCTATCAACCCTCAACCCTCAACCCCTATACCCTCTTAATCCCTCAACCCTTATACCCTCTTAATCCCTCAACCCTTAAACCCTAATCCCTCAACCCCTATACCCTCTTAATCCCTCAACCCTCAATCCTCAACCCTTAAACCCTAATACCTCAACACCTATACCCTCTTAATCCTTGAACCCTCAACCCTCAAACCTTAAACCCTAATCCCTCGCTCCCTCCCCCTCTTTCTCTCTCAATCGATATTTTTCTCTATCTCACCATTATCTCTCTCTCACTCACACACACCTCTATCTCCCTACCTCTCCCTCCCCTATGTACTCTTTATCTCTCCTCTCACTTTCCCTCTCTATACATACCTCTCCCTCTATCACTCTCTCTCTCCATCCCTCTCTATCTCACTTATGCCTCCTTCCCTACCTCTTTCCCTCTCGACTCTCTATCTCTCCTCTCCCTTCCTCTACCCACCTCTCTCTCTATCTCTACATCCCTCTCTTTCTCTCTCACTCTCTCCTCTCTATCTCACCATTATCTCTATCTCTACCTTCACCCCCTCCTCTCTAAATCACCATTCCCTCTCTCCCAGTTTCCCTCCTTCCCTATCACTCCCTCCTCTCTAAATCACCATTCTCTCTCTATCCCACTTTCCCTCATTCCCTCTCTATGTCTCACTTATCCCTTTCTACCTCTCCCTCCCTCCAACCTCCCTCTCTCTTTATCTATATTTCTAATTCTCTCCTTACCTATCTACTCTCTATCTCACCACTCTCTCCATCTCACTCTCCCTCCTTCCCTCTCTCCCTCCTATCCATCCCTCTCTCCTTCCCTCTCTACCTACCTCTCACTCCACTACCTACCACTCTCTCCCTCGCCCATCTTTCTCTCTTACTCTCTCCTTCCCTCTCTACTCTATATCTCTCCCCCCTTCCCTCTCTAATCTATTTCTCTCTCTCCCCCTTCCTTTGTCCCCTCATTTTCTCTCCTCTCACTCTCTCTCCCCCTTAGACACACTCACATCTATCTCCTCCTTTCCTCTCCCACCGTTCCTCCACTCTCCACTTCTCTCTATCTATCATCTCTCTCTACATCTCCTTCCCTCTATATTTATCTTTATCTCCCCTCTCCCTCTCTTTACCCACTTCTCCCTCCATCACTCAATAGGGTTGAGGTATTAAGGGTCAAGGGTTGATAATTGATGGTTGGGGATTTAATTTATAAGGTAGAGGGTAGAGGGTAGAGGGTTGAGGGTTGAAGGTTGAGGATTGAGTGTTGAGGGTTGAGGGTTGAGGGTTGAGGGTTGAGGGTTGAGGGTTGAGGGTAGAGGGTAGATGGTAGAGGGTAGAGGGTAGAGGGTAGAGGGTTTAAGGGTCAAGGGATTAAGGTTTGAGGGTTGAGGGATTAGGGAATAGAGTTTACTTGGGTTTAATGGTTTAAGGGTTGAGGGTATAGGGTTGATGGTAGAGGGTATTGGGTAGAGGGTATCGGGGTGAGGGTTGAGTTTTTAAGGGTTTAAGGGTTGAGGGTATAGGATTGAGGGATTAGGGTAGAGAGGGAGGGAAGGATGGAGGGAGAGATGGAGGGAGAGATGGAGGGAGAAGTGAAATAGAGAGAAGGAGAGAATAGGAGAGAGGGATAGAGATATATGAGGGTTGAGGATCTAATGTATAGGATAGAGGGTTGAGAATTGAGGGTATAGGATTGATGGTTTAGGGTATTGGGTTGAGGGTATAGGGTATAGGGTATAGGGTAGAGGGTAGAGGGTAGAGGTTTGAGGGTAGAGGGTAGAAGGTTTAAGGGTTTAGGTTTGAGGGTAGAGGGTTTAGGGTATAGGTTTAAGGGCATATGGTTGAAGGATTAGCGTTGAGGGTCTAATGTATAAGGTAGAGGGTATAAGGGTTTAGGGTTTAGGGTTTAAGGGTTGAGGATTAAGGGATTAAGGGTTGAGGGTTGAGGATTGAGGGTTAAGGGTTTAATGGTTTAGGGTTTAAGGGTTGAGGGTCAAGAGTTTAAGGATGAGGGTAGATGGTTGATGGTATAGGGTTGATGGATTAGGGTTCAAGGTCCAACATATAGGGTACAAGGTATAGGGGTTGAGGTTTTTGGGTTAAGGATATAGGATTGAAGGTAGAGGGTTGAGGGATGAGGGTTTAAGGGTTAAGGGTTGAGGGATTAGGGTGGAGAGTTTAATTGGGTTTTAAGGGTTTAAGGGTTGAGGGATTAGGGTTGAGGGTATTGGGTTGAGGGTAGAGGGTAGAGGGTTTAGAGGTTTAGGATTTAAGGGTTGAGGGTTGAGGGTTTAAGGTATAGGGTTGAGTTTTCAAGGTTTAAAGGGTTGAGGTATAGGGTTGAGGTATTAGGGGAGAGAAGGTGGGATTGAGGGAGGGAGAGATGGAGGGAGAGTCTTGAGATATAGAGGGATGAAGTAGGAGAGAGATAGAGGTTAGACGGTTAAGGGTAGAGAGTTTAAGTGTTTAGGGTTTAAGGGTTAAGGGTTTAGGGGAGAGGGGAGAGGGGAGAGAGATAGAGGGAGTGAGTTAGTGAGTGAGAGAGAGAGACCTAAGAGAGAGAGAGGGTGTAGCAAGGAGAGTCTTGAGAGAGAGAGGGATGGAGTGGGAGAGAGATAGAGGGTAGAGGATTAAGGTTAGATGGTTAAGGGTTGAGGATAGAGGGTTTAAGGGTTTAAGGGTTAAGGGTAGAGGGATAAGGGTAGAGGGGAGAGACATAGAAGGAGCGAGTGAGAGAGAGAGAGACTTGAGAGAGTGAGAGGGGGTAGGAAGGAGACACTTGAGAGAGAGAGAGGAAGGGAGTTGGAGAGAGATAGAGGGTATATTTTTTCATGGTTTAGGGTTTAAGGGTTAAGGGTTAAGGGTTTAGGTTAAGGGGATAGTGGAGAGAGATAGAGGGAGTGAGAGAGGGAGTGAGTGAGTTAGTGAGAGACCTGAGATTCCCTCTCTAGTTCTCTCTATCTCACTTCTCTCTCCTTCTCTCCTTCTCTCCCTCCCTCTCTAATTTTCTCTATATCCCCCTCTCTCTCCTTCCCTTTATACTTCTCTCTATCTCACCTCTCTTTCTCCCCCTCTCTCTCTCCCTCTCTCTTCCTTTCACCCACCTTTTCTCTCTACTTCTCGCTATCTAACCTATCTTTGTATACATATTTCTCTCTCCCCCTCCTTCCCTCTCAATCTCTCCACATTCCTCCTTATCTCTCTACTTTTCAGCTCCATCACACATCTCTCCACCTAGACCTCTCTATTTTTGTCTCACCTCTCTCTCCATCCCTACCTCTCCCTATATCTCTCCTTTCATATCTACTTCTCTCTACCTAGTTATCCCTTTAT
Organism: Sequoiadendron giganteum; assembly: GCA_007115665.2. Classification (NCBI taxonomy): domain Eukaryota; kingdom Viridiplantae; phylum Streptophyta; class Pinopsida; order Cupressales; family Cupressaceae; genus Sequoiadendron; species Sequoiadendron giganteum. The sequence goes on along the minus strand of CM021105.1, from coordinate 26,657,083 downwards.
ACCTATTTCTCCCTCCCTCCTTGCCTCCTCTCTCTCAATATCTCCACCTTATTTCCCTCTCTAATTCTCTCTCTATCACCTATCTCTATCTCTCTCCTCCCTCTCTACTCTCTCTATCTCTCCCTCCCTCCCCCTCTTTCTATCTCTCATCTCTCCCTCCCCCTCTTTCTATCTCTCTTTGCCTTCTCTCTACCTATATCTCTCTCCTTCTATCTATCTCAACTATCCATCTTTACCTATCCCTCCCTCCTCTCTCTCTTCCATGAAAATTTTCTCTACATCTCTTTGTCTAGCCTACCCCTATATACCTATTTTTCTCTCCCTCTCTCTTTCCCTCTCTCAATATATCTACCTTCCTTATTATGCCTCTACTTATCTCTATCACCTCTCTCTCCTCCTCCCCTCTTTAATTTATTTCTCTCTATCTCACCTCTCTCTCCTTAAATATCCCTCCCTCCCTCATCTCTCTCTCTCTCTATCTCCTACCGTCTCTCCCTCTCTCAAGTCTCTCTAGCTCTCTCCCCTCTACCCTCTATCTCTCTCCCACTCCCTCTCTCTCTTTCTCTCTCTATCTCATGTCTCTCCCTCCTACCCACTCTCCCTATCTCAAGTCTCTCTCTCAATCACTCACTCACTCACTCCTATATCTCTCCACTCGCCCTCTACCCTTAACCCTTAAACCCTTAAACCCTCTACCCTGTATCTCTCTCCAACTAGCTCCCTCTCTCTCTAGTTCAAAAAATTCATTTAAAAACTCTAAGGTTTTCTTGTTTAAATTTAATATTTTCCATCAAAATATTAAATTTGTATTCATTTATACCCTATACTTTCCTTTACTCTCATTCAAAAAGGCTAAAAAATGACTTATATCCTATACCACTGCCCTAAACCCTTTAAATTTTTCTCCCTACCACTTTATCGTGGATAGCCTTCAAATAGTTCACGGTTGTGCGATAGAGGGTCAACCTAGTAGTCATCAAACAACCACTGCTATACCGCACGCAGTAAAATCTATACCCACGGTAATGCGATAAACTTTGTATGTGGCCTTTATTGTGTTTACCGCTATACTGCAGTCATTATCTTTCTACTTGGCGGTATGGCGGTCTTAACTGTCAAGGTCTTCTCCCAACTGTTACTATGGTCTCCCTATAGACTCTCCGCGGTACCGCGGTAGCCGTCTTGTTGCCTGCCTTGACCTTCCATTGACAGTTTACCATAGTCACCGCGGTCACCATTCTCATCATGTGTTGTACCACAATGACTGTTTGCACTGCTGCCATGCTGGTGACTTACCAACCACTACGATACTGCGGTCTATGTTTAGACTGCGCGCGGTGGTGTGGTAAATATTTTGTGCCTAATCGTTTAGCCACTGATTGTTTTTGCTGACCGTTACCGTCACCTTCTAACTACTACTGCTCTACTGCGGCCCTCAAGATTACCCTCAATGGTGTAGTGGTAAGGGTTTCCTTGACTGCTCTTTACCGCAATATCGCGGGCTGGTTTCTGGGAAGCCACTATTGGGTGGTGAATAAGATATGAAGTGATCACTAAGGGAGCGGTAGAGGTATAAAATGTATGAGCATTTTTGGAAAGGGGAGAAATGAATTTTAAAGGAAAAGATAGGAAAATAATGAGAAATTAAATGGGGGGAAGGTAAATGAAATATTATGAAAAGATAGGAAAGTAATGGATATAAATGAATAAAATCCTTTAGGGTATTGATGGAAAATTTAGGTTCAAAAGGGAAAATCATTCAGGTTTCTTTAATGAATTTTTTTTTGGGTTCTAATAGGGTAGAGGGTTTAAGGGTTTAGGTTAAGGGTAGAGATGAGAGAGAGAGAGAGAGAGAGAAAGAAGGTAGAGATATTGAGAGAGAGGAGGTAAGGAGGGAGAGAGAAATAGGTATAGAGGGAAAAATAGGTAGAGAGAAGTAGATATGAAAGAAGAGATAGAGGGAGAGGTAGGGATGGAGAGAGAGGTGAGAAAAAAACAAAGAGAGGTCTAGGTAGATAGAGGTGGGAGGAGATAAAGAGAAGTAGAGGGTAGAGTGCTTAAGGGTTTAAGGGTTAAGGTTTTAGGGTTTAGAGTTAAGGGTAAAGGAGAGAGAGATATAGGGAGTTAGTGAGAGAGAGAGAGGGAGGGAGTGGAAAAGTGATAAAGGGTAGAGGGTAGAGGGTAGAGGGTAGAGGGATAGAAGGAGTGAATGAGTGAGAGAGAGACCTAAAAGAGGGAGAGGAAGTAGGAGGGAGAGACTTGAGAGAGAGAGAGAGGGAGAGAGGGAATTGGAGATAGATAGAGGGTAAAGGGTAGAGGGTATAGTGGAGAGAGAGAGGAAGAGAGAGAGAGGGAGTGAGTGAGTGAGTGAGAGACCTAAGAGAGAGAGAGAGGGTAGGAGAGAGAGTCTTGAGAGAGAGAGGGGGATGAGGGAGAGTCTATATATCTCCCCTCCCTCTCTCTCTCTCAAGTCTCTCCCTCCTACCCCCTCTCCCTCTATCAGTCACTCCCTCTATCTCTATCCCCTTTACCCTTAACTCTAAACCCTAAACCCTTAACCCTTAAACATTGAACGCTCTACCCTCTACCCTTAACCATCCCACCCTCTTTCTCTCTCTCCTACTGCCTCTCCCTCTCTTAGGTATCTCTCACTCACTCACTCCCTCTATATTTCTCCTCTTTACCATTAACCCTTAATCCTTTATCCTTAACCCTTAAAACCTAAACCATTAAACCATTTTACCCTCTACTCTCTACCCTTAACCATGCCTCCCTATATCTCTCTCCCACTCCCTCCCTCTCACCCTAATCCCTCAACCCTCAAACCTTAACCCTTAAACCCTAATCCATAGATACGGAGAGAGATGGGTTGGGAGGGAGAAACCTAAGAGAGAGGGATAGGGAAAGATGGTGGGAGGGAGACACCTGAGAGAGGAGAGGGAGACAAAGTGGGAGAGAGGGGGTGGGAAGGAGATACCTAAGAGAGTAGGAGAGAGAGGGAGTGAGAGAGAGAGACTTGAGAGATAGAGAGGGGGAGGGAGTACTCAAGATAAAGGGATTCAAGAGAGATGGAGGGGGTGGGGGGGAGATACATGAGATAGAGGGAGAGAGAGAGAGAGAGAGTGGGAGGGAGATATCTGAGAGAGGGAGAGAGAGAGAGAGGGAGAAATATAGAGGGAGTGAGTGAGAGAGAGGATGTGGGAGAGAGATAGAGGGAGTGAGTGAGAGAGACAAAGAGAGGCCTGAAAGAGGGAGAGGGGATAGAAGGGAGAGACTTGAGAGACAAAGAGGGAGGGAGAGTGGGTGGAAGGGAGAGACTTTATAGAGAGAGAGAGAGAGAGAGTGGGAGAGAGATAGAGGGCATGAGAGA
>CM021105.1:26611141-26653613 GCA_007115665.2 Sequoiadendron giganteum | reverse complement strand
GGTTGACATCAGGATCAAACAAAAATGAAGGCGAACAAAGTGGAGTTTGAGATTTGTTTTAAAATTAAGACTTGGAGAAAAACATTTTTTAATGCTTGTTGTAATAGTCTAGAGCGTCCATTTTCCACTCTTGTTTTCTGTTTTAAACCAACTCACTTTTCGATTTGGAATTAAAATCAATCACTAATTTGATCTTCTCAAAGTTGGTTAAAAAGAACCTTAGACATTTACTAGATTTCATTTGGGTTTTAACAATTGGACAAGGAAAAATTCACATCTCATTTTGGTGCTTTTAAAATGAATCAAAATCATTGCTTTTGAGATCTAAAATGAACAAGTGCTTGCCATTCTTTGCAATCTTTTTCACAACTTAGTATCATTTAAAAGGCGTATGTGCTTCTCTCGTGCTTCATGATGACCTTGAGAATCAAAAGTATTTTGGTGATATTCGATTGTTTAAAAGATTGCGTCCACATTTTGATTTGGGAACTTAAAATTGAACAAAACATCTTGCGAGTGTGAGTAAACCTATTGCGTGTGTTCTCCCTTTGTTTCTAAATGAAGGTTGATCGAACTACGAATACGTTTGCTCACTTTTGTTTATCTTAGAGGGTCTGCCTTGTGGAAAAAAGTACTCACCCAAGGGAACGACCCAACTAGTAAGACACTAAAGCCAAGTGTATTTGCAACCGAAATATAAAAGTGGGTACTGGAACAAAATCCAGTATCATGCGGTTGGCTCTGACGAGAAGGGAAAGAATGGTCTCTCACCGCATGGGTCAATCTCCACGAACGGAAAGTCCAAACTAAAACCCCTTATTTAGTAAAGGTTAAAAACCTATCTATTTTTATGGTGCAAAAGGTCATGTCCTTTAAAGCCACCCCACATTATACATGTGATTCTCTTGTAGAGATTCATGGGTACTGATGCTTGGCTGACCCAAGAAGCGAGTGCACTATAAGGGGGAACTTGTGTGGTCAAACATCTAATCATCCACACTGAATATGCGCACTTGGATTTATCCAAGTGAGAACCCAACAAATATTGTCTTTGCAGCCTAGGGTTGTGCATGTTATTGAAATCATAACACTTTGCTTGGATCTAAAACATTGGAAAAAAAACATTCACATATAAATTCAAAAATTTCAAACCTTTTTGGAGGAAACAAATACCCTTGAAAAATCTAAATGCTCTTGCTTACCCTAGGGATTCTATCCTTAGAGGTTTCTAAGTACTTGGGTTTAATCATGCCATTTGTTTCACTAAAGTCAACTTAGGGAACTATGCTCTTGAAACCCTAATTTTCACATAATGGACCTTGTGGAATGAAAAAGAATCAAGACATAGAAATTTAGTTTGAAAATTTAATCGGAGAAATGCTTGTGGTAAAAAGAATTCATTAAGGAAAGATAAAGACAACTGACTCCACACATGTGTTCTTTGAAATGATTTCATGCAAGATCAAGATCCAGAAACCCAAGTTCAAAATTCTTAGTCCAAAATCTCGTGAGGAATTTCTTGAAAGACTTCTCGAAGTTAGAGAAAGAATGGTTTATAACTTTTACAAGAAAGCTTCAAGAAACAACCCTGACTTGTATGAGTTTTATTATCAATAAAATCCTGAGCTTTTTGAAATGTTTTCTTTTCTCACATAGGAAGTCAAGCATGTTCTTCAAAACCGAGGTCTTGTAAGAAGAAGTTTTATCTAGGTCAAGTTTAGGATCAAATTCAATCACTTTCATCCATCTCTCAACCATCAAAATCAATCAAAAATCACCTCACCAACAACTCTTGGAAAATTTGTAAACATCTTTTATGCTAAAATTCTAAGCACAATCAAATCACTTTGTCTGACATAACACACCTACTCAAACCATAATCTTGTGCATGAGTTTTCTCTAGGATAACACAACTTCCTAGGGTTTACAAGTTCATCTTATTTGACTTAACAAACTTAGCCAAATTATCAAATCATCACCTTGTTTGACTTGACACACTTAGTCAAACTACCCTCTTGTATGAATTTACTCTAGGATAACACAAATTCCTAGAGTTTTACGATTACATTATCACCCTCATTTTAATTAACACACTTAGTCAAACTATCAATCCATCACAATCAATCAGTTCAAGCCCTAAAAGTTTAGCATTTCCTTCAAAGGTTCTTTAAGAGTTTCATCCATCCATATCACTCATCTTCCATTTATCTCATCCTCGTTATCACTTTGATCCTTCAAATTATCCTAGTTCATTGCCTCTTTGAACCTAAGGTTTAGACTGATCTAACGGATTAGAGGTTCATCTCTTACATTCTTGAAAATTGATCTTCATTTTATGGTTCAAACTCGATCTCAACACAAGAAGAATATGGAACAAAACAAAGAAACATCCATTTCAAGTGATCTAAGCCAAAATGAAATAATGTTCAATCTGACGATAACAATTGAACTCCCAATCAATCCTCCTCAAATGCCTCAAATTTCTCAAGAGGAAGGTCATATAGAGGACATTACTGACAATGGGATGACACAATAAAAAATTCTAGAAATGGTGCAAAACCCTGAAAGCCACTGAATTATCAGGGCCATGCTGAAATTGTACCCATCCCAATACATGCTTGAGCTAGCAAAATAAGGGGCTAAAATCCCTTCTGACTTTAACATAAGCACTATTGTGGAGAGGTCTCTCGGTATCATACCTTCACCCTCATCCATGCTCCCACTTTGAAATGTCACTCAAGACATTCCCCAAGTCCAATCATCTATCGCTTCAACCCCACCAGTTGTTAACAAGGGAAGTGCCATGTTTCACGAACTTCAAAAACATCACCTTGTGAACAAATGAGGATTGAATGCAGGTACTACATTAGAACAATCCATCCTGGTAAATCCATTGCACCCTTACATCCCGCTCACATTTCATGATCATACCAATTCATCCTCATTTCACGCAACATTGGATTATCCTCTCGACATGCAAAATTCTCTCCCTATTTCACAAGGAGAAGGTGACTTGTTTGGAGTAGGAGGATTCTTGGATCCCAAATCATCACTTTCAGGGATTACACCACTTGTCTTTCCACCATTTCCACCCTTACCGATGGCATCTTCATCATCACTCGGGATGAGTCTTCATCCTCTTCCCACCATCAACCATTCAAATCAGAGTACCTTATCGAATCCATCAACTGTGTCATCTATATCAAAACAATAGATGGCAATGGTCAAAACAACCGTGGTGATCAACATGTCCACCATTCCTCAAAGCATGGTTTCACAGGGACCAAGCACCTTGATCGCACCATCCATAGCTCAAACTTTGATCATTAACATGACCGCTCCACTCATCACAATGATCGACGTTATCCCTAACCCATCGCCATTACCACCAAGGCACAATACATCCAATTCATTTACCATGACGTTGCAAGCTGCTCGGCAAGCTACTCAAGAAAAAGAACTAAAAAATTAGAAAGCCGCATGATTAGCTTCTCAGCAAGCACACGCGCAATTAGTTGCACAATAGGCACAACAGGCTACACAAGCCCAAGACTTGTTACAATAAAAACAAGATGAAGAAGCTGCCCAAGCTATGCAGGGAGCTCAAGCTGCTCAAGCTACTCAATCCACACAAGCTGCAAAAGCCACACATGCCACTCAAATTGAATAGGCAATCCAAAAATCACACGCTCAAGCACAAGCCCAATTCCAAGCTCAATAAGCGCAAGCACAACAAGAAGCATATCAGAAATCCTTGCAAGACTACCAATTATAGCAGCAATACGACCAACAACAAGCATTGTTGGCATAACAAAAACACGACCAACAACAAGCATTGTTGGCGCAACACCAATACAACCAACAACAAGCATTGTTGGCATAGCAACAACACGATCAATAATAAGAATTGTTGGCACATCAACAACAGCAGGACCAACAACAAGTGTTGTTGGATCAACAACAAGCGCATGCATTACTTGCTCAATAAATATTGCAACAAAATCAAACCAACGTCCCACCCATCAATCCCACACCCCAGAACGTGTTCACTCCACCTCCTGATCCGCAAGGTGATGTGACAACACAAATCAAATTGATCTCGCAGCAAGTGCTAGATCTTCAATCAAGGAAGATAGTTAGGACACTGAGAAACTCGTGTCCCTATCCGTTTGATAGAAGCTTGGAAATGGTACCATTCCCAAAGGGATTTAAAATCCTCAAATTTGATAAATATCATGGAATGGGGAACCCTGAAGATCACATAAGGGAGTTCCAAGTACATTACATGGAAATTGCCTACAATGACACATACCTAATGTGGCTATTCCCTCGAAGCTTGGCTAGTGACGCCATGGAATAGCTTTCTCATCTGCCTACAAGAATCAAAACATTTCAGGAAATCAAAGATGCTTTCCTCCAAAATTACGCATTCAACATTTCTGTGGACATTAGTTTGGAAAAACTCTCGATGCTCAAACATAGTAAGGGGGAATCATTCACCTCCTTTCTCCAATGATGGTGAGCCAAAGCCAATCGAAGCAAGTGGGCCATGCCAGTAGAGCAACAAGTCTATACCATCATTACCAATATAGACAAAACCTTGGTGTTCTATTTGAATATGCAATGCATCACTATGTATGATCAACTGATCCCCAAGGTTCTCAATATTGAGCGAGCGCTTGTTACACAAGGGGACATGCCCACTTATTCTGAACATCAGGACAATCACCCATCCACCAGTTTCAATGACAAATCTCACACATGGGAGAATAATCGAAATGTCACAAATGATGGCATAGTGGATACCAAGGTGGAGATCAGTGCTCCCAAGAAAAGTAATCAATCACACCATCGCCAACCATAGAACAAAAACTAGAATAAAATGAAAACAAATGTGGTAAACCAACAACCACCCCAAAACCAGATCAACAATCTTAATAATCAAGGAGGAACATCATGAAAAATTTGGTCAATGAGAACATCATCAAGGTCCCCACTCATGATAACTACAATGAACCCCAGGTGAAGCCACCTTGGTACAACAAAAATCTCCTGTGTGATTATCATAAACTCAAGGGACACACGATTGCCAACTGTATGAAGTTGAAGAATAGTATCCAAGATCTCATTGAGGACAAGATAATAAATGTCAAAAAACCAGCTGATAATCAACATTTGAAGATATACACGAATCTGATGATGAATCATAATCAAGGAACTAACCAAAGGAACAACAAAGGGAAGAAAAATTATGCCGGTGCTAACATTGTATATGAAGAGATCGTCGCATGCGTAGACGAGATGGTCACTATCATTAGTGTCAGAGGAGAAAAAATTGATTATGGAGTCACCACACATAGCGGAAAGGTTACTATTGTTGGGGCCTCACAACCATCTAAGACCCCCATTTCAAATACAAGAGTCATTCCTTATGATTATAATGTTATCGACCAGCTAAAGAGAACCCCCGCCCAAATCTCCATCATGGAATTATTGAAAATCTCTGCTGCCCATAGAAAAATCCTTGATGAAGCATTAGTTGTGTCCACTGTCTCCGCCACCCTTGATACAGATCAATTTTAGGCTATGGTTGGTAACATCATTACCCCAAATCTCGTCACATTCTCTAATCAAGACTTCCCCACCCAACCATCTCACAATCGTGCACTTCACCTTCAAGTGCTGATTCATAAAAAGAAAGTCAAAAGGGTCCTAGTGGATGGAGGCACAAGCCTCAACATCTGTTTGCTCAAAATCATAAAGAACTTGGGACTCTCTGAGGATTCCATTAATAAGAAAGAAATAATCACCACAAGAGCATATGATGATCAAGAAACAATGTCTCAAGGCACTATTAGAATTACAATCCAAGTGGGGTCAACTGCCATGGAAAGCACTTGTCAAGTTCTTGATCTTGACCTACCATACAATATCCTCTTGGGACACCCATGGATCCATGGAATGAAGGCGGTTGCCTTGAAATTTCATCAATGTGTCAAATTCCTGTACCAAAATGAGGGTATCACGATACATGGTGATCTAGAACTATTTGCCTATTGCAAAAAATTGGAAGCCAAGTTTTATAAAATCCCCCAAGTCCCAAAAAATGATGAAGGTCCATCCACTTCATACATAGACCCATCCAACCTCGCCTCCGCTTCAATAACAAAGACACCCTCCATCCCCAACATATCCGAAATCAAACTCATGATCTAGGACAATGGATGCAGAGACTACAAAATGAAGAAGAATGTGTTTTTTGTAAGAGAGTTACCACAATCTCCTAGGTCGCATGGGAAACCTCAGCCAGTTGAAACACCTGTCTGCACTGTTAGGGCAGATCCTTTTGGATTCCACCATTGGGGGTATCTAAGTTAGGAAAATGTAGATGAGGGAGACATATCAAACATGCTATACCATGATGAAAGACCCACCCCCACCGTACCCATGGATGAGGCTAACAGAGGGTTGCAAATGATGCTTGGTATGAGCTACAATAGAAATGAAAGCCTTGGGAGAAACAATGATGGACAACTAGAATCCATAATTATGGAGAGACGAATGAGAAATCATGGCCTCAAATATACCCGTCTGAGTATAACCGTACGTGGTAGAGGTACCCATGGTAGAGAAGTTAGTTGTTCCCCTCAGTTATCAACAACCTCTCTTCAACTACCCGTATGCACAGGCCTCCCCTTAGATAGTTTCACTTTTGATGTAATTGATATCTGCTCCAGTAGTGATGATGAGGATACCATAACAGGCCTTCCCATGCTCTTTGATAATTTTTCCTTACTTATGATTAGTGCCTCACCCACTGATTCAAACCAGCAAACCCATAAAATAAACTTAGTATACCCTCAAATCATCGACTATGACCGACAAGGACCACCGGTTCTAGACTCATTTGAAAAAAATGAGGCTCTCTCAGAATTCATGGAACTTAGGGATAGAATACCATGCAAAGATCACAAATCTAGGTTCGAAATCAAATTGGACACTGAGGCATATTATGGGGAGATGATTGAGTCCTTCAGTTTCAAAAGAAACAAAATGAGAATAATCTTGGAGTTATCGAGTGAAAACCATACTATGGCACTCTCTAACCACAAAATAGTAAAAATAAAGGACACATTCAATGGTGAAAACCTCTTAGAGGCGCCAGAGGATGAAGGATTCAATCTCCCCTCTATTGCACTACATCAAGAGAAATTGACAGCCTTGGTAGAATAGTGTAATCCTGTTAATCTAGGAACAAAGGAAACACCACAGATCACCTTCTATACATAGTCACTTCTGACAGAAGAACAAGAACTATTGGCTACATTTCTAAAGGAAAGAAAGGTGAACTTTGCATGGACTTATGCCGATATGCCGGGTCTCGATCCGGATGTCTTTGTTCATCACTTGGCTATTTACCCAGGAGCAAAGCTAGTTAGACATAAATTAAGAAAAATGCATCCTCAAATTGCCTTGCTAGTCAAGGTGGAATTGCAAAAAATCCTGGATGTCGGCTTCATATGCCCAATTGATTATCCAGAATGGGTATCCAATCTTGTACCAATTTCAAAACCAAATGGGGGCATCCTTATCGGCACTAACTTTAGAGACCTCAACAAAGAATGTCCCAAGGATGATTTTACACTACCTAACATTGATATGATAGTGGACATGACAATCGGACATGAGATGCTATCACTGATGGATGGATTCTCAGGGTATAACTAGATAATGATCACAAAAGAGGACCAACATAAAACAACATTCACATGTCCGTGGGGCACCTACTGCTGGAACATGATGCCATTTGGGTTGAAAAATGCAGGTTCAACATACCAAAGAGCCATGACATTGATTTTCCATGACATGATCCATAAAAAAGTGGAAGACTATGTAGATGACATATAGGAAAAATCCAAAAAAAGACAAGACCACATAGCAACCTTGAGCTCTATTTTTGATAGATTGGAAAAATATAAGGTCAGGTTGAACCCCAAGAAATGTGTCTTTGGGGTAGGATCAAGTAAACTTTTGGGACACATAGTGTCGATGAGGGGAATAAAGGTGGATCCCGCAAAGGTCAAAGTAATTCTTGACATGGAGGCACCAAGGACATTGAAACAACTTAGAGGCTTGCAAGGCAGACTCCAATCCATTCAGAGGTTCATAGCACAATTGGCAAATAAACAGATTGCATATTCACATCTGATCCACAAGGGAGTAGAATACAAGGGTGATCCCACAATAGTGGTTTACAATTTTTGGCCAAACTCGACACTAAAATTATTATTATTAACTAAATCTTCACATTTGGGCACCCATAGTGGCTAAACCGTGAGGAATTTGGAGATGATGCAAACTAGAGTCTCATCACATTTTTTCTGTAGATTCTAAAAATATTTTTTTCAAAATTTTTAGAATAAGATTGCACTTCTTTTTCCATCTCCCACGAAAACTAGTTTTTTGTGGAAAACAACATTTTTAAAAAGTGACGCTCACCGTATACAACATAACTTTTTTTGTATGAAGGATAAAATTCTAATTTTTTCAAATTTAGATTTGTGACTATGATATCTAGCACTTTCATTTGGTCTCATAGTTTTTTATTTAATATTTTTTCCTAAATAGAGTTTCGAAGTCAAACCAATTGCAATTCAAACATAGGCGGACTGTATACAACATAACTTTTTCTGTATGTATCAAAATTCAAATGTTTTTTTTAGTGGATCAAGGACATCAATACCCAGAACGAACATATTTAAAAAAAATATATTTTGATAATTTTCTATTTTTCCACATGTGCAAAACAAAGAGCTTGATTTTCAGTGAAAAACCTATGTTTAATAAAACTAAAAAAACACATACATAGTAAAACCAAAACATATTAAAATTATATTCATGGGATAGGTCATTTTGAGGACTACCATAATCATTTGAAATAAATTTTAAAGGAATTCATTTGATCCCCCAAAAGTTAAATCAAAAGTGATTTTTTATCAACATTTTGATAGGTGTAAAGGAGACTCATTTATAGGTATGGTTTAAAACTAGCGAGGTTCTATCCAAGGGGGTTTGGTCTAAGGTGGTTTGATCAAACCCTCTTCAATTGGAATCCTTAAAATGGAACTTTTAAAGGCTTAAATCATTATATTTTCTAAAAATATGTGATTTTAGCAAAAATCAGTTCCTCTCAGAAATTGTAAACTAGCTTTGTGGGATCACCCACAAGTGGGATGAAAAGTGTGAACAAGAATTTAGCAAAATTAAGGAATATCTACTCACACCACTAGTATTAATGCCACCTATTACAAGAAAACCACTTATTTTATGCATCTCGTATCAACAACCCTTGGTGCTCTTTTAGCTCAACATGATGAAAATGGGACAGAGCAGGCCATCTATTACATCAATAGAACAATGGTAGGGCATGATATCAATTGCACACCAATAGAAAAAGCTTTCCTAGCAGTTGTGTTTGCAGCCTAAAAGTTCAGACACTACATGCTAGCTCATCAGATCAAGCTGATCACCAAGATTGATCCCCTAAAGTATCTACTGTCAAAGGCAATGCTTACAAGAAGAATGGCTAAGTGGGTCATGATACTATCAGAACATGACATTGAATATGTGGAGTAAAAAGAAATCAAAGGACAAGTCATTGCAGACCAACTGGCAGAGGCTGCAATCTATTCAGAGAATCCACTCATATCAGAATTTCTAGATGAGTCCATCTTTAATCTTAGCATAGCCGATCATTGGAAACTCTAATTCAATGGATCATACACACAACATGGATCAGGAGCCGATGTTTTCTCCATCACCCCATAGAGGAATTATATTCCTAGATCCTACAAATTGGCATTTCCCTGCACTAATAACATTGCGGAGTATGAGGCTTTAACCATAGATCTCAAGATTGCAGCACAGTGGCAGATCATGGCACTAAAACTCTTCAGCAATTCACAACTCATTATCAACCAAGTCAATGATGAGTACCAAACTAAGGATGATAAGCTCACACCATACACGAAGTTAATAGAAAGCCTCAAGGAATAATTCATTGATATCACCTTTGAGCAGATACCAAGAGCTAACAATAGAGCAGCTAACGCGATGGCAACAATTGGATTCTTACTGGATATCCCTCACAATATCCTAAAACATGAATTCTTGGTAGAGCCGCTTCTCGTACCGACTTTCGAGGTACCAGAGTATGAATATGTGTGAAAAATCATTGGTCTCGGTTATCCCTGGTATCAGTACATCTATACCTACCTAAGAATAGGAGTCCTTCTAGATGACATAACCCCAAACCTCAAACGAGCCTTTCTCAAAAAGTCCACCCGTTTTGTCATCCTAGGAGAAATCCTCTATCGTAGGAACATTGAGGGAACCCTTTTGTGTTGCCTAAATCCTGAAGAGGCCTTGACTACTCTAACTAAGGTTCACAATGGCATTTGCGGTCACACTCGAGTGGTATGACCTTGGCCAAGAAGTTGCTAGGAACTGGGTACTACTGGCCGACAATGGAAAGAGAGACACATGACTTTGTCAGAAAGTGTATATAGTGCCAACAACATGGAGACCTTATCCATGCACTAGCTCAAGAATTGCATCCTATTATTACACCATGGCCCTTTTCATAGTGGGGGCTCAATCTCATCGAAAAAATCACACTCACCTCATCCGACAGCCATAAATTCATCATCACCGCCACAAAGTATTTCACAAAGTGGGTCAAAGCAATTCTAATGACCTACATAATTGGAAAGCAAATATCCAAGTTCATCCTAAACTATCTCATTTGTCGATATGGTGTCCCCCAATGCATTATCTTTGATAATGGGACACCTTTCAAGAATCAAGATGTGTGTGACCTTTGCCACAAATTCAATATCCAACATTGATTTTCCACTCCATATTACTCGCAAGGCAATGGCCAAGCAAAAGCTACCAACAAAACCATTTTGAAAATCCTTAAGAAAATAATTAATGACTCTGGTCGTGACCGACATCTGCAGCTAAATCTCACCTTATGGGCCTACCACACTAGCATCCACACACCAAAAGGCACCACCCCATTCTCCCTGGTCTACAGATAAGAAGCCATCCTCCCAATCAAAATCGAGCTCCCATCACTAAGAATATCATTACAAAACCTCATCACAGATGAGGAATATCAGGTTTCAAGGTTAAACGAGCTGAAGTTATTAGATGAATGATGCATGGATGCCCTCAATCATCTACAAGTCTATCAGAATTGCCTAAAGCACAACTACAACAAGAAGATCAGGCGACACACCTTCCAAGTTGGTGAACTTGTGCTAAAATAGAATTAGAAGAATGTACACAACCCAAATAGCAAAGGAAAATTTGAGCCCAACGGGTTGGGACCATTCCTCATCACAATAAGCTATAAATTAGGGGCATATCAGTTGTCAACACTAGAGTTGGAGCCTCTATAGGAGCCCATGAACAACTGTCATCTCAAAAAAATTTATGCTTAAAATCTTGCAAGGTGTAAAACCAAAAAATACAAAAAAATCAGAAAATGTCCTAAAAAAATGGTTACCTTGATGAAAACCTTGTAAATAGGTGTCTTGGTGACAACAAAAAAATAATAAAAAAAAAAAATCCAGAAAAATCAGAAAAAGGATTGAAAAAAGAAAAGAAAAAAATCATCCTCTAGTGAAAACCATTGCGGTGGCACTTTGGACAAGTACCTTAGTGAAAACCTGAAAAACAGGCACCAAGTGTAAATAAAGCACTCTCTATCCACCAGGATTTGCATGAATCACTCATTTCATCCCATCACATGTCATTAATCTTCCTTCGATCCATCCATTCATATTTGTACCATAGCCTGATCTTGTGCTCGTATCATATTCCACCATAGTACTACTTGACATATTCCTAAGGTCAGTTTGTCTTGCCTTTATCGAAGTAGTCTATCACATCACGCTGGGGCCATGTTCCTGTAATTGCATTGGATCAGATTCATGTATATTCTCGCAATCTTCCTAAATTCCAAAAAAATATAGAAAATTCATCAAACATTCAAAAACATTCAAAAAATAAAAAATCCAAAACATGTCAAAATCCAAAAAAAAAGAAAATAGAGTCGTTAGCAGAACTATGTTGTCTTTGAGCTTGACCGTAGGCAAGGTTGATCTTTGATCATCCCTTGAGACATTTTAGGTCAGTCCTTTAGGCATCCGTCGCATTGGCTTGATCCGTTTACCCATCTATTCACATTTTAGTTCAGTCCTTTAGGTGTTTGTCGCATTGGCAATCCATTTGCTCATCTATTTTTTCATCGAGTCAAGTTTGTCATTAGTCAAACTAAGTGGTCTCTACATGTATAACGTAGGCAAGGCTAATCTATGGATCAGCTCCCGAGACCCCTAGGATAGGTCTTTAAGTCAGTCTCTTCGTCATAAATATTGAAATGCCAAAAAAATTTGTAAAACATTTCAAAATTCCAAAAATCAGCCTCAAAACATCTGAAAAACCCAAAATGGTGCACCCGTCTCATCTCGCTTTCACCCGCAATAATCAATGGCTCATAATAAATCAATCGTCGCCTTCATCCTTTGGTGAAGCAATTAGAAGCAAGTCTAGCAGGTTCAAAAGTGAACACCTAATCGTCAAAGTCTCAAGTCTAGATTAGTGAGTCAGCAAGTTGGTCAACTCGAAGTATCAATAGCTTATCATCCAATCAATCTCATTAAAACCCTGATCACAACATGTCCAAGGAATGCAACCTTTCGGTGATGCACATCAACATCAGGTATCACCATAGCTTAGTCTTGGCTAGAGGTACGAAGAACATTAGCTTGTTTGTTTACTTTATCTTGGTCTTTTTAGACTTATCTTATTTTGCGCTCATTTCAAGGACCTCTCAATGATGCCTAAACAAAATAGGTTTAGAGAGAGGAATGGGGCAATGATCATTATCTTTTTATCTGTTGTGCTTGTTGGATATTCTTGTAAAATAACTTCGTCATGCACACTTTGTTTTGTTTGTAGGAAGGATGTTTTAGGCGTCTTGTTGACCACATAAAATGGCTTGCCTTTTTATGTTTTGGCCCGAGATGTCTAGAATATCTAAATTGAATTTTGAACAAGGTTTTGTTTGTCAAGTGTGAACGAGAGTACTCCTATCTGTTTGACGAGTCAAAGTCCATCACACTAGGTGCAACACCATCCTGGTTCTTCATACCTTGATGCATCACACCTACGTGTGTTATCAAACCTAAAGAAGGTTATGCTCTTTATCTCTCCCATCCTTGGATAAGCAATACATCATCATCATATCCAATAAAGTCTTGATGACTAGTGGAATTTTTGAACTTCTGAATCTTCTTGGATTTAGGGGTTGATCCCTCTCATTCTTCTATTCTCTTTCATTTTTTAATGTGTCCATTATTCTTCTATCCTATTTCATGCTAACAAGGCATCCATCTTGCATCCTGCATAATCATGCCATATTATCATAGGACAACATCATCCATCTCATCCATCTCACATGCATTGCATAATAATTTGAGATGTTTAAAATAATATAGATTTTTTATTCTAAGCATCTTCCAAAAATCTAATTTGCATAATCATCTAAGTTTTTAAAAATTATATAGATTTTTATTCTAAGCATCTTTCAAACATCTCATTCACATCATCATTATCATATAGATCAGTTGGTGATAGCCATCCATACATCAATTTTGAACCTTTTTGTCACGAGATCGACCTCAAATCGAATATTTTCGCTCGATCTCTCATGGGGGCAATGTACTAACGTACTTCTTCTTGTCGGGGCATCGGAAAAAAAATCAGATTTTTTTTTAATTTTGATGTTAGAGTGATCATTCTTTGAACCAACACAATGAATACATTGCTTCAAAGAGGGGCAAAATGTAGGCATGCAAAATTTACTCATGCATCTAATCATGCTTCATTCAACATTATTTCATCTATTAATTAAATAAACCAATTTAATTAATTCATTAAGCTTATCTCTTTATTTAAATAAATCAAATTATTTAATTATCTCCTAAAGTTTCTTGATTTGATTAAATCACATGTATTTAATTAAAAGACTAATATTCATTTTACTCTCATTTGATTTAAAAAAAATACAAAAATGCAAATCAAATGTCACACCACCTAATCACTAGCTTAATTAGTCAAATCCTTGATTAATGCTAAGCCTAACCCATGTCCCATCCACTTGCACAATAAATCAATTAGTTTGATTTATTAAAACACCTATTTTCCTCACAAGACATATTCCCAAGGAATATGCCCTCATTAACTCCCCTATTTGACTTATTTGGCCAAGCAAATTTCCCCCCCAAATCTTTCAACTACATGCATTTATTGCCATTTTCAAATTTGAAATGGGCACATTGGCCAAAACATGCACAATCATGGTCCAATCAAATTGTGACAAGTGGCTCTCTCCTATTTTTTGGGTTTTAGTCCCAGATTTCTCAATCTTGGCCTCTCCTCTCTCAATCTCTCCTATAAATTCAATGCCTTTTCTCTCAATTTTCATCTACAATTTGAGCACTATCACTATAGGCAACTTGAGTTCACTTTGCATCTCATTTGGCTTGTTAAGGATTGGGAAAGGGCTACCTTCTACACAAAGGATATCACCAATCCACTATGGAATTGGTATATTTCATTTTTTATGTGCTTTGATGATTACTGTCATTTGTTTTCATTTTGAATCATGGAGTATTATTTCATAAGGTTGTTTGTTTCTGTCATGTTAGTTTTGTCAGATTACTAACATTCACGGAATTCAAGAAACCATAGTAATTATGCTTTACAAGGAATTTTTTTGGAGATATATATCAAATTGAGTGGTGGATGTTAAATGTTCTTATATAAGAATGTAAATAATGTTGTATAGTTGATGCTTAAGTTGAAATATCTTGGAATTGGTCTTGTTTTTATGTGTTACATAGTTGTGACCTAGAGATCATGTTTGGTAGTATTGACCTACTCTCTTGCATGATGGTTATGTTTTTTCGTCATGTGGTCATTTGTAATGAAAGAGTCTTCATTTTGGATGATCTATACTAGCATATATATATTTAATAATATATAAAAAACACAAAGAGATATCCTTCTCGAGGCACATATTTTTTAACCAATTTATCACATAAAAGTGGATAGGTTCCTCGAGAAGGATAGCTCTTAGTTTTTTTCATATATATTATTAAAAAAATATAGTAGCATTCACAATGCGATATGGAAGAAAATATTATTAGGGTTAGGATTAAGATTTAGGATACAATTAGAGTTAAACATAAAATTAGGATTAGGAGTAGGGTTAGAATCAAGATTAGGGTTTAGATTAGGTTTAAAGATAAAATTAGGGTAGGGTTATGGTTAGGATCGAGGATAAGGTTATGTTCAAGGTTACAATTATGAATAGAATGAGGGTTATGGTTAGCATTAGGAAATTAGGGTTAGGGTTAAGGTAAAGGCTAGCATTAGAATTAGGGTTAGGATTAGCATTAGGGTTACGGTTATAATTAGAGTTAGGGTTACTATTATAGTTAGATATAGAATTAGGTTTGTTTAGGATTAAGGCTAAGGTAATGGTTAGGGTTTGGTTTAGGTTTAGGATTAGGGTTAGGGTTATAGTTAGAGATAAAATCAAGGTTAGGGTTATAAGTCAATTATAGTTAGAGATAAAATCAGGGTTAGGTTTAGAGTTAGAATTATTGTTAATGTTAAGGTTAAGGTTAAGGTTAGGGTTAGGGTTATATTGAAGGATAGGCTTAGGGTTAGAGTTGTAGTTAGAGATATAATTAGAGTTAGGATTAGGGTTAAATTTAATATTATTGTTATAATTACGGTTAGGGTTAAGGTTAGGGTTAAGGTTAAGGTTAGGATTAGGGTGAGTATTATGATTCGAGATAGAATTAGGGTTATTATTAAAATCCAATTAAATATAAATTGAATGTTAAAATTTATCATAATTTTAGCCTTGATCTTAATCCTAGTTGAATTCCAATCCCAACCCTAACTCTAACCCCAAAATCTATCCTAGAACCCTAAGCTTAATTGAACATCGATTGAACACTAACCCTAACCATAATTGAATTTTAACCCTAATCAAACACTAAATCTAAAATTAATTAATCCCTAACCCTAACCATAATCCTTACTCCAACCCTAACCTTAATCTTAACTTTTAAAGTTCCTACCCTTAACCCTAACTGTAATAGATATCTAATCTAATTGAAAGCAAAACCTAAACTTTGGATTTATCTTAGAACCCTAACCCTAACATTAAACCTATTAAAATTCAACCATAATTGAACTTGAACCATAACCCTTACTATAACCCAAACTCTAATTGAACCTTGACCCTAATGCTGACCTCATACTTTATTTTAGAACCCTAAACCCTATTAACCTTAACCCTAACCCCAACCTTCACCCTAATGCTAACCCTATGATTTATCCTAGAACCCTAATTGAATTATATTCTTAACTTTAAACCTAACTCTAACACCAATTTAAACTTATAGCTCTTATCTATAACCCCAACCTTAATAGAAATCTAACCTAATTAAACAAAAACCCTAAACCTATGATTTATCAAAGGGATTACATAATACATTTGTTAGAATATACTTTATTAATGGGTGTAAGATGTAATTATACTTTACAAGGGAGTTTTTTTGGAGTTATATATACCAAATTGAGTAGTGGAAGTTAAATATTCTTATATAAGAATGTAAATAATGTTGGATATTTGATGCTTAAGTTGAAATATATTGGAATTGGTTTTTTTTTGCATGTTACATAGTTGTGACCTAGAGATCATGTTTGGTAGTATGAAACTACTCTCTTGTATAATGGTTGTGTCTCTTCGTCATGTGGTCATGTACAATGGAAAAGTGTTCATTTCAGATGATCTCCTTGGTCACATGGGAGAGAGTGGATAATTCAACTACCATATGGATAACATATTTTAGGTAAATGTTATTATTCCTTGATTAGGTACAAGCATTGGGTGATTAACCCCTAGTTTTATGAAAATTGTTGAGTGTTAACAGGTGAGAATTTTAAAACTTTATATAATTCACAAGTGGCAGAAAAAGCCTAAGTTGGTGGGTAATTGGTGGCCCCACCCCTTTGGCACCCACTTAAGTTTTTGATGTAAAAAGTAGGGGTTGTTATTGTTGAGGAAAAAATTCTAATTTATATATCATTTTAATTTTTGGTTCATGGAATCCATTGCTCGTTCAAAATAGATCCCCAAGCCCCCCATAAGACCTCACCCTGAATTATATTATTATTATATATAATATTTTATATAATCTAAATAGTTATAATTTATATTTTCTATTATTTTTCAAAAAATGACATTTATTTATTTATTATAAAATATATTTTTTATAATATTCTTAATTTAGTATTATGAAATAAAACTAAATTTTATATATTTAAATAATTTTAGTATAATATTATAATATTTACAATATTATATATGTAATATTTATAAATACTTCACAAGCATTGTCTTAATACAAACATACCTGAAATGTTCTTGGCCATAGCTCTCCATAGGGGTATGACGAAAGCCAGGGTCAAGAATCTCTGCCAATGTGTCTTCAAGCACACCTTTATGGGGGAAATAGATGTAGTCTTGGAGAACTTTGATGAGCATGGGAAAATACCCATGCCACACCATTATTACCTGCTAAAAAGGAGTAAGGGAAGGCTAGTACCAAAATTCCCTATCGTGACAACGGTAGAATCGAAGGAATTGGCGGAGCGAAGCGTGGACATAGACAAAAACCTCAACTTCCTCCTGTGCGCGGTCGAGCTCACAAAACCAATGTCCAAAGAAGCCTTGGGAAATTATATGGTGAGAGAAGGATTTGAAGTGGAGAGCGATGAAGAAGCAGACAACGGTCTAGTTCCTCCAATACTTCCAGACTGTGGGGAGGACTAGGTAGAAGAAGACAAACGAGATGTGGAAGATATTGCAAGAGGTCCAACCCACAGGAAATACAAACTGGAATGCCCAATTAAATCTCGCTCTGCTCAGGAAAATCAGATGCGGAAGGAAGAGGTGGCCAAGGGCACAAGATGTGATGCAACCAGCCCCCTATTCACTAGCCTGCGAGGACCTTGGAAACTGAGAGGAAGAAGGCCCAAGCGGCCATGAAAACTAGTCAGAAAAATAGTGTATTTGCCTATTTTATATAAATAATTAGGATGATATAAGTTAGGTAGTAGGAAGCAAGTAGTAGTATGTTTTCTGAATATGCCTGTTGTGTTTCAAAAACTATTTGAAAAAACTATGCTGAAAGGAAGAATGTAAATGCAATATTTTTTGATCGTTAATATAAGGTGCCGACCTTACTAGCTATTTACCTATCAATTTTATTTTTTTATAAATACTATAGTTTACTAATATAAAATCATATAGCTTCTTACATATATTATTAATTAAAATAGGAAATATATTATAAGTTTAATATTTATCTATATTTATTTTTTAATTAATAATTTCTATTACTTTTCAAAATATTTTTTTATTAAGTCCAATCCTATACCCCCAATCAACAAAGTAGGCCACTAGCACACTTTGAAACAAAACTAACCCCATTAGCCATTCACACTACAAAGTGGGAATTGAACCTAGACCGTGAGGGAGCAAACACCAAGCCCCAACCAACTACGCTACAAGTGGTGACTATTTTTTATGGTATTTATTATTTATTTTAGAAAATTAATTTCGCATGGATGGCATCCAACACATAGTTAGGGTATGAATAGGATTTAATGGTTAGTTTATGATAATCATATTATCAATTATTTTTCCATGTGATATTTGGAGGTTTTCCCCCTCAAAGTGATTTAATATGCTCAATTATTATCTAATATTTGTATTATATTTTTCTCTTGCGAACATAATTTTATTGAAATCTTAGTTACAATGTCATCTCAAAGAGGGGAAAATGTAGACATCTAAAATCTAGCCTTACCCAACCACACCTAATTTTAGCCTATCCTAATCTATTAATTAAATAAATACTTATTTTTATTTAATTAATTTACCCATTATCTTCATCCCACCTTTTCCTATCAATTAATTAATTAATTATTTAATTAATTTATCCCATCACACTTATCCTCTAAATTATTTAAATAAATCTATATTTATTTAATTAAGTCTAGTCTTATCCCCAAAATCCTCCAACTAAATTAATTAATTAATTCTCAATTACATAACTAATTTAGGCTAATTAATCCTCTCCACCTTTTCCTCCAATATTTAATTCCACTTTATCTCTTAATCCTTGTCCATTTGATCCTAGCTATTAGATTCATTCACATGGATCACAATCTAAACTTTCCATCATGTGACACGTGTCTCTCTCACATGTGACTAACTAAGACCTTGTCTAGATTCACTGAGTCTAGAAACTTAAGAAAAATTCAAACTAAATTTTCATCTCATCCATCTATTTCATACTACATCTCCAAATATCAACCATTCACATAAGGATGTTTCTCTAATGCACACCCTAGACCTAGCCCTTATTTCTCATATGACACTTGTTATATGACTACAACTTTAATCCAAACCTTAATCCTCATTCAATATTGGCCATCCACCAACCAATGCATCTTGGCCCTTGGTTTTCCTCATGATTTTTTTTAAAATTAGAGGCCTCTCATTCTATTTTGATATCTTCTCCCATCCTATTATTATGTTTCCAAATTTTCTATTTACTTTTTTCATAGCCTATCTAATCTTCCATGAGCTTAGTCTCATGCTATCCATTTGATCTATCATCCTATCAATACTATCATCATGTTATTGGTTTGATAAAAAAACCAAATCCCATAAACACGTAAAAGGAGAACATCAAGAGAGTGTTGGGTGCAACTCTTCTTCAAGCTCAATCCAAGGAGGAAGGATTGAACAAGGTGAAAGGTTTCATTATTGTATTTGAAATTGTATGTCATATCCTTTGTTCATTTTTTTGTCTTAAAAAATATTAAGGGGGAAATTAAAATTATTGAGGGGGGGGCATGTGAATGAAGGCTATAAGCAATCTTGAGTGGTAGTGTAGAAGAATCCCTATGAAAAAGAGAAGAATGTAACGGGAAATTTTTTTATGAGGGGAAGGCGGAATATGAATAGAGTTAATAAGAGGAGAGAAACTTATAGTGGAATTTATAAAGGTTTAGCCTCTTGCATTCTACCTATTGATATTTTTTATTTTTCATCCTTCTTCTTTATATTATTATCACTCTTTTGCATCTCCTTCATTTTCTCCTCTTCTAGATCATCTTCTCCACCCATGGATGATTAAAATAAGCTTTGTTATACCATAGAAACTATTTGAAATTGGAAAGTAATATTGGAACTCTACTTCTTGTACCTTTCATTCTTTTACATAGGATCTACTATGTAGATGCATCCTAACAAGGATAGTTTATATCTTTGGTTGTTTTATCCAGAAGACATATTGCAATGAGACAATGTTGCTTGATATTATGCAAGTGTCTATGGATTTACTTATGTAGCCTCCTAAAACCACCCCCTAAAATTTCTAGTGCCATCAATTCACTTCACATCCTTACTTCTAAAATAATTAAATAAATTAAATTTAGTTAATGAATTATCCTAATTTGTTTTCCAACATTAACTAAATAATGTTAATTATTTATTCTAACTTTACTTCTACTATCAATTGAATAAATTAAGACTATTTATTTAATTAATAAATCATTCCTCTTATTTCAACCTTAAATAAATAAATTCAATATTTATCTATCTATGTCCATCATGATCACTCAAAAAAATAAAATAAAAAGTAAATCTACTTATTTATTTCCTTTTTTCTCTCACATTAGTAGTACAGTAAAATTATATATTTAATCTTAATCATTTGCACAAGTTAAAAGTATGATTAATCAAAGAAAAATCTTGTCCAAGTCCTTAGAAAGTGCATGTGTTAATCAAAATTTATGTGTACATTGACCCATGCTTCATGGTGCTTTGCTTTACAACATGCCACTATTTTGGCAAATTGGGGACCCTTGATGAGTTTAGCTGAGTCACCATTATGTTTCTGGAATCCCTTCTAGTCATTGGTCACATTCACTTGTCATAGTTGTCATATTTTGCACATTGTCATGCTTTACTTTTGTGTTTCATTTGGTCAACAACCACCTTCTCCTTGCATATTTGTCTTCATAAAATAGATTTTAGTTTTGTCATATTTGTCACAAGTTTTTACAATCATTTTGTGTGTCATTACTAGCTTTTTTTGTAATTTAATCATGATGGTTTAAGTTTCAAAAATCATGTACATTTTGAATTGTCGAATCACAATTTAAAATATAAACTAGGTTTAAATGATTTTAAAATATGAATTTCCATCAAAATATTTTATATTGATTAAATTGATATTGACAATTGAATTGTAATTACAAATTAGAATAATGAATTTTGATTTTTTTCGAATGTACAATTTAAACAGAAGTTATGAACTTACATATTTTGAATGGATCTGTGACTGGTACTTAAATATTAGATACATATTGACAATTTAAATATGTATAGTGATGGATTAGTTTACGTGTTGAATTTAAAAACCTTTTAATGATAGTTTTGTTTCCTTTATGCAAAAGATGGAAAGGTTTATTCCAATGAAGAAAAAACAAGTACCATAACCAAGCTAGATGAACTATTTGACAAAATGCCTTGAAGAGATGTGGACTCATGGGGTCACAATTACAGGGGAGAGACCTACAAAATGGATCTTTTGAAAAAAAGAAAAAGAAATTCCACAACCATTGACAGACGCAGATACGGAGAAGAAAGTGTGTAAACTAATTGATATTGTGTCTCAATGAAATGCTATTTTATGAACAACAGTGATATCTGCGGGAAGGACGGTTGGAAACTTTTTGCCAGATATGAAACAAAATCCTAGAAGGCAGCGATGCAAAAGTGTATGGACTTTCATATAGGCATAAACAAATAATGTTTTTTATTAGATTTGGCTACAGAAGACATGCAGCGACTGCTTGCGAATTTGGAAAAATCTCAAGTTATTGATTTGAGATCCTTGTTGAATTCAGGCTTGTGCTATTTCAGTTATGATCTGTTTAACTTCACTTAAACGGATGCCATAGAATTGTAGGTTTTATCTTAGAAATTTTGGTCATGATGTTTTGTTATTATGTCCATTTCTTAGAGATTATGTTTTTGATGTTGTGCATAAAAATTCTTTGATGAGGCTCTTTGTCAATTCTTTGTGTGGGTGTGCAAGTGTGTGTTGGGAGGTCCTTCACAACACTTATTTTTATCTTTGGGATGATCTTATTAGAAAATTGATTTTTTGGTTTGTAAAGGTTATTGAGATGAGCTTGATATTGATACCAAAAGAACTCAAAGCTATAAATTTTTAACTGTAATCTAGTTAATCTAATAGATGAAATGAGAGGAGCATCTGATGCTTTAAGTTTGTTTCCTTCAAGTGTTGGTGTGGATGAAATTAATGAATTGAGTGATTAGTTTGCGGGAAAATAAAAGAAAATGTTTCTTAAGATGGATTGATTGTATTTACATACTAAAATGTTGGTGATGATGAAGGTGTGGATATTAATTTGTATTTGAATAAGTGTGGTGCTGATAGGGTGAATGTGTGTATTTTACTTGATGAAGAGATAGATTTTTCAAGTGATTTGTCTAATATGATTTATTTATTTTTCATTAATAACATTAAGATAAGGTTTCTAATCTAAATGTATCTAATTTAAGTATTTATTATCATGATGTTTCCAATTCTTGTCATTTTTCATAGCTTGGCTTGAATATAATGGCTTGTGTGACAAACACCATGATGAGGAATCTAGTTCTAATCTAGAATAGAGAATAATGTTACTAATAAACATTCATTTTTTTATAAGAACTAAATATCTGTAAATGGATGAGAAATCTAGTTCTGATCTAGAATAGAGAATAATGTTGCTAATAAACATTCACTTTTTTATAAGAACTAAATATTTGTAAATGGATGAGAAGGAATTAAAAATCATTTGCAAGGTTGATTTTAATTGTAGGTATAGTTTTGACCCCATTTTGATGGCATTAATTATTATAATTGCAAGAAAGCAATATACAAATCTTGTGTTAAGAATAGCTCCTTCCCTAATTCCTATTCATCTCCATTTCCTCTCACCTGCATGTGTTTTCGTACATGTGCCCCAACTCTTATCCTATTTGCACATGTTTCCATATATTGACATCATATTTATAACTCACATTTCCATTTGCCTATTTTATATTTTGATATTCATATATTTTTGTCCTAGGTTAATCTCATAATTCTCAATAGTGACTCCAAAGTTAAACAAAATAAAATAAAATAGTTCTATAGTTCTTTTTTATTAATTATTGATGGTCAATTTAGTACATATTTGTGTGACTATTTTTTATGTATTGATACTGAAATACCTTCATTCATGGATTTAAATACATCAAGAGATTACAAGGAGAAGTCATTCTCGGAACATTTTTCATAGAGCATAAAATGAACATATCTATGTATTACCCAATTAAGATACACTTACAATTAAGTTAGTTACATGTAATGATGTATTGAATATTTTTAAATATTAGTAGTCTTTATGTCCCACCAAATAACAAAGATCATAGAAAAATAGATTGTAGAATTTCATAGATTACTAGATATTCTATGATCTTAATATAGTCCAAGTTAATTTATACTTATTATGACATGTATTTAATTAATACTAAGTTTATCTATATAAAACAGTTTATTTCCTCACACACGTATAATAATTCTTATTAGTATTGAAAGCATATAATTATTCAACCTCTTTCCAATATAAGAACCAAAGATCGTGGGGTATCCATTTCACCAATGTAATTTGGGGGGCCTTGCACTCAATAAGACTTAATTTTATGTAACTTCTTTACAAATAATCATTTTTACTAATAAACCAAAAACCACTTAAAAACTTACAAACTCAAACTTATAATATATATTAAACAAAACAAAATACAATCCTTCAAATTTTTAAATAAGCTACAGAACATATATTGTTTGGGTGCTCTACAGTATAAGAACATCCTCTACCAAATGAGACCATTGGCTTCCTCCACTCCATTTCAATCCACTTTTTTGATGCAGGCTCATAAAAGTAAAATACTGAGCCCTTACTACTAACTCCACACACAAATATCTTGTCACCCAACACTGTAGCACACTGTACAAAATTAAGCCCATCGGGATTCAATCCAAGCACACATATCTCGTCCTTGGAAAAATCATAATTTACTACGCAACTTGCAAAGAAATACAACCGCCCAAATGCAGCTACACATGGATTGGCCCAAACTCCAAACGGCCTCTCTAAGTAACTACTATATGTGACTGTCCACAGCCTTGTGGTGGGATCATATACCTGTGCGCGCTGTGAGTTAATACCATCAGTTACCACAAAAAGCTTGCCATTTATAAAAGCACTACGGCATGCACCTAGATATTCACTCATGGGAGGAAGAGGGTTCCAGCAGTCTTCCTCTACGTTATAAACTTGTGCTTCGCGCACCCTTTTGTAATCCTTGTTTAATCCACCAACACTGTAAATCAGTCCATTGATGGAGTCCACAGCACAAGAGAAAAAAATTCGACCCACAACCATGTTGCTGCCTCGCTGCCATCTGCAAGAACAAAAGTTATATACAAAAGTGGCTCCCAATGGTGCGGCGCTGCCCCTATCTTCAAGCCCCATGACGATCAATCTATGACCGAAGGAAACACACTGAGAAGAATGATAAGTATAGTAGTGTGATCGACATTCAGTGGGGATGCGAGGGAGTCTTCGACAAGAGTTGCTAGGGGGGTGGTACATAATTATTGTGCAACCAGGCGAATCATATATATAGGGTAACAACTCCACCATAACCAACAAACCCTCTTCCTTGCCAAACCTCTCTCTATCTTTATAAAAGAGAGGATTACTCATCACTTTCCTCCAGCTTCTGCACACAGCTCTGAGAGCTGTGTGGGAAGTGAACGGTACCCTCAGCAAGCACTCTAAACCAATCTCGTCTGGGAGCCCTGAAAATATCACTCCTACCCTTCTCTCCACTGCAATTCTTTTTGACATTGTTGATAATAATCGCAATACTTACTTTCATATACTCTTGGCTCTTAGATAAGAAATTAAAAATAAAAAGGATGAGCCAAAAAACAACGCATCCTCCAATTTGTCTGTCGTGTACTGTCAACCACAGCAATCTAATAGAAATCCAGTCACATTTGCATATATTGCTCTCCAAAGGGTCTCTTAGACAAATCGATTTGTTTGAGGAATCTAATAAATTCTCCACTTTCTTGGTTGTCCGTTACATAGGCTAAATTCTGCTACCATTTATTTTGCATGTTCTTTCTGCAGTTTGCATGTTCTGTTCTGTAACCGCTCTGCAGGTGTTATTACTTTCCAGAAGATTCTATGTTTCTGAAAAATCCTCTTTATTTTGAGGCACATTGTTATGATTGTATCTTCAATCAATGACTTACAAATGCTGTAGCATTCTGGTGTAGATTAATTGTGTGTTGTTTTTGAATAATTTTGTGTTTGTGCATTTTCTGTACTTCTTTTACGATTAACCTAATCGTTTCCTTGTTTTCCAAGGCAAATAAAAAAATACATTCTAATAAACCGCAGCAATCTAAGCGAACAGTTTAGTTTATGAGAGAAGTATTCGAACCCAATGGAAAATCCAGTCACATTTGCATATATTGCTACCCAAAGGGCCTCTTATAGAAATTCGTGCTAGTTGCCAGTACATTAAAGCATCTGATTAGGAATATTATGGGTAACGTTAAGGCGTCTGAATAATATGAGCTTTAAATACTATTTTAAGGAAATCATATTAAGGCGTCCCAAAAATATCTATGCTTTAAATAGTGAATAATTAAGGCGTCTGAATATTATATATGCTATTATGATTTCTTCACATAAGATTACATCATGTTTCAACATATAAATGTATTAAGAAATATTATATTGTTTGGACCAAAAAGAAAGGGAAATATCATGGTTAAGAAAAATTTACCATTATAATTTCTTAGAATAATCATGCATCATAAAGTATTTAGCATTTATGCACATACATGTAAAGTAAATATCTATAACTCATAATAAAGTATTAGATGCATAAGTCTTGTAACTCATCCATTTAGCTTATTGCATTTATCTCACATACATGGCAAGTGGTAGTTCTCTCTAATATTACTAGTTTAAAGAAATGACTAACACTAAACGAAGACTACCCATTAAATATTTTGTATTGAGCATTGCCTAAAAGAGATTGCTAATCGAAGAGGCCTATGGTATTTTTTAAAGTGTTCAACACATTTTATCAAGTCTATGGAATAAATGATCAATAATTTAAAGAATATTTATTAATTAGTAATTTGAGCCATTTTTTCGATAGATTCAATTTATAATTTCTTTGATTATTAAAAAATAAATAATTTCTATATTTTTATAATATTATTTTTTTCCCTATAATTTGATAAATAAACTAAAGGTCCATATCATGCATATGGTTCTAATATGAATGATTGTATTAAAATTTGTAATGGTTTTGAATGTTATTTTTGGATTATCCTTGAGTTGGGTGTGTTAATATTAGGTGTATGATTCAACATGTATATCTTAAGATCTATGACACTTAATTGCTTGTATATGGGTAAATAATTTACATGCATCTCCAATAATCATGGTGTGAGAAAAATGGGGTGCCCATATGAGGTTTGGGACATATGTAATTATTATGCTGGGAGGCATTATATAATGAAAGCAAACTACCTGTGTCAATAAAAACTCTTCAAGAAAAAAATGACGTGCATTTGCCAGTCTTCAAATATGAAGGAATTAAAATTCATTAAATTTTATGAGATGTGTAGCACGTTGGTAGGGTAGTGGAGAGTGGTGCTGGCATGCAAACCATTTCAAAGCACATCTGATTTAATGCATTTGAAATTATGCTTAAGATTTAAGCATGCTCATATTCATGAGCCTGTCTATCTTAGCACATTTATGAGCAACAAGAATTTCTCAGTAGTAATTTATGCTTAAGGACAACAATATTGTTGATCCATGGGATACTTTGGGATTTGTTGAAGCTCCAAATAGCAAGGAATTCAAAAAAATCACCATGCTTACCTTCTTTGAGGCACCCAATTCAATCCAGATGTCTCTTGCTCAGAAAAGGAAGTGTAATGACTGCCTTAGAGTCTTCCAAGAGACAACTCTTCCTCTGAGCCCCAAGACATGAACGGTTGTGGCTTTTCTTTATGGAGATGCAAATAATCCCAAATAGTAA
Organism: Sequoiadendron giganteum; assembly: GCA_007115665.2. Classification (NCBI taxonomy): domain Eukaryota; kingdom Viridiplantae; phylum Streptophyta; class Pinopsida; order Cupressales; family Cupressaceae; genus Sequoiadendron; species Sequoiadendron giganteum. The sequence continues at coordinate 26,626,186 of CM021105.1, read as the reverse complement.
TTTAGTAGCATGCACACCCTACATATTGCATGCACAAATTATAAACATTTTTTTCCATTTCAATCATAGCTATATTGCCTTTAGTATGATGCCCTCTGGACATTTCCAGAGGGTGTGAATTTTCTCCTATTAGGAAACAAAGGAATGTAGAATTGAATCGAATAAGCAACACAGTTGCTATCAAGAAAAAGTGTGTTGCATCTTCCTGCTGAAAAAAATATTTATTCATTGAATTGAGGATTGCTGCTCATACTACTTGTATGCATATAAATATGTGTGATTTATTATATTAATCTTGATTTTATCCAGTTGGCTTGATCTTTGTTTTTTTCAACTAATCTTCTAGGTGAAAAAGTTTACCAAAAATTTCCTTTGAAACTGAAAACCACATTTGAAATTTGAATGTGAAATAATCAACTTTGATTTATTATTAGATTATGTGTCTATTCTAAATCTGTAAAATTTACTTTGAAACTAAAATTTATTACCCAGGTTAAGGGTTTTTTTTTATAATGTAGGTAAAAATGGCATTTCGTGTGAGTAGCTCGTCTTGGGTGAGGAAGCCCATTGCTCCTACAAAAGATCCAAAGATTGTGTTTGTTTGTGAAAATGGACAAAGTTGAGGAAATTGGCTTTACTTCTGTTCTTAGTCTATGCCTTTTCTATTTTCATTTTGATGATGTGCAAGACTCAAACATACTGAGGCTTTGTCAATGGCATTCCACTAATATTTTGGTTGCAACCTCTATTTGGTGGCATTCTTTGTAATGGTGTCTTCTTGAGGTGCAGATAGCAATTACATTTCCATCTTATAATTTCCTCTAGATAAATTAATAGATATAATAACTAACACCAAAATTTTGATTTCAAAATTTCTTGCAATCATCATTTATGTCAGATGTATTCCTAGAAGTATTTACGGTTGTTCAGAGTGAACGACCTCCATCGGAAGACACCTTTAAAATGACATACCGCATTGAGAAGATCGATGTCATTGACATTGATGGTAGCAACCTGGATGTTAATAACCCCTACAAATTATAAGAATCCTTCAAAGATGGTGTGGAGATGGATACTTTTATTTGGTATAGTTACTAAACTGAAAACAATAGAGAATTAGATGATAGGAAGGTGCACTCAATTTCATGCATTTGTCTTATTTTAAGAAATCAAAACTTTCCCGCTATATGCCCATAGATGAATATTTTGAAAACCAAGAAAAATTTAGCAAAAATGATCAATGCATAAAGCACACTTTGTGTGGGTAAAGGGGTAGAGGAGCAGCAATAAAATAGAGGAGTGAATTCATATAATAGTGTAAATTAAGATTTGCATGCAACAATAAAAGACGAATGAAAATGCAAAGAGATTGATGTTCACCAAACAACAGATTTATAGACACAATCAAATTATATTTATATATTAAAAGCTAGAACAAAATACAGATCTTCGATTCCTTTCTTCAATCTTCCTTGTTCTTGCTAGTTTTTGCAGAGTTGTGTTGCTCTATTTTTAGCTTCTTGCCTTATGCAAAAAATGACCACAAAAAAAATTAAAACTAAACTTTATGGTGGAGAAAAAAGAGTAATAAAATATTAATAAATTTACTACACACAAAGTGAGCGAGAGTAAATAGCATTTAATGCATAATAAAAAAAGATCTTTCAAAATCTTCTCCAAAAAACATTCCTAAAAGCTTCCTTAAATGATGGAATAGTGGAGTTGAGCTGGATGAAAACTAGCGTAATAAATTAGTTGAGATTAGACATATTTCTAACACTCCTCCTTAATCTCAACTAGTAGACATTTTTCTCAAAAAACTTCTGGAGCATCCATCTTCAGTCTGAAAGGTTCCAAAGCATCTTCCTTCTATCTTCTGCCTTCTATCTAAAAGGTTCTAGAGCATCTACCTTCTATCTTATGCCTTACGTCTGAAAGGCTCCGAAGCATCTACCTTCTATCTAAAATTTTTTGGAGCATCTACCTTCTATCCCTGCATTATGTTCAAAAGTTTTCAACGCATCCATAATTGCACAAAATTTTTTGGAGCATTCATTTTCAGCACATACACCCAAACAACTTCTCAAGTATTCAAATACATCTTTTTCCAATGGTTTAGTAAAAATATCAGCAAATTAATCTTCTGATCTATAGAATTCTAAACATATTTCCTTGTTATTCACTAACTCTCTTATAAAATGATATCTAGTATCTATGTGATTGCTTCTTTTATGAAAAATGTGATTTTTAGACAATTAAATGGCTAAGTTATTATCACGGTAAATATTTGTTGCTTCATCTTGTTTATGCATCAGCTTAGCCAACATTATCCTCATCCATACTGCTTGACATGTTGTTGCTATGGCTGCCACATACTCCGCTTCTATTGAAGAAAGTGTAACAATGCGTTGCTTCTTTGAAGCCCAAGATACAACACTAGATCCAAAATGGAAAGCATAACCAGAAGTACTTTTTCTATCATCTATCCAATGAGTTTGAATTCATCTATAGCTGAATACAAAATTCTATAGTTCTTAGTTCCACATATGTACCTCAAAATATTTTTTCTAGCTTGCCAATGAGAGTATTTTGGAGACTCCATGAACCTTGAGATAAGGCCCACACCATACATGATGCCAAGTCTTGTGGCTATCAAATACATGAGACTACCAACCAGTCTTTTGAACAATCTAGGATCAACCAATGAACCGTCATCATCCTTGCTTACTATTAGTCATGTCACAACTGGAGTAGGAGATGGTTTGCAATTTAGCATATTAAATCTTTTCAATACATCACTGGCATACTTTGATTGAGAAATAAAAACACCATCTGCTAATTGCTTAACTTCTATTCCCAAAAAATATTTCATGAGACCAAGATCAGTCATCTCAAACTCTTTCATCATAGTTGTCTTAAAAGAGCTTATAGAAAGGTCTCCCATAAATATCAAATCATCTACATAAAGACAAACTATCAACATTTTACCTTCATCCATCTTGATATATAAAGTAGGCTCACTGATGCACCTACTAAAACCATTTTTGATCAAGTAAGAATCAATTCGACTATACCAAGCTCTAGGAGCTTGTTTGAGTCCATAAAGCACCTTTTTCAGCTTGTATACTTTTCCTTCATGATCTACAATCTCATATCCTTTGGGCTGCTCAACATAAAATTCTTCTTCAATCAAACCATTTAAAAATACAGATTTTACATCCATTTGAAAAAATTTCCACTTCTTCTGGGCTGCAATGGCCAAGAAACTTCTTACCGTATCCAAGCGAGCTATTGGAGCAAATTTTTCATTGTAGTCAATACCAGGTTGCTGAGTGAAACCTCTAGCCACCAACCTTGCCTTATGATTCAACACATTTTTGTCCATGCCATATTTTGTCTTGTAAATCCCTTTTACACTTATAACATCCTTTTTCTTGAGGGCAATCCACCAACTCCCAAGTGTTGTTCCTCTAAATAGCTCCAATCTCTTCATCCATAGCTTTAGCCCATGCTTCATAAAAAAACATTGGATCAACAACTTCTGAAAATAGAGAAAAAACAGAAAATGAATTTGATGTTTCAACACTAAAATTAGCTTCATATATGTCTCTTAAACTCCTTTTTTTCGATGGAATAAACTTGCCAATGTAGGATCGGATGAGCTACTTCTATCAACTGAGTTTGAAGGACTTTGTGATGATGTTGTGGCTGGTGTTCTTTGTGGAGTTTGTTGTGTGGAAGAAAAATTCTAATTTCTTGAAAGTCTTGTTGTAGAATAAGGTGTAGTTTGTGCTACAACTTGTGTTGCTTGTCTGGGAGTGGAAGGAGGTATTGTTTGAGGAATACCTTGTTTTTATATCACTTCATCAGTCATTTAATCATGTGGATCAACTTCTGCTATAGGGTGATCCCACAATACTGGTTTACAATTTTTGGGCAAACTGGATACTGAACTGATTTTTTTTAACTAAATCTTCACTTTCGAGCTCCTATAGCGGCTAAAACGTGACGAATTTGAAGATGATGCAAAATAGTGATTTGTGATTTTTTGTCTATAGATTCTAAATATGTTTTTTTCAAAAAAATTGGAATTAGATTGCACTTCTTTTTCCATCTTTTTTGAAAACTAGATTTTTTTTAAAAACATCATTTTTAAGGAGTGATGCTCACCGTATACAACATAATTTTTTTTGTATAAAGGATAAAATTCTATTTTTTTCAAATTTAGATTTGTAACTATGATATCTAGCACTTTCATTTGGTTTCATTGTGTTTTATTAAATATTTTTTCCTTAATCAAGTTTTGAAGTCAAACCAATTATAATTGAAACATAGGTGAACTGTATACAACATAAATTTTTCTGTATGTATCCAAATTCAATTTTTTTTTTATGGATCAAGGACATCAATATCCAGCCTGAACATATTTTTTAAAATTTTATTTTGATAATATGCTATTTTTCCACATGTGCAAAACAAAGAGCTTAATTTTCGGTGAAAAAACTATGTGTAATAAAACTAAAAAAACACATACATAATAAAACCAAAACATATGAAAATTATATTTGTTGGATAGCTCATTCCAAGGACTACCATGATCATTTGAAATAAATTTTAAATGAATTTATTTAATCCCCCAAAAGGTAAATCAAAAGTTATTTTTTATCAGCATTTTGATAGGTGCAAATGAGACTCCATTGTAGGTATGGTTTAAAACTAGCAGGTTTCTATCCAAGGGGGTTTGATCTAAGGTGGTTTGATCAAACCCTCTTCAATTGAAATCCTTAAAATGGAACTTTTAAAGGCTTAAATCATTATATTTTATGAAAATATGTGATTTCAGCAAAAATTAGAATCTCTCAAAAATTATAAACCAACTTTGTGGGATCACCTTACATTTATTATTTTTTCTACACTTCCATCCCATGCTTCGTTCTCCACAAATTGTACATATTTGCTAATTATAACTTTTCTTGTAATTGGGTTAAACATCTTGTAAGCTTTTGTATGTTCTGAATACCCAACAAAAATACATTTCTCACCTCTATTATCGAATTTTCTTCTCAGCTCTTCATACACATGAGTATATGCAATGCATCCAAAAACTTTGAAGTGAGAAAAATTGTGCTTTCTACCACTCCAAGCCTCTTGAGGAATAAAATTCCTTACACTTGTAGTTGGACATCTATTTAAAATATAAATAACAGTTGCTATTGCTTCAGCCTAGTATTCATTTGGTAAATGTTTTGATTTTAGCATACTTTTTGCCATATCCATGATAGATCGATTTCTTCTTTCAGCCACACCATTTTTTTGAGGTGTGTAATGAGCTTTAAATTGTTTGTGAATACCATGTTGTCTGCAATAATTTAGAAATTCATTAGAACTATATTTACCACCTCTATTAGCTCTTAATATTTTGATGTGGTAACCACTTTGCTTCTCTACAAGAGCCTTGAACTGTTGAAAGACTCCAAATGCATCATATTTATGCCTCAAGAAGTAGGCCCACATCTTCCTTGTATAATCATCAATAAAAGTTAGAAAATATATGCATCCTCCAATGGAAGGATTTTGCATTGGTCCACATATATCGAAGTGGATAATCTTGAGTGGTTTACATGCTCTTTCCGACTTTCCAACAGGGAATGTCTCTCTATGTTGTTTACCCAATTTGCATGCTTCACATACTCTTTCCAGTTCCTTAATCAATGATAGCCTCTTAACCATATTTTTCCTATACAACAAATTCAGACCTCCAAAGTTTAAGTGACCAAATGTCAAATTCCATAATCATTATTCATTCTTCACAACTGACTAAAAAGCTATATGAACAGTTACATTACCATTTTGTTCTTCTTTAGTTTCAGTTTCAGCCTTTCTAGATTTACCTTGTTCTATTCTAGAGTAGCCTTGTTCTTTTTCATAGCAACCTTTTGGAGAAACTTTGGAACTTTGTTCTTTTCTAGAGCAACTCTGAGAGGCATCTTGAGTATTTTTTAGAATTTAATGCTATCCAGCTGCGTTTCTTTTGATTTCAGGTTTCAACCTCAATGGGAACATTCAATTTTTTTTCATTTGTACCTCTACAATCAGTTGCGTACTAGGATATTTATTAAGAATAACACATGCATTATTTTTCATATAAACTCAGTATCCTTTTTGCACCAATTGACCAATACTCGTCAGATTATGTTTCAGACTAGCAACATAGAAAACATCATGAATGCCTTTTTGCTCCCCCTTTTTGGTTAGAATGTCAACAGTGCCTTTCCCCATAACATTCACTTGATTATTGTTCCCAAGAGTGATATTTAAAGTGACTGATTTGTCCAAGCTAGAAAATAACTCTAAATTTCAAGGCATGTGATTATTACAACTAGAATATAAATACCAAATATCATTTGGACTCCCTTGAACCATACTACATTCAACTGGTAATTTTGTAAAAATTGCTTTAGCGATCTTTGCACATGCAATAAACATATAGTTTTTTGTAGCAATTTTTTGGAGGATTTTGATTTTGTCTTCCTTGATCATATTGTTTCTTCCTACACTCAAAATCATAATGACCATATTTCTTGTAGTAATGACATTGAACACTTGACTTGTCTTGTCTTTGACCAGTTAGATTACTATGAGAGTGTTCATTGTTATTTCCTCTTCCACGTTGATTTGTAGGATTGCTCCTACGTCCTTTAAATGTGTTTCTTCCTCTACCCCTAGGAGTGAATCTACCTCTACCTCTTCCATGGCTTATTGAAGCCTGAGATGAGAAAGAATTCTCAATGGAGGTGTGTGATCTGTTCAACCTATATTCATTATTTATCAGGGATGCATGCAATTCATCCATTGTTAGCTGGGTTAAATCCTTAGTTTCCTCTATGACAGCAACTAAAGGATCAAACTTAGTAGGCAAAAACCTTAAAATTTTCTCAACTATCCTTGTCTCTTCTAATGTTTCCTCATGAGATTTTATCTAATTTACCAGCCCAACAACACGAGTAAAAAATAACTCCACAGACTTTGAATCTTTCGTACATATATTCTCAAATTCTCTTCTAAGTAACTAGAGTTTTGCAGATTTAGCTTTGTTCGTACCTTGATAAGTTGTCTATAGTGTATCCCATGCCTCCTTTGCTTGTGTTGCTGCTACAAATTTTGGTAGTATGATTTCATGCATTGCCTGATGTATGTAGAAGAGGGATTTTCCATCCTTCTTTCTCTCCTCTTTCAAGAGATCTTTCTCTGCCTAGGTGAGTGCATTGTAAGCTGCTTGGTCAGTTGGCTCAACATAACCATTCTCAACAATTTCCCAAACATCTTGAGACCTAAATAGAGCTTTCATGGTAAATGACCAATACTCATAATTTTTTCCTTTGAAAAGAGGGGTTTGTAGGCTGGACAAGGAAGCACCAAACATTGAGGCTATGGAAGCCATTGATGGCTGTCAAACAAGAAATAAGAGGAAACACAAAAAAAATAGACTAGGGATTTGAACCAATGGATTTGATACCAGATGTGGGTAAAGGGGTAGATGAGCAACAATAAAATAGAGCAGAAAATTCATATAACAGAGTAAATTAAGATTTGCATGCAACAATAAAAGACAAATGAAAATATAGAGAGATTGTTGTTCACTAGACACAGAAAATAGACAACAAATTTATAGACACAATCAGATTATATTTATATATTAAAAGTTGGAAAAAAATACAGAGCTTCGATGCCCTTCTTCAACCTTCCTTGTTCTTGCTAGTTTTTGTAGAGCTGTGTTGCTCTATTTTTAGCTTCTTTCCTTATGCAAAAAGTGACCACAAAAAATAATTAAAACTAAACTTTACAGTGGACAACAAAGAGTAATAAAATATTAATAAAATTACTACCCACAAAGCGTGTGAGAGTAAATAGTAGTTAATGCATAATCAAAACAGATCTCCCAAAATATTCTCCAAAAAACATTCCTTAAAAGTTGTCTTAAATGTTGGAATAGTGGAGGTGAGTTGGATGAAAACTGGCATAATCAATTAGTTGAGATTAGACATATTTCTAACATCTCTTTTTGGGTAGGCAGTTATTTTTTGCATTTTTTTGAATGGTTTACCCTGTTTGTATATATAGATATTCTAATCAAAAGATTTGTTTTCAAATGTAGCACTGAGTTACATGAAAGCAATTATTCAAGATAATTTGTTTATTTTTGAAATGTGAAGTTATATTTTGATGTTATTTTACAAAACTTTGAATTTTTAGTTTAGTGTGGTTTATTTGTCACTCTCTAATTAAGTTTTTTACTTTATATTAAGATCAATAAATTTTACCTAGGAAAGGGCAAACAAATAAAAAAATTAATTTTCGTTGCAAAAAAATGAACTCGCTAGAAATTAATTCCAAGTTTGTATTAACTATATTTTCTTAATTAATAATTTATATTAAGATCAACAAATTTTACCTAGGAAAGGGCAAACAAATAAAAATATTAATTTACGTTGCAAAAAGATGAACTCACAAGAAACTAATTCCAAGTTTGTATTAACTCTATTTTTTTAATTAATTTATTTTTAAGGCTTTTGATGACAAAAATGAATCTATAATTTTTTTTGTCTGTGGAGAAGTAGGTAATATTCTAATTAATTTGATTTATTTTATATAACTCAAATATTTGATCACAAAGATAAATCAATCAAGAATGATAACTGAGAAAAGAAAATTAGACAATGATAACTCTCGGTGTATTTTATATATATTAATATTTAATATGTGTATGCTAGTTTTATTATTTTCTGGTGACTTAGAAAATTGTGCTAAAGAGACATTAAAAAGGGTGTTACATAGTATATTTTTAAGAAAATATTTCATTAGTGGGTTTCAAATGTAATTAGTTCTTTACATGGGAGTTTTTTTGAGTTACATATACAACTTGAGTCATGGGAGTTAAATATTCTTGTATAAGAGTGGAATATCATGGATTTGGTAATGTTTTTGCATGTTGCATAGTTTTGGCCTAGAGAGATGATATTTAATAATATATAACTATCCTCTTTCATGTTGGTTGTTTCCCTTCATCATGTTTTCATGTGCATGGGATGGGAATTCCTTATGGGTGATTTATTTTACCTCCAATTTATCTATAATGTTGTGTACTGCCAACCACAACAATCTAAGCCAACATTTTTTATTATGAGAAAACTATTCAAACCCAATGGAAAATCTAGTCAAATTTGCATATAATGCTCTATAGAGGGCCTCTTATAGAAATTGATTAACCTAATCATTTATCGTCTATAGTGAAAGAAAATGAAAAAACAAACACATTTTAGTAAAAAACAAAAAAAATAATAGATATTAGACAAAAATCAAATGCACTAAATAAAAATCAAAACACAAAAAGGGAAATTGTTGGAATTTAATCCCGTTGCATTTATTCCTCCTCGGTATGATTTTCCTACAATCATTTCTTTTTCCATTCTCTCACATGTGTATAGGGTTGCTTTAGATTTGAATTTAATGCAAAATCTTCTCCTTCATATTTTCTTTGTTGGTTGTTAAATTAGCATTTAATTATAATCAATGTTTTTATTTTTCCCTCCCTTGTTGGGCTCTTCCATAGCTTATGCAAGAAGCTTTGTATTGTCTTTGCGGGGGTGAAAAAAGAACTCAAAAAGATAATTAATAGAATGTAAGAAGGGAATAAAAGAACATGAAGAAGACTGTTGTACAAACAACATGAACAATCACAAAACAAGCGACTTTTATTTTATTTTTATGGGCATAAAAGAGTAGTGGCTTTGCCATTGCACAGGCAATATTTTTGTATTAATTTTGTTACTAATATAAAGAGTTTTTGTTTTTCATCCCTTTCTCTTCCCTGTGTTTTATTTTTTATTATTGTTTTGTTTTACTCTACCTCTATCCATCACATGGTATCAGATCCAAAGGTTGCTTAAAGAAAGTTTTAAGTAGAGCTAAAGGTTTTTAGAGTAGGTCTTTAAGGAGCCAAGGTATTCTCACTATCAACAATGACAACAAGCACAAGCTTGAGAAACCCACAAATCGCATAGCTTAATGGCAAGAACTATGACTGCTAGGAAATCACCATGAGGGCATTGTTTTTCTCACAAGATTTATGGGAGTTAGTAGAGAATGGTTTTCCAAAACCATTTGATGCAACATGATATAATGCATTAAATCAAGAAGAGAAGAATTTATTGAAATATAGTAGGAAGAAGGATTCAAAAGCCCTTTTCTTTATTGTCGAAGGAGCGCATGAGAGCATTTTCCCAACAATTGATGCACCAAAAAGGTCCAAACAAGCTTGGGATATACTTCAAACAACCTATGAAGGTATGGAAAAGGTTAAAACAACAAAGCTACAAATGCTAAGAAGAGATTTTGAAATAATCTACATGTAGGATAATGAATCAGTAAAATCATTCTTCACTCAAATTATTTGACTGGTAAATCAAATTAGATCTCATGGTGATACACTAGAAGATAGGAGGGTGGTTGAAAATATTCTAAGAATTTTCCCCACAAAATTTGAGTCAATTGTTATAGTCATAGAGGAAACAAAGAACCTCTCACAGTTTTTAGTTGATGAGCTCAATGCATCTCTTATTTCACATGAACATAGGAAGAGCAAGTCATCAAATACATAATTGGAGTATGCATTCAAGTCACAAGCTTCAATCAGTCATGGTAGAGGCAGAGGAAGAAATTCTTATAGAGGTTGAAGAAGCAACCCATCAAGCTAAAGTAGAAGAGGTAGCAGTCATAACCCAACTCAAAATGCATCTCAAAATCAGCCTTAAGGCCAAAGGTATGATAAATATTAAGTCCAATGTCATTATTACAAAAATATGGACATTATTTGAATGAATGTAGAAAGAAACAATATGATTCTAGACAACAAAATGCAAATTTCACAAAAGAAAAAGAAAACCAAAAACTAGAACAAAGCAATATGTTTTTGTCATGCAATGTTGCACAACCAAATGAAAAAGATGTATGGTTTTTAGACTCAGGTTACAACAATCATATGATAGGGAATTTAGAAATGTTTTCTGGTTTGGGTGAGAGTGTAAAATCTAATGTAACATTAGGCAATGAAAATAAAGTAAAAGTCAAAGGAAAAGGGAACATCAACATTCTAACCAATAAGGGGGAGAAGAAACATAAAACTTATTTTTATTATTTTCCCAATTTAAAACAAAATTTAATAAGAATTGGGCAGCTTGTTCAAAAAGGGTATAGAGTATCTTTCAAAAATAGAGAATGCACAATTTTAGGAAAACTTCCAAGTAATCAGCTCATTGCCAAGGTTCAAATGACCAACAATAGGATGTTTCCCCTAAGGTTAAAACCAGATTTGAGTGTAGATTATGCTCAAGCAGACCACTCAATGTCTCCACAAGTGGGTAAAGAAGAAAATGCAACAATCAAACAAATAATTTTTCAAGACAAAATAAAAGATGAAAATTGGCTTTGGCATATAAGATTTGGGAATTTAAACTTTGTAGCCCTAAATTTTCTTCATAAGAAAAGCATGGTCAAGGGATTACCTATAATAGAGAAACTGTAAAGAGTATGTGAAGGTTGCATCTTAGGAAGGCAACAAAGAGAATCATTTCCAGCAGGTATGTCAATGAGAGCTAAGGAACCTTTGGAGATCATCCATTTAGAATTTTGTGGGCCAATGAAAACATCTTTAATAGGTGGTAGATTCTACTTTTTGACATTCATTGATGATTACTTAAGGAAAAAATGGGTTTAGTTTCTAAAGCATAAGAGTGAGGTGTTTGAATATTTTTGTCAATTCAAAGCTCTTGTTGAAAAACAAAGTGGTCATTACATCAAACCATTAAGAATGGATAGACATGTTGAATACATCTCAAATGACCTTCTAAGATTTTTTCAAGAAGCATGGAATTCACAAGAAATTCACAACTAGATATACACCTCAAAAAAATGGGGTAGATGAAAGGAAAAATAAAATTATCATGGAAATTGCTAGAAGCATGTTGAAAGCCAAACATTTTCCAAATGAATACTGGGATGAAGCTATATCATGTGCAACATATATAATGAATAGATTTCTAACAAAATGTGTCAAAAATATGATTCTAGAAGAAGCTTGGAGTTGAAGAAAACACAATGTTTCTCACATGAGAGTGTTTGGATGTGTTGCATATGCACATGTACCAGATGAATTGAGAAGAAAATTAGACAAAAAAGGAGAAAAAGGAATATTTGCTGGATATAGTGATGAATCAAAGGCTTACAAGTTGTATAATCCAATCAGAAAAAGGTTATAATCAGTAGAGATGTACAGTTTATAGAAGAGGAAGCATGGGATGGAAGTGTAGAAAAAATAGTCAACATATTAGCAAGCATACCACAAGAGGAAAATGAAGTTTTTATACCATAAAATACTACTTCTAATGTGATTCCTTCCACCCCCATTCAACCTCAACAAAGTGGTCCAAAAGTAACACCATCATCAAGTGTAAGGGAAGCCTCATGTATATAAGAAAACAATCCAACAAGTGCACAAAAAACACTATCTACAACAAGAATTTCTAGTGCAAGACCAACAAATCCACATTCCACGGGTTCTACATCAAGTGACATGTCAAATACTACATTGGAAAGCTTAAGAGGACAGGGTAAGTGCACCAAGATGGTTCCCAAAGAGGGGACTTAAGTGGACAAATTTTTTCTAAAATCTGGAAATACTGACCTTGGATGTGAAATTGAGGATTCTTAGACTCAAAATTTTGAGATGGAACAAAAATTAGGATTTAAGTGCTCCGATTCTACTTTCTAAAATACTAATTTATTTTGAAAATGGTTGAGATTAAGGGGTTCAAATGAGAGAAGTACACAAATTGGTATTGTTTTTGTCAGAAAAACATAACATAGCAACTCTTGTACGACCCTCGTACGGTGAACTTTTTATTATTATTTTGAAAATCGTAATGGTCAGAAGTTAGCTAACAGTATGTAGTTGATGCACGATTTTTCTGATAATTTTTTAATGAATATTTGATTTTTTACTAATTTGTGAAGTGGACATATCTTGAAAATAGAATTTTGGTTGTGCTACCCCTACAAATTTTGGAGACTAATTGATTTGTTTTTTTTTAATTTTTTAATTTTGTAGAATGGAGTCTAGTTTCTAAAAATGTAATTTATTTGAAAAATTGATGAACGGTTAATTTATAATGAAAAAAATACCAAACACTACTTTTGGCAAATAAAAGACATACAGATAAAATAAATTATGGATGAAAGACTTAACATTTTCAGAAAGTGAAAAAAATTACATCGTTGGATAGCTAAGAGATAACCCAACATTACCCATGTGTTCGATTTTTTTGATATTGAACCACGTGCAATCCTGACGGTGAGCACGAACTTGATTATGAGAAATATGGTGGATTTTTTAAAAACATGTCTCTGGTCATTGGGAATGCCATCCAAGCCTTTGGGTTGGTATACCAGGGTAAATACCAAGCCTAAGGCTCGGGAATTCCCAAAGCAAGATATAACGGGAGCATGTTATAACGCGCTCGTGTTATATCTCACTTTTGACATGGTTTTTTCTTCTACGAGGAACATGTCTACTAGCACATAACGTGAGTGCGTTATAATGCGATCGTGTTATGTCTTACTTTATGTTAAATGCCAATATATTAATGTATGCTGATATATTTTTATGTACATGTATGTCATGTATATATGTATGCTTGTAAGGATGTAATATTTTATATGTACATATGTATTATGCTTGTATGTATGCATTTATGTATGTCTTTAGACGAAGGGAGAATTTAGAGAGAGTCTAGAGAGATAGAGAGGGGGTCGAAGTGAGAGTTTAAGAGAGAGGGAGTGGGAGAGAAGGGGTTGGATTGAGGGGGACTTAGCTAGGTAGGATGGGAGGGATAGAGGGAGGAAGAGAGAGAGGGGGGGTGGGAGAGAGAGAATTGAGGGAGAGGGAGAGAGAGAGAGGGGGTGGGAGAGAGAGAATTGAGGGAGAGAGAGAGAGAGGGGGAGAGAGAGAGAGACAAAGATAAAGAGAGAGTTAGAGCTACATGTCCATCTCTCTCTCCTTCCCTCTACAATATCTATCTCCCTCCCTCCTTCCCTCTCTACATTTTTCTATCTCTCATCCCTCTCCTTTAATCTCTATGTATCTCTCTCTACTCTCTATACCTACCTATCCCTCCCTCCCTCCCTCTCCTCTCTTTCTCTCTCTTTGCTTCCCTCACTCTCTCCTCCCCTCTCTACTCTCTATCTTGCCATTCTCTCTCTCCTTCCCTCTCTAGTTCTCTTTATCTCACTTCTCTCTCCTTCCCTCCCCCCCTCTCTAATTTTCTCTATCTCCCTCTCTCTCTCCTTCCCTTTCTACTTCTCTTTATCTCACCTCTCTTTCTCCCCCCCTCTCTCTCCCTCTCTCTTCCTTTCACCCACCTTTTCTCTCTACTTCTCTCTATCTAACCTATCCCTCTATACATCTCTCTCTCTCTCCCCACCCTCCTTCCATCTCAATCTCTCCACCTTCCCCCTTATCTCTCTAATTTTAAGCTCCATCACACATCTCTATCACTTATCTCACTTCTCTCTTTTCCCTTCCCTCTCTACTCTCTTTCTCTCTATCTCACCCCTCTCTCCCTACCTATTCCTCCCTCCTCTCTCTTATCTCTCTCACCTCTCTCTCCCCATCCCTACCTCTTCCTCCATCTCCTTCCCTCTATTTTTCTCTTTATCTCCTCCTCCCTCTATCTACCTAGACCTCTCTCTATTTTTGTCTCACCTCTCTCTCCATCCCTACCTCTCCCTATATCTCTCCTTTCATATCTAATTCTCTCTACCTAGTTGTCCCTCTATACCTATTTCTCTCTCCCTCCTTGCCTTCTCTCTCTCAATATCTCCACCTTCTTTCCCTCTCTAATTCTCTCTCTATCTCTCTACTCTCTCTATCTCTCCCTTCCTCCCCCTCTTTTTATCTCTCCTCTCTCCCTCCCCCTCTTTCTATATCTATTT
>CM021105.1:26540632-26611041 GCA_007115665.2 Sequoiadendron giganteum | reverse complement strand
ATTTAAGTACCAGTCACAGATCCATTCAAAATATGTAAGTTCATAACTTCTGTTTAAATTGTACATTCGAAAAAAATCAAAATTCATTATTCTAATTTGTAATTACAATTCAATTGTCAATATCAATTTAATCAATATAAAATATTTTGATGGAAATTCATATTTTAAAATCATTTAAACCTAGTTTATATTTTAAATTGTGATTCGACAATTCAAAATGTACATGATTTTTGAAACTTAAACCATCATGATTAAATTACAAAAAAAGCTAGTAATGACACACAAAATGATTGTAAAAACTTGTGACAAATATGACAAAACTAAAATCTATTTTATGAAGACAAATATGCAAGGAGAAGGTGGTTGTTGACCAAATGAAACACAAAAGTAAAGCATGACAATGTGCAAAATATGACAACTATGACAAGTGAATGTGACCAATGACTAGAAGGGATTCCAGAAACATAATGGTGACTCAGCTAAACTCATCAAGGGTCCCCAATTTGCCAAAATAGTGGCATGTTGTAAAGCAAAGCACCATGAAGCATGGGTCAATGTACACATAAATTTTGATTAACACATGCACTTTCTAAGGACTTGGACAAGATTTTTCTTTGATTAATCATACTTTTAACTTGTGCAAATGATTAAGATTAAATATATAATTTTACTGTACTACTAATGTGAGAGAAAAAAGGAAATAAATAAGTAGATTTACTTTTTATTTTATTTTTTTGAGTGATCATGATGGACATAGATAGATAAATATTGAATTTATTTATTTAAGGTTGAAATAAGAGGAATGATTTATTAATTAAATAAATAGTCTTAATTTATTCAATTGATAGTAGAAGTAAAGTTAGAATAAATAATTAACATTATTTAGTTAATGTTGGAAAACAAATTAGGATAATTCATTAACTAAATTTAATTTATTTAATTATTTTAGAAGTAAGGATGTGAAGTGAATTGATGGCACTAGAAATTTTAGGGGGTGGTTTTAGGAGGCTACATAAGTAAATCCATAGACACTTGCATAATATCAAGCAACATTGTCTCATTGCAATATGTCTTCTGGATAAAACAACCAAAGATATAAACTATCCTTGTTAGGATGCATCTACATAGTAGATCCTATGTAAAAGAATGAAAGGTACAAGAAGTAGAGTTCCAATATTACTTTCCAATTTCAAATAGTTTCTATGGTATAACAAAGCTTATTTTAATCATCCATGGGTGGAGAAGATGATCTAGAAGAGGAGAAAATGAAGGAGATGCAAAAGAGTGATAATAATATAAAGAAGAAGGATGAAAAATAAAAAATATCAATAGGTAGAATGCAAGAGGCTAAACCTTTATAAATTCCACTATAAGTTTCTCTCCTCTTATTAACTCTATTCATATTCCGCCTTCCCCTCATAAAAAAATTTCCCGTTACATTCTTCTCTTTTTCATAGGGATTCTTCTACACTACCACTCAAGATTGCTTATAGCCTTCATTCACATGCCCCCCCCTCAATAATTTTAATTTCCCCCTTAATATTTTTTAAGACAAAAAAATGAACAAAGGATATGACATACAATTTCAAATACAATAATGAAACCTTTCACCTTGTTCAATCCTTCCTCCTTGGATTGAGCTTGAAGAAGAGTTGCACCCAACACTCTCTTGATGTTCTCCTTTTACGTGTTTATGGGATTTGGTTTTTTTATCAAACCAATAACATGATGATAGTATTGATAGGATGATAGATCAAATGGATAGCATGAGACTAAGCTCATGGAAGATTAGATAGGCTATGAAAAAAGTAAATAGAAAATTTGGAAACATAATAATAGGATGGGAGAAGATATCAAAATAGAATGAGAGGCCTCTAATTTTAAAAAAAATCATGAGGAAAACCAAGGGCCAAGATGCATTGGTTGGTGGATGGCCAATATTGAATGAGGATTAAGGTTTGGATTAAAGTTGTAGTCATATAACAAGTGTCATATGAGAAATAAGGGCTAGGTCTAGGGTGTGCATTAGAGAAACATCCTTATGTGAATGGTTGATATTTGGAGATGTAGTATGAAATAGATGGATGAGATGAAAATTTAGTTTGAATTTTTCTTAAGTTTCTAGACTCAGTGAATCTAGACAAGGTCTTAGTTAGTCACATGTGAGAGAGACACGTGTCACATGATGGAAAGTTTAGATTGTGATCCATGTGAATGAATCTAATAGCTAGGATCAAATGGACAAGGATTAAGAGATAAAGTGGAATTAAATATTGGAGGAAAAGGTGGAGAGGATTAATTAGCCTAAATTAGTTATGTAATTGAGAATTAATTAATTAATTTAGTTGGAGGATTTTGGGGATAAGACTAGACTTAATTAAATAAATATAGATTTATTTAAATAATTTAGAGGATAAGTGTGATGGGATAAATTAATTAAATAATTAATTAATTAATTGATAGGAAAAGGTGGGATGAAGATAATGGGTAAATTAATTAAATAAAAATAAGTATTTATTTAATTAATAGATTAGGATAGGCTAAAATTAGGTGTGGTTGGGTAAGGCTAGATTTTAGATGTCTACATTTTCCCCTCTTTGAGATGACATTGTAACTAAGATTTCAATAAAATTATGTTCGCAAGAGAAAAATATAATACAAATATTAGATAATAATTGAGCATATTAAATCACTTTGAGGGGGAAAACCTCCAAATATCACATGGAAAAATAATTGATAATATGATTATCATAAACTAACCATTAAATCCTATTCATACCCTAACTATGTGTTGGATGCCATCCATGCGAAATTAATTTTCTAAAATAAATAATAAATACCATAAAAAATAGTCACCACTTGTAGCGTAGTTGGTTGGGGCTTGGTGTTTGCTCCCTCACGGTCTAGGTTCAATTCCCACTTTGTAGTGTGAATGGCTAATGGGGTTAGTTTTGTTTCAAAGTGTGCTAGTGGCCTACTTTGTTGATTGGGGGTATAGGATTGGACTTAATAAAAAAATATTTTGAAAAGTAATAGAAATTATTAATTAAAAAATAAATATAGATAAATATTAAACTTATAATATATTTCCTATTTTAATTAATAATATATGTAAGAAGCTATATGATTTTATATTAGTAAACTATAGTATTTATAAAAAAATAAAATTGATAGGTAAATAGCTAGTAAGGTCGGCACCTTATATTAACGATCAAAAAATATTGCATTTACATTCTTCCTTTCAGCATAGTTTTTTCAAATAGTTTTTGAAACACAACAGGCATATTCAGAAAACATACTACTACTTGCTTCCTACTACCTAACTTATATCATCCTAATTATTTATATAAAATAGGCAAATACACTATTTTTCTGACTAGTTTTCATGGCCGCTTGGGCCTTCTTCCTCTCAGTTTCCAAGGTCCTCGCAGGCTAGTGAATAGGGGGCTGGTTGCATCACATCTTGTGCCCTTGGCCACCTCTTCCTTCCGCATCTGATTTTCCTGAGCAGAGCGAGATTTAATTGGGCATTCCAGTTTGTATTTCCTGTGGGTTGGACCTCTTGCAATATCTTCCACATCTCGTTTGTCTTCTTCTACCTAGTCCTCCCCACAGTCTGGAAGTATTGGAGGAACTAGACCGTTGTCTGCTTCTTCATCGCTCTCCACTTCAAATCCTTCTCTCACCATATAATTTCCCAAGGCTTCTTTGGACATTGGTTTTGTGAGCTCGACCGCGCACAGGAGGAAGTTGAGGTTTTTGTCTATGTCCACGCTTCGCTCCGCCAATTCCTTCGATTCTACCGTTGTCACGATAGGGAATTTTGGTACTAGCCTTCCCTTACTCCTTTTTAGCAGGTAATAATGGTGTGGCATGGGTATTTTCCCATGCTCATCAAAGTTCTCCAAGACTACATCTATTTCCCCCATAAAGGTGTGCTTGAAGACACATTGGCAGAGATTCTTGACCCTGGCTTTCGTCATACCCCTATGGAGAGCTATGGCCAAGAACATTTCAGGTATGTTTGTATTAAGACAATGCTTGTGAAGTATTTATAAATATTACATATATAATATTGTAAATATTATAATATTATACTAAAATTATTTAAATATATAAAATTTAGTTTTATTTCATAATACTAAATTAAGAATATTATAAAAAATATATTTTATAATAAATAAATAAATGTCATTTTTTGAAAAATAATAGAAAATATAAATTATAACTATTTAGATTATATAAAATATTATATATAATAATAATATAATTCAGGGTGAGGTCTTATGGGGGGCTTGGGGATCTATTTTGAACGAGCAATGGATTCCATGAACCAAAAATTAAAATGATATATAAATTAGAATTTTTTCCTCAACAATAACAACCCCTACTTTTTACATCAAAAACTTAAGTGGGTGCCAAAGGGGTGGGGCCACCAATTACCCACCAACTTAGGCTTTTTCTGCCACTTGTGAATTATATAAAGTTTTAAAATTCTCACCTGTTAACACTCAACAATTTTCATAAAACTAGGGGTTAATCACCCAATGCTTGTACCTAATCAAGGAATAATAACATTTACCTAAAATATGTTATCCATATGGTAGTTGAATTATCCACTCTCTCCCATGTGACCAAGGAGATCATCTGAAATGAACACTTTTCCATTGTACATGACCACATGACGAAGAGACACAACCATTATACAAGAGAGTAGTTTCATACTACCAAACATGATCTCTAGGTCACAACTATGTAACATGCAAAAAAAAACCAATTCCAATATATTTCAACTTAAGCATCAAATATCCAACATTATTTACATTCTTATATAAGAATATTTAACTTCCACTACTCAATTTGGTATATATAACTCCAAAAAAACTCCCTTGTAAAGTATAATTACATCTTACACCCATTAATAAAGTATATTCTAACAAATGTATTATGTAATCCCTTTGATAAATCATAGGTTTAGGGTTTTTGTTTAATTAGGTTAGATTTCTATTAAGGTTGGGGTTATAGATAAGAGCTATAAGTTTAAATTGGTGTTAGAGTTAGGTTTAAAGTTAAGAATATAATTCAATTAGGGTTCTAGGATAAATCATAGGGTTAGCATTAGGGTGAAGGTTGGGGTTAGGGTTAAGGTTAATAGGGTTTAGGGTTCTAAAATAAAGTATGAGGTCAGCATTAGGGTCAAGGTTCAATTAGAGTTTGGGTTATAGTAAGGGTTATGGTTCAAGTTCAATTATGGTTGAATTTTAATAGGTTTAATGTTAGGGTTAGGGTTCTAAGATAAATCCAAAGTTTAGGTTTTGCTTTCAATTAGATTAGATATCTATTACAGTTAGGGTTAAGGGTAGGAACTTTAAAAGTTAAGATTAAGGTTAGGGTTGGAGTAAGGATTATGGTTAGGGTTAGGGATTAATTAATTTTAGATTTAGTGTTTGATTAGGGTTAAAATTCAATTATGGTTAGGGTTAGTGTTCAATCGATGTTCAATTAAGCTTAGGGTTCTAGGATAGATTTTGGGGTTAGAGTTAGGGTTGGGATTGGAATTCAACTAGGATTAAGATCAAGGCTAAAATTATGATAAATTTTAACATTCAATTTATATTTAATTGGATTTTAATAATAACCCTAATTCTATCTCGAATCATAATACTCACCCTAATCCTAACCTTAACCTTAACCCTAACCTTAACCCTAACCGTAATTATAACAATAATATTAAATTTAACCCTAATCCTAACTCTAATTATATCTCTAACTACAACTCTAACCCTAAGCCTATCCTTCAATATAACCCTAACCCTAACCTTAACCTTAACCTTAACATTAACAATAATTCTAACTCTAAACCTAACCCTGATTTTATCTCTAACTATAATTGACTTATAACCCTAACCTTGATTTTATCTCTAACTATAACCCTAACCCTAATCCTAAACCTAAACCAAACCCTAACCATTACCTTAGCCTTAATCCTAAACAAACCTAATTCTATATCTAACTATAATAGTAACCCTAACTCTAATTATAACCGTAACCCTAATGCTAATCCTAACCCTAATTCTAATGCTAGCCTTTACCTTAACCCTAACCCTAATTTCCTAATGCTAACCATAACCCTCATTCTATTCATAATTGTAACCTTGAACATAACCTTATCCTCGATCCTAACCATAACCCTACCCTAATTTTATCTTTAAACCTAATCTAAACCCTAATCTTGATTCTAACCCTACTCCTAATCCTAATTTTATGTTTAACTCTAATTGTATCCTAAATCTTAATCCTAACCCTAATAATATTTTCTTCCATATCGCATTGTGAATGCTACTATATTTTTTTAATAATATATATGAAAAAAACTAAGAGCTATCCTTCTCGAGGAACCTATCCACTTTTATGTGATAAATTGGTTAAAAAATATGTGCCTCGAGAAGGATATCTCTTTGTGTTTTTTATATATTATTAAATATATATATGCTAGTATAGATCATCCAAAATGAAGACTCTTTCATTACAAATGACCACATGACGAAAAAACATAACCATCATGCAAGAGAGTAGGTCAATACTACCAAACATGATCTCTAGGTCACAACTATGTAACACATAAAAACAAGACCAATTCCAAGATATTTCAACTTAAGCATCAACTATACAACATTATTTACATTCTTATATAAGAACATTTAACATCCACCACTCAATTTGATATATATCTCCAAAAAAATTCCTTGTAAAGCATAATTACTATGGTTTCTTGAATTCCGTGAATGTTAGTAATCTGACAAAACTAACATGACAGAAACAAACAACCTTATGAAATAATACTCCATGATTCAAAATGAAAACAAATGACAGTAATCATCAAAGCACATAAAAAATGAAATATACCAATTCCATAGTGGATTGGTGATATCCTTTGTGTAGAAGGTAGCCCTTTCCCAATCCTTAACAAGCCAAATGAGATGCAAAGTGAACTCAAGTTGCCTATAGTGATAGTGCTCAAATTGTAGATGAAAATTGAGAGAAAAGGCATTGAATTTATAGGAGAGATTGAGAGAGGAGAGGCCAAGATTGAGAAATCTGGGACTAAAACCCAAAAAATAGGAGAGAGCCACTTGTCACAATTTGATTGGACCATGATTGTGCATGTTTTGGCCAATGTGCCCATTTCAAATTTGAAAATGGCAATAAATGCATGTAGTTGAAAGATTTGGGGGGGAAATTTGCTTGGCCAAATAAGTCAAATAGGGGAGTTAATGAGGGCATATTCCTTGGGAATATGTCTTGTGAGGAAAATAGGTGTTTTAATAAATCAAACTAATTGATTTATTGTGCAAGTGGATGGGACATGGGTTAGGCTTAGCATTAATCAAGGATTTGACTAATTAAGCTAGTGATTAGGTGGTGTGACATTTGATTTGCATTTTTGTATTTTTTTTAAATCAAATGAGAGTAAAATGAATATTAGTCTTTTAATTAAATACATGTGATTTAATCAAATCAAGAAACTTTAGGAGATAATTAAATAATTTGATTTATTTAAATAAAGAGATAAGCTTAATGAATTAATTAAATTGGTTTATTTAATTAATAGATGAAATAATGTTGAATGAAGCATGATTAGATGCATGAGTAAATTTTGCATGCCTACATTTTGCCCCTCTTTGAAGCAATGTATTCATTGTGTTGGTTCAAAGAATGATCACTCTAACATCAAAATTAAAAAAAAATCTGATTTTTTTTCCGATGCCCCGACAAGAAGAAGTACGTTAGTACATTGCCCCCATGAGAGATCGAGCGAAAATATTCGATTTGAGGTCGATCTCGTGACAAAAAGGTTCAAAATTGATGTATGGATGGCTATCACCAACTGATCTATATGATAATGATGATGTGAATGAGATGTTTGAAAGATGCTTAGAATAAAAATCTATATAATTTTTAAAAACTTAGATGATTATGCAAATTAGATTTTTGGAAGATGCTTAGAATAAAAAATCTATATTATTTTAAACATCTCAAATTATTATGCAATGCATGTGAGATGGATGAGATGGATGATGTTGTCCTATGATAATATGGCATGATTATGCAGGATGCAAGATGGATGCCTTGTTAGCATGAAATAGGATAGAAGAATAATGGACACATTAAAAAATGAAAGAGAATAGAAGAATGAGAGGGATCAACCCCTAAATCCAAGAAGATTCAGAAGTTCAAAAATTCCACTAGTCATCAAGACTTTATTGGATATGATGATGATGTATTGCTTATCCAAGGATGGGAGAGATAAAGAGCATAACCTTCTTTAGGTTTGATAACACACGTAGGTGTGATGCATCAAGGTATGAAGAACCAGGATGGTGTTGCACCTAGTGTGATGGACTTTGACTCGTCAAACAGATAGGAGTACTCTCGTTCACACTTGACAAACAAAACCTTGTTCAAAATTCAATTTAGATATTCTAGACATCTCGGGCCAAAACATAAAAAGGCAAGCCATTTTATGTGGTCAACAAGACGCCTAAAACATCCTTCCTACAAACAAAACAAAGTGTGCATGACGAAGTTATTTTACAAGAATATCCAACAAGCACAACAGATAAAAAGATAATGATCATTGCCCCATTCCTCTCTCTAAACCTATTTTGTTTAGGCATCATTGAGAGGTCCTTGAAATGAGCGCAAAATAAGATAAGTCTAAAAAGACCAAGATAAAGTAAACAAACAAGCTAATGTTCTTCGTACCTCTAGCCAAGACTAAGCTATGGTGATACCTGATGTTGATGTGCATCACCGAAAGGTTGCATTCCTTGGACATGTTGTGATCAGGGTTTTAATGAGATTGATTGGATGATAAGCTATTGATACTTCGAGTTGACCAACTTGCTGACTCACTAATCTAGACTTGAGACTTTGACGATTAGGTGTTCACTTTTGAACCTGCTAGACTTGCTTCTAATTGCTTCACCAAAGGATGAAGGCGACGATTGATTTATTATGAGCCATTGATTATTGCGGGTGAAAGCGAGATGAGACGGGTGCACCATTTTGGGTTTTTCAGATGTTTTGAGGCTGATTTTTGGAATTTTGAAATGTTTTACAAATTTTTTTGGCATTTCAATATTTATGACGAAGAGACTGACTTAAAGACCTATCCTAGGGGTCTCGGGAGCTGATCCATAGATTAGCCTTGCCTACGTTATACATGTAGAGACCACTTAGTTTGACTAATGACAAACTTGACTCGATGAAAAAATAGATGAGCAAATGGATTGCCAATGCGACAAACACCTAAAGGACTGAACTAAAATGTGAATAGATGGGTAAACGGATCAAGCCAATGCGACGGATGCCTAAAGGACTGACCTAAAATGTCTCAAGGGATGATCAAAGATCAACCTTGCCTACGGTCAAGCTCAAAGACAACATAGTTCTGCTAACGACTCTATTTTCTTTTTTTTTGGATTTTGACATGTTTTGGATTTTTTATTTTTTGAATGTTTTTGAATGTTTGATGAATTTTCTATATTTTTTTGGAATTTAGGAAGATTGCGAGAATATACATGAATCTGATCCAATGCAATTACAGGAACATGGCCCCAGCGTGATGTGATAGACTACTTCGATAAAGGCAAGACAAACTGACCTTAGGAATATGTCAAGTAGTACTATGGTGGAATATGATACGAGCACAAGATCAGGCTATGGTACAAATATGAATGGATGGATCGAAGGAAGATTAATGACATGTGATGGGATGAAATGAGTGATTCATGCAAATCCTGGTGGATAGAGAGTGCTTTATTTACACTTGGTGCCTGTTTTTCAGGTTTTCACTAAGGTACTTGTCCAAAGTGCCACCGCAATGGTTTTCACTAGAGGATGATTTTTTTCTTTTCTTTTTTCAATCCTTTTTCTGATTTTTCTGGATTTTTTTTTTTTATTATTTTTTTGTTGTCACCAAGACACCTATTTACAAGGTTTTCATCAAGGTAACCATTTTTTTAGGACATTTTCTGATTTTTTTGTATTTTTTGGTTTTACACCTTGCAAGATTTTAAGCATAAATTTTTTTGAGATGACAGTTGTTCATGGGCTCCTATAGAGGCTCCAACTCTAGTGTTGACAACTGATATGCCCCTAATTTATAGCTTATTGTGATGAGGAATGGTCCCAACCCGTTGGGCTCAAATTTTCCTTTGCTATTTGGGTTGTGTACATTCTTCTAATTCTATTTTAGCACAAGTTCACCAACTTGGAAGGTGTGTCGCCTGATCTTCTTGTTGTAGTTGTGCTTTAGGCAATTCTGATAGACTTGTAGATGATTGAGGGCATCCATGCATCATTCATCTAATAACTTCAGCTCGTTTAACCTTGAAACCTGATATTCCTCATCTGTGATGAGGTTTTGTAATGATATTCTTAGTGATGGGAGCTCGATTTTGATTGGGAGGATGGCTTCTTATCTGTAGACCAGGGAGAATGGGGTGGTGCCTTTTGGTGTGTGGATGCTAGTGTGGTAGGCCCATAAGGTGAGATTTAGCTGCAGATGTCGGTCACGACCAGAGTCATTAATTATTTTCTTAAGGATTTTCAAAATGGTTTTGTTGGTAGCTTTTGCTTGGCCATTGCCTTGCGAGTAATATGGAGTGGAAAATCAATGTTGGATATTGAATTTGTGGCAAAGGTCACACACATCTTGATTCTTGAAAGGTGTCCCATTATCAAAGATAATGCATTGGGGGACACCATATCGACAAATGAGATAGTTTAGGATGAACTTGGATATTTGCTTTCCAATTATGTAGGTCATTAGAATTGCTTTGACCCACTTTGTGAAATACTTTGTGGCGGTGATGATGAATTTATGGCTGTCGGATGAGGTGAGTGTGATTTTTTCGATGAGATTGAGCCCCCACTATGAAAAGGGCCATGGTGTAATAATAGGATGCAATTCTTGAGCTAGTGCATGGATAAGGTCTCCATGTTGTTGGCACTATATACACTTTCTGACAAAGTCATGTGTCTCTCTTTCCATTGTCGGCCAGTAGTACCCAGTTCCTAGCAACTTCTTGGCCAAGGTCATACCACTCGAGTGTGACCGCAAATGCCATTGTGAACCTTAGTTAGAGTAGTCAAGGCCTCTTCAGGATTTAGGCAACACAAAAGGGTTCCCTCAATGTTCCTACGATAGAGGATTTCTCCTAGGATGACAAAACGGGTGGACTTTTTGAGAAAGGCTCGTTTGAGGTTTGGGGTTATGTCATCTAGAAGGACTCCTATTCTTAGGTAGGTATAGATGTACTGATACCAGGGATAACCGAGACCAATGATTTTTCACACATATTCATACTCTGGTACCTCGAAAGTCGGTACGAGAAGCGGCTCTACCAAGAATTCATGTTTTAGGATATTGTGAGGGATATCCAGTAAGAATCCAATTGTTGCCATCGCGTTAGCTGCTCTATTGTTAGCTCTTGGTATCTGCTCAAAGGTGATATCAATGAATTATTCCTTGAGGCTTTCTATTAACTTCGTGTATGGTGTGAGCTTATCATCCTTAGTTTGGTACTCATCATTGACTTGGTTGATAATGAGTTGTGAATTGCTGAAGAGTTTTAGTGCCATGATCTGCCACTGTGCTGCAATCTTGAGATCTATGGTTAAAGCCTCATACTCCGCAATGTTATTAGTGCAGGGAAATGCCAATTTGTAGGATCTAGGAATATAATTCCTCTATGGGGTGATGGAGAAAACATCGGCTCCTGATCCATGTTGTGTGTATGATCCATTGAATTAGAGTTTCCAATGATCGGCTATGCTAAGATTAAAGATGGACTCATCTAGAAATTCTGATATGAGTGGATTCTCTGAATAGATTGCAGCCTCTGCCAGTTGGTCTGCAATGACTTGTCCTTTGATTTCTTTTTACTCCACATATTCAATGTCATGTTCTGATAGTATCATGACCCACTTAGCCATTCTTCTTGTAAGCATTGCCTTTGACAGTAGATACTTTAGGGGATCAATCTTGGTGATCAGCTTGATCTGATGAGCTAGCATGTAGTGTCTGAACTTTTAGGCTGCAAACACAACTGCTAGGAAAGCTTTTTCTATTGGTGTGCAATTGATATCATGCCCTACCATTGTTCTATTGATGTAATAGATGGCCTGCTCTGTCCCATTTTCATCATGTTGAGCTAAAAGAGCACCAAGGGTTGTTGATACGAGATGCATAAAATAAGTGGTTTTCTTGTAATAGGTGGCATTAATACTAGTGGTGTGAGTAGATATTCCTTAATTTTGCTAAATTCTTGTTCACACTTTTCATCCCACTTGTATTCTACTCCCTTGTGGATCAGATGTGAATATGCAATCTGTTTATTTGCCAATTGTGCTATGAACCTCTGAATGGATTGGAGTCTGCCTTGCAAGCCTCTAAGTTGTTTCAATGTCCTTGGTGCCTCCATGTCAAGAATTACTTTGACCTTTGCGGGATCCACCTTTATTCCCCTCATCGACACTATGTGTCCCAAAAGTTTACTTGATCCTACCCCAAAGACACATTTCTTGGGGTTCAACCTGACCTTATATTTTTCCAATCTATCAAAAATAGAGCTCAAGGTTGCTATGTGGTCTTGTCTTTTTTTGGATTTTTCCTATATGTCATCTACATAGTCTTCCACTTTTTTATGGATCATGTCATGGAAAATCAATGTCATGGCTCTTTGGTATGTTGAACCTGCATTTTTCAACCCAAATGGCATCATGTTCCAGCAGTAGGTGCCCCACGGACATGTGAATGTTGTTTTATGTTGGTCCTCTTTTGTGATCATTATCTAGTTATACCCTGAGAATCCATCCATCAGTGATAGCATCTCATGTCCGATTGTCATGTCCACTATCATATCAATGTTAGGTAGTGTAAAATCATCCTTGGGACATTCTTTGTTGAGGTCTCTAAAGTTAGTGCCGATAAGGATGCCCCCATTTGGTTTTGAAATTGGTACAAGATTGGATACCCATTCTGGATAATCAATTGGGCATATGAAGCCGACATCCAGGATTTTTTGCAATTCCACCTTGACTAGCAAGGCAATTTGAGGATGCATTTTTCTTAATTTATGTCTAACTAGCTTTGCTCCTGGGTAAATAGCCAAGTGATGAACAAAGACATCCGGATCGAGACCCGGCATATCGGCATAAGTCCATGCAAAGTTCACCTTTCTTTCCTTTAGAAATGTAGCCAATAGTTCTTGTTCTTCTGTCAGAAGTGACTATGTATAGAAGGTGATCTGTGGTGTTTCCTTTGTTCCTAGATTAACAGGATTACACTATTCTACCAAGGCTGTCAATTTCTCTTGATGTAGTGCAATAGAGGGGAGATTGAATCCTTCATCCTCTGGCGCCTCTAAGAGGTTTTCACCATTGAATGTGTCCTTTATTTTTACTATTTTGTGGTTAGAGAGTGCCATAGTATGGTTTTCACTCGATAACTCCAAGATTATTCTCATTTTGTTTCTTTTGAAACTGAAGGACTCAATCATCTCCCCATAATATGCCTCAGTGTCCAATTTGATTTCGAACCTAGATTTGTGATCTTTGCATGGTATTCTATCCCTAAGTTCCATGAATTCTGAGAGAGCCTCATTTTTTTCAAATGAGTCTAGAACCGGTGGTCCTTGTCGGTCATAGTCGATGATTTGAGGGTATACTAAGTTTATTTTATGGGTTTGCTGGTTTGAATCAGTGGGTGAGGCACTAATCATAAGTAAGGAAAAATTATCAAAGAGCATGGGAAGGCCTGTTATGGTATCCTCATCATCACTACTGGAGCAGATATCAATTACATCAAAAGTGAAACTATCTAAGGGGAGGCCTGTGCATACGGGTAGTTGAAGAGAGGTTGTTGATAACTGAGGGGAACAACTAACTTCTCTACCATGGGTACCTCTACCACGTACGGTTATACTCAGACGGGTATATTTGAGGCCATGATTTCTCATTCGTCTCTCCATAATTATGGATTCTAGTTGTCCATCATTGTTTCTCCCAAGGCTTTCATTTCTATTGTAGCTCATACCAAGCATCATTTGCAACCCTCTGTTAGCCTCATCCATGGGTACGGTGGGGGTGGGTCTTTCATCATGGTATAGCATGTTTGATATGTCTCCCTCATCTACATTTTCCTAACTTAGATACCCCCAATGGTGGAATCCAAAAGGATCTGCCCTAACAGTGCAGACAGGTGTTTCAACTGGCTGAGGTTTCCCATGCGACCTAGGAGATTGTGGTAACTCTCTTACAAAAAACACATTCTTCTTCATTTTGTAGTCTCTGCATCCATTGTCCTAGATCATGAGTTTGATTTCGGATATGTTGGGGATGGAGGGTGTCTTTGTTATTGAAGCGGAGGCGAGGTTGGATGGGTCTATGTATGAAGTGGATGGACCTTCATCATTTTTTGGGACTTGGGGGATTTTATAAAACTTGGCTTCCAATTTTTTGCAATAGGCAAATAGTTCTAGATCACCATGTATCGTGATACCCTCATTTTGGTACAGGAATTTGACACATTGATGAAATTTCAAGGCAACCGCCTTCATTCCATGGATCCATGGGTGTCCCAAGAGGATATTGTATGGTAGGTCAAGATCAAGAACTTGACAAGTGCTTTCCATGGCAGTTGACCCCACTTGGATTGTAATTCTAATAGTGCCTTGAGACATTGTTTCTTGATCATCATATGCTCTTGTGGTGATTATTTCTTTCTTATTAATGGAATCCTCAGAGAGTCCCAAGTTCTTTATGATTTTGAGCAAACAGATGTTGAGGCTTGTGCCTCCATCCACTAGGACCCTTTTGACTTTCTTTTTATGAATCAGCACTTGAAGGTGAAGTGCACGATTGTGAGATGGTTGGGTGGGGAAGTCTTGATTAGAGAATGTGACGAGATTTGGGGTAATGATGTTACCAACCATAGCCTAAAATTGATCTGTATCAAGGGTGGCGGAGACAGTGGACACAACTAATGCTTCATCAAGGATTTTTCTATGGGCAGCAGAGATTTTCAATAATTCCATGATGGAGATTTGGGCGGGGGTTCTCTTTAGCTGGTCGATAACATTATAATCATAAGGAATGACTCTTGTATTTGAAATGGGGGTCTTAGATGGTTGTGAGGCCCCAACAATAGTAACCTTTCCGCTATGTGTGGTGACTCCATAATCAATTTTTTCTCCTCTGACACTAATGATAGTGACCATCTCGTCTACGCATGCGACGATCTCTTCATATACAATGTTAGCACCGGCATAATTTTTCTTCCCTTTGTTGTTCCTTTGGTTAGTTCCTTGATTATGATTCATCATCAGATTCGTGTATATCTTCAAATGTTGATTATCAGCTGGTTTTTTGACATTTATTATCTTGTCCTCAATGAGATCTTGGATACTATTCTTCAACTTCATACAGTTGGCAATCGTGTGTCCCTTGAGTTTATGATAATCACACAGGAGATTTTTGTTGTACCAAGGTGGCTTCACCTGGGGTTCATTGTAGTTATCATGAGTGGGGACCTTGATGATGTTCTCATTGACCAAATTTTTCATGATGTTCCTCCTTGATTATTAAGATTGTTGATCTGGTTTTGGGGTGGTTGTTGGTTTACCACATTTGTTTTCATTTTATTCTAGTTTTTGTTCTATGGTTGGCGATGGTGTGATTGATTACTTTTCTTGGGAGCACTGATCTCCACCTTGGTATCCACTATGCCATCATTTGTGACATTTCGATTATTCTCCCATGTGTGAGATTTGTCATTGAAACTGGTGGATGGGTGATTGTCCTGATGTTCAGAATAAGTGGGCATGTCCCCTTGTGTAACAAGCGCTCGCTCAATATTGAGAACCTTGGGGATCAGTTGATCATACATAGTGATGCATTGCATATTCAAATAGAACACCAAGGTTTTGTCTATATTGGTAATGATGGTATAGACTTGTTGCTCTACTGGCATGGCCCACTTGCTTCGATTGGCTTTGGCTCACCATCATTGGAGAAAGGAGGTGAATGATTCCCCCTTACTATGTTTGAGCATCGAGAGTTTTTCCAAACTAATGTCCACAGAAATGTTGAATGCGTAATTTTGGAGGAAAGCATCTTTGATTTCCTGAAATGTTTTGATTCTTGTAGGCAGATGAGAAAGCTATTCCATGGCGTCACTAGCCAAGCTTCGAGGGAATAGCCACATTAGGTATGTGTCATTGTAGGCAATTTCCATGTAATGTACTTGGAACTCCCTTATGTGATCTTCAGGGTTCCCCATTCCATGATATTTATCAAATTTGAGGATTTTAAATCCCTTTGGGAATGGTACCATTTCCAAGCTTCTATCAAACGGATAGGGACACGAGTTTCTCAGTGTCCTAACTATCTTCCTTGATTGAAGATCTAGCACTTGCTGCGAGATCAATTTGATTTGTGTTGTCACATCACCTTGCGGATCAGGAGGTGGAGTGAACACGTTCTGGGGTGTGGGATTGATGGGTGGGACGTTGGTTTGATTTTGTTGCAATATTTATTGAGCAAGTAATGCATGCGCTTGTTGTTGATCCAACAACACTTGTTGTTGGTCCTGCTGTTGTTGATGTGCCAACAATTCTTATTATTGATCGTGTTGTTGCTATGCCAACAATGCTTGTTGTTGGTTGTATTGGTGTTGCGCCAACAATGCTTGTTGTTGGTCGTGTTTTTGTTATGCCAACAATGCTTGTTGTTGGTCGTATTGCTGCTATAATTGGTAGTCTTGCAAGGATTTCTGATATGCTTCTTGTTGTGCTTGCGCTTATTGAGCTTGGAATTGGGCTTGTGCTTGAGCGTGTGATTTTTGGATTGCCTATTCAATTTGAGTGGCATGTGTGGCTTTTGCAGCTTGTGTGGATTGAGTAGCTTGAGCAGCTTGAGCTCCCTGCATAGCTTGGGCAGCTTCTTCATCTTGTTTTTATTGTAACAAGTCTTGGGCTTGTGTAGCCTGTTGTGCCTATTGTGCAACTAATTGCGCGTGTGCTTGCTGAGAAGCTAATCATGCGGCTTTCTAATTTTTTAGTTCTTTTTCTTGAGTAGCTTGCCGAGCAGCTTGCAACGTCATGGTAAATGAATTGGATGTATTGTGCCTTGGTGGTAATGGCGATGGGTTAGGGATAACGTCGATCATTGTGATGAGTGGAGCGGTCATGTTAATGATCAAAGTTTGAGCTATGGATGGTGCGATCAAGGTGCTTGGTCCCTGTGAAACCATGCTTTGAGGAATGGTGGACATGTTGATCACCACGGTTGTTTTGACCATTGCCATCTATTGTTTTGATATAGATGACACAGTTGATGGATTCGATAAGGTACTCTGATTTGAATGGTTGATGGTGGGAAGAGGATGAAGACTCATCCCGAGTGATGATGAAGATGCCATCGGTAAGGGTGGAAATGGTGGAAAGACAAGTGGTGTAATCCCTGAAAGTGATGATTTGGGATCCAAGAATCCTCCTACTCCAAACAAGTCACCTTCTCCTTGTGAAATAGGGAGAGAATTTTGCATGTCGAGAGGATAATCCAATGTTGCGTGAAATGAGGATGAATTGGTATGATCATGAAATGTGAGCGGGATGTAAGGGTGCAATGGATTTACCAGGATGGATTGTTCTAATGTAGTACCTGCATTCAATCCTCATTTGTTCACAAGGTGATGTTTTTGAAGTTCGTGAAACATGGCACTTCCCTTGTTAACAACTGGTGGGGTTGAAGCGATAGATGATTGGACTTGGGGAATGTCTTGAGTGACATTTCAAAGTGGGAGCATGGATGAGGGTGAAGGTATGATACCGAGAGACCTCTCCACAATAGTGCTTATGTTAAAGTCAGAAGGGATTTTAGCCCCTTATTTTGCTAGCTCAAGCATGTATTGGGATGGGTACAATTTCAGCATGGCCCTGATAATTCAGTGGCTTTCAGGGTTTTGCACCATTTCTAGAATTTTTTATTGTGTCATCCCATTGTCAGTAATGTCCTCTATATGACCTTCCTCTTGAGAAATTTGAGGCATTTGAGGAGGATTGATTGGGAGTTCAATTGTTATCGTCAGATTGAACATTATTTCATTTTGGCTTAGATCACTTGAAATGGATGTTTCTTTGTTTTGTTCCATATTCTTCTTGTGTTGAGATCGAGTTTGAACCATAAAATGAAGATCAATTTTCAAGAATGTAAGAGATGAACCTCTAATCCGTTAGATCAGTCTAAACCTTAGGTTCAAAGAGGCAATGAACTAGGATAATTTGAAGGATCAAAGTGATAACGAGGATGAGATAAATGGAAGATGAGTGATATGGATGGATGAAACTCTTAAAGAACCTTTGAAGGAAATGCTAAACTTTTAGGGCTTGAACTGATTGATTGTGATGGATTGATAGTTTGACTAAGTGTGTTAATTAAAATGAGGGTGATAATGTAATCGTAAAACTCTAGGAATTTGTGTTATCCTAGAGTAAATTCATACAAGAGGGTAGTTTGACTAAGTGTGTCAAGTCAAACAAGGTGATGATTTGATAATTTGGCTAAGTTTGTTAAGTCAAATAAGATGAACTTGTAAACCCTAGGAAGTTGTGTTATCCTAGAGAAAACTCATGCACAAGATTATGGTTTGAGTAGGTGTGTTATGTCAGACAAAGTGATTTGATTGTGCTTAGAATTTTAGCATAAAAGATGTTTACAAATTTTCCAAGAGTTGTTGGTGAGGTGATTTTTGATTGATTTTGATGGTTGAGAGATGGATGAAAGTGATTGAATTTGATCCTAAACTTGACCTAGATAAAACTTCTTCTTACAAGACCTCGGTTTTGAAGAACATGCTTGACTTCCTATGTGAGAAAAGAAAACATTTCAAAAAGCTCAGGATTTTATTGATAATAAAACTCATACAAGTCAGGGTTGTTTCTTGAAGCTTTCTTGTAAAAGTTATAAACCATTCTTTCTCTAACTTCGAGAAGTCTTTCAAGAAATTCCTCACGAGATTTTGGACTAAGAATTTTGAACTTGGGTTTCTGGATCTTGATCTTGCATGAAATCATTTCAAAGAACACATGTGTGGAGTCAGTTGTCTTTATCTTTCCTTAATGAATTCTTTTTACCACAAGCATTTCTCCGATTAAATTTTCAAACTAAATTTCTATGTCTTGATTCTTTTTCATTCCACAAGGTCCATTATGTGAAAATTAGGGTTTCAAGAGCATAGTTCCCTAAGTTGACTTTAGTGAAAATAAATGATGGGGTATGTGCAAGATCATGATGTGCCAAAAAGTGGCAATATGTAAGTGATATGATGACCCATGTGGCTGACAACTTTTTTTTTACCCAAAATTGATGAAACAAAAAGGGTTTTTAAAGGAGATTCTCATCTTTCCACCAATATAAATTATGATTTACTTTAAATTTAGGGTATGTGCAGGATCATCATGGATAAAAAAGGCCCTTAAGTGGCAATAAAATTCAAAAAATCAGAGTTAGGCAACTTGACATAAAAATTTGAATAAGTTATCTATATTATTTCAAAAATATGCAAGAATAGAATATGTAGAAAATTGAATGTAGTTTCTAAATTACTAATTTTATTTAAAAAAATAAAAATCTATTTGGTGAAAATTTGAAATTTCAATGCAGTGGTACTTAAATTTCAGAAGAAAAAATAAGAAGTAGGTGTCTGTCTGACCACCCTAACCACATTAAAATGATAATATTTTCTTATAATATTTTAGATATAAGTAGGGGACTCATGTCCTGATGTGATGTGTATTTTTTTGTAATTTTTTTCCAAGTAAATAATTAATTATGAATTTTTTATTACAACTTTAAAAAAGTATAAAAAGTCGACCTTAACTTGGTCAAAACTTCATGAAATTCAATTCTTTTTTTTTAATCCTATAGTATGTCATGTATAGAATGTGACACATGTTTTTTATTCAAAAAATGTGATACCATTTGAAAGCTATAGATTTTTTTCAATCAGCCTATCAATCAGGACTTTAGTCGTAATTCAAATAGAAAATGAATAATAATTAATTTTTAAATTCAAAGTAAAGCATAATTTATATTGGTGGAAAGCTGAGAATATCTTTTAAAAACCCTTTTCGTTTCATCAATTTTGGGTTAAAAAAAAGTCGTCAACCAAATGGGAATCATATCACTTAGATATCGCCACTTTTTGGCCCATGATGATCCTGCACATACCCTTTAATAAATAATTATTATTCTTGAGTGATAGGCTGATTGAAAAACATCTATATCTTTCAAACGGTATCACATTTTTTTAATCCAAAACATGTTTCACATACTATAGGATTAAGGAAAAAAGAATTGAATTTCATGAAGTTTTTTAACATGTTAAGGTGGTCAGACATACAAGTTTTTATATTTTTTAAAATTTGTAATAAAAAAATCATAATTAATTATTTACTTGGAAAAAAATTATAAAAAATATGCATCACATCTGGACATGACTCCTCTACTTATATCTAAAATATTATAAAAGAAAATTATAATTAGCCGATAGGCTATTATATGTGGGGGAACCCCACTCCAAGATTTCCACCATTGACTGGGAACCCCACAAACTTTACTTTACAAGCAGGGATATAAATACCAATATTGGAAGCCATTATCTATCAAATCTCCGGGTAAGATAAGAGTCTCGACTTGTGCAATAAAAAATTAGAAATGATCTACATCACAACACATTTGAAGATTTTGTTTTGTATTATAAAATCCAAACAATAAAAATAAATAATAAATTATATAATAAATAAAATAATTTATGTCATAAATAAAATAAAAAAGATATTTTAAATAAAATAATAAATTTTAAATAAAAATCAAATTTATTTTATGTTATAAAATTCAAACAATAAACAAATAATTAAATTTATATAATAAATAAAATAAAAAATGTTTTTTAAATAAAATAATATAATAACTTTTTAATAAAAATAAAATTTATTTTCTATTAAAAAATTCAAACAATAAACAAATAATTTATATAATAATTTATTTATAGAATAATTTATTTATAAAATAATTTATTTATATAATAATAATTTATGCAATAAATAAAAATAATAATAATAATAATTAATAATAAATAAAATAATATAAAATAATTTATATAATAAATAAAATAAAAAATAATCTTTAAATAGAATAAATAAAAACATATAATAAATTTTTTAATAAAAATAAAATTTGTTTGTGTTATAAAATTCAAACAATAAAATATATATATATAAAATAAAATAAAATAATTTATATAATAAATAAAATAAAAAAGATTTTTTAAATAAAATAATATAATAAATTTTCAATAAAAATAAAATTTGTATTCAAACAATAAACAAATAGAAAAATGAAAAATTAAAGTTGTATAGGAAGTGTTGTTTTGGAATGAATTGGAGAGGAGGGTAAAGAAGTAGAGAGGGAAGGATAGAGAAATAGAGAGAGGAGGGAAAAGAACTAGAGAGGGAAGGATAGAGAAAGAGAGAGAGAGAGAGAGGAGGGTAAAGGGACAGAGGGAGGTAGAGGAGGGAAAAAAAGTAGAGAGCGAAGGATAGACAAAGAGAGAGTGAGGAGGGAAAAGAAGTAGAGAGGGAAGGATAGAGAAAGAGAGAGAGAGAGGAGGGAAAAGAAGTAGAGAGGGAAGGATAGAGAAAGAGAGAGAGAGAGGAGGGTAAAGGGACAGAGGGAGGTAGAGAGGGATAAGTGAGATAGAGATAGGGAGGGGGGGAGAGGTGGGATAGAAAGAAGTAGAGAAGGAAAGAGAGAGCCAAAGAGAGTGAGAGAGAGGGGGAGGGAGAGGTTGAAAATTAGAGGGGGAAGGAGAGAGAGGTAGGGAGGAATAAGTGAGAGAGGGAGAGAAGTAGATAGGGAAGGAAAGAGTGAGATAAGTAGGTGGGATGGAGGGAGGGATAGCTAGAGAGGAAATGTGATATAGAGAGAAATAGAGAGGGAAGGAGATAGCAAGATGGAGGGAGGGAAAGGGAGGAAAAGGGAGGGGGGATAGGTGAGATAGAGAAAGAGAGAGGAGGGTGAAGAAGTAGAGAGAGAAGGATAGAGAAAGATAGAGGAGGGTAAAGAAGTAGAGAGGGAAGGATAGAGAAAGAGAGAGAGGAAGAGGGTAAAGGGACAGAGGGAGGTAGAGAGGGATAAGTGAGATAGAGATAGGGAGGGAGATAGGTGGGATAGGAATAAGTAGAGAAGGAAAGAGAGAGCTAGAGGGAGAGGGAGAGGTAGAGAGGGATAGGGGAGTTATAGAGAATTAGAGGGGGAAGGAGAGAGAGGTAGAGATGAATAAGTGAGAGAGGGAGAGAAGTAGAGAGGGAAGGAGAGAGTGATAGAGAAATAAGTGGGATGGAGGGAGGGATAGGTGCAGAGGGATATGTGATATAGAGAGAAATAGAGAGGGAAGGAGAGAGGGAGAGGGAGAGAGAAGGGGGGAAGGAGGGAGGGAGAGGTAGAGAGGGATAGGTGAGATAGATCATTGTTTTCTTCACATCCTCCACTACTTTTCACGGTCGTAAATAATGTGGGCTTAGCCTATCGGCGTAAGTATTGCACCTTATTGCGGTTAGGGTGGTTAGACAGACACCTACTTCTTATTTTTTCCCTGAAATTTAAGTACTACTGCATTGAAATTTCAAATTTTCATCAAATAGATTTTTTTATTTTTTAAATAAACCTAGTAGTTTAGAAAATACATTCAATTTTCTATAGATTCTATTTGAACATATTTTTGAAATAATATAGATAACTTATTCAAATTTTGAATTCAAGTTTCCGAACTCTGATTTTTCTAAATTTTATTGCCACTTAAGGGCCTGTTTTTTCCATGATGATCCTACACATACCCGATGATTAAACCCAAGTACTTAGAAACCTCTAAGGATAGAATCCCTAGGGTAAG
Organism: Sequoiadendron giganteum; assembly: GCA_007115665.2. NCBI lineage: Eukaryota > Viridiplantae > Streptophyta > Pinopsida > Cupressales > Cupressaceae > Sequoiadendron > Sequoiadendron giganteum. The sequence continues at coordinate 26,588,021 of CM021105.1, read as the reverse complement.
CAAGAGCATTTAGATTTTTCAAGGGTATTTGTTTCCTCCAAAAAGGTTTGAAATTTTTGAATTTATATGTGAATGTTTTTTTTCCAATGTTTTAGATCCAAGCAAAGTGTTATGATTTCAATAACATGCACAACCCTAGGCTGCAAAGACAATATTTGTTGGGTTCTCACTTGGATAAATCCAAGTGCGCATATTCAGTGTGGATGATTAGATGTTTGACCACACAAGTTCCCCCTTATAGTGCACTCGCTTCTTGGGTCAGCCAAGCATCAGTACCCATGAATCTCTACAAGAGAATCACATGTATAATGTGGGGTGGCTTTAAAGGACATGACCTTTTGCACCATAAAAATAGATAGGTTTTTAACCTTTACTAAATAAGGGGTTTTAGTTTGGACTTTCCGTTCGTGGAGATTGACCCATGCGGTGAGAGACCATTCTTTCCCTTCTCGTCAGAGCCAACCGCATGATACTGGATTTTGTTCCAGTACCCACTTTTATATTTCGGTTGCAAATACACTTGGCTTTAGTGTCTTACTAGTTGGGTCGTTCCCTTGGGTGAGTACTTTTTTCCACAAGGCAGACCCTCTAAGATAAACAAAAGTGAGCAAACGTATTCGTAGTTCGATCAACCTTCATTTAGAAACAAAGGGAGAACACACGCAATAGGTTTACTCACACTCGCAAGATGTTTTGTTCAATTTTAAGTTCCCAAATCAAAATGTGGACGCAATCTTTTAAACAATCGAATATCACCAAAATACTTTTGATTCTCAAGGTCATCATGAAGCACGAGAGAAGCACATACGCCTTTTAAATGATACTAAGTTGTGAAAAAGATTGCAAAGAATGGCAAGCACTTGTTCATTTTAGATCTCAAAAGCAATGATTTTGATTCATTTTAAAAGCACCAAAATGAGATGTGAATTTTTCCTTGTCCAATTGTTAAAACCCAAATGAAATCTAGTAAATGTCTAAGGTTCTTTTTAACCAACTTTGAGAAGATCAAATTAGTGATTGATTTTAATTCCAAATCGAAAAGTGAGTTGGTTTAAAACAGAAAACAAGAGTGGAAAATGGACGCTCTAGACTATTACAACAAGCATTAAAAAATGTTTTTCTCCAAGTCTTAATTTTAAAACAAATCTCAAACTCCACTTTGTTCGCCTTCATTTTTGTTTGATCCTGATGTCAACCACTAACAAAATGATTTTTCTAAGAGACCCTTTGGAGAGAAATATATGCAAATGTGACTCGATTTCTATTAAATTGTTGCGGTTGATAGTACACAACATTACAGACAAATTGGAGGATGCGTTGTTTTTTTGGATCATCCTTTTTATTTTTAATTTATTATCTAACTAGCTAATGGGTATGCAATTGAAGTCTTTATCTAAGAGCCAAAAGTATATGAAAGTAAGTATTGCAATTATTATCAACAATGTGAAAATGAATTGCAATGGAGAAAAGGGTAGGAGAGATATTTTAAGGACTCCCAGACGAGATTGGTTTAGAGTGCTTGCTAAGGGTACCATTCACTTCCCACACAGATCTCAGAGCTGTGTGCAGAAGCTGGAGGAAAGTGATGAATAATCCTCTCTTTTATCAAGATAGAGAGAGGTTTGGCAAGGAAGAGGGTTTGTTGGTTATGGTGGAGTTGTTACCCTATATATATGATTCACCTAGTTGCACAATAATTATGTACCACCCCCCTAGCAACTCTTGTTGAAGACTCCCTCGCATCCCCACTAAATGTTGATCACACTACTATACTTATCATTCTTCTCACTCCATTTCCTTTGGTCATAGATTGATCGTGATGGGGCTTGAAGATAGGGGCAGTGCCGCACCATTGGGAGCCACTTTTGTATATAACTTTTGTTCTTGCAGATGGCAGCGAGGCACCAACATGGTTGTGGGTCAAAAAAATTTCTCTTGTGCAGTGGAATCCATTAATGGACTGATTTACAGTGTCGATGGATTAAACAAGGATTACAAAAGGGTGCGTGAAGCACAAGTTTATAATGTAGAGGAAGACTGGTGGAGCCCTCTTCCTCCCATGACTGAATATCTAGGTGCATGTCGTAGTTCTTTTATAAATGACAAGCTTTTGTGGTAATTGATGGTATTAACTCATAGCACGCACAGGTATATGATCCCACCACAAGACTGTGGACAGTCACATATAGTAGTTACTTAGAGAGGCCGTTTGGAGTTTGGGCCAATCCATGTGTAGCTGCATTTGGACGGTTGTATTTCTTTGCAAGTTGCGTAGTAAATTATGATTTTTCTAAGGACGAGATATGTGTGCTTAGATTGAATCCCGATGGGCTTAATTTTATACAATGTGCTACAGTGTGGGGTGACAAGATATTTGTGTGTGGAGTTAGTAGTAAGGGCTCTGCATCAAAAAAGTGGATTGAAATGGAGTGGCGGAAGCCAATGGTCTTATTTGGTATAGGATGTTATTATACTATAAAGCACCCAAACAATATATGCTCTGTAGCTTATTTAAAAATTTGATTTCAATCAATCGAGTTATAGTCCATATACTACTAGCACTTGTAGCCAGGGGAGCTGCAAGGAATACGCTGATAGTTTTATATAGTTTGGTTGAATCACATGGAAACCAATTCACATATATAACACTGAATCATATGGAAATCAATTTATATATATACCATAAGCATATGTCCCTCGTCTAAGGAAACCAATTCACATATATACCATAAGATCCCAACAATTATTGTGCTCAACACAAACAAATTGTAGATGTATGCACTATGATTGGGGAATCAATTTCTACAGTTTTGTCATTGCTTGCACATAGAAATTTGCAATCTTCTTTTGTAATCAATTCAGGCATATGAAATATCCCCTTAAAAATGTTGTTGAAATTCCACAGTACAAATATCTATACAAATTACAAATATGTGCATATATTACAAATTTTTGTACATAATACAAATATCTGTACAAATTACAAATTGAGAATGGAGGATTTCCATGCTTGAAATTGAAAAAAATTAGAATTACATTACAAATTTGTGTACACAATGATCTTCTGTAGAAACATATGAAATATATTACAAATTTTTGTATTAAAGAGTGCAGTTTATTTTGTGGTTCATGCTTTAGACAATAGAGATAGCAGTTTTTGGATCCCTGCACATCATAATAATCTAGCAATTTGAACATTCAGCCATCAGATTTGACAGAAATTGTTGGAGGTTGAATAAAATGACAGGAATTCAACATCCCAGGTTTGAGGGAAATACAATAGGAGGCATGAAAGAACAAACACAGAAACATTTATAATTAAAAGACTGGAATTATGAAACTAAAACTTATACAACAAACCCAAAAAATTATATTATATTAATTCTCAGAAATATATTTTCATCACTATAGAGCTTCGACTCTTTTTTTCATCTTCTAATACTACTTAATTTTTCCTTCTGCTCTTGAGAGCATTTTTCTCTGTCACCTTTTCTACACAGTCCTCTATCCTCTCTCTCTGTCTCTATCTGTCTCTATATGCCTCATTCTCCAACTTTTACAAACATGTATTTATAAATATATCTGACTGTCGAACAAACCACATGTACAAAGAAATTAAAGGCTCAAAGGTAAGCCAAGCTAGCGAGCACAAATCACAATAAACCTCTATCCAATCACATTGAAACAAACGTCCTTCCAAGCCACCGAGGAGAGCAAAAACTACTGTCACGAAAAGTCAAATGGTCAACCTTTGTTGACTACCGTGCTACCGCCGCAATTTACGAGGAGACCGCAATGGCCATGGTAACAACGAGCACAGACAAGAAGACAACTTACCACACTACCGCCATGGTTAATAGACTGACCGTAGTGGCCATGGTAACCATTAGCAATCAGAGGGGACGAGCTTACCGCACTACCGTCGCGGTTAACAAATAGACCTCGGTGGCCGCGATAACCGCCAGGCGATGGTCAACAAACTGCCAGACACCGACACCATGCTACCGCGAGGGTAGACAAGCCAAACCACGGTTGTTGTGGTAACCGCTAGGACCCGGTCAACGGTCAATGAATGGATGGAGATCAAACTACAGACGGTTAACCGTAGTACCGCATAGGGAAAACAAGCAAGCCACGGTATAGCGGTAAAACCGCCCAACCGCGAGGGGCAAAAAACAACACACGATAATGAGGTAAATGAAGAAGTTGGAATTATTTCCAACACTCCCTCTTAATTTCAACTTCTGCAACTGCCTCTTCCATGGAAATTGAAAGCTTGATGCATCTCCACTTTGTTTGATTCTTTGCTTGTAAAAGCCACGATCTCTTCAGGATCTTCTTCAAATATTTTTCCTCAGCTACAGCTAGATCTTTCCATTCATTTGAATTCTGACTGGCTTCTTCATTCTTCATCTGATCTACTTTTTTTTTAAACCTTCTGATCATTATTCTCAACTTTCTCATTTGTATTCTTAGCTTTGTCATTTGTCCTCTCCATTGCATATGTCTTCTCATTACCATTCTTTGATCATTTGTATCTTTGTTCTTCTCCGAGGACTACAGCCTCATTCATCCATTTTTCCATCCTTTGCAATCTTCCTACAAGTTTTTTTTAATCTGTTGTTATCTTCTTAAAGAGGTGGTTTCAGTTTACCACAAATTTACAAGGATGTTTTCAATCCTTTTTGTATCTTTCATCTTGATTTTTTTAATTCTTCCCATACTGGCACTTTGCTAGTGCTAGGGAGACCTATCATTTTTCATCTATTGTCTTCATCCTGATTACTGAATGTTGTTGCATATCATTGTGATAATTTTGCTCTTTCCTTAACTTTTTAACTTCATTCTCTCAATGAGGTGGTTTCAGATTACCACAAACTAGATGTCGTTAATTCATTCATCACTTCCCATAGTGGCACATTACTGGTGCTAGGGAATCCAATCATTAGTTTTAACTCTGATTTCATTCTTGCTCACAGAATGCTGCTATAGTTCATTGCATTATTTCTCCCTCTTTAGCCAAACTCCTGTTTCAACAATTCATTCAAAAACTTCAATCTCCTTTTTTTAAATGAAACTCATTCCACTGTGGCTGCTACCATTTATGCTCTGAAAAAATTTCAACTGCAATAATTCTTCAATCCTCTTCTTTCAAATTTCTGAATCTTGTCTTCTTCCATCACTTTTCACTTTCTCATGCATAAACACATCTTTTTTGCAACTCTATCCATATTCTTTTGATTGTCTTCAGATTCAAATCATGATGATGACTATTAACAATTGCGGCTGTAACCTCTATTTTATCCATTCATATTATGAATTCTCTCTAGTGCACTCAAAAAAAAATTATATACAAGCTTCCTTGACAGCTTCATATGTCTGTATTCCAAAATATTCCTAGCATTAACTAGACTAATTCCTTGACAGCTGCTGCTATATCAAAATTTTAAATTTTTGCAGTGGTAGCATCAACTATTTTCTGAATTTTTATTTCTTCTTACACATGATCACCCCTCACTCAAACTTAGAAGTTCTTGTGACTTCTTCTACACTTCTTTGTTCTGTTATTACAGCAATTTTTCTTATGTTTCAAAACAATCAAAAATAAAACCATTCATCTTACCCTTTCTACTGCGACTGCAGTTTCAACATCTTCAATCTTTCAAAATATTAAACTGAGATTTTCATCTTCACTCTTTGCAAGTGACTCATTAGACTGCAACTTCTTTTCTCTCCAAACATTTTTCATTTCATGTGAACCTTCATACCTCTCATAATTTTTATTAACCTTCACATATGTACACTTGTACAATCTTTTGAACATACCAGTTAGCTTCTGCCAACCTGAATCACAAATCCATCCACAGTCCATCTTTATGCATTTTGAACCAAATTCATTCTTTGACATCTTTCTCCAACACTTTTCCTCACAGTGATTCTTTGAACCACAAACCGTGCAAGGATGTAGATCCCAACACTTCTCCTTGATGTGACCTCTTCTATGACAGTGTGAACACTCATTACTCTTCATCTCTCTAACAAACTTACCTACACTTGTAGCAGCATTTCCTTTTCCTGAATCATATCTGAGACCTTCATTCTTCAGCCTCATTCTAACCTCAATTGGCTCTATTATACCTTGTTCATGTTTACCTAGACCTTGTCCAGTATAACCCATTCTTTTCATGATTTTTAACGTTGTATTCTCTTTACAACAAACAACATCATTTGTAGATTCTGACACTTTATCACATCTAGCCATATTTGCAAATTCATCAACATGTTCATCTAGACCCTTTTTATCATCAGCATTTTTCATAGGAACAGATTTTTCAAATGAAGAACACAAATCTGTTGTATCACATGAGACATCACATACTGAAATTTTTGTTTTCACACAAACATTACATGCCAAAATTAATTTATCATTTTCTTCTTTCAATTCTATGATTTCCTTTAACTGTAAAAAAATTTTCTCTTCTACCCTTTTCAAGAGTTTTCCCAAATCTTCATTCTTTTTCTTTATCTCATCAAACAACTTCATTTTTTGTTCAACCTCCTCATTTCTCTTCTTAATCTCTACAAAGGACTTCAACCTTTCTTCTAGCTCTTTATTTCTAGCCTTAACCTTTCTTAATTCCTTCTCAAAATCATCATTTTCATCTAACAACAAACACTTAATAGCTCTTTTATTCTTTCAATAAAACCTCCATTGTCCTTTTTAACAATACCCATTTCATCTTTAAGCAAAACTATTTCTTCTTCTAAAACATCTTTTGCAGAAGATAAATTTTCATTCTCTTTCTTAACTCTTTTCCCTACTTTCCCCATTTGTAAAGGAAATTTCAATTTACCTCTTTTGAACTTGTTCCAGGGATATAGCAGCTTCGTGTGACTCTAATCTTTTTCATCCTCTGTTTTTCTTTGTCCAACAACTCAGTCTGCAACACTTTGTTTGTTTAAACAACTCGTGTTCTGTTCAATTCCTTTTCTTCAACACAACTCCTTCTTTCTGTCAATTCACATCACCTATCTTCACAAATTTGATAAACCTCCTTATAACAACTTCTTCTACTTGTGGGCTTCTTCTCAGCTTCTCTTGTGTTAGTTATCTCTTTTCTTTGTCTTCAAAATACAGCTCTTCTGGCTTTTCTTAGCAATTCACTTTCAAGCATTTTTCTTTTTTCCTCTGACGTTCATAACCTCTTGTTTTCTTCTTTCAGCAACTTGGTTAAAAAAAAAATTATTTCAAAGCTTCAAAGACTTCAAATTTCCTTGTTAGCTAAACTGACTTCAACCTTTTCTAATATCTTCCTCTCTAGGAATGAATTCTTACTCAATTGACAACTATTTCTAACACAAACTACTTTCCTTATAGACAAAGCACTTGTGGCTTCATTTTCTTTTAAAACTTATTTCCTTCTTAACCCTCTTCACAAAATTCTAAACCCAGACAAGCTTCTCTGATTTTGCAAACAAACAAGTCCTAGAAATTCTATGGCATTTTCAATCTAGATAGTGATTACTTCACACAGATTCACCACAAGTTTCTACTCCTAGTCAACCTGACCAACTAGGCTCTAATACCACTTTGAGGGAAATACAACAGGAGGCATGGAAGAACAAACACAGAAACATTTATAGTTAAAAGACTGGAATTATGAAACTAAAACTTATACAGAAAACCCAAAAAATTATATTATATTAATTCTCAGAAATATATTTTCATCACTACAGAGCTTCAGCTCTTTTTTTCATCTTCTGATACACCTTAATTTTTCCTTCTGCTCTTGAGAGCATTTTTCTCTGTCACCTTTTCTACACAGTCCTCTATCCTCTCTCTTTGTCTCTATCCGTCTCTATCTGTCTCATTCTCCAACTTTTACAAACATGTATTTATAAATATATCTGACTGTCGAAAAAACCACATGTACAAAGAAATTAAAGGCTCAAAGGTAAGCCAAGCTAGTGAGCACAAATCACAATAAACCTCTATCCAATTGCATTGAAACAAACGTCCTTCCAAGCCAACGAGGAACGCAAAAACTGTTGTCACGAAAAGTCAAACGGTCAACCTTTGTTTACCGTGCTACTGCCGTAGTTTATGAGGAGACCACGGTGGCCGCGGCAACAGCGAGCACAAACAGGAAGACGGCTTACCACGCTATCGCCGCAGTTAACAGACAGACCACGATGGCCACGGTAATCATTAGCGGTCAGAGGGGACGGGCTTACTGCGCTACCGTCACGGTTAACAAACAGACCACGATGGCCACGATAACTGCCAGGCGATGATCAACAAACCGCCAGACATCGACACCGCACTACCGCGAGGGGAGACAAGCCAGACCATGGTTTCTACAATAAACATCTTGACATGGATCATTTTCATTGATCCCATCCTATCCAATGTTATATGAGCCTTGAAGCACCATCTGAATGAGCATTCCTCTGTTCGAACACCCTTATCTTATCGCAAGATAATCCATATCCATTCGTCCAAGAATCCACCCATGGCCATTCAAACATTGCTAGACACTAGGGGCAGATATTTGCATTTTGCTTAGAAAATAAATCTTAATCTATATCATCCAACTTATGTGATGATCCAAGCATTGGCAAACACAAAATCAAATTAGTCGAAGAACTTGTGATCCAAAAACTCCCAAATCACTAGCCCATGGCATATTTTGACAAGAAGACATTCCTTATCATGCTCTATCTTTTGTCAAACATCAATCCAATAATCAATATCAGTCGCATCTAATGCGCACATCTGTGTCACATCAACCATCAAAGCAATTTTGTTCCAAACCAAGCTTCATCGATCTTGATCAATCGAATCCAATCAATCATCACCTTGTTTGACTTAACACACTTAGTCAAACTATCATCTTGTGCATGAGTTTACTCTAGGATAACACAAATTCCTTGGGTTTACAAGTTCATTATCATCACTCTGTTTGGTTTAACACACATAGCCAAATTATGAAATCCAAAACCACCTCATTTGACTTAACACACTTAGTTAAACCATCATCTTGTGTACGAGTTTACTCTAGGATAACACAACTTCCTAGAGTTTACAAGTGCATTATCACTTTTTTTTTACTTAACACACACAGTCAAACTATCAATCCATTGATCTAATTGATCAACATTAAGCTTGGTTTTCAACAAAATCCAAAAACAAAGCATTGATATCATCACGTATCCACATCCAAATCGTCAAAATCATGCGAAAACATCCAAAAACATTCAAAAAATCCATCAAAAAAATTCAAAAACATCCAAAAACATTCAAAAAACTCATCAAAAAATCAAAAACATTCAAAAAATCCATCAAAAAAATCAAAAACATCCAAATCATCAAAAATCCAAAAACATGTCAAAATATCAGAAAATCTTCAAAAAAAAAAATTTCATCATTGAGTTGTGTCAGTCTTTCACCTTGTCAAACTATGTCATCTCTGAGCTTGAACGTAGGCAAGGTTGATCTTTGATCATCCCTTGAGATAGTTAGGGTCAGTCCTTAGGCGTTCGTCGCATTGGCAATCCTTTTGCCCATCTATTTTTTACAGCTAGGGTCAGTCCTTAGGCATCCGTCGCATTGGCAATCCGTTTGCCCATCTATTATTTACATCTAGGGTTAGTCCTTAGGTGTCTGTCGCATTGGCAATCTGTTTGCCCATCTATTTTTTATAGTTAGGGTCAGTCCATTAGGCATCCGTTGCAATGACATCTGTTTGCCCATCTAGTTAGGCATCTGTCGCAGAGGCATTCGTTTGTCCATCTTTTTCATATTTTAGGATTTTAGGTATCCGTCGCAATGACATCCGTCTGCCCGTCTAGTTAGGCGTACATCGCAGAGGCATTCGTTTGTCCATCTTTTTCACATTTTAGGATTTTAGGCGTCCGTTGCAATGACATTCGTTTGCCCATCTAGTTATGCATATGTCGCAGAGGCATTCGTTTGGCCATCTTTTTAGGATTTTAGGCATCCGTCGCAATGACATTCGTTTGCCCATATAGTTAGGCGTCCATCGCAGGGGCACCCGTTTGTCCATCTTTTTTCACATTTTAGGATTTTAGGCATGCATTGCAATGACATCCATCTGCCCATCTAGTTAGGTGTCTATCGTAGAGGCATTCATTTGTCCATCTTTTTCACATTTTAGGATTTTAGGCGTCCGTCGCAATGACATCTGTCTGCCCATCTAGTTAGGCGTCCATCGCAGGGGTATTCGTTTGTCCATCTTTTTCACATTTTAGGATTTTAGGCATCCGTCGCAATGGCAATCCATTTGCCCATCTATCTCATTAGCAGTCAAGTCAATTGGAGTCTGAACTACATCGTCTCTGAGCTTAAACATAGGCAAGGCCATCCTTGATTGGCCCCCGAGACACAAAATCCAAAAACACTTGTAAAACATCTCAAAATTCCATAAAACAGCCTCAAAACATTTGAATAAACCAAAATGGTGCATCCATTTCATCTCGCCTTCACCCATGATTGTCATCACTCATAATAAATCAATCATCGCTTTCACCCTTTGGTGAGTCAGTCGGAAGAAAGTTTAGTAGGTTCCAAAGTGAACACCCTAATCATCAAAGTCTCAAGCCTAAGTTAGTAAGTCAGCAAGTTTATCAACTCAGAGTATCAATAGCTTATCACCCAATCAGTCTCACCAAAACCCTGATCACTACATGTCCTAGGATGAAGCTTTCCTGCGATGGATATAAGCATCAAGTACCCCACAGTAGTTTAGCCTTGGCTAGCGGTACGAAGAACATTAGCTTGTTTGTTTACTTTATCTTGGTCTTTTTAGACTTATCTTATTTTGCGCTCATTCCAAGGACCTCTCGATGATACCTAAACAAAACAGGTTTAGAGAGAAAGGAATGGGGCAATGATCATTATCTTTTTATCTGCTGTGCTTGTTGGATGTTCTTGTAAAATAACTTGGTGAATACTTGCTTTGTTGGGTCCGTCCTAGCAAGGTTTCTGTATGTCAAGTGTGAACAAGAGCACTCCTATCTGATTGTCGAGTCAAAGTCCATCACACTAGGCGCAACACCATCCTGGTTCTTAATACCTTGATGCATTGCACCTATGTGTGTTATCAAACATAAAGAAAGGTATGCTCTTTTCCCATCCTTGGATAAGCAATACATCATCATCATTTGTCATCATATCTAATAAAGTCTCGACGACTGGTGGACTTGTTGGACTTCTACATCTTCTTGAATTTAAGGGTTGATCCCTCTCATTCTTCTATCCTCTTTCAAGCTAACAATGCATCCATCCTACATCCATGCTGCATTCATCCTCTCATCTTGCATAATCACATCATATCATCATAGGACAACATCATCCATCTCATCCATCTCACATGCATTGCATAATCATTTAACATGTTTAAAATAATATATATTTGTTATTTTAAGCATCTTCCAAACATCTCATTTTCATCATCATTATCATATAGATCATATAGTCTTGCCATCTATACATCCATTTTGAACCTATTTGTCATGAGATCAACCTCAAATTGAATCTTTTTGCTCGATCTCTCGAGGGGGCAATGTACTAACGTACTTATTTTCGCTAGGGCATCTGAAAAATTTGAAATTTTTTAATTTCAATGTTAGTGGCATCATTCTTTGAACCAATGCAACAAGTACATTGCTTCAAAGAGGGGCAAAATGTAGACATGCAGATTTGACATCATTGTCAATGTTCACTTTTTGATTAAATAAATCAAGTTTTATTTAATTAAATCATAAATCTCCTAAGGTCTATTAATTTAATCACCAATATTAAATTAAATGATCAATGCTCATTTCCTCTCATTTGATTTTAAAAGAAATACATAAATCTAAAATCAAATGTCATATCACTTAAATCATCTATTAGATTAATCAAATCATGATTAATTTTATCCTAACTACATGAATCTTCTAGATTCATCCACTTGCACCAATAAATCAATTTATTTGATTTATTAAAAAGACTTATTTTCCCTCAATAACTCTCATCTTTGACTTTTTTGGACAAAGATAATTCCCCCCAAAACCCTCAACAACATGCATTTATTGACATTTTTCAAATTTGAATGGGCACATTAGCCAAAACTTGCACAAGCTTTGGCCAATCCCATTATGACAAGTGTCTATATCCTATTGGATGGGATTTAGTCCCACATTGCCTAATCTTGGCCTCTCTTCTCTCAAGTTCTCCTATAAATGCAATACATCTTCTCTCATTCAAAACAACACTTTTTTATGCAAGGTTACTCTCCACATTTGAGAACTAATCTTGCTCATCATTTGGTAATATTGCTTATCATGGATTGGGAAAGGGCAGCTTCCTACACAACTAAGTTGCACCAATCCACCATAGGATAGATATACTTCATGTCTTATTTGCATGCTTAGATTAGTTTTGTTATTTACTTTGAAGAATGTTGTATTATTCTATGAGGATGTTAGAATCATGCTAACCATTTGCAGATTTTGATGTCCACACAAACACATGGACAATATGGACAAGGGAGTTGGCATGCTTTTGTCAATTTTGTATTGTAGGTGATTGGGAGGCTTGTGAAAATATGGAATGGGTTGAACAATGGCAACAAAGAGCCTTAACACCTACATCGACACATGTTCAACATGGAACAATAATTGAAGATAATCAAGCGTTCACATCAGATGATTATGATCGTGTTTATGATCTTGTACAAGAAGGTACATTATTTATTGTGATGAATTTTATATTTATGCATGTTTATATACATGAATTAAATATAAGTCGTGCTGTTTATTGAATTTTTTATCTATTTTTGTAGGACATGTGTATGTTGTTGTTGTACCCGAGGGGAATGAAGAGGAGACAGAGTACTGGTTGGCTAGATGTGTTGAGAGAAAATATAAGTTGGTACATCCTAGATTGGATGATGATAACTTTGAGTATCCAACTAGTTCAATCGTTGTTGTTGGCACTTGGCTTCGAAAATATTTGATAAGAAAGAATGGCTTGCCTGCATTTGAAGATTATGAAAGACACAAGAAGATTATACATTATTCACATTTGATTTTGGCAACCAACATAAAACTAGTTAGATATCACGGGAGGCCTGCTAATAAATTTTTATGGACACTTTCAATGGATGATCATGAGACAATCATAGATGCATTACAAAAAAGAGAGGATGTAGATGGTACAACAGAGTAAATAAATATTGGTAAGTATATCTAGTTGTATGTATTTATTTAATTGAAATATATATTTGTCTTTAAATTCATTTCCTTATTAAAGTTTTATATCATTTTTTGTTTCAGGTCTCCCTTGATACTAGATGTTTTACAAAAAAGAGAGAAGATGCACTCTTATTACAATGGAATTCGAATCTACAGACAGGTAACTATATATAGTTGTAGATACATTTAGTTGAGAGTATAAATATAAAACTAAATTTAATTCATTATCATTTTATAAAAAGTTTATAATTTATTTCATATCCCCTTAAGCCATCCTCTTATGTACCATTAATCCATCCTCTTGCATCCCCTTTAAGTCTCTTTATTAATTCCCCTTAATTCATTCTATTAGGACCCCTTAATCCATATCCTTGTATATCTATCCTTAATCCATCCTCTTACATCCCCTTAAGTCACTCTCTCAACACCCCTTAAGCCATCCCCTTAAGCCATCCCCTTAGGTCACATGGTTTAGGGTTTAGGGTTTCTAGGGTTCATGTGATGCTTAGAATAGCAAATTTATATGGATTAATGGTTTAGGGCTGATCTCCTATGATTTAGGTCACATGGTTTAGGGTTTAGGGTTTCTAGGGTTCATGTGATGCTTAGAATAACAAATTTATATGGATTAATGGTTTAGGGTTGATCTCCTAGGATTTAGGTCACGTGGTTTAGGGTTTATGGTTTCTAGGGTTCATGTGATGCTTAGAATAACAAAATTAATATGGATTAATGGTTTAGGGTTAATCTCCTAGGATTTAGGTCACGTGGTTTAGGGTTTAGGGTTTCTAGGGTTCATGTGATGCTTAGAATAACAAATTTATATGGATTAATGGTTTAGGGCTTAGGGTTTAGGTCACATGGTTTATGGATTAATGATTTAGGGTTAATCTCCTAGGATTTAGATCACGTGGTTTAGGGTTTAGGGTTTATAGGGTTCATGTGATGCTTAGAATAACAAATTTATATGGATTAATGGTTTAGGGTTTAGGGTTTAGGTCACATGGTTTAGGGTTTAGGGTTTCTAAGGTTCATGTGATGCTTATAATAACAAATTTATATGGATTAATGGTTTAGGGTTGATCTCCTAGGATTTAGGTCACATGGTTTAGGGTTTAGGGTTTCTAGGGTTCATGTGATGCTTAGAATAACAAATTTATATGGATTAATGGTCTAGGGTTGATCTCCTAGGATTTAGGTCACGTGGTTTAGGGTTCATGTGATGCTTAGAATAACAAATTTATATGGATTAATGGTTTAGGGTTTAGGGTTTAGGTCGCATGGTTTAGGGTTTAGGGTTTCTAGGGTTCATGTGATGCTTAGAATAACAAATTTAAAGGACCCTTAATCTACCCTCTTGCATCCCCTTAAGACATCCCTTTAAAGGACCCTTAAGTCATATCCTCTTACATGTACCCTTATTCCACAATCTTGCATCCCTTAAGTCACTCACATAAATTCCCCTTAAGCCATTCTCTTAGGACCCATTAAGCCACACCCTAGGGTTCATGACATGCATCCCCTTCATCCATCCTATGGCAAACATCAATTGAATTTGTATGGAATTTATAAGATCCAATTTTGTAACTTTTACTATATATTTACTTAAATGACTCAATTTTTTTTATAGAACTACTTACTTACATTAATTATTTTTGCAGGTTCTCATCAAGTCGGTCTACCATGCAATTGCCACTGAAAAATTATTTTATCAAGAGACTATGTAAATATCAATTTTTGGTCTTCACGTAAAAATTGATAAGCTAAATAATTGGATATACATGTGCACACATATATGTTTCATCATGTTCTATAGTTGTATGATTTTCAATGAACTTATTAGTAACTTTTTAAAAATCTCATTCCAATTTTATAGATTATACATTTCATATAATTGTTCAAATATTTTCTAGAATTGGTAAATAGTTAAAATTACGTGCTCTTAATTTATTATGAATATAATCTAAACTATTTAAGGAATATTTAAATTTATCACCTTTAACCATGTGATAAATTATATATTTATGAAATTTGATTGTAGAGATAAGAATTTATATCTAGTGCATGTATTACTTGAAAATTAGATAAAATATCTAGATCTACATATGTATGAGTGCATATAATCATCAAAATGAACATAACATGATCATAATTGACTGCATATATATAATCATCACATTAAAGTCATCTGATATAAATAAACAAAAATATGTATATGTCAAGTCCAACACATAAAAGTTTAAATAAAACTAGAGATGTCTAGTCTATTTAAAATTTAAAACCATTTAACTATCAGGCTGATCAGTCAAATCAAGTCTCCTCTTTGTTCCAGGTCGATTAGATGTACCTGCATCATGCTGTAAAAGAGTACAAGTAACTTGAAATTAGATTTAAATTTATTTATAAATTTTGATATAATTAAACATATTTAAACCTGAAAATATAAACTTTTGGATAAAAAATAAAAATTTAATTAAATATCTAGTAAATACAATAAAAATGATTTTTAGTACATGAATAATTTACCATATGATCATGTGGATCTATTGGAACATTTTGTTCAATGGGTAGCATAACTGTCATTTGAGAAGATCCAAATGTCTGATCTACTATATCCTGCATATTCATATATAAAGCAATCAATATGTTAAAACCTCATATATATATATATATATATTTAAAAGATACGTAAAAAATGTTTAGGATATTTAGTAAATTTTACAACCTCGAATGATATGACCTCAAGATCACGCACCTGAGATTGCCCGTGCATAAATGCTGACGATGTCTCAGGTGCACCTGCAATGGGTGTCTCATGAAATCCCTGCATATAGATGTACAACAATTTGTATAGATCATTCATGCATGTGTATGTAAATGTAAAAATTGTTTAGGATATTTAGTAAAGTTTACAACCTCGAATGATATGACCTCAAGATCACGCACCTGAGATTGCCCATGCATAAATGCTGACGATGTCTCAGGTGCACCTGCAATGGGTATCTCATGAAATGCCTACATATATATGTACAAAAATTTATATAGATCATTCACGCATGTGTATGTAAATGTAAAAATTAAATTAATTCTATAATGTGTATTTAATTCAAACTTAACAAACTTTTTGAAAGAATTTTGTGTTCATTTTTTGCTATCCTTTCCATTCTGACCCTCCTGGTCTTTCCTGCCTACTCGCTGCTAGCTTTTTTTGGGCAACTATTTTTTTTTTTTGGTGGACCCTTGGTGGTCTCTTCTCTATTTTGTAAAATTTGTGGTTTTGGATCCCTGTAAAACCCGTTTTACCCTTTTATCAAAAACAAACTTTTTGAAAGAACGCACCTGAGCTGATGATTACTTAGGAGCGCTCACCACAACTTGTGGTTGGTCAGCACTAGGCATGCTCATTTGACCTCCCTGCATCTAGATATAATATATATCAATCACACATCATGTGTAAACATTCAAAATAAATTAGATATATATATCCACACAAACTAAATTTAATATATATTGGTTTATACGTGACCAAAAGGTGAGCCCATATCTACAACACTCGACATATAGACATGATCATTTTGGGTTTTAGGCATTGTCTGATCATGCATCTACACCAAACACTTATTGAATTAATATTGTATTATATATATAATTTGATGTTATTATTTAAACATGAATTTTGCACATTCCAAAAAAAAATTAAGTTCAAAAGATGAACATACCTGTGTAAGATGATGCTCAAAATATAGTAAATCCATAAACGACTCTGTCTCAGATGCATGTGGGTCACCTGAAGTGGATGCCTGAGTATTCCTATTGCTCAAGCCTCCATGCTCTCTATTCACCACTTCAACCGCCGTGTGTGAAGTCTGATGAGTGAGATGTCCTGAAAGTGAACTCAATGCTCCTAATGTCGATAGCATGGTTTGCTGCTGAAATGCAGCAGGAACACCATGAGAAGCAAGAGGAACAATAGGAGCAATTGGAGCACGTCCCTAAGGATCAACACGTGCTCCTAATCTATGTTGGGGCATGCCACGTCCAACTCCCTGAAATGACCTCATATCAAAATAGTTGGGTTTAAAACCCAACTCAAACTTTGCCCATAACTTTCTCAAAAAGTATAGGGGCACGTCAGAATTGCCATATGGTGGAGTATCAAAACACCATCCACCATCTATCCCAAAAATGTGCAACTATCTGGGGGTGCCTACACCATAAAATTGAAATTCATTTTTTGGTGCGTGGAATTGGTTGGCTAGTTTGGGGGTTAAAAAAATGTTGGCACATGGCTTCTTTGGTAATTTTAAGGTCATTAATTTCTTTATAAGACAATCCATATGCATAGAATTGTCTCCTCTCATCTCTCCATTGATGGAACCTATCTAGGTCTGCATCAATAGATCGAACAGAATCAACAATAGTTTGCATCGTAGATGCAAACCGTGAGAGATGGGGGGGAATTCTAGGCTCATTTTTTATTAGATCTGTATTTTCTTGAATGACCATAAGATTTTCCCTAATGCTCTCTCTCAACTGATCTTGGTCTACTATAGGGGGTGGGGGGTTAGGAGGTGGAGGGTTTGGAGGAATGGGGTTTTCTTGTGGTGGTGGGTTTGGATCTATGGGATCTACAGGAATATGTGGTTCAGGCATAAAATACTCTCTGCTAAATAGTGGATCCATGTGAATGTACAACCAAATGGTAATTGCACATGTTAAACAATTTAAAAATATATATCAACAAACTAATTAAATAATGCACACAATTTGAAAAAACTATTTAAAAATCACATTGAATGTGCACAAATTCAAAATACAATTCATTTGAAGACCATTCGATTTATAACATTAAAAAATCCATAATGTTCATTAAAAATCCATAGCATGTACACATTAAAGTTTATAATTTAAGTTTCTACAAGTTTTGAAAATTTCAAATTTGTGGTTTACAATTTTAGTTTTGGGTAAGGGTTTGTGTTCATATTTTAGAATGTAGGGTTTAGTGTCTAGGGTTTTCCTGATTAATGATATGTGATTATGTATGGTTTGGAGTTTACATATAGTCTGAAAGATATCTAGGTTTTATGGTTTAGGGTTGATAGATAGGATTATATAGCTCATGTGATGTATACATATAAGGTTGTAGACATCTATTTCAAGATTTGGGGACTTTGAAAGTTATATATGTATATTAGAATAATGTAATAACCATTAAGATCTAGAAATTAAAAAAATTGGTTATAAGGATACATTTAAAAATATTAAGGATATACATTAAAACATATAATAATAGAAACATAGGAATCAAGGTATTTGAAAAGGGGAAATGATAATAGGAGTTACCATAGAACACAAAATATTGTTCATATGAGAGACATAAAAGGTATGAGAAGGAAATATTATTTTAATAATAAATTATTAAACAATAGTATAGTACATGAAACTTAAAGGATGCAAATAAATTAAAATTATAGTGATTAAAATTAATAATTATGCAAGAAATAAGGAAGCCAAACTACCAATTCGTTAGGGTCAAATCCAAGAAAGTTTGCAACCCAATCCATCATCAATTATAGAATTTAGATTTATACATTTTAATTTCTTGATTTTTTTTTAATTTTGAGTAATAATAATGAAGGAAAATCTATAAGTTGATGTTCTAGGACCCCCTTTGACAAAATGGTAACAATCGACCTAGATTATGTTGAATCAAGAGTGAAGAAAATGAAAATTCAATATGTTATGACTAAAAGTCTATGGTTGTTATAACAAATTGAGGGAAATGCATTGTCTTGTGATACCTCACAATTATCACTACTAAAAATAAACTTTGTTGATCACACCTAAAGACCCCATTGTTATATAAGTTTGTAAATAAACTCTTTGAAAACTAAGATTGTGAGAAACATAAATTGAAGAAATAAGACTAAAACCCTATGTGTTTTAAAAAGTTCCACTAGTATGCATGATTTTTAAATCCTTATGAAACCATCAAAAATCTTAGGTACCTAAGTACGGGGATATTGGCTCAAATATATAGTTTCAAAACTAAAAAACTACTAGAGTATGGATTTTAATGACAACAAAACCCTAGAATAGAAAAACCTTTACAAACATCATAAAAAAATTGAGGGAAATTCTCATGATTTAGGGTGTAATGGGCCCAATATATATGCACATGATATATTTTTTTGAAGGATTTTTTAGTATATTGATTTAAATTGTATGCATGTGTGCATATGTATTTGTAAATGAATTCGTTGCATCCTCTTAAGTTGTCTTCTAGTTTAAGAACAAGTTGAACATATTGAATATATGTTCATATAAACAACTTGAATATGTTTAAGACAAAATTCAAGAACACATAGAAGAACAAGTTGAACAAGAACATGTTAAATAATAGATTAGAAAAACAATTGTTCGAGATGCAAAATTGGAAAATTCAGTTCAAGAAAACATAGCTAATAGATTGATTTTTCAAGTTTAAGATAAAAAATTTAATCGATATAGATGAGGAATTTTTTTAAATACGATTTCATCTAGCGATATGTTGTCTTCTATTAGAATTTTTATCACACTAATTCTAACTTGAACCATAGATGGGCTAATTATAACTTGAACCATAGACCCTAATTATAACTTGAACCCTAATGTATTCTAACTTGAACTCTAACCCTAATTGTAATTAAATCACGTATCATAACCTTAGTTGAACACTAACCCTAAATGCATATAAAAATTTTAATCATAAACCTAGTTAAATATTGATTGAATGTTTAACTATCACCAAAATTACAACCATTTAACCCTAGACTCTTAATTTAATTTTTACCCCAACCCTAGAACCCTACACCAATTGACAGGGCTAATTCTAACTCCAACCCTAACCTTCATCTTAAATTTTAATTCATAATTTCATAATCCTAACCCTAACCCTAATAAAAATATAATCCTAACTCTAAACCTAATTGAATACAAACCCTAATCTCAACCCTTACCCGAATATTTATCTTATAACCCTAACCCTAGAATGAATTTTAACCCTAGAATTGAACTCCAACTTTAATTGAACCCTAGAAGCGGGTAATTGAATTCTTTAATATATTAAACAAGTAAACCTAATCATAACCCTAATTGTAATTTTGAAATCTAATTATATAATATATATTAAAGTTTAAGCCAAAACCTAATTGTACCCTACCTTTAACCTAATTTTAACCTACAAATAGGGTTTTTGTTTACGTTTTGTAGGGTTTTAGTTTATGTTTTCTAGGGTTTTAGTTTACGTTTTAGTTTATGTTAGTTTACGTTTTAGTTTATATTTTCTAGGGATTTAGTTTACGTTTTAGTTTATGTTTTCTAGGGTTTTAGTTTACATTTTCTAGGGTTTAGGTCCAAGGATTAACGGTCTGAGAAAATTAGTTTTTTAGAACCTACAGTTTAGGGTTTTCAAATTTCAAAATTAAATGTGTCGAATTTAGGTTGTTTTTTGGGTTTTCTATTTAGAATTTTGTGTTGTTTGTTTTGTTGATGTTTTCGGTTAATTAAATACAGTTTAAAAACTATTAAATATTAAATTAAAACAAACTAAACAAAAATAACTAAATAGCAATTATAAAACAAAAATAACTAAACAACAATTATAATGCAAAAAAATTGTAGAATTCAACCAACCTCGAGGTCGCTGAGGTCAGATGTGTCGACGGGAGGAGGTGAGAGTGAAAAATTGGCAAATTACAGCCATCCAAAACGCGTACGTGATCTGCTTCACCTTCTGTTGGGCCACCAAACTCGACTGTGAAAATGACTTTCACAGTCGCTTATTTAAAAAATTAAATAATTTTTAGAAACGTGTACACGTTTTAGGTTCGTATGCCTGAATCGTAACACGTATGTTATTGATTTAGGATCGGATATATGATACATAACGCGTACATGCGTTTTTGAAAAACGCGTACATGCATTTTTGAAAAACGCGTATGTGTTTCGTGTGAGAAAAAAAAATTTGGCCGAAACTTCCCCTCTTCGTGCACTGACCCATGGGTATAAAATATAGAAAATATAATCTAAATTAGAAATAAAAATGAAAATAGTGTAGTGATGAAAGTATAACGTTGTGGGGCAGCCACCAAGATTCAAACTCCAACTAGACCACTACACCACTCAATTCAACAAGATTAAAAACCCAAATTTACCAAATATATACATATGGGTTATGGGTTTGAGAAGACACATACCCAACTTTAGGGTTTAAATTTAGGGTTTCTCCTTTCTACTTACAAACTATTCAGCATTCTTGTAGTGGTTTCGTATTTCTTCAGAAGATTTTTTTTCTTGCCATGGCGGAGGAAAATGCTCGAGCTCGTGGGCTCCTCGATTCATTTGAGCTTCATAGTGGCAGGCTAGTTGACTCGTTGGAGCTTCTGAATCAAAGGCTCTTGGATAAGTACAAACTTTAGAATCGTAGGTTACTTGATTGTCATGTGTTACTCAATTCCTTTGAATTTCAGGATCGCCTGTTCCTTGATTCGTTTGAGTTTCAGAATCGCGTGTTCCTCGATTCATTCAAATTTCAAGGCCCTGAGCTTAAGAATCGGAGGTTCCTCGATTCGTTCAAATTTCAAGGTCATGAGCTTCAGAGTCGAAGGTTCTTCCTTGATTCATTCAAATTTCAAGGTCGTGAGCTTCAAAATCGGAGGTTCCTCGATTCGTTCAAATTTCAAGGTCGCAAGCTTAAAAATCGGAGGTTCCTCGATTCGTTCGAGTTTCAGGATCGTGTGTTTCTCGATTCTTTCAAGCTTCCAGATTGTGGGTTCTTCAATTCGTCTGAGCTTTAGCATTGCCGGCTCCTTAATTTGTTCGAACTTCAGAATCACTGGCTCGTCCAGTCATCCGAGCTTCAAGATCGTGGGCTCGTACGAGGCAGGGCACAGGTGCGTAAGCAATGTTGACCCTAGTGAGGATAAAGAACACGACAAAAAGAAGGGGCTAATGGGTAAGATCGAGTTGAAGCATGCTTGACACCATAAAGAAGAATAAAGGGTACCTTTTATATTTAACCATTTCCCGTATTTTGAAGATGATAGCAGTTGAGGGTCATTTTGTGATTAATTAAATTTGGATCATATGTTGTGAGAATAAATCTAGATTATATGTCTACCATCGTTAGTTTACAAGAATACCGAGGATTGTGTAATATTTATTGCCTATCTATAATGATAATGTAATGTAATGGTTGATGTATACTTCTACTTCCGATGTTTTATTGTGGCTCTCTTTTTTTTTCCGATCTACTTCAAAAGGAATTATTTCAGAGGGTTTTACTTTGAATTGTGAATTATTTAAGTTTTTTATATTGTTGGATTTTTATAAAGTTTTGGGTAGACCGTTTATTATGGGTTCTGAGCAAGGACACCTCTTTGTAAAGCAAAAACACCCCCACTGCCCATCAACCGAGGAAAAGGCGGCGCCCTCCAAAACAATCATTCCTAATAACTTGATCTTCAAACCTTGTCATATCCATCATCCATAATTCTACAATAGTTATCACCAATATTCATTTACCCAAAAAAAATCCACCATATTTGGACTTGCACTATATCCCAAAAATATTCATCAAACCATAACCTTACATCCATCCATCAAAACTTAATATTTTTCAAATTATTTTCATGTTCATATTATCATGGTCATCCTCCCCAAAATTTTCATCATATTTGGACTTAGACACTATCTTCAATCATTCACGAAATCATAACCTCGTACTCAGTCACCCATAATCTAACCTTTATTCCAATTCATAATCCAACTTATACCTTCATCCATCAACCTTAATCAACCTACCAAAAATAATTTATTTTAAAAAAAAGTCTAGACCTTTGAAATCAAATAGTCCTCACATCCATTAACTTAACATTTTTATTAAGAAATTTTGTATCTCAAGTAGTGTGTTGAGTTAATGAAATCTCCAAGGAAAATGGAAGCCTTTTTTTCAAAAAATCAAACTTTTTCATAGTTGGAATAAAGAACTAAAGCACTTACATATATACTATTAGCATGGTGTAAATATATGAAATATAGGATTTTGTTTCTAGTTTTAAAATATATAATTTATTCTAATACGTTGACAAAAAAAAATGTTGGATTTGTATAGGATGTAAAAATGTGACTTTTTTAAAATGTGTTGTATGCCAAAACATGCATGTGTAGATCGACAAAATAAGTAATAATTGAAATAATTTATCAAAATAGTTTTTTGAAAACATACATATGATATTGAATATTGGTTAAGATATATTTGTAATATTTTAGCAAATACTATATTTTTAAATATGTTTTACTCAAAATAAGGTATTTTTTAAAACCCCTCATGTACGAAAAATATAATTTAACCTAAAATAATTTTAATATTAAACATATTTTTTATCATGTAGAAAATGATGTCTAGATTTCTCAAAACAATTTTTTTTGGAAAAAAAATTACAAATAAAAAGTTACTTAAATAAAATACCTACATATGTGAATTTCACATTTATCAAGGTTTTTTTAAATTAATTAAATAATACAAATATTTTTAAAAATGTGTTTTTAAAACTATAAAATTTCCTCTATAATGGGTTTGATGTTCATCCAAGAATTCTTTAGAAAAATTATTGAAAATTGAGGTGTTTTATTAGCTTAATACTTTGTATTTAACTTTAATATTGCTGATCTAAATGTGTTTTTCTTTTGTTGCAGATTCTTTGTGGGTGATTATCTGATTAATCCATTTTACTGTATGTAGAATGTAGACAAAATTTGATAGAAGAAGTAGACAGGATATTAGAAAGATTACACAAGCATATATCGTGGAGAAAACCCTTTCGGGTAAAAAAAAAACTCCACCAAGAATTAATCTATTATTCAATATTTGAAGTAGATTACAATAGCTCCAATTCTTGCTTGAGAATGCCTCTTTTTTCTTAACCAAAATGTTTTCACAACCTACAATAAAACTGATAAACACTCTCCTCAACTTGCTTGAGATAAATAAGTTTTAATCAACTTTTTAAACTCCAAATGAGTTACAATTACAATTCTCAAGCCCTATCCCTAAAAGTTACACCTATCTCTTGTCTATGAAGAACAATGTCAAATCCTCAACTTCATCCATTTGGGCATCCCAAACTAAAGTCATAACTCAACCTTTATTCTATAAATATATTAAGGCTTCATCCTCAAAGTAGGCACCCAAAAGAGGGCCCATTTAACTAAGCCTTCTAAAATATCTCAACATGCAAAGGAGTTAATTCCAAGAAGCCAACTTGGGTGCCCAAGGTGGGTCCAACTCATTTCTTATTAATTGAAACATTTTTCAGCACCATTCATGCAAAAAAATGTGCATGCATGATCCTTCATTTGTTAATTGAAAGTAGTCCCTGTTATCTATCATGCAACTCAAGTTATTATCCATGCATTCCAAGTTAACTAAAGTCAAATAGCATTCAACTAAAACTAACTAAATATAATTGAACCATAACTAGACTGAATTGAACTGAATTGAATTGAACTGAACTGAACTGAATTGAACTGAACTAAATTGAACTAAACTGAACTAAATTGAATTGAATTGAACTGAACTAAACTAAACTAAACTGAATTGAACTAAACTTAACTAAACTAAATTGAACTAAACTAAACTGAACTGAACTGAATTGAACTGAACTAAACTGAACTAAATTGAACTAAACTGAATTGAATTGAACTGAACTGAACTGAATTGAATTGAACTGAACTGAACTGAACTGCCTATTTTATAGGACCTCAACATGCATAAATTAAAATCCCTATTTTTTAGGAACCTAGGATGCATTCTTGAAGTGTACTCAATTCACCAACTAGTTAACTGGGCCAAGGTGGATCCCACCTCCCATGTGTGCACCCATGTGCTCCTATTTTGTAGGAGTTAACTCCAAGGAATCCCCACATTCTCCTAAGACTTAGAATTAATTAAAAATGTCAATTAATATGATTATTTCATCATTTAATATTATTTTCTTCCTAATCCTGGTGTTGTTGAACACATTCCAAGGACTTGGGAGATACATGAAATAAATAATGTTTAGGATTGCAATTAAATGGCATCCCATTTCCAACATTCTCCCACTTGACATTATCATTGCAATTATTCTAAATAAGGAATCATTTAATCAAGTATAGGACTCAAGGCCAATGGTCTTCCTGCCTACAAGAACTTCTCTACCAGCCCATGACAGAGGAGAGGGAGCATGCTGAGGAGGGTGAAAGTCTCGCTAAGTAAGGGGCTGGGAACGAGGATGCATGGAGCCACTCCACTGTCGGCCCCGAGAGGGTGACTAGCCACAAGAGGAGGAGGGCCAGTCAAGGAACCGATCCATAGCACACGGGGCATTGCCCCAGTGGTCTAGGAGGACCTATAGGTGAGCCACCTCCAATGCAAAATTTTTAGCTTGCACCTGTATCTGTAAAAGAACATTAGAATAAATAATTGCTTTAGCATAGAGAGAAACATTAATATCTATTTGAGAATGAGTAAATATGCAAGAATTTTTTTCTTTCCAGATGTTAAAGAGGATTTCCACCTTTAAAGTGTGCCAAAATTGAGTGAACTTAGCAGGGATCCCAGGTGGATCTCTTAGCATAACCATATGCCAAGAAAAAGGTTTTGGTCAAAAGGGCCAAAAGAATTCATGAATTCAATTCCAAAGCTATTGAGCTCTGGGACAAAACCAGAAAAGATGTTTGAAGCTTTCAGGTTGCCCACAAAAAGGGCAACAAGGGTCCTAGACCCCCAAGTGTATAAGTCAAGAACCCACAGACAAGCCTTGGAAAAGAATACACCAAGAAAATTTGGTCAGCTTCGGATTAACACTTGTAGACCAAGTGGCATAAAATCTCTTTCCCCAAGCATGAGCAAAGGAATTAAGAAGCCACCTCTGGTTTAAACTGTTGATCATAGGAAAATGAGATGAAAGCCACCTGTAACCAAGGGGTGGCTTATAGCTCCTGAGGGGGGTGTCTAGAAAGCATTTCCAGCCTTTCCACCAAGGTTTGTGCCCACAAATGTCAATTTTGTGAAGCATTTCCGTCGGAATGATGCTCACCAGCCCATCGAAGGTGGTGCGGTCCTGGTTTTGAAGTCTGTGTTGGACCTTAAAAGCATCCCATTGCATAATGCGCATAGTAGGCCGGTGAAAGAGTTGTTGCAGGGTCTGAATTCTCTTTTTGTGAAATCTAAGGGCTTTAAACCAAGGCTATTTAGCCAAGGGATGACCATTCTGAGCAAGAAGAGGAGACCACCAAATATTTTGTTGATTGAGAAAAATCCCATCACAAAATCCATCCCCGACCCATCAGAGCTAAGGCTTAATAGGCTCCCAGGCATGCCAAATGCTCTTGGCCACAAAGGTTCCAACAATTTGAATAGGCTCTCTCATAACTAGGAGGGCTTGGAAAACTATTCCTTTCCAGGTGGTTCTATGAATAGGAAATCCAAACTAGATACAATGCCTGAGGAGAATCTTCCAGGCTTCATCTCTGGTGAGGGCCTGGATAATCCACTTGACACAAACAAAAGTCATTTTCCTTTGAGTGAAGAGCAGCCCAAGCCCTCCAGAATCCTTAGGGAGGCAACAATACTCTCAAGAAACATGATGGAAACCCTTGTGGGTTTCAGAGGAGACCCATAAAAAATCTTGTAGCAACTTTTCAAGCCTGTTGTAGGCAGCTTTGGAGGGAGCCCAATCGAAGGAGTAATAAACATGAGTGGCTGATAAGATTTTAGAACAAACCTGGAACTTACCAGCCAAAGAAAGAGGCTTGGTAATCTAGTAAGAAATCTTATGCTCGACCCTGGAGAACACAGCTTGCCAAAGCTCCCTAGGGGGGGGCTAGAAGGTGAAGGGGATGCCCAAAAAATGAAAGATCTCTCCCTATCCAATCCACTTCCAATTATAGGTTTGAAGCCACACAGGAGTGGGTAACAAAGATTTCCTATAGCATAAGGTCTTGTGCCATTGGATGGCAGAACTGGAGGCAAGGCAGAAAGTGTTAAGACAATCAAGGGCAGCAATGATGGATTATTCTTCTTCTAAGAGAGTGAGAAAGGAATCATCCACAAAGTGGCCATTAACAAGTTGCTCCTGAGAGTTCGTGAGAAGAATTCCTTTTACACGCTGCTAAGAAAAAACATGGGCTAAAAGGTAACCAAAGCCTTCAGCCACAAACACATACAAAGAAGGGGCGAGATGACACCCTTGTCGAATTGAGTGAAAAAATACCAAAAGAAAAAGACTGGCGACCATTAATGGTTATGCAAGCTGAAGCATCAACAAAAAGCATACAAATACACTAAATGAATTTGGGTCCAAACCCCAAGGCTTGCAACATCCCAAGAATGAAAGGCCATTCAATGTGGTCATAGGCTTTAGCAAAGTCAATTTTAATTAACACAACTTTTTGGTTGGATTTTCGGGCCCACTCCATGCCTTCCCAAACAACAATGATATTATCCAAAATAAACCTAGATTTGATGAAACCAGTCTGCTCTAGGTGCACAACTTGAGGCAAGAGATGAAGAATTTTCAGAGCTAGAGCTTTGGAAATGATTTTGTAGGAGACATTGAGAAGCGTGATGGGCCTCCAGTTGCAAATATCCTTTGGATCCCTAAGCTTAGGTATGAACTTTATATTGCCCTTTTTTATTAAATTGCCTAGAGATTTAGCTTGAAAAGCTACAATATAGACATGATGCAAATCACTCCCAACACAATCCCAAAGAGTTTTGTAGAATTCACAAGGGAAGCCATCAATCCTAGGAGCCTTGTCATCGGTCGTAGAAAAAATAGCTTCCTTGAGATCATCAATTGTTAACAATTGATCACAAAAATTTATCTAGGCTGAAGAAAGCCTATGTGGCACAACAGCAAGGAAGTCCTGAAGGGCTTGTTGTCGCACAAGCATGGAATCTTATGCAATGAACACCTTCTCATAATGGCACACAAAGGCCTAGAGAATTTCAAGTAGCTCAAAGAGCACCTGAGTGCCATCCTTGATATTTTTGATGCCTGGGGATGAGTGTCTATCACGAAGTGCCAAAAAAATTTCTTTCGAGGCACAATCACCGATCTTAATCCAATGTAGTCAAGCTTTAATTTTCACTCCTCTAGCAGCGTAATTATGAGCCACTTACTTTTTGTGCCTTAATTCTGCCACCCTGATTTGATGCGATGGGGAAAAAGGGTTGCCTGCCAAAGCCTTCATAGCTGCATGCAAGTCAGTAGTGGTAGCCTCATAAGATCACCTGTGAAATATGGCCAACTGGTGCCCAGAAATGAGCAAGAAATGAGCAATACGAGTATGGCATCATTCCACCAGGCAATCCAACTTGTTTGGCCAGTTGGTCTGCACTCAAAATTCCACACTCGATGAATGTGGGCCAGAGTGGGCTTGTCATAAAGAAGAGACGTGTTCAGAAAGAATTGAGTTTTACATGTGCGAGGCTAACAAGACATCCATTCAATGCAAAAATAAATTGGGAAGTGATCAGACGGAGTCACATCCACTAGTGGCTTCACTGGCAAGGTAGAGCTGTCAAAAGAAAAGAAAGATTGAGTTGAGATCATGGCACGATCAAGGCATTTAAAAACTCTATCAAAACTGGCCCTGTAATTAAACTTATAATATATTTCTTGTTCTAATTAATAATATATGTAAGAATTTTTATGATTTTATATTTAATAAATTATATATTATTTATAAATATTACATATTTAACTTAATTAAAAAATAATAATAATAAAAATATATTGAAAAATAATAGAATTTTTTAATTAAAAAATATATATAGATAAATATTAAACTTATAATATATTTCCTATTTTAATTAATAATATATGTAAGAATTTTTATGATTTTATATTTAATAAATTACATAATATTTATAAATATTACATATATAATATCTAAATATTATAATATTATACTAAAAATATTTAAATATATAAAATTTAGTTTTATTTCATAACATTAAATTAAGAATATTATAAAATAATATTTTTTATAATCTAAAATAAGTAAAAATGTCTTTTTTTTTTAAAAGAATAGAAAATATAAATTATAAAAAACTTAGATTATATAAAATATTATATATAATAATAATAATATAATAAAGAGTGAGGTCTAATGGGGGGATTGGGGATCTATTTTGAAGGAGCAAGAGGTTCCATGAAGCAAAAAAAAAAATGTTATATGATAAGTAAGAATCTTTTCATCAACAATAGCAACCCTTACTTTTTACATCAAAAACTAAAGTGGGTGCAAAAGGGATGGGACTAGCAATTTCCCCAATAGCTTGGATTTTTATTGTCACTTGTGAATCATATAAAGTTTTGAAATTTTCACCAATTAATTCTTTTATTATTGTATATTTATTTAAGCTATGAATTGAATATACAAAATAATAAATTTTATGAGACCACCAACTTCCATAAATATATATAGGGCATTAAACTTTTAAACTTAAGCTATGATTGAAAATTCATGGACCACCCGGTTTAAAATAATCCTAACCCATTTTAAAATAATCCTTAAAATCTCAGCACCCATGATATTTTTTAAAAACAATATCGAATTTTTTGCTTTATTTCTTAATTTTTTGTTTTTGACCTTTATAATATGAATGTTAGTGGAAATGTAGAAAGAACATTTGATTCTTTGCTTTCTTTATTTGTATAGAGTGTTTTATTTTTTTAATATTATTAGTACTTGTTATTAGTACTATTGTAATAAGTGGCTTTTTTAAGTTAACTAGTTATTAATAATTTAGTTTTCAACCAATCAAAAACAATATTTTTAAAGAATGATTTTTCATTTTTTGCTTTATAAAGTCATTTCATTAAATATTTTTAAAATAAATAAATATTACTTATTTTGACTTTTTTTAAGAATGAAATTGTTATTTTTTATTAAAAATCTCACAAAAATCAATCAACTATTTTATAGAGATTTGGATTTACACTTTTAAAATAGTAAAATAAAATAAAAATTGTATTATTCTTTCCATTAGACTAATATATTTGTTATCTATGTTTTAAATATTATATGCTCTCCTTTTTTATTAATAAATTTTTTCATCATGTATATTTTAATATTAATTTATATATATAGGTTCTCCAAAAAAATTATAACCTATATTATTTTAGGTCTTTATTATATATAATATACAACCTATTTTAATATAAAAAATATTAATTTATATATATAACCTATATTAATTTAGAATTTATATATATTATTTCTATATATATCTTATTTTATTGAAGGCAATATTTTGTAGGTAAATAAGTTAATCTACATTGTGTAAGTAATATATTAATTTATATTATACATTTATATTAGTATATATGATAGGTTATTTTATTTTGTAGATTCTTCTTTAATCTATATTTAAATATATATTATTATATATTATATAAATTATTATGATTTTATATATTTATAGTAATATATATTATAGTTTATAAATAGTATAATCTATTGTATTTTAACCATCTATTTTTTTATTTTAATTGAATCATTTATTTAATTTTTCAATTTATACTTTATATATAATCTCATTTTTTTTCTTTGGTTAAATTATTATTGTTTTAAGTTTTACTATATTTTTCTTTATATCTTTCTTCATTTATTTTAATAATTTTGGTAATTGTTCTTAAATCATTTTGTTATAATTCTCTTAGAGTTATTTATTCACTATTTGAGATATTTAACCTTTAACCTTTTTTGATCCATTTATTTGTATTATATCATGAACTTTCTTAATAAATGAATGGTCGTAGAGAAAAAATATTGAAAAAATTACTTTCACGAGGAGTTAAATAATTACTTGAAATTTGAAAGAAATCGTAAGAAATATTTTTCAGTAAGAAGAAATGTTTTTAATTTAATTTTAATAGATGTCAGTATACATATATTTTGGGTTAGTATAATATTATTATGATGATTTATAATTAATTATTATTTAGATATTTTAAATATATATATTTAAAAGAAATATATTTTTTAGGATAATATTAATTAGATATTTTAAATATATTTATTTAAAAGGTATTTGTAGTGTTTATATTATTATTTTTATTTAATATGAATTAGATTTATAAATTGATCTATTTAAGATTTAAAAATATAAAATTATGTTCTATTCACGAGGAATTATTTTATTTATTACATATCTTTTAAAAATGATGTTTTAATTTTCATGGAATCATTTTATTTGATACATATTTAAATTTTTGTGTGTATGTTATTACAGAATTATTTTATTTACCTTCAAAGAATATTAATATCTTTCTTTTTAAAAAAAAATAGAGAGAAATGAAATTTGATTATGTAAAAATTGTATTTTAATATTTAAATAATAAAAATATAATAATTTATATTAAAAAATTAATTACCAACTTAAATATCTTTAAAAAAACTAGAGGGAAATGAAATTTGGTCAAATTAATTACCAACTTAAATATCTTTAAAATTAATTAGAGAGAAATGAAATTTGGTCATGCAAAGCTTGTATTTATTGAAATATTTAAATTTACAATCATTTTATGTTTTAAATTTACATTAATTTTATTAAATTTTATGTTTTAAATTTATATTAAATTTACATTAAATTTTTTTTTTTTATTAATATTTAATTAAAAATATAATTATAATTCATATTAACAAATTAAATACCAACTTAAATATCTTTCCTTAAAAAATAAATTAGAGAGAAAAGAAATTTGGTCATGTAACTAAATATCTAAATATATTTCTTTTTAAAAAAAATTGGTCATGTAATCATTTATATTTTATTGAAATTTTACCTGCAACAAGATGCTTTAGTCAAATCCAACCCCAACCTCATATTTTATTGAAATATTTAAATTTACATTTCATTTATATTTTTTTAGTATTTAATTAAAAATATAATCATCTATATTAACAAATTAATTACCAACTTAAATATCTTTCTTTTAAAAAAGATAGAGAAAAATAAATTTTTGTCATATAATTGTTTGTATTTTATTGAAATATTTAAATTTACATTTTTTTTAAATATTTAATTAAAAAAGATGTAATTTATATATTAAGTTAATTACCAACTTTTAAATTTAAAATATTATTTTACTTAAATCAAAAATTTAAATAAACAAATAATGAAGTTTTATTAAAAACATCTTTAAGTTTACAATAAATATATTTATTTTATTATTAAAAAAAAATAAAAAATATAAGGTTATAATACACTTAATATACATTATTTTATAAGCTAGGCGTAAGAGAGTAGTACCCCATAAATAAATAATAAATAAAAAGGATAATGCATGCCCTACTAGGACCTTGGCAACCCGTTCTAACATGGACACAAAGGACATTTTACATTGTAATATTGTCCCTCTTCATGGATGAAGGGGAACACATTCACCCTTGGGTAGGAAAGCAACATTCATTTCTTCACAAAATTTTGTTTACTGATGATCTCAAAATCATTTGGTGCTTTATCATTATTGAAGACCTCTTCCTCTTAACTTATGTCCACTCTTGATCTATATGTTGAATGCATTCAGAAAGTTGTAGAGAATTTGATTTGGAATTGTCTTCATAACCTTCACAAACAATAGTCTGAACTGTCATATGAGAAATTGGTGCCTCCATAGAATCATTGCCATTTTTTATGGTTGCTTTCTCCAATAATGATGAGGGGATTGCATAGGAGACATTGACACTGACCCCATGTGAGACCCCAAGAGGGAGATCTTGCCCAATGGTAAGAGAGGGAGAATTTGGCTTTGAAATGATCTCTTTAGGAGCTTGAGGAGAAGTCAATTCATTTTGGGCTCCAAGAGAGCTAACTTAATGATGGGAATCTACCACAATCCAACAAGTGGGCCTTCCCCTTGTTTTTTGATTGTTGACTTCATGAGATTGCATCTTTTGACATTGGTGGGTAAAGTGATCAGTTGAAAAACATTTCCAACATCTAAAAGAAATTTTTCCATAGTCTATTAGTTGTCTCCAGCATTTGTTACCCAATTTCAGAGAGATCTCAACAGGCAGCCCAATGGATATATCCATTTATACACATATGAATGCGTAAGTAAAACTCCTATAGTTGACTATTTCATTGGAAAGGAAATGATACTTACCTAGACCATTTCCTATAGCACACAAATAGTCTAATTCCCAAAACTGCAAGGGAAGGTATGGTAATCTCACCCAAAGGAATACAAATGCAAAGGTCTTGATTTAAGGATTGAAGGAAGAAAACTAAGGCTTCATGCAAATGAATTCTCTCTAAAACATCCAAGGACTAGCTTTCAACACCAAATCCGTATCGTTACTGGAGTCAAATTCTAAGATAAAAGACCTTGAGCACAAGGATATATATGAATTTCCTCTTCCATGTGCTCCTTCCAATTTTGTGTGATCCAAGAATGTAATTCACTTAAGCTAGGCCATAATTTCGTCAATTTGTAGATGAGAGCA
Organism: Sequoiadendron giganteum; assembly: GCA_007115665.2. NCBI lineage: Eukaryota > Viridiplantae > Streptophyta > Pinopsida > Cupressales > Cupressaceae > Sequoiadendron > Sequoiadendron giganteum. The sequence goes on along the minus strand of CM021105.1, from coordinate 26,554,217 downwards.
TGGTTCTATAGATATTCATCTCTATCAAAAGCAAAATTTTCTAGGCACAAGGATAAATATGAATTTCCTCTTCCATGTGCTCCTTCCAATTCTATGTGATCCAAGAATGTAATTCGCTTAAGCTAGGCCATGATTTCATCAATCTACAGATGAGAGCATGGTTCTACATATAGTCATCTCTATCACAAGAAAAATTGTATAAGCTAACCTAAAAAATGTGATTTGTGAGCTGAATAGGTAGAGGGAAAACCTTGTTGCTATTCCCATCTGGAGGGTTAACACCATTTGGAAATATTTGCATAGAGAAATTTTGGGGAAATCTACCCCTGTGATCAAAGTCATGTTGTCCCAAGGCTAAACAATCCCTAAAATTACACCCATTATCCTAATCCAATGCCCCATAGCCTTTGGTTTCCCATGAATCATGCCTTTGTTGTAGGTCAAGGGGCAGTTGTGGTGGTTTTTGAAGACATGCCCTTCACCCCAAGCACCAAATTTTCTAAACTGTCATCAATCCTTGGACAAAAGTTGAGAGCTAAGGTTTTGGCAGTATATAGGGGACACCACCAAGTGTGCACTAACCCTAACACCCATTCATAGAGCGGCCTTGAATTCCAAAAATGGTGAAAGAAATCACAGATCCTCATGCCCAATCATGCAAATGCCTAATTTTCCATAGTTTGAGGAGTCTTCACCTTAGTCAAAAGGGTCGTCATTAGTAGAAGGGGTAGCTTTTGTAGAAATTCTTGAGCAGAGAGTAGCATTTTCAAATTTCTAAATATAGATACTACTATATTTGGTAGGGGATTTTTTTGAATAAATACAAATAATTAATATTTTGACTAAATTAAAACAATTGAAATACTTAATCAAGGGGAAAATAATGGTATATAGATAAATATAATTTATTTTATATACACAAAAAATCTTTTGATTATGTATTTTTATTTTTATGTTAGATTATAATATTATCAAGGACCATATATCTAAATTAGGGCTTCAAGAAAATTCACTCCCAATAAATTCACATCCAACAATTCATCACCATGACAAATTCATCTCATTGAAAATTCACCACCATGAATCGCTCGTGAATTTTTGGCAGCGAATTTTTCAATAGTCCTAAATTAGACGTTATCATTTGGTTACGACAAGTAAATGATCTAATCCATAAAAAATATATTTTCTATTGCAAACACAACATGAAACCGTGGGTAATAGAACCTATGTATACAAAAAAATAGACCAAAATCTTACCTAATTTACCTTCACACCTCTACGACGTACCCATTGCACACCAAGGTACAATTGCTAGTATTATATTATTCATTATTTTGTTATGTCTTCATCATTTTTTTACTATTTTCAATTTTACTTCATTTTTCAATCTCCTCCCCCCATACGCTCTCCCACAACTTAACTCTTCTTAAAGTCATTTCTACAATCATATTCTTCATTATCCTCTTAGTAGAATGAATCATTTAGTGTGGTTCAAAATTTCAATTCAAAATAGCATACATCGTTTAATCTAGAAGTGTTTACTCTATCATTCATGGACTTTGAAAAAATCATACTATCTATAATCATCATTCGTTAATATTTAATAATTATTGATTTGAATGAAGAGATATAGTTGCACTTATATATATATATATTACATTAAAATAAACAACTTGTAATAAATAATTATTTTAATATATAACAATTTTATATTAATAATTAAAAAAAAAACATTGTCAACATGTAATATCTAATTTTTAATGATTTTTAGTATATATTATATTTATTATTTGATTTATAGAATTTATATAATATATAATAATTCACAATATAACATTTATTAAATATCTTATTTATTTAAAATTTAGTGATAAAAAAAAATTATTTAATATATAATAATTCACAATATAACATTTATTAAATATGTTATTTATTTAAAATTTAGTGATAAAAATTAGGTTTATAGTTATGAATAGTGTTATGATCATAGTTAGGGTTAGAGATAGGTCTAGGTTTAAGATAATCGTTTAAAATTTATTTTTAAGATTAGAGTTAGGGATAGGGTTAGGATTAGGTCATTAAAATAACTAATTAACAATACCAAAACACTATAATTAACAAAACTTACATTTATATTTTATCAAATCTAAAAAACAATAATTATAATAAGACAAGTAATAGTCACTATGTGACACTTGTTTTTATTTATTTTATATTAGATTGGATCAATATTTTTCAATGATAAACCATCATTCTACCACAACGCCTTAAACATAATAAAATAGATTTAATGTGTTAAGTGGTCGATTAGACAATCAAACAACCAATTACAACTCAATAATTAAATGAAAAAAAACTAAAAGATGCAAAGTGCAGACCAAACCTCCTACCATTTTCTTTTTTATCGTAGGATTTTTTGTTTTTTATTTTTCTTTTTTCTATAATACGTTTGATTTTTGTCATATATCTATTGTTTTTTTTTTTTTTCTCAACTCAACTCAACTGTAATCAACTCAACTGTAATCAACTCAACTGTCATGCATAGATAATCATAGTTTTCTTTTTTAGTTAACAAACGTTTTTTTCACCATCTAGCTGCCAGTCTTCTAGCGTAGTGAATAATGCATATCAAATGCATGTAGACTTTTAGTTTTTCAATCTATTTTTACGATGACCTAAGGATATATAAATATATATTTATGGGTTTAAAATATAGAAAATATAATCTAAATTAAAAACCCAAATTTGCCAAATATATATATATGGGTTTGAGAAGACACATACCCAACTGTAGGGTTTAAAATTAGGGTTTCTCCTTTCTACTTACAAACTATTCAGCATTCTTGTTGCGGTTTCGTATTTCTTCAGAAGATTGTATTTTTTTGCCATGGCGGAGAAAAATGCACGAGTTCGTGGGCTCCTCGATTCATTTGAGCTTCATAGTGGCAGGCTCGTCGACTCGTTGGAGCTTCTGAATCGCAGGCTCTTAGATTTGTACGAACTTCAGAATCGTAGGTTACTTGATTGTCGCGTGTTACTGGATTCCTTCAAGTTTCAGGATCGCGTGTTCCTCGATTCGTTCAAATTTCAAGGTCGCAAGCTTCAGAATCGGAGGTTCCTCGATTCGTTCAAATTACAAGGTCGTGAGCTTCAGAGTCGGAGGTTCTTCCTCGATTCGATCAAATTTCAAGGTCGCGAGCTTCAGAATCGGAGGTTCCTCGATTCGTTCAAACTTCATAATCGCGTGCCTCCCGATTCGTTCAAGTTTCAGGATCGCGTGTTTCTCGATTCTTTCGAGCTTCCGGATCGTGGGTTCTTCAATTCGTCCGAGCTTCAGAATCGCCGGCTCCTCAATTTGTTCAAACTTCAGAATCACCGTCTCGTCCAGTCGTCCGAGCTTCTGGATCGTGGGCTCCTCGATATGTACGAGCTTCAGTTGCACAGGCTCTTAGGTTTGTTTGAGGGAGGGCACGGGTGCGTAAGCGACGTTCACCCTAGCGAGGATCAAGAACACGGCAAAAAGAAGGGGTTAATGGGTAAGATCAAGCTGAAGCATGCTTGACACCGTAAAGAAGAATGAAGGGTATCTTTTATATTTAACCATTTCCTGTATTTTGAAGATGATAGCAGTTGAGGGTTGTTTTGTGTTTAAGTAAATCTGGATCGTATGTTGTGAGAATAAATCTGGATTATATGTCTACTATCGTTAGTTTAGAAGAATACCGAGGATTGCATAGTATCTATTGTCTATCTATAATTATAATGTAATGGTTGATGTATACTTATAATTGCGATGTTTTATTGAGGCTCTATTTTTTTTTTTCCGATCTACTTCAAGAGGAATTATTTGAGGGTTTACTTTGGAAATTATAACTTCTGAGTAACTTCAATAATCTGGAAAATTGGGAATTATTTAGGGTTTCTATATTGTCGGATTTTTATAAGATTTTGGGTAGACCGTCTATTTTGTGTTTATAGTTTTAGCAGGTTTGAGAGTATAACTGTAATCCCATTAGGCGGTTGGTCACTTTGCAACAGATGGTTTCTCAAATATGCCGATCATGGAACTGCGTTAGAATCAGGACAGTGACAGGCTACAATGTCCCTCGCCAGGGCAATAGAACCTAGTTCCCGGAAAGAGGCGAATGAATGGAATGCACGCCCTACTATTCTAAGGGGGTGTCTGGTGCTAGAGACTCACGAAACAAATTGAACCCCTAAACTCTCATTTTCTGCTGGGCACCAACTCTTCTGATTCACTCTCCACCATCCAAAAGTTTTTCTACTTACAGTTTTTTTTATAAAAAACTACTTTTTTTGTTGTTGTATATACACCTGGTTTTAAGGACAAAGCCGAAGCCATGGAAAAAAGCCACAAGATTATGTGCCAGGCAAAACAGTCCAAACAAATGGATAGCCAACAATAGAACGGCCCAGGAGCACCGAAGGCTCACCATAACACTACAATAACTTCAACCGCCATCAGCGCGCAAGGCCCAAGCATCAGGGGGGTGCGCCTTAATGTCTTCCTGCATCAGTTTAATCGCCTCATAAGGAAAATCGGCCCACCAAATATATTCAGCCCTGCCAGATTTGAGATCAAGGTTGACACCATAATTGGCCGCCCAATCAGCTACCGAGTTGCCCTGCCTACTAATATGAGAAATCCTGAAAGCATCGAACCCAGACAAATAGGCACGGATATTTATCCATAATCACCCCCAACCTCCAGATCTTGATCTCCCTGCCCTGCATAGCGTCAATCAGCAATTTTGAGTCGCCCTCTATCCACAGCCGCTTCCACCCTTTGTGACTAGCAAGGACGCCTCTTTGCAAAGCAAAAATACCCCCACTGCCCGCCAACCCAGGAATAGGCGGCGCCCTCCAAAACAATCATTCCTAATAACTTGATCTTCAAAACCTTGTCATATCCATCATCCATAATTCTACTATAGTTATCACCATATTCATTTATCCAAAAAAACAATCCATCATATTTGGACTTCCATTATATCCCAAAAATATTCATCAAACCATAATCTCACACCCACCCATCAAAACTTAATATTTTCCAAATTCTTTTCATGTTCATATTATCATGATAATCATTTATCATCCTTCCCAAAATTTTCATCATATTTGAACTTAGACACTATCCTCAATCATTCACGAAATCATAACTTCATACTCATTCACCCATAATCTAACCTTTATTCCAATTCATAATCCAACTTATACCTTCATCCCTCAACTTTAATCAACCTACCAAAAATAATCTTTCTAAAAACAAGTCTAGACCTTTGAAATCAAATAGTCCTCACATCCATTAACTTAACATTTTTATTAAGAAATTTTGTATCTCAAGTAGTGTGTTGAGTTAATGAAATCTCCAAGGGAAATGGAAGCTTTTTTTTTCAAAAAATCAAATTTTTTCATAGTTGGAATTAAAAACTAAAGCACTTACATATAGACTATTAGCACAGTGTAAATATATGAAATATAAGATTTTGTTTCTAGTTTTAAAATATATAATTTATTCTAATACGTTGACAAAAGAAAATGTTGGATTTGTATAAGATGTAAAAATGTGACATTTTATTAATGTGTTGAATGCCAAAACATCCATGTGTACTACCAACAAAATAAGTAATAATTGAAATAATTTGTCAAAATAGTTTTTTGAAAACATACATATGATATTGAATATTGGTTAAGATTTATTTGTAAATTTTAAGTAAATATTATTTTTTTAAATATGTTTTACTCAAAATAAGATATTTTTTAAAACCCCTCATGTACGAAAAATATAATTTAACCTAAAATGATTTTAATATTAAACCCATTTTTTATCATGTAGAAAATGATGTCTAGATTCGTCAAAACAAAAAAAAAATCCCAAAAAAATTACTTAAAAAACATACTAACATATATGAATTTCACATTTATCAAGATTTTTTTAAATTAGTTATTTAATACAAATATTTTTAAAAATGTGTATTTTAAAACTATAAAATTTCCTCTATAATGGGTTTGATTTTCATCCAAAAATTCTTTAGAAAAATTGGTTAGACATATTGCCAAATTCCATTCCTTCTAAAAATGTATCAATCGTTAAAAAAAATAATAACAAGTAGAAAAATGTGTTCAACACTTAAAAAATTATATATTTAAAAAATATAAGTTTTCATCTATAATGACTTTTAATTTTGATCCAAAAATTCTTTTAAATTTTTCATGAATCGATTGCAAAAATCCATTCCTTTTGGAAAAAATTACATTTCCTATTCCATAAAAACTAGATCCAACTTCTTATACTTACCCTCCATCAACCTTGGATAATTTAACTTAGCAATCTAGCCCATCTTAAGATAATAAACTCCAATAATCTCAAAACCTATATTTTTCTTGAGAACATTCCTATACCAAGTAAGAGAAGCTAATATTCTTATCATTGTCCAACCATAAAATCTAGACTATCCTAAAAAAATGATCTTGGTTGCAAACCATCATCATCAATCAAAATCCTTAGTCTTGGACACATCATCCAATAATTTAAGTCTTCCATATGTTCTCCAAATATATCATCTAAATCCCAAATGAACCATCCAAAATCTTACATCATTATCTATAATTGATGGAGGTTTGAATTAGAAATGACCATTGTCCTAACTATTTTATTGACACAAAATTGGTTGAATAGATAGAAAAAATTTACAACCATTAGTATTTAACTATATAAAGTGTTAATGGTGTTAAAGATTTCAAAAAAATTATGCAGGTGTTTTCTATAACATTTTTATTTTAAATTATGAACCTCATGCTCCCTAGATTTGTAAACCCTAGCCAAAAACATAGACAAGAAATATGGTTACAAGGAAAAATGGTTGTCTAATTTTAGGTTTAAATATTTTGGACAATGTCCGCAGACTATTTATATTCACAAATTTCAGTTTTTTATGTGATAGTCATTTAGTGACTTGAGGACTATGTAAGATTTTGTAAAATATTTGAGCATTGACTCTAAAGACAAGGAAATGATGAAAGGTAAATAAAAAATATATAAATAAATAAATACCAAATCTTAAACCTTTATCACTTTGCTCCTTCAAATGAGCTAAAGTGGAATGCACCCTCTTCCACTTTATTTTCTCTAAATATGAATGATGGTTGTTGAATGTATATGGATTTCTCTTCAAACCAACAAAATCATATTATAATTGATGGATTTTGAAAGAAAAATAGTGCCATAAACTTAGTTACAAGTGGATTGATGACGAGTGAAGTTGAAGGCCTCAATTTATAAAAAAAATTATTGTAAAAATGGAGGGCTAGGATGTCTTGAGAGATGGAGGGTTGAGATTGACTGAGAGAATGGAGGATTAGCCTTGTAAAAAGTGTCATCTAGAGGATGCGTAATAAATTGACACATGACATTGGGAAGTGAGCTAGGTGTGACCACACATCTATGAGAACACATTGGGAGACTTGTGAAGTTGACAAGTGGAGAAGTTAAGGAAAGATGAAGAAAGAGAAAAGTGTAGGGTGGTGGGACATGTGTGAGCAACCAATGAGGAGTCAGTTCAAAGGGTGACTTGGAGATTGATGGATACCCATGCATGCTCACACATGTGTGAGTGTTGAAGAGGGTTGGGGACACTTGTAACGTGATGGAAAGTTTGGGGATTGGAGGAAATGTTAAATTAGGGAAAATATTGATGATGAATAGGAAGGATTAATTAACTAATCAAGATTAGAAGAATTATTGAAAGGGCCTATGGTTAAGTTAATTAAATCAATCAACTTTAGAAGAAGTGGTAGATATAATTAATTATTATGGGGATGAGAAATAATTAATTAATTATGGGAATATGAGAAGGTGAATTATGGGAAATAATAAATTAAATATGTATTTAATTGATTATGTAGTATATGATTGATTTTGGGTGTATGCATTTTCCCCTCTTTGATATGGCATCCTAATTAACTTGCACTTTTCCTTCCATAATTAAATAATTTTAATTATCTAATTATTCTTTCATAATACTTTCTTCTATTAATTAAATAATTTTGAATTATTTAATTAATTCACTTTATCTTTATTTTTCTTTTGGATTAATTCAAATAAGTGTCAATTTATTTAAATTGTGTCTCTAATTATCCCCTTTACCTCCATAATTAAATAAATTATTATTTATTTTAAATTATTCATTTTTCATTTTCCCCCCCTTTATTCTATAATTAAATAATTATTTTAATTATTTAATTATTCATTAGCTTTTTCCCTCCATAATTAAATAAATTCTTATTTATTTAATTATTTATCATTTTATTTTATCTATAATTAAATAATGATCTTTAGTTATTTAATTGTTTTCTCTTTCCCTCCATCTACTATTAAATAATCATTTTTAATTATTTTATATTTTATATCCCATCTTTCTTCTATAATTAAATAATTATTTTTAATTATTTAATTATTTAGTTTCCTCTTCTAAATTAAATAATTGTTGTAATTATTTAATTTATTTCCAAGCTAAGCCCTAAATATCAACTAATTCCTCAAGTTTTGGCCCATCCTTCCTATCCTTATCTCTTTTCTTCTCAATTAATCTTATCCATTGATTATCATACATCATCTTTCAATCCTCACCCTTCATTTCAATTAGGATTTTTTTAAAAGCAAGTTATCCTCTTCATTTTAAGGGTAACCACAGTCTTTGAAATATTTCTATCTTGAGATCATGATACTACATCAATCTTATTATACACATTGCCTACTAGAGATTTGAGAATCAAAAAAAGAAAAATGGAGAAGACAAATGGAGGTGATTCAACTATGCCATAGGAATCGAGGTTTCTTATCTTTATTATTATGATTTCTATTTTCATATGTGATTAATTGTTAGATTAGGGTCATTATATCTTGAATTTAGGTAGTTTTTTGGTTGCTATCATTGATTCATGCTTGATTATGAATTTCCTCTATCAACAAATTGGTGAACCTAATGTGAATTGAACACGTAACCTTCAGACACATAAATTGTTGAACCTCACATGAATCAAACACACAAATTATTGAACCCAACATGAATCAAACACACAACCTATCTTGAGATTGTGCTATTACATCAAGCTTATCATACGCATTGCATACTACAAATCTAAGAACAAATAAACCAAAATGAAGAAGAGAGATGGAGGTGATTCAACTATGGCATAGGAATTGAGGTTTCTTAGCTTCATTATTAGATTAGGGTCACTATAGCTTGAATTTAGGTAGTTTTGTGGTTACTATCATTGATTCATGTTTAATTATGAATTTCCCCTATCGACAAATTAGTGAACTTGACATGAACTAACCAAATTTTGTGAAAATTTTTAGAAATTTTAAGTTTCAAGTGTGTGATGCAATCATTTTGTGTAGTGTTGCATATGTTCCTTTAAATGCTAAAATCATTGTACGGTGTGATGCATGCAAGGTCTATTGCACCACATTTGTTTCCTAGATAATGCATTTGACTATTATCTTACAAATTTCAAAATCCTTCAATTATTACCATTTCTGATCATTTTTGGATTCTAATTATTTTTTTGACATTTTGATAGCCTACTTACATCATTTGCATCACTTGATTGGCTATTTTTGTTAGATATTTTTTTTTTTAGAGCCACAAGTTTCTATGTCCCAATTGTTCCTTAGAACGCCATAATTGTTGCATCCTACGCTGCAATCGACATTCCTTGCACCATGATCACTTTTTTGAATGTTGCATCTATTGGATCCTATCACACATTCATGTACCACATTTGTTCCTTTGTATACTGCATTTGGTTGTCAAGAAAAAGGGGTTATAAGATTGAGTTCTTTTTATTTTTTCTACTTTTTGCATCTACTAGGAAAAATCTTTTTGGTTACTAATATCTGATTTTCAGCTTGTGGAAATCATTGGGAGAAGACCTTTTGATCTAGAACTACTAATATAATTTCTTTCAAGGTTCCAATGTGTGTTTGTGATTGTTAAATTAGGAACATTTGGAATTGGTGCTTAATAAGAACAAATGCCTTCCTTGATTTGTGCACTTGGATACATGTGTTATTATCAAAAGCATGTTTAGCTAAAGTATCTTCTCCCCTTGCACTACAGGTGATTCCTAGGTGATGATAAATAGTAGCACAAAATAGTCTTTAGTATCTTCTCCCCTTGCGCTACATGTGATTCCTAGGTGATGAGAAAGATCAATGCACAAGCTTTCCCTTCTTTTATTTTGAGTAGGGGGGGATTGTCTATGGAGTTACACCCCAAGGATGACCCAAAGCATATATATCTCTCATATGCTATATAAAATGGGAAGAACTAAAAGGTGAGCTCAATCCAACTAATTGTGTAGGGAATGGGCCTTGTGATCTCGAGTGATTCTAGACATAGGTAAGAGATTTTTATCTCCCATTGTTGTCTATGCCTTGATGGTCTTCAAATTTCATCCACTACAAACTATTTTTTTAGAAGCCTAAGACCTTTTTTTCCATATGCTACTATGGTGCATCATGATAGCATCGTCATGAGAAGTTACTTACCACATCCAATGCTTGGTTGAGGTGGAACGATTCCTTGTCGGTATTCATTCTTTCAAGGTGAGAGGTTTTAACGTGGTACATGACCTTAGCATACTCTAGTTACCCACTCCTTGTACTCAGATTTAAAATCACCCAAGAGGTGAGGTATGCCCACTTTACTAGATAACCCTATTTATACTAGCTAGGTTGTGCTTCTTTCTATTGTTTGTGAACTAATGCCTAGTGATTTTTGTGGAAGAAAACTTGCAAAATGCTTTCTTACCAAGAATTTAAAGAGTCAAAATCAACTAAATCTATTTTTGAAGTGTTTGTTGTGTTTTGGAAATTTCCAAAAACAAAAAACCATTTAAAAAAATCAATCCTAGGCCAAAAACTAGAACACCACAATCATCATAAAGTACACCACAATTTTTAGTTGAAACATCATAACTATGAAAAACCTAGGAAGCTAGAAACTCATATTTTCCTATGCACCACAATTTTCTGGTTCTGCACCACATTTGTGGCCCAAAACATTGCATATATCAATTTTCAAAAAAAATAGGGAAATAAATGCATCCAATTTTCAATTTCCTTTCAAAAAATGACTGTGCATTCAGATCTGATACTTGTGTAGTTTATCTAGTCCATTCATTGCATTTTACCATTTTCCTTAGTATTGCATAACCTAGTTTGCATTTGATATCTTAGCTTATACATTCGTCATCTTTGAGTGTTGAGATTAGGAGGCTTATCATACCATTGATCAAATAATATAGTCACATATTTAGGTTTCTTGACCTTATCATATTTTATATATCTTATCCTTCGGTTGAGCCCATAACTCATGTGTCTAGTTTAGGTCCACCTTTTATCCAATCATTATCATCATCTTGGTTATAATCCTCTTGAGGTCTTGGAATTTATATTTGTTACCTTGGTCCATCATAGCTTTCCTAGCATCCCTTTTTAAGGTTCAATGTTGCATATCCAAATCCAAAGTATAGTCATAGTCTTATTACCACTTTTGCATTCCAAACATAGTCATAGTTGCATTACAATCTTGCATCCTTATATCCAAAAATCCCAAAAACATAGCATAGCTTCATCCCCATCTTGAATTTTCATCCTTAGTTGCATTCATTCCAAAATTCTCAAAATCCACAAGTCACAAGTCTTATATGGTCATTACTAGGCTACAAAGGAAACAAAAGGACATGGATTCCTTGAACCCAATTTTAATTCTACTAGCACTAAGAACTTTGGGTCATCTTCAAACCAACCTCAAACATCACAATCTGAAATTCCAATGAGATTTTCCAATATTACATTACATGAGGTTGAACAAGTTCTAACCCCCAAAGAAATCAAACAAGTTTCCCAAGATCATAAGATAGCGCACATCATAGAAGAGATTGTCAAAGCAGATCTTGATAGATACTTTCTATCACTTTCTCAAAATGGTGCCAAGCTTCCCTTTGGTTTTAACACTTCCAAAATTATAGAAGAGACAACACAAACTTAAGGTCAAGGTCATAACACATTTTCACAAATTCATCCCACTTAACAACAAATACACACTAGTATGCCTCTTGGGGGAGCTACACATAATGCAAAAGCTACAAGCGTCCCCCTACTCTAACATTTGGAATCAAAATAACACATGCAACATCTCAAGGACTAAGTCCCTCATTTTTCAATCTATTTTATCAGTCATCTAATACCAGGATATGACTTTTTCAAATCCATTTACCACATCATCCACCCAAAACACTACACTATCAACCAACACCACCCTAAATCCAAATCTAAATCCATTAAACAAGACAAGAAGGATTCACATTGTCACACCAAGAACACAAGCCTAAATGACCAATACTACAACAAACACAAACATGTCTTTTGGGTCAAATATAAACAACCAACCTCCAACACAACAACATGTCAACCCAAATCCTAAATTCACATCACAACACCAACAAACAAATCAAACTCAACCTCAATACCATACCAATACCAATACCATGTTCACATCCCATTTCCAACAAGGTAATCAAAATACTTCTCAACAAACATCTACCCAAATCCAAAATTCACATCCAACTTCCAAAAAAAAACCCATCCTCATCATACAACCACCTCAACACATTTAACACCAACACCAATCCTCTCATCCAATGTCAACCAAACATGTCACCATCACCCATGGACACTTTAACATGTGAGAATTTAATACTACTTGCATGGACATCAGTTTTGATCCTATGTATTTGATGAGATTATTCTCACATAGCCTTTTGGGGTAGTCTCTAGATTGGTTTTCACATCTACCTCCTCTAGGATAAGAACATGGAATGAACTAGTCAATAATTTTATCGTACAATTTTCCTATAACATTGAAAGTGGCATGACCCTTACAAAACTATGTACAACCAAACAAAATGAAGGAGAGTCACTTACCTCATTCTTTCAAAGATGGTGAAGTATGGATAGCAAATATCCTTATCATATACCTGATAAATGGTTCGTCCCTATATTTGTCAAAAACCTCAACACAGAATTGATGCACCAAAACCAAATCCATTGTTGCAACACATTTGAGGATGTCATTGAAAAATGTGCCTCCATTAGCAAAGTCCTTGTTGTAAGAGGTTTGTTCAAAATCTTCAAAGAAAATCAAAACAACCCTAATGACAAAGGAAAATTTTGGTCTAGAAATAAGAATTTCACAAATGATGGGTTAGTTTGTGCTAAAGTGGTTAACAAAGTCCACCCCACCATTCGTCTCAAAGGTCCTTCAACATCAAACAATGAAACACCAAGTCATGACCAAGCTACAAATGCAGTCCAAAACAACCAACAACGTAGAGGTCCTCCATAAATAAACAAACCAAAAAGAAAATATACACCCTTAGGGGAATTCGAATTGGTTTTAAAGAAAATTTTACAATCGATGTCATTCAAAAACTAGAAGTCTGATAGTATGGACTAACAATTTTCAAACTAGCTTGGTGGAATGATAATGATTTT
>CM021105.1:26222067-26540532 GCA_007115665.2 Sequoiadendron giganteum | reverse complement strand
TATTTTTACGATGACCTAAGGATATATAAATATATATTTATGGGTTTAAAATATAGAAAATATAATCTAAATTAAAAACCCAAATTTGCCAAATATATATATATGGGTTTGAGAAGACACATACCCAACTGTAGGGTTTAAAATTAGGGTTTCTCCTTTCTACTTACAAACTATTCAGCATTCTTGTTGCGGTTTCGTATTTCTTCAGAAGATTGTATTTTTTTGCCATGGCGGAGAAAAATGCACGAGTTCGTGGGCTCCTCGATTCATTTGAGCTTCATAGTGGCAGGCTCGTCGACTCGTTGGAGCTTCTGAATCGCAGGCTCTTAGATTTGTACGAACTTCAGAATCGTAGGTTACTTGATTGTCGCGTGTTACTGGATTCCTTCAAGTTTCAGGATCGCGTGTTCCTCGATTCGTTCAAATTTCAAGGTCGCAAGCTTCAGAATCGGAGGTTCCTCGATTCGTTCAAATTACAAGGTCGTGAGCTTCAGAGTCGGAGGTTCTTCCTCGATTCGATCAAATTTCAAGGTCGCGAGCTTCAGAATCGGAGGTTCCTCGATTCGTTCAAACTTCATAATCGCGTGCCTCCCGATTCGTTCAAGTTTCAGGATCGCGTGTTTCTCGATTCTTTCGAGCTTCCGGATCGTGGGTTCTTCAATTCGTCCGAGCTTCAGAATCGCCGGCTCCTCAATTTGTTCAAACTTCAGAATCACCGTCTCGTCCAGTCGTCCGAGCTTCTGGATCGTGGGCTCCTCGATATGTACGAGCTTCAGTTGCACAGGCTCTTAGGTTTGTTTGAGGGAGGGCACGGGTGCGTAAGCGACGTTCACCCTAGCGAGGATCAAGAACACGGCAAAAAGAAGGGGTTAATGGGTAAGATCAAGCTGAAGCATGCTTGACACCGTAAAGAAGAATGAAGGGTATCTTTTATATTTAACCATTTCCTGTATTTTGAAGATGATAGCAGTTGAGGGTTGTTTTGTGTTTAAGTAAATCTGGATCGTATGTTGTGAGAATAAATCTGGATTATATGTCTACTATCGTTAGTTTAGAAGAATACCGAGGATTGCATAGTATCTATTGTCTATCTATAATTATAATGTAATGGTTGATGTATACTTATAATTGCGATGTTTTATTGAGGCTCTATTTTTTTTTTTCCGATCTACTTCAAGAGGAATTATTTGAGGGTTTACTTTGGAAATTATAACTTCTGAGTAACTTCAATAATCTGGAAAATTGGGAATTATTTAGGGTTTCTATATTGTCGGATTTTTATAAAGCCACAAGATTATGTGCCAGGCAAAACAGTCCAAACAAATGGATAGCCAACAATAGAACGGCCCAGGAGCACCGAAGGCTCACCATAACACTACAATAACTTCAACCGCCATCAGCGCGCAAGGCCCAAGCATCAGGGGGGTGCGCCTTAATGTCTTCCTGCATCAGTTTAATCGCCTCATAAGGAAAATCGGCCCACCAAATATATTCAGCCCTGCCAGATTTGAGATCAAGGTTGACACCATAATTGGCCGCCCAATCAGCTACCGAGTTGCCCTGCCTACTAATATGAGAAATCCTGAAAGCATCGAACCCAGACAAATAGGCACGGATATTTATCCATAATCACCCCCAACCTCCAGATCTTGATCTCCCTGCCCTGCATAGCGTCAATCAGCAATTTTGAGTCGCCCTCTATCCACAGCCGCTTCCACCCTTTGTGACTAGCAAGGACGCCTCTTTGCAAAGCAAAAATACCCCCACTGCCCGCCAACCCAGGAATAGGCGGCGCCCTCCAAAACAATCATTCCTAATAACTTGATCTTCAAAACCTTGTCATATCCATCATCCATAATTCTACTATAGTTATCACCATATTCATTTATCCAAAAAAACAATCCATCATATTTGGACTTCCATTATATCCCAAAAATATTCATCAAACCATAATCTCACACCCACCCATCAAAACTTAATATTTTCCAAATTCTTTTCATGTTCATATTATCATGATAATCATTTATCATCCTTCCCAAAATTTTCATCATATTTGAACTTAGACACTATCCTCAATCATTCACGAAATCATAACTTCATACTCATTCACCCATAATCTAACCTTTATTCCAATTCATAATCCAACTTATACCTTCATCCCTCAACTTTAATCAACCTACCAAAAATAATCTTTCTAAAAACAAGTCTAGACCTTTGAAATCAAATAGTCCTCACATCCATTAACTTAACATTTTTATTAAGAAATTTTGTATTTTGAAATCAAATAGTCCTCACATCCATTAACTTAACATTTTTATTAAGAAATTTTGTATCTCAAGTAGTGTGTTGAGTTAATGAAATCTCCAAGGGAAATGGAAGCTTTTTTTTTCAAAAAATCAAATTTTTTCATAGTTGGAATTAAAAACTAAAGCACTTACATATAGACTATTAGCACAGTGTAAATATATGAAATATAAGATTTTGTTTCTAGTTTTAAAATATATAATTTATTCTAATACGTTGACAAAAGAAAATGTTGGATTTGTATAAGATGTAAAAATGTGACATTTTATTAATGTGTTGAATGCCAAAACATCCATGTGTACTACCAACAAAATAAGTAATAATTGAAATAATTTGTCAAAATAGTTTTTTGAAAACATACATATGATATTGAATATTGGTTAAGATTTATTTGTAAATTTTAAGTAAATATTATTTTTTTAAATATGTTTTACTCAAAATAAGATATTTTTTAAAACCCCTCATGTACGAAAAATATAATTTAACCTAAAATGATTTTAATATTAAACCCATTTTTTATCATGTAGAAAATGATGTCTAGATTCGTCAAAACAAAAAAAAAATCCCAAAAAAATTACTTAAAAAACATACTAACATATATGAATTTCACATTTATCAAGATTTTTTTAAATTAGTTATTTAATACAAATATTTTTAAAAATGTGTATTTTAAAACTATAAAATTTCCTCTATAATGGGTTTGATTTTCATCCAAAAATTCTTTAGAAAAATTGGTTAGACATATTGCCAAATTCCATTCCTTCTAAAAATGTATCAATCGTTAAAAAAAATAATAACAAGTAGAAAAATGTGTTCAACACTTAAAAAATTATATATTTAAAAAATATAAGTTTTCATCTATAATGACTTTTAATTTTGATCCAAAAATTCTTTTAAATTTTTCATGAATCGATTGCAAAAATCCATTCCTTTTGGAAAAAATTACATTTCCTATTCCATAAAAACTAGATCCAACTTCTTATACTTACCCTCCATCAACCTTGGATAATTTAACTTAGCAATCTAGCCCATCTTAAGATAATAAACTCCAATAATCTCAAAACCTATATTTTTCTTGAGAACATTCCTATACCAAGTAAGAGAAGCTAATATTCTTATCATTGTCCAACCATAAAATCTAGACTATCCTAAAAAAATGATCTTGGTTGCAAACCATCATCATCAATCAAAATCCTTAGTCTTGGACACATCATCCAATAATTTAAGTCTTCCATATGTTCTCCAAATATATCATCTAAATCCCAAATGAACCATCCAAAATCTTACATCATTATCTATAATTGATGGAGGTTTGAATTAGAAATGACCATTGTCCTAACTATTTTATTGACACAAAATTGGTTGAATAGATAGAAAAAATTTACAACCATTAGTATTTAACTATATAAAGTGTTAATGGTGTTAAAGATTTCAAAAAAATTATGCAGGTGTTTTCTATAACATTTTTATTTTAAATTATGAACCTCATGCTCCCTAGATTTGTAAACCCTAGCCAAAAACATAGACAAGAAATATGGTTACAAGGAAAAATGGTTGTCTAATTTTAGGTTTAAATATTTTGGACAATGTCCGCAGACTATTTATATTCACAAATTTCAGTTTTTTATGTGATAGTCATTTAGTGACTTGAGGACTATGTAAGATTTTGTAAAATATTTGAGCATTGACTCTAAAGACAAGGAAATGATGAAAGGTAAATAAAAAATATATAAATAAATAAATACCAAATCTTAAACCTTTATCACTTTGCTCCTTCAAATGAGCTAAAGTGGAATGCACCCTCTTCCACTTTATTTTCTCTAAATATGAATGATGGTTGTTGAATGTATATGGATTTCTCTTCAAACCAACAAAATCATATTATAATTGATGGATTTTGAAAGAAAAATAGTGCCATAAACTTAGTTACAAGTGGATTGATGACGAGTGAAGTTGAAGGCCTCAATTTATAAAAAAAATTATTGTAAAAATGGAGGGCTAGGATGTCTTGAGAGATGGAGGGTTGAGATTGACTGAGAGAATGGAGGATTAGCCTTGTAAAAAGTGTCATCTAGAGGATGCGTAATAAATTGACACATGACATTGGGAAGTGAGCTAGGTGTGACCACACATCTATGAGAACACATTGGGAGACTTGTGAAGTTGACAAGTGGAGAAGTTAAGGAAAGATGAAGAAAGAGAAAAGTGTAGGGTGGTGGGACATGTGTGAGCAACCAATGAGGAGTCAGTTCAAAGGGTGACTTGGAGATTGATGGATACCCATGCATGCTCACACATGTGTGAGTGTTGAAGAGGGTTGGGGACACTTGTAACGTGATGGAAAGTTTGGGGATTGGAGGAAATGTTAAATTAGGGAAAATATTGATGATGAATAGGAAGGATTAATTAACTAATCAAGATTAGAAGAATTATTGAAAGGGCCTATGGTTAAGTTAATTAAATCAATCAACTTTAGAAGAAGTGGTAGATATAATTAATTATTATGGGGATGAGAAATAATTAATTAATTATGGGAATATGAGAAGGTGAATTATGGGAAATAATAAATTAAATATGTATTTAATTGATTATGTAGTATATGATTGATTTTGGGTGTATGCATTTTCCCCTCTTTGATATGGCATCCTAATTAACTTGCACTTTTCCTTCCATAATTAAATAATTTTAATTATCTAATTATTCTTTCATAATACTTTCTTCTATTAATTAAATAATTTTGAATTATTTAATTAATTCACTTTATCTTTATTTTTCTTTTGGATTAATTCAAATAAGTGTCAATTTATTTAAATTGTGTCTCTAATTATCCCCTTTACCTCCATAATTAAATAAATTATTATTTATTTTAAATTATTCATTTTTCATTTTCCCCCCCTTTATTCTATAATTAAATAATTATTTTAATTATTTAATTATTCATTAGCTTTTTCCCTCCATAATTAAATAAATTCTTATTTATTTAATTATTTATCATTTTATTTTATCTATAATTAAATAATGATCTTTAGTTATTTAATTGTTTTCTCTTTCCCTCCATCTACTATTAAATAATCATTTTTAATTATTTTATATTTTATATCCCATCTTTCTTCTATAATTAAATAATTATTTTTAATTATTTAATTATTTAGTTTCCTCTTCTAAATTAAATAATTGTTGTAATTATTTAATTTATTTCCAAGCTAAGCCCTAAATATCAACTAATTCCTCAAGTTTTGGCCCATCCTTCCTATCCTTATCTCTTTTCTTCTCAATTAATCTTATCCATTGATTATCATACATCATCTTTCAATCCTCACCCTTCATTTCAATTAGGATTTTTTTAAAAGCAAGTTATCCTCTTCATTTTAAGGGTAACCACAGTCTTTGAAATATTTCTATCTTGAGATCATGATACTACATCAATCTTATTATACACATTGCCTACTAGAGATTTGAGAATCAAAAAAAGAAAAATGGAGAAGACAAATGGAGGTGATTCAACTATGCCATAGGAATCGAGGTTTCTTATCTTTATTATTATGATTTCTATTTTCATATGTGATTAATTGTTAGATTAGGGTCATTATATCTTGAATTTAGGTAGTTTTTTGGTTGCTATCATTGATTCATGCTTGATTATGAATTTCCTCTATCAACAAATTGGTGAACCTAATGTGAATTGAACACGTAACCTTCAGACACATAAATTGTTGAACCTCACATGAATCAAACACACAAATTATTGAACCCAACATGAATCAAACACACAACCTATCTTGAGATTGTGCTATTACATCAAGCTTATCATACGCATTGCATACTACAAATCTAAGAACAAATAAACCAAAATGAAGAAGAGAGATGGAGGTGATTCAACTATGGCATAGGAATTGAGGTTTCTTAGCTTCATTATTAGATTAGGGTCACTATAGCTTGAATTTAGGTAGTTTTGTGGTTACTATCATTGATTCATGTTTAATTATGAATTTCCCCTATCGACAAATTAGTGAACTTGACATGAACTAACCAAATTTTGTGAAAATTTTTAGAAATTTTAAGTTTCAAGTGTGTGATGCAATCATTTTGTGTAGTGTTGCATATGTTCCTTTAAATGCTAAAATCATTGTACGGTGTGATGCATGCAAGGTCTATTGCACCACATTTGTTTCCTAGATAATGCATTTGACTATTATCTTACAAATTTCAAAATCCTTCAATTATTACCATTTCTGATCATTTTTGGATTCTAATTATTTTTTTGACATTTTGATAGCCTACTTACATCATTTGCATCACTTGATTGGCTATTTTTGTTAGATATTTTTTTTTTTAGAGCCACAAGTTTCTATGTCCCAATTGTTCCTTAGAACGCCATAATTGTTGCATCCTACGCTGCAATCGACATTCCTTGCACCATGATCACTTTTTTGAATGTTGCATCTATTGGATCCTATCACACATTCATGTACCACATTTGTTCCTTTGTATACTGCATTTGGTTGTCAAGAAAAAGGGGTTATAAGATTGAGTTCTTTTTATTTTTTCTACTTTTTGCATCTACTAGGAAAAATCTTTTTGGTTACTAATATCTGATTTTCAGCTTGTGGAAATCATTGGGAGAAGACCTTTTGATCTAGAACTACTAATATAATTTCTTTCAAGGTTCCAATGTGTGTTTGTGATTGTTAAATTAGGAACATTTGGAATTGGTGCTTAATAAGAACAAATGCCTTCCTTGATTTGTGCACTTGGATACATGTGTTATTATCAAAAGCATGTTTAGCTAAAGTATCTTCTCCCCTTGCACTACAGGTGATTCCTAGGTGATGATAAATAGTAGCACAAAATAGTCTTTAGTATCTTCTCCCCTTGCGCTACATGTGATTCCTAGGTGATGAGAAAGATCAATGCACAAGCTTTCCCTTCTTTTATTTTGAGTAGGGGGGGATTGTCTATGGAGTTACACCCCAAGGATGACCCAAAGCATATATATCTCTCATATGCTATATAAAATGGGAAGAACTAAAAGGTGAGCTCAATCCAACTAATTGTGTAGGGAATGGGCCTTGTGATCTCGAGTGATTCTAGACATAGGTAAGAGATTTTTATCTCCCATTGTTGTCTATGCCTTGATGGTCTTCAAATTTCATCCACTACAAACTATTTTTTTAGAAGCCTAAGACCTTTTTTTCCATATGCTACTATGGTGCATCATGATAGCATCGTCATGAGAAGTTACTTACCACATCCAATGCTTGGTTGAGGTGGAACGATTCCTTGTCGGTATTCATTCTTTCAAGGTGAGAGGTTTTAACGTGGTACATGACCTTAGCATACTCTAGTTACCCACTCCTTGTACTCAGATTTAAAATCACCCAAGAGGTGAGGTATGCCCACTTTACTAGATAACCCTATTTATACTAGCTAGGTTGTGCTTCTTTCTATTGTTTGTGAACTAATGCCTAGTGATTTTTGTGGAAGAAAACTTGCAAAATGCTTTCTTACCAAGAATTTAAAGAGTCAAAATCAACTAAATCTATTTTTGAAGTGTTTGTTGTGTTTTGGAAATTTCCAAAAACAAAAAACCATTTAAAAAAATCAATCCTAGGCCAAAAACTAGAACACCACAATCATCATAAAGTACACCACAATTTTTAGTTGAAACATCATAACTATGAAAAACCTAGGAAGCTAGAAACTCATATTTTCCTATGCACCACAATTTTCTGGTTCTGCACCACATTTGTGGCCCAAAACATTGCATATATCAATTTTCAAAAAAAATAGGGAAATAAATGCATCCAATTTTCAATTTCCTTTCAAAAAATGACTGTGCATTCAGATCTGATACTTGTGTAGTTTATCTAGTCCATTCATTGCATTTTACCATTTTCCTTAGTATTGCATAACCTAGTTTGCATTTGATATCTTAGCTTATACATTCGTCATCTTTGAGTGTTGAGATTAGGAGGCTTATCATACCATTGATCAAATAATATAGTCACATATTTAGGTTTCTTGACCTTATCATATTTTATATATCTTATCCTTCGGTTGAGCCCATAACTCATGTGTCTAGTTTAGGTCCACCTTTTATCCAATCATTATCATCATCTTGGTTATAATCCTCTTGAGGTCTTGGAATTTATATTTGTTACCTTGGTCCATCATAGCTTTCCTAGCATCCCTTTTTAAGGTTCAATGTTGCATATCCAAATCCAAAGTATAGTCATAGTCTTATTACCACTTTTGCATTCCAAACATAGTCATAGTTGCATTACAATCTTGCATCCTTATATCCAAAAATCCCAAAAACATAGCATAGCTTCATCCCCATCTTGAATTTTCATCCTTAGTTGCATTCATTCCAAAATTCTCAAAATCCACAAGTCACAAGTCTTATATGGTCATTACTAGGCTACAAAGGAAACAAAAGGACATGGATTCCTTGAACCCAATTTTAATTCTACTAGCACTAAGAACTTTGGGTCATCTTCAAACCAACCTCAAACATCACAATCTGAAATTCCAATGAGATTTTCCAATATTACATTACATGAGGTTGAACAAGTTCTAACCCCCAAAGAAATCAAACAAGTTTCCCAAGATCATAAGATAGCGCACATCATAGAAGAGATTGTCAAAGCAGATCTTGATAGATACTTTCTATCACTTTCTCAAAATGGTGCCAAGCTTCCCTTTGGTTTTAACACTTCCAAAATTATAGAAGAGACAACACAAACTTAAGGTCAAGGTCATAACACATTTTCACAAATTCATCCCACTTAACAACAAATACACACTAGTATGCCTCTTGGGGGAGCTACACATAATGCAAAAGCTACAAGCGTCCCCCTACTCTAACATTTGGAATCAAAATAACACATGCAACATCTCAAGGACTAAGTCCCTCATTTTTCAATCTATTTTATCAGTCATCTAATACCAGGATATGACTTTTTCAAATCCATTTACCACATCATCCACCCAAAACACTACACTATCAACCAACACCACCCTAAATCCAAATCTAAATCCATTAAACAAGACAAGAAGGATTCACATTGTCACACCAAGAACACAAGCCTAAATGACCAATACTACAACAAACACAAACATGTCTTTTGGGTCAAATATAAACAACCAACCTCCAACACAACAACATGTCAACCCAAATCCTAAATTCACATCACAACACCAACAAACAAATCAAACTCAACCTCAATACCATACCAATACCAATACCATGTTCACATCCCATTTCCAACAAGGTAATCAAAATACTTCTCAACAAACATCTACCCAAATCCAAAATTCACATCCAACTTCCAAAAAAAAACCCATCCTCATCATACAACCACCTCAACACATTTAACACCAACACCAATCCTCTCATCCAATGTCAACCAAACATGTCACCATCACCCATGGACACTTTAACATGTGAGAATTTAATACTACTTGCATGGACATCAGTTTTGATCCTATGTATTTGATGAGATTATTCTCACATAGCCTTTTGGGGTAGTCTCTAGATTGGTTTTCACATCTACCTCCTCTAGGATAAGAACATGGAATGAACTAGTCAATAATTTTATCGTACAATTTTCCTATAACATTGAAAGTGGCATGACCCTTACAAAACTATGTACAACCAAACAAAATGAAGGAGAGTCACTTACCTCATTCTTTCAAAGATGGTGAAGTATGGATAGCAAATATCCTTATCATATACCTGATAAATGGTTCGTCCCTATATTTGTCAAAAACCTCAACACAGAATTGATGCACCAAAACCAAATCCATTGTTGCAACACATTTGAGGATGTCATTGAAAAATGTGCCTCCATTAGCAAAGTCCTTGTTGTAAGAGGTTTGTTCAAAATCTTCAAAGAAAATCAAAACAACCCTAATGACAAAGGAAAATTTTGGTCTAGAAATAAGAATTTCACAAATGATGGGTTAGTTTGTGCTAAAGTGGTTAACAAAGTCCACCCCACCATTCGTCTCAAAGGTCCTTCAACATCAAACAATGAAACACCAAGTCATGACCAAGCTACAAATGCAGTCCAAAACAACCAACAACGTAGAGGTCCTCCATAAATAAACAAACCAAAAAGAAAATATACACCCTTAGGGGAATTCGAATTGGTTTTAAAGAAAATTTTACAATCGATGTCATTCAAAAACTAGAAGTCTGATAGTATGGACTAACAATTTTCAAACTAGCTTGGTGGAATGATAATGATTTTTGTGAGTACCATCATACAAAAGGACATAAGTGATGAAGAGAAGGGTGGATAACTGTAAACATGCAAAACTGACATCATACATCTCGCTCTAACTAACATCAAATTCTGCTATTAATCAATTAAAGCAATTTATTGATTAATTTACTAAGGTTCATTAAATAAATCAAAATTATTTAATCAAATCCTTAAAGTTCTTCTCATTTGATTTATCAAATGTCACCTCTTAATATCATCCAAGTTAATTAATCTACATTAATTAACTTCTAATCATAATTATCATTCTCTAGCTTTTGACTCAACTAGAGTCAAATCCAAACTCTTAACTAACCCACCCACTTGCACCAATAAATCATTTATTTGATTTATTATTTCCTCTAATTACATTCAAAATGGCATCAAAATGGAATATTCTTCCAATTTGAATCTTCCCCCCCAAAAAGGACTTGTCCCTTCCAACAAGGTATTAAATGCTATTTGCACAAGTCAAACTTGGCATTTAATGCACCTTTCATGTCTTCTCATCCAAATTTGAATTTCAAATTGGCACATTGGCCAAGGCTTGCACATTCCTCACCCTCTCACACTTTGACAAGTGGCATCTTTTCATTGGCTCATGAATTATCCCACATTCATCCAAATCTATCACTCTTCCTAATCTTGAATCTATAAAATGCAAAACATTACAACACAACACACAACACATTCTCATTTGCAAGGTTACTCTCTTCATGAGAGAACTAATCTTGCTCATCACAACACCATTTTCTTAGCAACAACACATTCTCACTTGCAAGGTTACTCTCTTCATGAGAGAACTAATCTTGCTCATCACAACACAATTTGCTTAGCAACAACACATTCTCATGGCAAGGTTACTCTCCACTTGTGAGAACTAATCTTGCTCATCATTTGGCACTTTGCTTATCATGGATTGGGAAAGGGCAGCTTTCTACACAACTAGGTTGCACCAATCCACTATGGGATAGGTTTATTTCATGGTTTAGATGCTTTGTTTAATTTTGTTGCTTGGTTGCATTTGAATCATGAAGTATTATCTCATAAGGATAGGAATTTCTATTTATGTTGTTTTGTCATTGTGCTAACCATTTGCAGATTTTTACGTCCACAAAATGGCTCTAGAAGGAGGGCACCTTATTTCCATTTTCAATGCTGATCTAAGTTTTGGATCTAAGGCTATAATAGTTATTTCAGATTTTAAGATTTAAGCTTCTAGGCTCTCAAAAGAAATTTTGAAGTTTTAGAGTTACAACAACAATCACATAGTTAATAATCAAGAATTTGTTTTGGATTTTCAGTTTCATATTCCGATTCGAAGTCACTATTTTCTGTTCTTTTCTATTTTCTGTTATTTTCTATTTTTTGATTCGAAGTCACTAAAGTGGTTAACAAATTCCACCCCACCATTCCTCTCAAAGGTCCTTCAACATCAAACAATGAAACACCAAGTCATGACCAAGCTACAAATGCAGTCCAAAACAACTAACAACGTAGAGGTCCTCCATAAATAAACAAACCAAAAAGAAAATATACACCCTTAGGGGAATTCGAATTGGTTTTAAAGAAACTTTTACAATCGATGTCATTCAAAAACTAGAAGTTTGACAGTATGGACTAACAATTTTCAAACTAGCTTGGTGGAATGATAATGATTTTTGTGAGTACCATCATACAAAAGGACATAAGTGATGAAGAGAAGGGTGGATAACCTCAACACTAACTCAATAAATCAAAGTTTCAAACATCAAATGGTGGGATTTCATTCATTAGGCCTTGAGCAATCTCCTAGTAGTACTTCCTAACTAGTTTTTCCATCATAACATCCTATGAACACCTCAAACCTAGACTGTAAAAGCATTTTTGGGTACCCTTTTGTCTCTTATCTAACATATCCCAAAATTAGGGTAGGTTTTTTTGAATGGACAAAGCCTAATTTTGACTATCCTATTTCTTGAACTTGGGGCATGTTAGCTGCAAATTGGTGTTTTTCAGCCACAATTTTCAAACCAGACTTGATACAAAAAATATAAACACTGTTCTAGATACCCATTTGGGCTTTATACAACATAATAATAATTGGGGTAGGGTTTTTTGGAACACAACACTCAAATTTGGAACGTTCTCCCTCAAATTAGGCCTACTAGGGTTTTAGGTTGCTCGAGGTAAAATGGCTAACTTGCTTGAAACGTAATAAATTTGAGTGTTACAAAAATTAGAATAAAGAAGATTCATAGTACCACCAATTCCAATAGCTTTTAGGTCATGGTGAGGTCATACAAGTCTATACATAGACCTGGAACTATAAAATTCACATTCAAATTTGTAGAAATAGAGATAGTTTTATTGATTTTTCTTTAAATTACAACTTGCCCCCTTGGCTTCGACCCTTACCAAGCCTTTTAAAACATTTACAACCATTTTCTAATGGTTCTCAACCAAATTTTTAACTTACAACCATTCAAATTCTCACTTTATGTAATATTGACCCTTCATATTCCACATTGTGCAATTTGACAGTATTTGCAACATTGACAACATTTTACATTTTTTTGCAACAAGACCCCTAATGACCTAAAACCGACTCAAAAACCTATTAAATGGTCTTATAAGACCTTATTACATGAAATGGACTCAAGTAAAACAAAATTTCAACATTTGACCCCTCTTGGGGCATGAAATCCTGTAGGTGCCTCTGCACCATACTCCCAAGGGAAAGAAGAACTCAAGTCCACTTGAGTGTAGGTTTTCACTTTCTTCCTGGTTTTCTAATTCTTCTGCAACTTGTCCTTCATCTCTACAACTTTCCATGGATCATTTTCCTTCTTCTTGCACCATCTCTTACTAAGAATCTTTTCAACTTCTAGGTTCCAAAATTCTAGTTCTCATTCATATGCCTCAGTACCATCGTCTATGTCTTAATCATCATCATTGGAATACAATTGATCAACACATTCATCATCCAAAAAATCAAAAAATACAACCAAGTTACCTCAGTTATTTTGACATCTTCTTCACCATAGTGTGCTATATTTGTATAGCCATCTTCATACACTATATGCACTTCTCCTCCTTCTTTAGACTCTTATACATCTTCATTTCCATCTGCTGCACCTATAAACACATACTCACACAAAGGCTTAGTTTCAAAAACACAAGATTTTCTTGTCTCTTCAGATGCTTCTAGCACCCTTCCTTTCAACATATCTTGCAACTCATCCATCCTTTCTGCTATAATCGTTTGTCTTCTTCTCCTCTAAATGATCTTCTTAATAGGTTATTTAACCTTCTTCCTTATTGGAAAATGCCAACCACTTTCTTGTTTTGCTTGCTCAAGAAGCTGTTGCATCTCAAGTTCCATTCTCTTTTCCATTTCTTCCTAAATTTATTTTATTTTCTCAAAGGCTTGCCTCAAATCTACTATCTCTTGCTCAATATCAATCTGCTTTACCTTCTCATCCTTCTTCTTTATCTCACTTTTCTCTTTTCTTTTCTCTTGTTTCTTGTTTGGTGCCTCCTTACTCTGCAAGTCTCCATGAAATATTATCATCAACATGTTCATTATTCTTTCTAAAGAAAGTCTCTTTCACCTTGCTTCTTCTTTTCTTTGTGATACCTCACCTAGGTTTCCTCCTTTCTTCACTGCCTAGTCTTTTAGCATCTAAGTTCTTGCTTCAACCTGCAAAAAGACAAAAAACAAACTACAAAAACTTATCTTGCCTAGATCTTTGGGCTCTGATACCAATTTTATGAATATCATGGTGGATGACCTTAACACTAACTCAACCAATCAAATTTTCAAAGTTTCAAGCATCAAATGGTGGGTTTTCATTCATTGGGCCTCAATCTCCTAATAGTACTTCCTAACTAGTTTTTCCATCATAAATTCTTATGAATACCTCAAATATAGACTATAAAAGCATTTTTTAGTACCCTTTTGACTCTTACTTAACATTTCCCAAAATGAGGGTAGGTTGTTTTTTACAAACGGGGCCTAATTTTGACTGTCCTATTTCTTGAACCTAGGGCATGGTAGTAGCAAGTTGGTATTTTTTAGCCATGATTTTCAAACCAAACTTGATACCAAAAATATAAACACAGTTCTAGATACCCATTTGGGCTTTATACAACATAAAAATAATTGGGGTATGGTTTTTTTGTAACACAAGACTCAAAATTGGATCGTTCTCCCTCAAGTTAGGCCTACTAGGGTTTTAGGCTACCCGGGGTAAAATGGCTCTAACTTGTTTGAAACATAATGAATTTGAGTGATAAAAAAAGGAGAATAAATAAGATTCATAGTACCACTAATTCCAAAAAAAATCAATTCATGGTGAGATCATACAAGTCCGTAAACAGTCTTGGAACAAAAAAAATCACATTCAGATTTGTAGAAACAGAGATAGTTTTATTAATTTTTCTTTAAATTACAACTTTCCCCCCTTGGCTTTGACCCTTACCAAGCCTATCAAAACTTTAAAACCATTTTCTAATGGTTATCAACCAACTTTTCAACTTACAACCATTCAAATTCTCACTTTATGTAACATTGACCCTTCATATTCCACATTATGCAATTTGACAACATTTTACATTTTTTTTGCAACAAGACCCCTAATGACCCAAAACTAACTCAAACACCTATGAAATGGACTCAAGTAAAACAAAATTTTAACATTTGACCCCTCTTGGGGCATGAAAGCACGTGGGTGCCCCTACACCAATAAGACATATTCATGTTGAAAGCTTAAAGACCTCATCCAAGATCTCATTGATCAAGGTGACATAACCATACACAATTCAAAAGTAAAGATGAAAGTTGAAAATATAATTTTCAAAAATCCCCTACAAGACCATGGGTCGATAAAATCCTTTAGTTCAAGGAATAAGACAAACAACAATGCCAAAAATACTAGCATTGTATATAAGAAAACCATTAACAACATTCGAGCCTTTGATAATAATGTCTCTACCATTACCATTAAGAAGATTCTAGAGTGTTTTTTTATGACACAAATATCTAAAGTGGCCTTACAAGGAATCGCTCCTAATCTGCAACCAAAAACTCAATATAACCTCATATACCATCTAGGAATGACTCTTGAACAAATATCCATTCTTGAGTTTCTTCGTATATATCCTATGTTGCAAGGTGTGTGTCCTTGGTATTCTTATGCTATGTAGCATAGAACTTTGGTTTGTGAAATGGCTTAACCACCTCCCATGGATTCATTAATTCTGGTGGTTGTATCAATCATTAAAAGGTCAATCTTTAGGTGCAATAGCAACTATCTAACCAAAAATTGGTATCAGAGTCTAGGTGATGGGTTCAAACCCCTCACTTGTGTTGGGGGGATTGTTGAAAGGTGTGTTCTCTTGGTCTCCTTTTTTTGTGCAACACAATGCTTGGGTGTGTGACATGACTTAACCACCTCTCATGGATTCATTAACTCTCGATTGTATCGAGCATTAACAAGTCGATCTTTTTTTGAACTTTAAAAGTGTTTGGATTGAGTGACTCCAAGAACATCATTGATTGCCTCATGGGTGAGTCCCCCCCATCATGGACTATTAAATATTGGATTGGTGGGACTAGGGCCACTTTATCTAAGTTTGAGAAAGTTAAAATTTCCCATATCTATAGGGAAGGGAATGGAGTGGTGGACTTCTTTTCCAATGAGGGAATAAGATAGAATAGAAAGGTGACGTGGCAAAATTTCCAAGATTTGCCTGCTAATGTCAAGGCCCTTATCAAATATGATTGTACTCATGGGAGAGAAGACGCATTTTAATATGATTAAAGAGCAAGGTGCCAAATACTGCGATATCAAAAGATTTGGTGGCAGAATGGTAATTAATATGACAGAAGGGTTGAGTTCGCACGTTTTATGGGTGCTTTAGTTTTGCTACACTCTCTTAAGTCTACTTTTTCTTGGTGTGGGTATTCAAAGTAAAATTCTATTGACAATGGGTGGTACCAGGAAATGAGTTGATCCTACTGTGTGCACTAAGAATAAAGAAAATTCAAAAGTGTGGAAGAAAATTGAGAAGGGAGGGTTGCAACCGTTCATTGAAAGACTTCATGGGCCTGAACTAAGAGCTACAGATTACTTTGTGAAGCACTGGAATAAAGGTGAGATCATTTTATTTGGAAGGAAGGTAATTGTGGATGAGGCACTTTTTGGAGAAGTTACTGGTCTCCCTGTGGACGGTGTTAGTTTTTACCGAGACAGGAAATTCTCATATGAAGCTGTGATCAATTTTTCAAAGACAGAAGAGGAAAAGATGAGACTTGTTAAAGTCTCTAATAGCTATTTTGATTCGAACAGGATAAATAAAATCTGGAGGGAAGTGCTCAAAGTCTTAATGGAATATATCACGCTGGATGGGAGATTTATGAGAGTTTACGGGTATCATTTTTTCCTTCTCAACCATTTTAGATATAAGGTTAGGGTTTCTTTCCCCTAATTACCTGTTATGCTCCTTGAATAATAGCATTGAGGAGAATAGGAAAAATCCAGATAAGAATCCAGTCTTGCATGCCGGTCTAATTCAGCTCATTTATGAGCACTTCAAAAGCATGTCGGTGGTTTCTAACCCCATCTCTGCCTCTACCTCGGAGGGTTATGACACTGATTCAAGCTCGCCTAAGGATGTCAAGGGTTCAGACCTAGACTGGGAGGAAGATATTACTCCTTCGCCTAGCAAAAAAAGAAAGAATACTCCTATTTTCAAGCCTTCTAACAAAAAAGAGTGTTCTCGGATACCTCCTCCTGTGGATTCTATGTTGAAAGAAAAAAGTAGGGAAGAACCTCCTGTAAAAACATTGGTGGCCTACTCGGAGGACTCTCTGGATTATAACATTGTGGAACCTGCTAAAAAAGTTATCTCCTCTGCCTCTTTCCAATCTGTTCGTAGAGAAGAAAGGCCAAGCCCTCATGCTGACCTAAACCCTAATGGCCCAGCTTTTGAACCGGGCAGGGACTATCATGGTGATATTATGTCTTTGGCTAGAAACGGAGCAATTGATAATTTCAGAATCCTGAAGTGGGCCTTTCACGAAATTAAGGACCTAAACTTGAAAAATAGAGCTCTGACTAGAAAATTGGAGATTCTGGAAACAAAAATGGTGAAGTGGAACCCGATTGAGCCTTTGTGGATGGCGGAGGAGAAGATGGCCATGGTGGACTACATTCAGGAAGAGGTAGAATTTACCAAAATCCTTAAGAAGGATGGGGAGATCATGGGAAGAGAGGTTGAGAAAATCAAGGAAGCTTTGAAGGCCACTGTTGAACATAATCATAGAATTGTTAAGAATACCTCTATTTCCCTTAGAACTTTGGCAGAAAAAATGGACATCACTCAACCGAGACTCTTAATTATGGATTTGGACGCTGAAATACACAAGAACAAAGCTGGGGATTTGGTCCCTTCTAAGAGAACTAGGGCCAACATGAAGAAAAGATAGGATTCTACGCCTATGGAGATCTAGGATCTTAGGATGGTGGTCCAGGATATGGACATCCTGGAAATGGAGGTGGCTGAGACCCTGAATTCTCTAGTTTAGTTCTGGTTCTATCTTCTTTGGTCTTTTACTGTCCTTTTAATGGTTTTTTGATGTTGGTTGCTGGTCTTTTTTGTTATCTTTTACTTTCAGCCTTTCTCGTCTGGGATTGTCTTTTGGTCAATCTTTTCTTGGCTTGTAAACTTTGTGGTTTCGGGTCCCTGTAAAACCCATTTTTTCCTCTTTCAAAAACAAGTCAATCTTTTTCTACATCGACAACCATCTATCCAACATCCCAAACATAATGTAATTTTTGATAAATATTTGCAAGATACTTTTATCCCCATAGACGTAAATTTCAATCAATTTTAGACCATGATAGGTGAAACCTCAAAAATCGTCGTTTTTATGTTTAAGGGATAGAACGATCGATTTTCTACAAGTTTCAGTCAAGGAAATCTTAGAGATCTCAATACAAGGATGGAATAAGGGAAAGAGATCTGCAATAAGGTATCCTAGGGTGTGATTAAATACTAAAAGTAGGTTCACCACCAAGCTAGGGCTTGGAAAGACAAGAAGTGTAAATGATATGCAAAACTTAAGTGAATGACCTAGAAATGAACTCAAATTAGAAAAATAAACTAAGAAAGTACAGAGGTGCACCTGGAAAACTGAATATGCTCAAGAAAAGTTCTAAAATCCTAAAAATTGGGTTTTCAAAGCATACTAGGACTCATACGCCAAGTTGGGCGATTTAGTCCCAGTTTTGGGTTTCTAGGCAAAAACTAGAATTTCATAGTGACACGCTTGAATCCTCTGAAATCTGGAAAAAAGTGATACCAAGACTCATACACCACAAGTGGCATATTAGTACCATTCTAATTTTTCAAAAAATTAAGATCTAAATATGTTCTCCTATCTCTACTCTTTCTTCCCAGCTATACTTCCATATCTGAGCCTATTAAAAAGCCTACAAAACAAAATATTGTATCGATTTTATTATGGGGGGTTTGCCTCGATCAAACCACTAGTTTGGTAATTAAACCTTGAAATTAAATATGCATGCAAGTTCTAATCTTAAGTGTATCTAAGATTAGGAGATAAAAGATGCAATGAAACCCTATTCTAATGTGCTAGAATAGGATGCATGAATGAAACATAGAGATGGTAACTTACTTTGGGAGATCTCTAATCACCCTAATACGCCATAATAATGCATGTACCTTCCTTTAGGCATAAAATAAATTGATAATGGAGGATGGAATCACTTAGGAAACAAGTCATTAGGCTTGGCTCAATGGCTAGTTGCATCTCCTCAACCTAGAATCCATCATGATTCACCATAGGCAACCATCATCAATCCTTTACAATTCTAGATCTTGAATGAAAGTGAGCTTGAAGATCTACAAAAACACTATAATGATGCTTCAAATTTTCTTGCTCCTTGTTCTTGAATGCTCTTGTAAAAGTATACTTGAGTTCTCAAGTTGATATTATGAATGTTTAGATCTTGAATCAATTTCTCTATGTGAAATAATGATTTGAAACCTTGTTTATATAGGAACTTCATCTAATTTACCATTTATTAGATAGCAAATACTGACATCAACCAAAATTTTAAATTAAAAAACCTTAATTTCTTGCTCAAACCCTAAAAAGGGGCCATACGGGACTCATATGCCACTTGTGGTATATGGGTCCCACCTAGGGGAACTCATACACCCAAGGTGTTGTATGAGTCCCACCTAGGGGGACTCATACATCCAAGGTGGCGTATGAGTCCCACCCTAGATTTTGGGGGTGAGTAAATGTCAAGTTTTTAGAAAATTGAATGCTTTTATTGATTTTGTTAGGATTTCAACTGAAATATGTTGATTGACTAGAATACTGAGAGGGAGGTGAATCAGTATTCTATTAAACCATTCAGATGTAAACCACCCAATTATTAAAGCACATATGATAGTAAACTAGAATGAAGACATTGAAATGAACATCACACCACAAAACACATCAACACCAGATTTTTAGTGAAAACCCCAAAATGGGAAAAACCACGATGAGGATTAGCTCATAATATAATATATTTGGATATAGAATATTACAAGGCTCACTGCCAAGACTCACTGTCCTTAGAAGGCTCATAGCCAAAATATACAATGAAATGGCTATCCACCAAGATACAAAATATATGGCTCATTGATAATAGTATGAATTGATGGAATTCACCTTTTGTGTGTTGTGTTTAGTTCCAATGAGGCTCTGAATATGAAATACTACTCTACATAGCAGTCACTAAATAAATCTACTATGATCCTTGTTTCCTTTCTCGCAACTGATAAATCATTTAAGCTTGCACATTCTTAATATCCTTCATCTCATACACATCCTTTTACCTTTTCACGCACTCCCTTTCTCACACACTCTCTTTCACACCCTCTTTTCAACTCCAAAAGTCTTATGTATATATACAAATATATTTAAAACCTCAATTATGTCAGCCTAATTAGATGTAAGCAAACAAATCAAAAATAACTCTTTTCAGCACCATATAAGATTTAAAACATTTTTATCCATGTGGTGTATCATATCAAGTCAGCGTAGATTTGAAGGAGATCCAACTAACATCTGCAAAGTATAATTATTCTTCTTAACACAAGTCATAGATTAGGTCATCCAAGAATAAGACCTAATCACAAAAACTCCAAACTAACACACACTTCTCAAGATAAACACTTTCTAGATCCAACATTACTTCAATTTCTCATCATATTAACATCAAGGAGATCACCACTAGAACCATAGCATCAAAATTTTCTTTCTAAGAAAATGTGGAGTCTCCCACACTGGCATACTGAACAAAGAAACAATTATAGTATACAGAGTTAAACTCTATCATTGATAACTTTTTGTACGTAACACAAAAATTCTCAAGATCTTGGACATAGATTTCTAAATGAGACATACTAATGAGATTAAGTGAGTAGAGTCATATCTCATCTTGTGGTGAATCCTAGACTCAAAAACCAACGTATTGGCTCAGCAGTAGAGAACACTTCTGGTAAGATCAGCTTTTGGTACACAAAATATGTTTCCCACCATGTTACCATAATGTTGACATCAATGAAAACACTGGAACAATCAAAAAATCCTATATACACTTCATGCCCATGTTGCTGGGTTCCCATATTTCCAACAAAATAAGCCTTGGGATCTGAAATAAAGGGTCTTAGGGGCCTATTAATGATGATTTAAAGGGTCATGAATGCAGGGGTACTAAAATAGGACCAAATTAAGTACAAAATTGTACCATCTCCAAGAAGGGCGTACAATTTTCTACACTAAATTTATCCCCCACTTTAGCACCCATATAACTCTATGTGCATATGCAAGCTAAAGGAATTTGAACAATAACTTCATTTCATAAAAGGATATATGGATTCATTT
Organism: Sequoiadendron giganteum; assembly: GCA_007115665.2. Taxonomy (NCBI): domain Eukaryota; kingdom Viridiplantae; phylum Streptophyta; class Pinopsida; order Cupressales; family Cupressaceae; genus Sequoiadendron; species Sequoiadendron giganteum. Next base: position 26,519,010 of record CM021105.1, on the reverse strand, counting down.
CAAACATGGGAGAATGAATCCCCCATTGTAGCTATCTGCAAAACCACAATGTTAGGAATCGCATCTTGTAAAACCAATTTGTTAGTCATTCAAAAATCCTCTTATCTAACTTTCTTTACGAAATCATATTCGAGGGTAAATGTATGCCCCCCCTTGATTTTTCTTGTTTTATGAAGGTGGAATCAAAGTAGTAGTCTAACCACATCGAATTGCATAAGTCATATCATAGTGTATTTCCAAGTACCATACCACATAGTGATAGACACTTGATGAGAATGGGAGTTTAATCATGAATCCGACACAACAAATGGCATAAAAAATGGAGCTCTCTAGACCCCGGTATGCTAGTTTGAATGAAAAAACACTTTTTAACCCTACTATGCAAATGACCTAATTTGAACATATATAAGAGTAAAAAGTGAAGTAACTTCTAATTATTTTTTCTTTTACCTTCTTTTAGCTTTATTTCGGTGGAGAGTGAGTGATAATCCTGATCATTCGAGCATACGTGCCTCTGAGACTCAATAACCTACACGAGGAGGTAACGTGAGGCAACCTACAACATCCAGTGAGTCAATTCTTCTCTACCTTAGCTTTTTTTTATGCATTTATTTTATGTTTTACATATTCTAGATAGATTTATGACCCTGGAAGAAAAAGTCACAAAGCATCCCTTTTTTCATGAAGTTCTTCGCGAAGTGTCTCAAAAGGGGAATAAAGTGTCTAGGACCCTTAGAAAAGTACCCTAGAGCAACTTTAGCACACTTTTTGACTTTTGATGCATAGATTTTAGATTTTAGAATACTTATAGATGATGTTATTTTTTGTTAGCTTCCTCCTCGATCGCGACATCTCGTTGATAGATTATTTTGTTGTTTATGAGGCCTAGTCACAAGACTGTCAAAGGAGGATACATAAACTTTACATGCTACTAGGATATATTGGGTGTATCTCATGCCTCCTATGAGATACCATGATTCTATGCTAATGGCATTAGCAGAGAGATGGGACACAGATACCTACAGTTTTCATCTACCGACTGGCAAGATGACGATCACTTTGGAGGATATACATCACATCCTTCAAGTTCCAATTCAAGGCAAGACAATCCATTGCATAGAGGATCATACATACAAGAAAATGAGAGCAGATATATAGTACTACCTTGGAGGACCAATTAGAGATGAGATCATGGGGCTACGTATTGAGCTAAAGTGGCTTCTCTATACACAACCGCCACTTTTGAGATAGATTATGATTTTCACCATAGCACTAGTACTAGTCCCAAATGGCCAAGGAGCACACCTGGATGGAGGCCTAGTTCACATGATATGAGAGATGGAGCATCGTAGGACTGTCTATGCATGGGTTCATAGCATGCTTGCACATCTTTACTATGATCTAAGATGATTTTCTTATCACGAGGTCGAGAGAACGGTGCATTGTACACTTCTATAGGTTTGGTGCCTAGAGAATATCACATGCACCAAGCTGACAAAATTTCCTTCTATATGCACTCTGGGATATCCATGTTCCTTCAATTATCCACTAAGATGAGTGTGGCAATATGGAGATTTACATTTCTGGGTCAGATTTGACTACTTAGATCAGCAAGAGATCTTATGGAGACCCTACCAGTTGATATCATAGTGGCTAGATGAGACCCAATAGTTGAGGAGGATGTAGAGGGATGGTTTTTTACTGGGGAGGCACGATTATGTAGTAAGACCATTCTACTATTATCATTTCATGAGACGGTTCAAAAAAGTATCGATGCCACTAGTAGCATGACCACTTTATAGGCAATCAGTGTGGAGTGCCTTGAGGTCAGGAGATAGGAGGTGACTCATAGTTGATGATGTCATCTTTAGTAACTTAGATGACTTAGATCTTGACATGCCCCCAATCTCTGATGTTGATGACATTGGTGCTACAGATGCATATGAGGAGTGGTGGGTTGTAGCACAACCAGCTTTGGTATTTCCTATGGATCAACCTATAGGCTTTGTGGGGCCTCTTTTAGATCATAGGAATGAGGAGGAGGAGACAGGGGTCAAGGCTGCAGATCTATTTGCAGATGAGGTAGAGGACTATGATGAGGAGGCAGACTCAGACTACGAGGAGGAGGAGGACAAGGATGGGGACTAGCTGATGAGTGAGGGAAGTGACACAATAGATGAGGATCTAGTTGCCCATGAGTGGAGAGATTCAACTCCCACTCATGTCACTAGATCATAATCAACAGCCACAACATGTACTAGCAATCATGAGCATGGAGAAGCTAGCACATCTTCTATTCCTTCTGTAGGATGCTAAAATCTGCAAGTGAGATCTAAACAATTTCATGTTGTTAACACAAAAGTTAGTTTAAATCAGCAAACTCAAACATCTCTATGAAATATAGAATCATGTTAAACAATGCAACTAATAAGAACAATGCAAAAACATGAATCATTCCTATCCCATAGTGTATTGGTGCAACTTAGTTGTGTAGAAAGTTGCCCTTTCCCAATCCTTGATAAGCAAGATTGCCAAATGATGAACAAGATTGATTCTCAAGTGAAGAGAATAACCTTGCAATAAGAATGAGTTGTTGCTAAGCAAATGGTGTTGTGATGAGCAAGATTGATTCTCAAATGAAGAGAGTAACCTTGCAATGAGTAAGTGTTGTTGTTGTAGATGTAATGCTTTGCATTTTATAGATTGAAAGATTGAAAGATTGAGAGATTTTGAGGAATGTGGGATTATTCACAAACCAATGACAAGGTGCCACTTGTCAAGTTGTGAGAGGGTGAGGAATGTGCAAGCCTTGGCCAATGTGCCAATTTGAAATTCAAATTTGGATGAAATGACATGTTTAGGGGGGATGAAAGGTGCAATAAATGCCATGTTTGACTTGTGCAAATAGCATTTAAAACCTTGTTGGAAGGGACAAGTCCCTTTTGGGGGGAAGATTCAAATTGGAAGAATATTCCATTTTGATTCCATTTTGAATGTAATTAGAGGAAATAATAAATCAAATAAATGATTTATTGGTGCAAGTGGGTGGGTTAGTTAGGAGTTTGGATTTGACTCTAGTTGATTCAAAAGCTAGAGAATGCTAATCATGATTTAGAAGTCAATTAATTTAGATTAATTAACTTAGGGGATATTAAGAAGTAACATTTGATAAATCAAATGAGAAGAACTTTAAGGATTTGATTAAATAATTTAATTTAGTTAATGAACCTTAGGAAATTAATCAATAAATATTTTAATTGATTAATAGAAGAAATGAATGTTAATTTGTATGATGCATGACTGTTATTTTTGCATGTCTACATTTTGCCCCTCTTTGAAGCAATGTACTCGCTGCATTGGTTCAAAGAATGATGCCGCTGACATCGAAATTAAAAAAATTCAGATTTTTCGGATGCCCCATCGAAAATAAGTACTTTAGTACATTGCCCCCTCGAGAGATCGAACGAAAAGATACAATTTGAGGTGGATCTCGCGACAAAGAGGTTCAAAATGGATGTATGGATGATGAGACTATATGATAATGATGATGTAAATGATATGTTCGGAAGATGCTTAGAATAACAAATCTATATTATTTTAAGCATGTTAAATGATTATGCGATGCATGTGAGATGGATGAGATGGATGATGTTGTCCTATAATGATATGGCATGATTATGCAAGATGAGAGGATGAATGCAGCATGGATGCAGGATGGATGCATTGTTAGCGTGAAAGAAGGTAGAAGAATGAGAGGGATGAACCCTTGAATCCAAGAAGATGCAGAATTTCAACAAGCCAACTTTATTAGAGATGATGATGTATTGCTTATCCAGGAATGGGAGATAAAGAGCGTAACTTTCTTTATGTTTGATAACACACATAGGTGCGATGCATCAAGGTATTAAGAACCAGGATGGCGTTGCGCCTAGTGTGATGGACTCTGACTCGGCAATCAGATAGGAGTGCTCTTGTTCACACTTGACATACGGAAACCTTGCTAGGACGGACCCAACAAAGAAAGTATTCGCCAAGTTATTTTACAAGAACATCCAACAAGCACAACAGATAAAAAGATAATGATCATTGCCCCATTCCTTTCTCTCTAAACCTGTTTTGTTTAGGCATCATCGAGAGGTCCTTGGAATGAGCGCAAAATAAGATAAGTCTAAAAGACCAAAATAAAGTAAACAAACAAGTTGATGTTCTTCGTACCGTTAGCCAAGGCTAAACTACTGTGGGGTACCTGATGCTTATGTCCATCGTAGGAAAGCTTCATCCTAGGACATGTAGTGATCAGGGTTTTGGTGAGACTGATTGCGTGATAAGCTATTGATACTCCGAGTTGACCAACTTGCTGACTTACTGACTTAGACCTTCGAGACTTTGACGATTAGGCGTTCACTTTAGAACCTGCTAAACTTGCTTCTGACTGACTCACCAAAGGGTGAAAGCGACGATGATTTATTATGAGTGATGACAATCACGGGTGAAAGCGAGATGAAATGGATGCACCATTTTGGTTTTTTCAAATATTTTGAGGTTGTTTTTGGTATTTTCAAGATTTTACAACGAACAAACTAACTTAAAGACCTATCCTAGGGGTCTTGGGAGCTGATCCATAGATTAGCCTTGCCTACGTTACATACACAGAGACCACGTAGTTCGACTGGTGGTGGACTGACTTGATGAAAAGATGGACAAACAGATTGCCATTTTATTGCCTAAAGGACTGACTTAAGATGTAGACTAGATGGGCAAACGGATTGCCAATGCGATGGACGCCTACAGGACTGACCCAACCGTCTCGGGGGATGATCAAAGATCAGCCTTGCCTACGTTCAAGCTCAGAGATGACGTAGTTCGACAAGGTAGAAAAAACTGACAAGACTTAATGATGAAATTTTTGAAGATTTTTTGATATTTCGACATGTTTTTGGATTTTGGATGATTTGGATGTTTTTGGATTTTTGATGATTTTTTTGAATCATTTTGAATTTTTGATGAGTTTTTCTGAATGTTTTTGGCTTTTCGCATGATTTTGACGATTCGGATATGGACATGATATGATATCAGTGCTTTATTTTGGGATTTTGTTGAAAACCAAGCTTTAATGTTGATCAATCGGACTGATGGATTGATAGTTTGACTAAGTGTGTTAAGTCAAACAAAAGTGATAATGCACTCGTAAGTTCCAGGAAGTTGTGTTATCCCAGAGTAAACTCGTACAAAAAGGATAATTTGGCTAGGTGTGTTAAGCCAAACGAGGTGATTATGGATTTGATAATTTGGCTAAGTGTGTTAAGCCAAACAAATTGATGATAATGAACTTGTAAACCCAAGGAAGTTGTGTTATCCTAGAGTAAACTTGTGCACAAGATGATAGTTTGACTAAGTGTGTTAAGTCAAACAAGATGATTGATTGGATTCAATTGATCAAGATCGATGAAGCTTGAGTTAGAACAAAATTGCTTTGATGATTTGATGTGACACAGATGTGCGCATTAGATGTGACTGATATGGATTTTTTGAAAAATAAAGCTTGATGAGGAACGTCTTCCTGTCAAAAATATGCCATGGGCTAGTGATTTGGATTCATGTTCACAAATGATTTGACCAAGTTGATTTCACATTTTCTAATGTTCGGATCACTTCATAAGTTGGATGATATACATCAAGATTTATTCCTGAAGCGAGATGTAAATATCTACCCCCAGTGTCTAGCAATGTTTGAACGGCCATGGGTGGATTATTGGATATGAATGGATATGGATTATCTTGCGATAAGATAAGGGTGTTCGAACAGAGGAATGCTCACTTAGATAATGCTTCAAAGCTCAGATAATGTTGGATAGGATGGGATCAATGAAAATGACCCATGTCAAGATGTCTACCATAAGCAACTGCAAAGTGTGCACCAAAATTTTATCAAGATCAAGGTAACTTGGACCTTGGATGCAGCTGGAAAATGGATTGGATAAACGGTTCATGGATGAACAGATGATATGGATGGAATGTTGGCTTCATTATGGATGCGATAAGATGGTTTCTCCTAAACTGGCGCACGTAGATGCTTGATTCTACACATGACGCTTGTTTGCCAGGTTTTCATCATGGTACCTGTCCAAAGCGCCACCGAAATGGTTTTCGCTGGAGGACGATTTTTTTCTTTACTATTTTCAATCCTTTTTCTGATTTTTTTTTGGATTTTTGTATATTTTGATTTTTTTGTTGTCACCAAGACGCCTGTTTGCTAGGTTTTCCTCAAGGTGACCATTTTTTTAAGGACATTTTTTGATTGTTTTTGTATTTTCTAAGAGATTTTAAGCTGATGCTGAACCACCTGGTGGTGCTGATGTTGATGCTTCTGTCATAACGTTCCATCGGTATCCTGCTTGAATAAGTTGTTTTGCCAAGATACGTGCACTTGAATGCAACTTTTGAGATTCTTGATCTGCTTTGCTGATACCGGAGTTAACTCTATCTTTGTGCGCACATCGCGATAGAGTGCCTTTTGAATCTTTATGATGAAGGGTCGCTGCCAATACATGGTAAATGTGAGAATTGGATATCATGCGTGGAGGCGTGGATGGAGTGTGTTTAGGGATAAAAGATGGATTGGTCGACAGTTTGGAGCCTTTGACTCTCCAAACTTGGGAAGATGAGCAATAATGGGTGGATATGGAAGTGTGCATGGAATTTGGACCAACTGCTTGATACACTTTGTACGTTGCTTTAGAAGCATGTTTTTGCTTTTCTGGACATCTTTGATGGATACTGTTCTCTTTTTTATTTTTCCCCATAGTTTCTTTGACTGATGGAGTTTGATAGGGATAATCATTCTTTGTATTCTTTGGTATCCATTTGTATTTGATTTGTCTGATATTCTTCTTAGCTTCTTTTTCTTTGATGGCGTTCTTCATGCTTTGATTCAAATCTTTCTTTTGTTGTTGGTCCCAATTTGTGGATGGGGTGATAGGTGGATGAAGATTCGTGACATGGCGGGTTGTAGTATTGGCATTGATTTCATCATAAGGATTCTTCGTGCTCCCTATGTTGATGTTTGCTCGAGACAAAGTTGCCCCCAGTATGGTGATAGTATTACTGATATGTTGAGATCCCTTGATTGTCGAATAACCAAGGCCTTGACATTTAGGATTTCCAAAAATTTGCACTGGTTCTAAGATACCCTGTTTGTTAGGATGCTAAAATCTGCAAGTGAGATCTAAACAATTTCATGTTGTTAGCACAAAAGTTAGTTTAAATCAGCAAACTCAAACATCTCTATGAAATATAGAATCATGTTAAACAATGCAACTAATAAGAACAATGCAAAAACAGGAATCATTCCTATCCCATAGTGGATTGGTGCAACTTAGTTGTGTAGAAAGCTGCCCTTTCCCAATCCTTGATAAGCAAGATTGCCAAATGATGAACAAGATTGATTCTCAAGTGAAGAGAATAACCTTGCAATGAGAATGAGTTGTTGCTAAGCAAATGGTGTTGTGATGAGCAAGATTGATTCTCAAATGAAGAGAGTAACCTTGCAATGAGTAAGTGTTGTTGTTGTAGATGTAATGCTTTGCATTTTATAGATTGAAAGATTGAAAGATTGAGAGATTTTGAGGAATGTGGGATTATTCACAAACCAATGACAAGGTGCCACTTGTCAAGTTGTGAGAGGGTGAGGAATGTGCAAGCCTTGGCCCATGTGCCAATTTGAAATTCAAATTTGGATGAAATGACATGTTTAGGGGGGATGAAAGGTGCAATAAATGCCATGTTTGACTTGTGCAAATTTGTAGGATGCTAAATCATTTTAAGCTGATGCTGAACCACCTGGTGGTGCTGATGTTGATGCTTCTTTCATAATGTGCCATCGATATCCTGCTTGAAGAAGTTGTTTTGTCAAGACATGTGCACTTGAAAGCAACTTTTGAGATCCCTGATTTGCTTTGCTAATACCGGAGTTAACTCTGTCTTTGTGTGCACATCGCAATAGAGTGCCTTCTGAATCCTTATGATGAAGGGTCAATGCCAATACATGGTCAATGTGAGAATTGGATATCATGTGTGGAGGCGTGGATGGAGTGTGTTTAGGGATAAAAGATGGATTGGTCGATAGTTTGGAACCTTTGACTCTCCAAACTTGGGAATCCCACTATGGACATAAGCATCAGGTACCCCACAATAGTTTAGCCTTGGCTAGCGGTATGATGAACATCAACTTGTTTGTTTACTTTATCTTGGTCTTTTTGACCTATCTTATTTTGCGCTCATTCTAAGGACCTCTCGATGATGCCTAAACAAAACAGGTTTAGAGAGAAAGGAATGGGGCAATGATCATTATCTTTTTATCTGAGGTGATGATTTGATAATTTGGCTAAGTGTGTTAAGCCAAACAAGATGAACTCGTAAACCCTAGGAAGTTGTTTTATCCAAGAGAGAACTTGTGTATAGGATGATGGTTTGACTAGCTGTGTTAAGTCAAACAAAGAGTAATTTGATTTCACCTAAGAGTTTAGCATAATAGATGACAAAGATTCCAAGAGCTGTTGGTGAGGTGATTTTTGATTGATTTTTGAAATGGGTGAAGAATGGATGAAGGTGATTGAATTTGATCCTAGACTTGACCTAGATGACAGTTCCGCTTTACAAGATCTCGGTGTTGAAGGACACGCTATATTTCCTATGAGAGGAAAGTAAACCTTTCAAACAATTCAGGATCTCAAGACGCTCCTCACGAGCTTTTAGACTAAGCTTCTTGAACTTTGGCTTTGGGATTTTGATCATGTTAGAAAACACATGTGTAATCAAATTTGTCTTTTATCTTGTCTTAGTGAATTCTTTTTACCACAAACACATTCTTGATTATGTTTTCAAATTGAATGTCTAATGTCCTGCTTTCTTCTTCATCCCACAAGGTCCTTTGTGTGGAAATCGAGGAAAATAGGGCAAAAGTTCCTTATGTTTATCCTTATTGGAAACAAATGATGGTAGAATTTGCACACTTAGAAACCTCTAGGAATGTGATTCCTAGAGAAAGCAAGAGTGGGCAAGTTCGTCAATAGGTATTTGTTCCCCACAAGGTGTTTGAAATTTGAGGCTTTTGTGAATGTTTGTTTTCCAAATGTTTTCAAGATCAAGCAATGTGTTTTTTCCAAGCACTTTCACACTCCTAGGTTGATGAGACAATACCTTGTTGGGTTCCCACTTGGATAAATCCAGTTGCGCATATCTTGTGCGAATGGCTAAATGCTTGACCACACTGGCTCCCCTCCACGGCACTCACTTATTCGGGTCAGCCAAGCATTAGTACCCATGAATCTCCCATGGCATACTTTCCATTTCCACAACAAGACCGCATGTTACGTGGGGCGGCTTCAGAGGACATGACCTCTTGCACCAACAAGATAGACAAGGTTTTGGCCAATTTCTAAACAAGGGGTTCTAATTCGGGCATTCCGTTCGTGGGGGATTATCCAACGTCGGCGAGAGTCCATTGTTGTCCATCTCGTCGGAATAATCCTCGTGATTCTTGAACTTTCCTCAAGAATCCACACTTATATACCGGTTGGAAGTCGCTTGGCTTTAGCGTGTTCCCGGTTGGGTCGTTCCCTTGGGTGATTACTTTTTCCCACAAGGTAGGCCCTCTAAGATAAACAATAGCGAGCTAACATATCCCGTCGTTCACACAACCCTCGTTGAAAAACAAAGGGGAGAACCTCCGCAATATATCATGCTCACACTCGCATGTTTTGTTCAATTTTAAAATGCCCAAATTGAAGTGTGGAGGCAATCTTTTATGCAACTTAGGGTCATCAAAAAGACTTTTGATTCTCAAGATCGTCGTGAAGTGCAAGAGAAGCGCATACGCCCTTTTAAATGACACTACTTTGCAAAAAAGTTTACAAAACACAAAGTACACATGTTCAATTTTAAATTCCTCAAAGCAATGATGAGTTCGTTTTAAAAGCACCAATTGAAATGTGAAGTTTGCCTTGTCCAATTTTAACCCAAATTGAAATCTAGTAAGTGTCTAAGGTTCAATTTTAACCAACTTTGAAAATATCAAGTCATTGATTGATTTTAAGCCCAAATTGAAAAGTGAGTTAGCTAAAAACAGAAGAAAAAAAAAAAAAGGGTAGTAAATGGAAGCTCTAAGATTGTTAAATCAAGCATTAAAAAATGCTATTTTCCAAGTTTTGTTTTCAAGAATCTTCAATTCCACTCTTTTCACCTTCACTTTTGTTTCAACCTTCAACTTCAATCTTGATGTCAACCTCAAATTTCATATTGTTATTCTTTCACTATAATACGAAGGCACTCCTCAACAGCATAAGCCTTAATATTAATTGTCATTCTTGATTTCACACCCATCACAGGAAACCAGCAAACCCCTCCCAAGTTTGCAGTGCAATTATATAATAACGGTAGATGAATTCAAAGGATCTAAATGGAATTGTTTGGAGTTGTCCAGGATAAGGCATGATCTTGGATGTGGGAAATTTGTGGTCGAGATTGAAAATGTGTTGCTACATTTAGGAGGGATTTGAAATCAAATAATGTTGATATGAATGGCAAGCTAAATTTTTCTGATAAATTGTATTTTCCATCCAATAAAAAGGATGAATGAATCCCAATACCATGACTGCAATAGGGATTTCTTTCCAAAGGAGCAAGGTGGACCAAATTAACATAATCATGGGTATATGCCTAAGCACTTGGCTGTGCGCCAGAATCCCCCCAAACTTTCCCTTCTCACCTTCGTTTTGTAACTCCTATCAAACCTACCATTAAAATTCTTCTAGCACATATCACCATATCGCATATCCAAATTGTCAAAATCATGCAAAAAAACCAAAAACATTCAAAAAATCCATCAAAAATTTCAAAAACATCCAAATCATTCAAAAAATCCAAAAACATGTCAAAATATCAGAAAATCTTCAAAATTCATCATTTAGTCTTGTCAATCTTTCACCTTGTCGAGCTACATCGTCTCTGAGCTTGAACATAGGCAAGGCTAATCTTTGATCATCCCCCGAGATGGTTGGGTCAGTCCTGTAGGCGTCTGTCGCATTGGCAATCCGTTTGCCCATCTAGAATACATCTTAAGTCAGTCCTTTAGGCAATAAAATAGCAATCCATTTGTCCATATTATCATCAAGTCAGTCCACCACCAGTCGAACTACGTGGTCTCTGCGTATATAACATAGGCAAGGCTAATCTATGGATCAACTCCTGAGACCCCTAGGATAGGTCTTTAAGTTAGTCCGTTCGTCGTAAAATCCTGAAAATACCAAAAACATTGAAAAATGTGAAAATACCAAAAACAGCCTCAAAATATTTGAAAAAACCAAAATGGTGCATCCATTTCATCTCGCTTTCACCCGTGATTGTCATCACTCATAATAAATCATCGTCGCTTTCACCCTTTGGTGAGTCAGTCCGAAGCAAGTTTAGCAGGTTCTAAAGTGAACGCCTAATCGTCAAAGTCTCGAAGGTCTAAGTCAGTAAGTCAGCAAGTTGGTCAACTCAGAGTATCAATAGCTTATCACGCAATCAGTCTCACCAAAACCCTGATCACTACATGTCCTAGGATGAAGCTTTCCTGTGATGGACATAAGCATCAGGTACCCCACAGTAGTTTAGCCTTGGCTAACGGTACGAAGAACATCAACTTGTTTGTTTACTTTATTTTGGTCTTTTAGACTTATCTTATTTTGCGCTCATTCCAAGGACCTCTCGATGATGCCTAAACAAAACAGGTTTAGAGAGAAAGGAATGGGGCAATGATCATTATCTTTTTATCTGCTGTGCTTGTTGGATGTTCTTGTAAAATAACTTGGCGAATACTTTCTTTGTTGGGTCCGTCCTAGCAAGGTTTCCGTATGTCAAGTGTGAACAAGATCACTCCTATCTGATTGCCGAGTCAGAGTCCATCACACTAGGCGCAACGCCATCCTGGTTCTTAATACCTTGATGCATCGCACCTATGTGTGTTATCAAACATAAAGAAAGTTACGCTCTTTATCTCCCATTCCTGGATAAGCAATACATCATCATCTTTCATCATCATCTCTAATAAAGTTGGCTTGTTGAAATTCTGCATCTTCTTGGATTCAAGGGTTCATCCCTCTCATTCTTCTACCTTCTTTCACACTAACAATGCATCCATCCTGCATCCATGCTGCATTCATCCTCTCATCTTGCATAATCACGTCATATCATTATAGGACAACATCATCCATCTCATCCATCTCACATGCATCGCATAATCATTTAACATGCTTAAAATAATATAGATTTGTTATTCTAAGCATCTTCCGAACATATCATTTACATCATCATTATCATATAGTCTCATCATCCATACATCCATTTTGAACCTCTTTGTCGCGAGATCCACCTCAAATTGTATCTTTTCGCTCGATCTCTCGAGGGGGCAATGTACTAAAGTACTTATTTTCGCTGGGGCATCCGAAAAATCTGAATTTTTTTAATTTCGATGTCAGCGGCATCATTCTTTGAACCAATGCAATGAGTACATTGCTTCAAAGAGGGGCAAAATGTAGACATGCAAAAATAACAATCATGCATCATACAAATTAACATTCATTTCTTCTATTAATCAATTAAAATATTTATTGATTAATTTCCTAAGGTTCATTAAATAAATTAAATTATTTAATCAAATCCTTAAAGTTCTTCTCATTTGATTTATCAAATGTCACTTCTTAATATCCCCTAAGTTAATTAATCTAAATTAATTGACTTCTAAATCATGATTAGCATTCTCTAGCTTTTGACTCAACTAGAGTCAAATCCAAACTCCTAACTAACCCACCCACTTGCACCAATAAATCATTTATTTGATTTATTATTTCCTCTAATTACATTCAAAATGGCATCAAAATGGAATATTCTTCCAATTTGAATCTTCCCCCCAAAAGGGACTTGTCCCTTCCAACAAGGTTTTAAATGCTATTTGCACAAGTCAAACATAGCATTTATTGCACCTTTCATCCCCCCTAAACATGTCATTTCATCCAAATTTGAATTTCAAATTGGCACATTGGCCAAGGCTTGCACATTCCTCACCCTCTCACACCTTGACAAGTGACATCTTGTCATTGGCCCATGAATGATCCCACATTCATCAATTTGGCCTCTCCTCTCTTCAAGCTCAACTATAAGTTGAAGGCTTCTCTCCTTCAAACAACACAACAGCCACATTTGAAAGCATCTACACTATAGGCAACTTGAGTTCAAGCATCTCATTGTCTATCTCACTAAGCTTATCAAGGATTGGGAAAGGGCAACTTCCTACAACACTAAGTTGCACCAATCCAATATGGGATAGATTTGCTTCATGTTATTTGTGCTTTAAATCATTTCATTTGGTATTTCTAGTTGTTTAAATGTCTTAATTTAGCATATCTAGTATGGAGAAATATTTCATAGGGTTTGTTGGATTTTGCCATGTTAGTTTGATTTACATGATATACTAACATGTTGCAGAATTTAGCCACCACACCTTCTACATAGGATGAGGTTGTTTTTACATAGTCAATTGGAGATCTAGGTGATGACATATTATTTATGACTATGTTTATGTTTTCATGATTGTGCTTTTATTTTTATATATATTATGATGTGTACTAATTAGCTTTATGATTTCTATCTTGTAGGGTCCGTGAGAGATTTGTAGGATCTCTACCACTGAGCAGCTACAGAGATAGAACCTCCTTCACTTAGAGACGAAGCTATCAACATAGACTACATGCCCCCACCTATCATGGAGAAGCATCTAGAGATGTTTGAGCCTTTTTCAAGGTTAATAGGAGCATATGAGGGTGCTACTTGATGTGTTGATCAGGCTGAGGGTAATCTATCAACACTATTGGTTGTCTATGAGGAGTTTCGATCATCTTGAGATCCAGCGGAGATCGAGATACTTCATGCAAAGGTTTCCAGGATGTAGGCGGATAGAGACTGCATAGAGTGAGAGTGCCAGAGGCCATCAGACGGGAGGCTACAATTGTTCGACGAGTCGGTTCCCTACAGTATGCACGGGATTCTCTTATTATTTCATGATCGCATACTAATATCTCCCAACATACCGTATTCAAATCTTGGAAGTGGGAGCATGAATCAAATTACTATGTTCTTGAAACTTGTGACATTTCTTAATGTATTCAAAGCAATCTTGTTCCATATGTCTCCAATAGTATCCTATGCGGATTAGCTTTTGAACTAACGATCTTTCTCCAAAATGGCCTCCACAAGCACCTACATTAGCTTCCTCAAGTTCTATGGGGATTTCGGATTGTTTAAGGCATCTAAGTAAAAGACCATCAAAGGACCTTTGATATAGCACATCAGCAAGGATTATATATATAGACACGAGTTTTCAAAGGTAGTCTCAAGTATTCTTAGTTGTCGGCTCAAGAAAGGTACCTTCTTTTAAATAATTAAATATCGATGTATAGGGTATGTGCAGGATCATCATGGAAAAAATAGGCCCTTAAGTGGCGATAAAATTCAGAAAAATCAAAGTTAGTCAACTTGACATAAAAATTTGAATAAGTTATCTATATTATTTAAAAAATATGCAAAAATAGAATCTGTAGAAAATTGAATGTAGTTTCTAAAATACTAGGTTTATTTAAAAAAATAAAAAATCTATTTGGTGAAAATTTGAAATTTCAATGCAGTAGTACTTAAATTTCAGGGAAAAAATAAGAATTAGGTATCTGTCTGACCACCCTAACCATAGTAAAATGATAATATTTTAGATATAAGTAGAGGACTCATGTCCCGATGTGGTGCATATTTTTTTGTAATTTTTTTCAAAGTAAATAATTAATTATGAATTTTTTATTACAACTTTAAAAAAATATAAAAACGTGTATGTTTGACCACCTTAACTTGGTCAAAACTTCATGAAATTCAATTTTAGTTTTTTTAATCATATATTATGAAAAGAATAGAATGTGACACATGTTTTAGATTCAAAAAATGTGATACCATTTGAAATCTATAGATGTTTTTCAATCAACCTATCATCAGGATGTTAGTCGTAATTCAAATAGAAAGTGAATAATAATTACTTATTAAATTCAAAGTAAAGAATAATTTATATTGGTGGAAAGTTGAGAATCTCCTTTAAAAACCCTTTTCGTTTCATCAATTTTGGGTAAAAAAAAAGTTGTCAGCCACATGGGCCATCATATCACTTACATATCGCCACTTTTCGGCCCATCATGATCCTACACATACCCTATACCATTCCCTAAAGCTTTCCATGATGGTTGATATCACTTATTCGATCATATTTTCTATTGATGGTTTCATAATTGTATTGACAATAAATGTGAAATATTTTGAAGGATCTTGAGGAGATATAAGGGAATTTGCACTTTCCATTGCATCTGCATGCCGATTATATTTTTGTGGGATGTTATCAATGGTATAAGATTCAAAGGTGTTTAATAGGGTCATCATGAGATCCTTATATCTAGATAATTTTTCATGCTTTGATTGATACATTTTGTTTATTTTCCTAATGACTAATTGTGAATCATCGAATATGTTACCATCTCAGGCTCCCAAAGTTAAAGCGACACATTATCCAACAATTAACACTTCATACTCTATTGTGTTATTTATGGATAGGAGGTTTAAGTGATAAGACAAAGGAATAGGTTTTCTTGCATACAAGACTATTATAATACATATGTTGGAGCCTGTTCTACACTTAGAGTCATCAAAGTATAACTCCCATGTACTAGTTTCAATCATCAACACATTATCATCATGGAATGAATCATTATAGGTAACGCTAGAGGAGAAGGATTGTCAGCTAATTGGTTGGTCAAGGCTTGTCCTTTGATTTCCTTTTCTGAGACAATATTTAGGTCAAGTTAAATTAACAGCATAACCCACTTAGTTAAATGTCCTGATAAATATGTTTTAGCAAAAAAATATTTTAAAGGATAAAATTTCATCATCACATGTATTTCATCATTCAATAAGAAATGTCTCAATTTACTAGTATTGAATACAAGAGCCAAACATTTTTTTATTCGTTGTGTATCATGTTTCATGATCAATCAAAGTTTGGCTAATGTAATAAATAGGATGTTCTTTACCATTTTCATCTTGTTGAGCCAACAATGTTGCAAGAGCATGGTCCGATGTTGTTGTATAAAGGATGAACAGTTTGTCTTGCATAGCAGGTTGTAAAATGGGCGGAGTAGCAAGGTAATTTTTAAAACTCTCAAAAGCATGTTTATAGTCCTTATTCTAATTAAACTAAACCTCTTTCTTAAGAAGATGCAAAAAAGGTAATGTTCGATCCGCTAGGGATTCTACAAAATGATCGATAGCCTGAGTTATTTCTTATTAAGTGCGCAATTGTGAAATGTTTCTAGGAGGTGGCATGTTAACCATAGCATCAATTTTCTTCATGTCCTCCTCAATGCCTATGTGAGATATGATAAAACCTAAAAAAAATCCACTATCTACACCAAAGACACACTTTTTCAAATTCAATCTCATGTTGTATTTTTGCATTCACTTAAAGATCTTTCGAAGGATAGTCAAATTGTCTTGTCGAGTTAAAGATTTGGAAAGAATATCATCAACATAATCTTCCAAAATATTATGTATGTAATCATGAAATATCAATGGCATAGCTCGTTGATATGTTGCACCTACATTCATCAATCTAAAAGGCATGACTATCCAACAAAATGTTCTCCAAGTTGTAG
Source organism: Sequoiadendron giganteum (assembly GCA_007115665.2). Taxonomy (NCBI): domain Eukaryota; kingdom Viridiplantae; phylum Streptophyta; class Pinopsida; order Cupressales; family Cupressaceae; genus Sequoiadendron; species Sequoiadendron giganteum. The sequence continues at coordinate 26,502,232 of CM021105.1, read as the reverse complement.
TACATGTTTTCTATTAATCTTGAGGGTTAATGAAGATTTGATTATATCCAGAAAATCCATCCATGAATGACAAAAAATCATGTCCCATAGTCGAGTCCACGATCATATCAATATTAGAAAGGGGAAAATCATTTTTAAAGATGCTTTATTTAAATCATGAAAGTTCGTACACATCCTAATACAATTATCATGTTTCATGACTACAACGATGTTCGAGATCCAAGGAGAATAATCAATAGGTTGCATAAAACCAGCTTCGAGGATTTTTTCAATCTTGGCCTTGACCAATAAGGCTATCTTAGGATTCATATTTCATATCTTTTGTCTAACTGGTTTTGCATTTTCGGCAAGGACTATGTTGTGTGTCACTATCTTAGCATCAATTCTTGGCATGTCCGAATAAGTCCAAGAAAAAAGTTTAGGAAAGTCATGAAGTAAAGTTGCATGGTCTTCTTGTTCATCTTCATCAAGGAACTTTCCTATCTTAATCACTTTCTCCCCATTATTAATATCCATCGGTATGTCGATTGTATCCCCAAAAGGAAGTACACTTTATTTCAGAAATTCAGAGTTGTATTCTTCATTGTCTTTATCAATCTCTTTTCCTTCTCTCTATCTTCTTGCTCAGCACTAATCACAACATATGTAACCCATTTCTTTTTAGGAGTAGTAAATGGTTTATCATAAACTCATAACATTTCTTTCAAGCCTTCATCATCTTCAAAGTATTCCAATGATTCTTCACAAGTTGTATCAATCAATTCCAATATGCTTGAAGGTGAGAGTTGTTTTAGGGTTACACATGACGGTATTTATGTTTAACAAGGGTCTTTTAGTTGCTTGTGTTATCTTAGAAGGGAAATATCCCAAACCAATTTTTGTTGTTGGCTCTATAGGAACATGGATATCTTTTTGTTTCCTTCCACATAATTTTCCACTATAGCCAAGTTGTTTCATAAGCTCATAACCTTTTCCATAAATTTTCTCCATTTCTTTCAGGTTTGGTGGTTGTTGATAGTCTATCTCATCAAATTTTGTTGTATAGCTTGTGTCTTCTTCTAGAGTAGATGAGGTAGATGCTTGTGAAATTTCTTTTGAATTATGCATTGACATTACCATTGGTTGCTTTTATTTTTTAGTTTCTTTTGTTGTAATTTTCTATTCTCCCATAAATGTTGGTGTGAAGCCTAAGGAACCCCAATCATCTTCTAATAACTTCATCACTTTTTCTATCTCATGTTTCTCTTCTTTCATAGGTTCTATGTTCGAAGTTGGAATTAATGTGTTTAGAGGATTTTTTGTTCCTTTTTCAACTTGTAAGAAACTTTTAGGCTCAGGGTCTATTTCAACTTGGTATACTTTATTGTTATAGACATACTTCATGATACGATGAAGAGTTGAAGGCACCACATGCATCTCATGAATCCAAGGTCTTCCTAAAAGAAGATTGTTTGAAAGATCATGAAGCATAACATGAATAGGAGTTTGTAAGGTATCCTTTCCTATTGTAACAGGAAAACTAATCAACCAAGCAGTTACTTTCCTACATTATCAAATCCTTGAATCAATAAGGAATTAGTTTCAATTCTTGATTTATCCATACCATGTCTATTCAAAAGCTTCACACTACACACATTAAGAGCAGAGCCATTATAAATTAGGGTTATTTGTATTCTTGTCCTATTAAATATAGCTATTATCATGAAGGCATCATTTTTCTTTCTCATCTCCAAGGGGGGTAGCTCATGTTGACGAAAACTAATGTCTACGTTAACCATGTTCATTCCTTGAATTAGAGTTGCTACATCACTTGCATTTGTATTAGAGGGAATCACAACTTGTTGCAAGGCTGTTTGAAGCATAGTATGATAGTTAGGTGAGTTTTGAATTAGGTCCCATAGGGATATCTTGGCAAGAGTATTCTTAATTTGTTCAATAAGATCGTACTCCTTCCCACTATGCGAAGGCAAATGAGGAGGACTAGGCAAGATGGGTTGAGGCAAAGGTAAGGATGTTGAAGTTGTTTGTCTTGGTTGTGGATTATTTCTAGTGTTATACATGTATTAGAAATGGTATTATAACTTGATTGTTGTGAAACATTATTCTTACCTATGGTTTAAGGGTGAAAACGGGTTTGTTTTGAGTTTGAGGTTTGTGTGAAGGTGGGTAAAGGATGAGTTGAGGTTGAATGACATTAACTTCTCTTTGTTTCAGTTTGTTCCTTAGTAGATGAACCTTGTGAGATGAAGTCCTCAAGGGCTTCATCTAACATGGAAAATTCATCACTACTAAAAGGCTTGAGGGTTAGGTTAACTTGGAAAAGAGATTTGGCATACTCAAATAACTATGCTTTCTCTAAGTGGTTCATCATTTTATAGGTGTTTTTGGTTTTTTTTCTAATGAATGCCAAATGTAATCTAATCTAATTGAACTATGAACCAATGCTAGGAATGAAAAGTATAAGAATGTAATTTTATCCATAATTGAAATGAATCTAAATTAAGTTAGATCTAATGAAATGCATGGAAGAGAAACTCAATAAACTAAACTACAAATCTAACAACAACAAACTAAAACATAGAAACAAGGTTTTTAATGTTGTAAAATGTAGTTTTAGATCTAACACGTGACTAAATCACCTAGAGGGGCGTATGAGTCCTAGTTAGGGTTTTTCAAGGGTTTAAATGTTGATAAATAGTCAACACAAAATACCAAGAAATCAAGAAAAACCACCGATACTAGGACTAAATCGCCCAAAGGGGTGTATGAGTCCCTAATTAGGGTTTTTGCACTAATTTCAAAAAATTCTAAGTGAATGTTATGTTTTTGGTTTTAATGATGTCTATACTAAGTGCAATTATAGATTTGAAATAAAATTTAATGATGCAAGATGCAAAAATGCAACCTATATGCACTTTCACTAATGCAAGATTTAGAAAACCTAGATGCAAATTAACTAATGCAATACCTAATGCAAAGTTAATGTAAGCTAGATCTATGACTACTATGTACTCCAAATCAGAAAATAAGGTGCTCTAAAGGGTAGGTTCACCAAAATGAAACCTCAAAAATCGTTGCTCTATGCTTAGGGGACAAAACGATAGATTTTCTACAAGTTTCACTCAAGGAAACCTTTGAGATCTCAATATAAGGATGGAATAAGGGAAAGAGATCTACAACAAGGTGTCCTAGGGTGTGATTAAAGATTAAAAGGGGGTTCACCACCAAGCTAGGGCTTGGAAAGACAAGAAATGTAAATGATATGAAAAACTTAAGTAAATGACCTAGAAATGAACTCAAATCAGAATAGTAAAGTGAGAAAGTACAAAGTACCACCTAGAAAACTGAATATGTTCAGGACAAGGTCTAAAATCCTAAAAATCTAGTTTTCAAAGCATACTAGGACTCATACGCCAGGCTGGGCAATTTAGTCCCAGTTTAGGGTTTCTAGGCAAAAACTAGAATTTCATAGTGACACGCTTGAATCCTCTGAAATCTGGAAAAAAGTGCTATACCAAGACTCATACACCACAAGTGGCATATTAGTACCATTTTAATTTTTGAAAAAATTAAGATCTAAATATGTTCTCCTATCTCTGCTCTTTCTTCCCAACTAGATACTTCCATATCTGAGCCTGTTAAAAAGCCTACAAAATAGAATATTGTATTGATTTTATTATGGGGGGCTTGCCTCGATCAATCCACTAGTTTGGTAATTAAAACTTGATAGAAATGATAGATCTTGAAAACTTAAATATGCATGCAAGTTCTAATCTTAAGTGTATCTAAGATTAGGAGATAAAAGATGCAATGAAACCCTATTCTAATGTGCTAGAATAGGATGCATGAATGAAACATAGAGATGGTGACTTACTTTGGGAGATCTCTAATCACCCTAATAAGCCATCATAATGCATGTACCTTCCATTAGGCATAAAATAGAGTAATAATGGAAGATGGAATCACTTAAGAAATAAGTCATTAGGCTTGGCTCAATGGCTAGTTGCATCTCCCCAACCTAGAATCCATTATGATTCACCATAGGAAACCATCATCAATCCTTTACAATGCTAGATCTTGAATGAAAGTGAGATTGAAGACCTACAAAAACACTATAATGATGCTTCAACTTTGCTTGCTCCTTGTTCTTGAATTCTCTTGTGAAAGTATTCTTGAGTGCTCAAGTTGATATTGTGAATATTTAGATCTTGAATCAATTTCTCTAGGTGAAACAATGATTTGAAACCTTGTTTATATAGGCACTTCATCTAATTTACCATTTATTAGATCCCAAATGCTGACATCAACCAAAAAGTTGAATTAAAAACCTTAATTTCTTGCTCAAACCCTAAAAAGGGGCCACAAGGGACTCATACGCCACTTATGGCATATGGGTCCCACCTAGGGGGACTCATATGTCCAAGGTGGCATATGAGTCCCACCCTAGCTTTTTGAGGTGAGTAAATGTCAAGTTGTTAGAAAATTGAATGCTTTTATTGATTTTGTCAAGATTTCAATTGAAATAAGCCTTGGGATCCAAAATAAAGGGTCTTAGGAGCCTATTAATGATGATTTAAAGTCATAAATGTAGGGGTACTAAAATAGGTCCAAATTAAGTGTAAAATTGTTCCATCTCCAAGAAGGGCATATAATTTTCTACACTATAGTAGGACACTTGGCTACCACCCACCATGTCACATTTTTCAAACAAGATCTTCCTATCCAAAGACCTGACCATAACGATCTATTGCACCTTGAGGTTTACATTAATAAACATAAAATCAGACAAGTCTTGGTAGACAATGGAGTAGGTTTGAACATATACACTCTAAAATTGGTTACAACATTGGGATTCTCTAAATCTGGTATAGATACATCTAAGAAGATTATCATAAGGGCTTACGATGATGCCAAGCATTCTTCCAAAGGTGTAATCACGCATCTCATAAGAGTTGGACAACTATTCAAAACACACTATTTCAAGTCTTGGATCTGGACCTACCATATAACCTTCTCCTCGATCACCTATAGATTCATGTCATGAAGGTCATCCCTTCCATTTACCATCAATTCCTCAAGTTTCCTTATAATTGTATTGAAATCATTGTAGAAATCAACCATGATCCCTTCCAATATTGCAGTAATCTGAAACGAACCTCTAAACATCAAGTGCCTACCAATCGAGAAGCCTCTCCCTCCACTCATCACATTACATTGATCCCTCTACATTATCCACATCATCCACTCCATCCTCTTCCATCCCTAAACATGGAGTCCAAATCTATGACCAAGGACATGGAGAGTATAACATTGAGAGTTTATTTTTCATTGGGAGGCTACCAACATCACCAAAATCTTATGGGAAACCTTGTCCTATCCAGAAAGAACCTAAAGTTGGCATCCATAACCCTCCCACTAATTTCACTAAGTGGGGTGAGTTGAGAAAAGAAACTATATGCGAGCATATTTCTACATGGATCTACAAAGACAAAGAAGACATTGAGCCACATGAATACTAGTTGAGCAATATGGAAAAGGTTTTGAGATCATGAAAAAAAAGGATATGATGGACATAGTGGTCTTGTCTTACACAATAATGGAGTGGAAAAACCTCTATTGCCTCCTAAGCTACCAAGGAACATATGGTTAGGGTACACACCACTAAAATTGATTCCTCCTCATACTAATTTACCTTTGGATAAAATTGTTAACGCTTCTAATGATGTCGATACATCTAAGGATTACTATACCAAAACAGACTCTAATGAATGGGAATGGGGTTCCGATGTGTCCTCTAGAAACTATGACCTAGCTGAAACCTTCCAAGATCCTGACCAAGCGTCTTCTCAAACCAAATATAATAAGGGTCAAGCTTGGATAGAAACATTTTGGGACCCTAACAATACATGTATATTTACCATATTTTCTTTCTCCTTCAGATATAATAATACCGATGGTGACTTACACTTAGTCTACTCACAACTGATAGATTGGGATCAACAAGGACCTCTAACCTTAGAAATATTTAAGAACGATGAAGAAATAGTCGAGTTTGTGGGATTTAAGAAGGAATATGGTGCAAGGCACCAAAGGCTTTGATGCAAAAATGTTGCGAAGTGTTAGTTTTTGTGATGTTAAGTCAATTTTGTGTGTAATAAGGTCTTTAAGACCATTTCTATTTTTTTAAGTGGTTTGGAGTCATTTGGAGTCAATTGGGTAAAATTTGTAAAATTTGCTCTAGTGTTGCAAAAGTTGCAAAGGCTGTCAAAGCAACTTTGCATTCTTGTATTTTTAGGGAAGATGAAATGTTGGAATTCAAATGGTAATTGGAAAATAATTGGACATGGTTTCTATTGGTTAAATATTCCTTTTTTTGGTCGAGGCAAGGGCTGGTGAAGTTTTGGAGATCAAGCAATAACAATATACCTTGTTTTTTGTGTTTATCATTGTTTTTCTTGCTGCTACATAGAGCAATATGGTCTCATACAGCCTGAACATGTTCTAATTTGTATTGGAATTGTTGGAGGACTAAATCATCTATCATTTTCAATTTATTTGATTCATTTTCATTAAGTTTGAAGGGATTTAGAGTAGTTTTTCTAAAAACGGTCAGAAACCCTAGTTCTTGAGGGTTCGATTGAAGGAAAATGAATTTTTGACTCATTCCACTGGTGAAAAGGTCTGATACTCAATGGAATGGGTGTAGATAGGTAGGTTTTTGTGTTCTAGATGTTTCCAGGAGTAGGGGTTAACGATAGGTGACAATTTGTTGATGCCCTAGACTGAAAACCTCATGTTTTGGGCATAGAATGTGCATAAAAGTTAGGGTATTTTGGAAAGTCATTGAGAAATTTTTTGTAGTGAGTGAGAATGTTAATGAAAATCCTTTGTGACATGTTAGATGCATTGGATTGAAGAGTGGAGGTTGGGAGATTGAAATCCGTATAGTTGCCTAGTATTGCAAGCCTAATTAGGTCTAGTCCAAGGCGTAGCAGTAGAGAATTGAGTGTTTTGTTCCAAAGTAACCCTTCTTGAAAAGTTGATATGTTTTCAAATGGCTTAAAGGGTATCCAAAACAGTCTTTGTTTGTTGTCCTACTAGTGAAATAGGAGATTTGTGAAGGTAATCACCAAGTTAGGACTTTAGGCTTGAGAAATTTGATTGTTTCAATGTTTGTAGAAGTTCACCACCCTAGTCTACATCAAAATTGGTATCAGAGCATAGTTCTGATTTGAAGAAGATAAGTTGTGTTGAAAGAAGAGCAAGATGCCTCCAAAAGGTAACACTATGGCTAGGAAAATGAATGAGATGGAAGAGAAAACTGCAAGAGAGATTAGGAGATTGAAGGAACTCCAAGGTAGGATGATAGCAAGGCTTGAGGCTATTGAAACAGGTCAAAGGAGAGGTATGGTCATGGGTGATGAGAGTGACCCTGAAGAAAAAGGGGAAAAGGAGAATCCCCAAGAAGAACCTTATATCCTAAGGCCTCCTTCCTATTTCTCAGTGCCATTGATATACTATCTCACCTCCTATGAGCTGACTGCAATCCGTATCTTTAGTTTATAGATTGATCCAGTGTTTGTGAAAGATGACCATATGCGGCAAGATTCATCATAATCCATACCGATCACTAGAACCCCGAGGCTGCATCCGCCGTCAACCCATTGTAGCTTAGTCATGGTCGTCCTACGATCCATCTGCAGCAAGAATTGAGTCTTCTACCCCGTGCGAACATGCATTCTTTAGGTGTCATCTTCGAATTCTCAGAATCCGGCGTTCATTAAATTTCCAAGTGCGTTTTCCCGATTATAACTATTCTTGTGAGAAGATGCTAATGGTATTAGTAGGTTCGGCAAGTCACGCAGTGCCAAGTCAAGCCTATGCGAATTCCGTTCGGTGATCACTTTCGTTCTCACACTGAACTGCAACATGTCAACCTGTAAGCCACTCTAAAATCATCTCATCATTTTGTCAAGACATATACTCTGTTTGATTGATGAGGGCACCGTCTCGAGGGTGCGAGAAAATGCGCGGGCCTACTGCCAACGAATTTCCTCAATCAGTAGATTGTAGAGGGGAGACCTTCCGATGCATCCCCGTAGGCACCAGGAGACGCGGAACCCGCATACGAGGAGGTCGCACATCGCAGGGTATCCACTTAAAGCTTAGTTTTGAAAAGGATGGCCTTTGACTGCAACAGCAACCCGATCCCTTATGTGTCAGATCATTAATTCTTTGCAAATGCACTTTGTGGCGGGAATCATTACATCCAATGTCCATCCCATCTTAGCCACCTCCCTCATCGTCTTATCTGATTGAATTAATCATGATTGCATATATTGAACAAGGCAGTCTGTGGGATTAATATGCGGGCAAAGAGCAGTTGGGTGACGTTGGGCGTTGGTCGTCGTGTCAATGGCCATGGAGTTGACAGTCTCTACCCAAGCGGAACCCGTGGGGAAGGTCATCATCGAGCCAAAGGAGGTGGGGCGCAGTCATAGGATGTCTGCGAAGAAGACGGTGCAGAGACGAACAGTCATTGCAAGTGTGGAACCCGCGAGGGTGACGTCCGCTAGGGCGTATGCGGAGGTGAGACCGCGGGAGACGAACAACGGAATGTTGTGAGATTACTGGCCAATGATATGCATATACCCCATCACATCCTCAGAAAGAGGGGAAGCTGCGAGCAACTGATCATGAACAGCCACGAAGAGGAGCGTCGCGAGTAATGTTAATGAGACCGATGGCCACCGAACTATCGGAGCCCACAGAAATGAAAGCCGACAGAGATGTGAATGCAGACAGGCACTTGGGGAGAGCCATTTAAATGGTGTTGTGGATGGCGGGCTCCTCCTAGAAGGCCTCTGTCGAAGAGTCCGCGGGAAAAAGATTGCGGGGAGACATGATGGAGGGGCCGTTCACAACGGAATTGAAGCTGCGGAAGCCCGCAGGTAAACACCTGCACAACTATACTATACTCAAGCCTCAAGCCAACGCATTGACTTCAATTCAATGGTAGTTTCGTTCCACTTACACTGCCGAGTGACCCAGTCAAAACCGAACGGTGGTCGGGGGGCGTGCGGAACCTGCACACTCGTCCGCTTCAGAGGATAAATCGATTTTCATTAACTCCTTATGTAAATTTCACTGCCCCCTATAGAACACCCTCTTCTTTGCGTATATCCTATAGTTTACCGACTCCTTGGGTGCTTGTGGTCCTGATTTCACCTCCATATAGTTGCAAGCTTCGCGGTTCTGAGGAGAGCGATGTGCAGTTCAAACATAATCTCGTGATCCCTCCTCGTTCTCTTTGCAGCCCACAATCGTTCACCACCTAATCCCATCATCGAGGCTAGGAACCCTTGATTATTCACCGACCTCCACACCGCTCCACTCGTGGTCAATTGGACCACTTATAGAGCCCTCCTTGTTGGGTGGTAAAAGACTTTGAATGCCAGTAACAACTCCCGTCGGCTAGCATTTCCTTCTTTGCTAGTTACAACGACCATGAGCAAGCCTTCATTCAACTTTTTCGAATCTTCCATCGATTTATCAGCATCTATGATTTGATGATTTGAGTTTAGTAATTACACTGGTCTTGTCATAACAACAAGGTCGTTAATAGTCTTTGGAACCCAGCGATCCATAGAAGGCCGAACCCGCGGGAGTCGCAATCACGGACAGCCATGAAGGGAGCGTCATAAACAATGATATCGGGTTTGACGGCCCTCACACAAGCGGAGCCCGCATGGGAGAAGACCAATAGAGGGACGGGGCAAGAGCCGTGTGGGGAAACCGATGAGGAAGTGTTCTCAGAGGGACGGCCAAGGGGATTGCGGACTCCACAGAGGAAGAAACCAATGGGCGAGGATACGTGGAAAGACGTGGTGGGATGGCTGTTAAACAGCAGTGTTGGGAACACTGAGCTCCGCATGTAGATTACCACAAGCCATCCTCCGCAAATCTTTTTCCCAACACCTTCCCCCCAGTCCTAAATGATTTTTGTGTTCCAAAATGACCAAGTGCTTCAGCGGTAGAAATTCAACTCCTCTACCCAAAGCCCACGATTTTCAGATAGGAATGGTTTGATGGAATAACCTTGTTATGGCCCTTACGGGAGAACGATCGAATGCATGCAGGTGAAAAGCACGAGCGCGCCACGTATGATTTCCATTTTACAACGGTGGGACGACGGATGACGGTCGCCATATGGAAGCCCGCAAGAAGGTGATGGCAGTGATGGGTTTCGAGTCGGCGGCGTAGGGAGGCAGCGAAGGTTCGTCGTTGCGAAATGGCGCGGTGGCGGTGGCCTCCTACAAGCGGCGACCCACGAGGATGGACCCGCGTACGAGCTTTGACTTAAGGGTCCACTTGCAACCCCAAGGTTTCATTACGATGAAATGGTATATGCGGATCCCGTGAGGTGGAGCAATGTGGGAGCATAGTCATTTAAACAATGGCATTCAGGCAAAGGCAAGCTATGTGTAAAGTCTTGTGATCATCTGGTCTTAGGTAATTTTGAAGCGATTCGGGCTTAGTTTAGTAACAGTGATGACGATACGGAAGCACCACCAGTAGGGCCTGCCATGCGTGCAGAAGCCAAAGGGAGGCCGTTGCGGGAGCGGTAAAACAAGAACGGAGACCCACAGAGGGCAACCCGCAATTGCGGGTCCACGGGACATGAGGGACGTTGCAGCGAGGATGAATGTGGGGTCCACCATGCGGACGGATGCCAAGGTTTGGCCGCAACCGAATGGCGGAGTGCAACGGCGAACGACAAGAGGAAACCTATGAATGCAGGTCCGCAAGGGACAACGGATGTCGGGTAATAAGCTAAAGGAAACCTGCAGGGGCCAACCCACGAAGGCAAATGACTTGGTGAAATTTAGGTAGGTGAACCTGGTCGATGGTAATTTTAGTCGTTTTAAGGCACATAACCATCCTAGACTTGGGAATAGGGACACACAAAATGAGGCGAGAGCAAAACAGCCCATCGGGAGCAAAACTACCTGCAAAGGAGCAAAACAAAAGGGGTCCCTACCTTCGATGGGGCATGTGTACAATATGCACAACAAAACCATGAAAAGAAAAACCTATAAACCATAATGTCCTCCTACCAACACTTCAAAAGTGTATTGTTGTGTCAAGTATGATCTCCCAACAACCCCAAATGAAAAGCCTCAATAACATCCATAACACCCAATCTCATAGATCAAGTACAACATATGAATCAATGTAGCAATGCCAACATGGATGTAAGCCTCTCTAATCAAGAAAATAAAACTCATAGGTAACCATCCCCAATACTGGAAATCAACCCATAAAACATCTCCTAACAATCCTCATCAAAGAATGATATCATAAACTCAAATGCACAAGGAGATAATCATTATATAACATCCCTCAAATGAATCCTCCAGAACTATCCATAGCTCAAGATCCATATCTATGAAAGATAAAGCATATAAACTCATGTTAAACCAATCCTCAAATGAGTATCCATAATCAATCACCATGAATCAACCCAATCCCATGAAAAATAAAAGCATGAAACATAACACATCTAAAAGATATAATGGGAAAATACCTCCCAAATAATAGGCTATCGAGTAGACCAAGAGTGGGGAATGAGAATGCTCCTCCATGATAACCAAGTCATCATGACTCAGTCCAAGAACAATTTCCTCTATCAGTCCATCATGTACTCACGTCCATATCAAGGTGAAAGCTCATCGGTCTTCCTGTTGAAACCTCCAAAGAGTAACTGGCTCAAGAAAATGTCTCTAATCACAAAAGAACTCCAACCATCACCTACATCTTTAAGTATCCATGAGCACCTGTAACCAATTGTAGGATGCTAAATCTGCACATGGCTTTGCATAGACTAGCATCCTCATAGAATATCATATAACATTCTTCCAAACAATTAATAAAACTAAATCAAACATGCAAAGAAGACATGAAATACAACCTATTCTATGGTGGATTGGTGCTCTTTGAATATATGAAAGAGCCTTTTCCCAATCTTTGATAAGCAAGATTGCCAAGGTGATGAGATAGACAATGAGATGCTCTTGAGCTCAAGTTGCCTATAGTGGAGATGCTTTCAAATGTAGATGATGAAGAGCAAGATTGATTCTCAAATGAAGAGAGTAACCTTGCCTCAAGATGTGTTGTTGTTTTTTAAGGAGAGAATCCTTCAACTTATAGTTGAACTTGAAGAGAGGAGAGGTCAATTTGATGAATGTGGGATCATTCATGGACCAATGACAAGATGCCACTTATCAAAGTGTGAGAGGGTGAGGAATGTGCAAGTCTTGGCCAATATGCCAATTTCAAATTTGAATATTGTTGAAATGACATGTTTTGGGGGGATGAAAGGTGAAATAAATGCCAAGTTGACTTGTGCAAGAGATGTTTAAGAGCATTTAATGCTTTGTTGGAAGGGACAAGTCATGTGGAGGGAAGATTCAAATTGGAAGAATATTCCATCTTGATGCCCTTTTGAAAGTAATTAAAAGAACTGATAAATCAAATAATTGATTTATTGGTGCAAGTGGGTGGGTTAGTTGAGAGTTTAGATTTGACTCTAGTTGAGTCAAAAGCTAGAGAATGGTAATTATGATTAGAAGTTAATTAATTTAATTAACTTGGGAGATTTTAAGGATTTGATATTTGATTTATCAAATAAGGACTTAAGAACTTAATGAAATAATCCGATTTATTTAATTAAGCCTGATGAAGCTAAGGATTTAATCAATAAAATATTTTAATTGATTAATAGAATAAATGAATGTTAATTAGAGCGGAATGCATGATGTTGATTTTACGTGTCTACATTTTGCCCCTCTTTGAAGCAATGTACTTGTTGCATTGATTCAAAGAATGATGTTGCCGACATCGAAATTTAAAAAAATTCTGTGTTTTTCGGATGCCCCAACGAAAATAAATACGTTAGTACATTACCCCCTCGAGAGATCGAGAGACAAGATTCAATTTGAGGTCGATCTCGTGACAAAGAGGTTCAAAATGGATGTATGGATGATAATGATGATGTAAATGAGATGTTTGGAAGATGCTTAAAATAACAAATCTATATTATTTTAAGCATGTTAAATGATTATGCAATGTATGTGAGATGGATAAGATGGATGATGTTGTCCTATAATGATATGACATGATTATGCAAGATGAGAGGATGAATGCAGCATGGATGCAAGATGGATGCATTGTTAGCGCGAAAGAGGATAGAAGAATGAGAGGGATCAACCCTTAAATTCAAGAAGATGAAGAAGTCCAACAAGTCCTCTAGTCATCGAGACTTTATTGGATATGATGATGAATGATGATGATGTATTGCTTATCCAAGGATGGGAAAAGAGCATACCTTTCTTTATGTTTGATAACACACATAGGTGCGATGCATCAAGGTATAAAGAACCAGGATGGCGTGGCGCCTAGTGTGATGGACTTTGACTTGTCAAATAGATAGGAGTACTCTTGTTCACACTTGACATACGGAAACCTTGCTAGGACGGACCCAACAAAGAAAGTATTCGCCAAGTTATTTTACAAGAACATCCAACAAGCACAGCAGATAAAAAGATAATGATCATTGCCCCATTCCTTTCTCTCTAAACCTGTTTTGTTTAGGCATCATCGAGAGGTCCTTGGAATGAGTGCAAAATAAGATAAGTCAAAAAGACCAAGATAAAGTAAACAAACAAGCTAATGTTCTTCGTACCGCTAGCCAAGACTAACTACTGTGGGGTACCTGATGCTTATGTCCATCACAGAAAAGCTTCATCCTAGGACATGTTGTGATCAGGGTTTTGATGGGATTGATTTGGGTGATAAGCTATTGATACTTCGAGTTGACCAACTTGCTAACTTACTAATCTAGACCTTAAAGACTTCGACGATTAGAGTGTTCACTTTCAACACTGCTAGACTTGCTTCTGACTGACTCACCAAAGGGTAAAAGTGACGATTTTTTTATTATGAGTGATGAAAATCACGGGTGAAAGCGAGGTGAAATGGATGCACCATTTTGGGTTTTCAGATATTTTGAGGCTATTTTTGGTATTTTCGAGATTTTTCAATGTTTTTGGGTTTTCGAGATTTTATGAATGTTTTTGGATTTTGTGTCTCGGGGGCCAATCAAGGATGGCCTTGCCTACGTTTAAGCTCAGAGACGACGTAGTTTGGACTCCAATTGACTTGACTGCTAATGAGATAGATGGGCAAACGGATTGCCATTGCGACGGACGCCTAAAATCCTAAAATGTGAAAAAGATGGTCAAATGAATGCCCCTGCAACGAACACCTAACTATATGGGCAGACGGATGTCATTGCGACGGACGCCTAAAATCTTAAAATGTGAAAAAGATGGACAAACGAATGCCCTTGCGACGGACGCCTAACTAGATGGGCAGACAGATGTCATTGCGACGGACGCCTAAAGGACTAACCCTAACTATCTCAGGGGATGATCAAAGATCAACCTTGCCTACGTTCAAGCTCAGAGACGACGTAGTTCGACAAGGTGAAAGACTGACAAGACTAAATGATGAATTTTTTGAAGATTTTCTGATATTTAGACATGTTTTTGGATTTTTGAATGATTTGGATGTTTTTTGGATTTTTGATGAATTTTTTGAATGTTTTTTGGATTTTCGCATGATTTTGACAATTTGGATATGGATACGTGATGATATCAGTGCTCTTTTTTGGGGTTTTGTTGAAAACCAAGCTTAATGTTGATCAATCAGATCGATGAATTGATAGTTTGACTAATTGTGTTAAGTCAAACAATAGTGATAATGCACTTGTAAACTCTAGGAAGTTGTGTTATCCTAGAATAAACTCGTACAAAAAGGATAATTCGGCTAGATGTGTTAAGCCAAACGAGGTGATTATGGATTTGATAATTTGGCTATGTGTTAAGCCAAACAAGATGATAATGAACTTGTAAACCCAAGGAAGTTGTGTTATCCTAGAGTAAAATCGTGCACTAGATGATAGTTTGACTAAGTGTGTTAAGTCAAACTAGGTGAATTTTGATTGGATTTGATTGATCAAGATTGATGAAGCTTGATTTGGAACAAAATTGTTTTGATAATTTGATGTGACGTTGATACGCGCATTAGATGCGATTGATATTAATTGTTCAAATTGATATTCGATGAAAGATAAAGCTTGATAAGGAACCTCTTTCCATCAAAATATGACATGGGCTAGTGATTTGGATTGTTGGCTCACAAATGCTTTGACCAATTTGATTTTATGTTTGCCAATGTTTGGATCACCACATAAGCTGGTTGATATAGATCAAGATTCATTCCAGAAGCAAGTATAAAGTGTGCACCAAAATTTCATCATGATCAAGGTAACTTGGACCTTGAATGCAGATGGATAAAAATGGATTGGATAAACAGTTCATGGATGAATGAATGATATGGCTCAAATGATGGCTCTATTGTGGATGCAATGAGATGCTCTCTCATGAACTGATGCATGTAGATGCTCGATTCTACACATGACGCCTGTTTGCCAGGTTTTCATCATGATACTTGTCCAAAGCGCCACTAAAATGGTTTTCGCTAGAGGACGATTTTTTTTTCTTTACTATTTTCAATCCTTTTTTCTGATTTTATTTTTTTTTTTTTTTAAATTTGATTTTTTTAATTTTTTTTGTTGTCATTAAGATGCCTATTTGCCAGGTTTTCATCAAGGTAACCATTTTTTCAGAACTTTTTCTGATTTTTTTTGTATTTTCTGAGAGATTTTAAGCTAATACTTAACCACTTGGTGGTGTTGATGTTGATGCTTCTGTCATAACATGCCATCAGTATCCAGCTTGAAGAAGCTGCTTTGCCAAGACATGTGCACTTGAATGCAACTTTTGAGAAATCTGTTCTACTTTGTTGATACTGGAGTTAACTTCATCTTTGTGCGCATATCGTGATAGAGTGCCTTCTGAATCCTTATGATGAAGGGTCATTTCCAACACATGGTCAATGTAAGAATTGGATATCATGTGTGGAGGCGTGGATGGAGGAATGTGTCTAGGAGTAAAATATGGATTGGTTGACAGTTTGGAACCTTTGATTCTCCAAAGTTGGGCAGATGAGCCATGATGGGTGGACTCGGAAGTGTGCATGGAATTAGGACCAATTGCTTGATACACTTTGTATGTCGCTTGAGAAGCCTGCTTTTTCCTTTGTGGACGTATTTGATGGATACTTTTCCCTTGTTTATTTTTCCCCATAGTTTCTTTGACTAATGGAGTTTGATGGGGATATTCTTTCTTTGTATTCTTTGGTATCCATATGTATTTGATTTGTCCTTCATGCTTCAGTACTTCTTTTTCTTTAATGATGTTCTTCATGCTTTGATTGGAATATTCTGTTTGTTGTTGGTCCCAATTCATGGATGGGGTGATGGGTGGATGAAGATTTGTGACGTGGTGGGTTGTAGTATTGGCATCAGTTTCATCATAAGGATTCTTCATGCTCCCTATGTTGGTGTTTGCTCGAGACGAAGTTGCCCCTAGTTTTGTGGAAATATTACTGATATGTTTATATTCCTTGATTGTCGAATAACCAAGTCCTTGACGCTTAGGATTGCCAACAATTTGCACTGGTTCTAGGATACCTTGTTCATGCAGACCTAATCCCTTGCCTTGATAATTCATCTACTCAAAAATCTTATGTCCAATAGGATATGATGTACCTTGGAAACAAGGTGCTACTCTTTCTCTGCTCTGTCGTGGACCTTCAAAAGTGTCAGCTTCTTTAGTGATTCGATAGCTTTCCCTAACAAAGGTAAGTGATCCCAGTTTATAAGTGATAGGATCCTCCACATGTGGGATGACTTATTGATTGGTATCTTTAGTTTGATCTTGTGAAATATCAGATTGTAGTGCTTCTTCAAGGAGTTTTGATGCTTCACTGTCCTCATAAAAGTCCTCCTCATGATTCATTCCTGATATGCTTTCACATGATGTTTCTGATTTGCAACTTCTGTAGAAGCCTTCTTCATGACCCATTTATGATGTCTCCGCATTTCTCTATATCTTGATCATGTGTACAAATGTTAAGAGTAGGAGACTCTTGTTCGTTGGTAATGATTTCAAGAGTATGAGACTCTTGTTTTGAATGAAGATCATCTACATGTTCGTCCAAAGAAAGCATCTTGTGGGTAGATGGAGGAGTGTGTGTTATATGGATACAATCATCATTTGTGGCATCTTGTACAGATAACAAAGTGCCCATTAGATCATTATAGTATCTTGGAGATACAAATTCTCGATCTTGAGTGATTTTAGAACTATTTTCAACATGCTTTGGATCAAGTTCTTGACATGGGTTGATTTCAAAGGATGGATTGCTTAGAAGGGATTCTTGGACATCGTCCTTAGGCATGGGAAGTGGATTAATATCCGCTTGTTCTTTGAATGGATTTGGATCAATGGTGAGTTAAGGATTTCTTCAATATCTGCTACCATGAGGTCAAAAGATGTCAATATGTCTTGGAAAGGACCATTACTAAATTAAGTGAAAGATGTCGATCATGCTTCGGGGAAAAATCTTGAGATATGTCCTCTAACTCATTAGGTGATGTAGAGACACTTTCAACATGATCATTAGTTGAAGGATCACAAAATATAGGATCAAATAATGTTAACCCTCCTTTGAATAGATCATTGTTGGACATTGTTGGTGAGTTTTGATCATGATTGAAAAGTGGCTTTTGGGGTGTTTTGATTTGATCACCGAATGATGTGGAAACATCTTCAAGGTGCTTATTGATAGATTGATCTTGATTTTTTATTTCAAGAATTGTGGTGGGAATCTGTTGCAAGCTTTTTTGAGCTAGTAATTCTTGTGTTTGCTGCTGAGCCAACAAGGCTTGTTGTTGGTCATGTCGTTGTTGTGCCAACAATGCTTTTTGTTGGGCTTGCCATTGAGCTTGGTATTTTTCTTACGCTTGTGCTTGCTGAGCTTGGAATTGCGCTCGTGCTTAAGCATGTGCTTGTTGGATTGCTTGTGCCATCTGAGCGGCATGTGCGGCTTGCAGAGCTTGTGTGGCTTGTTGGTTTTGTAGCACCTTTTTGTGGGAAGCTTCTTGAGCGGCTTGCAACATGATGGAGAATGAATTGGTTGTGTTGCGTTTTGGCGGTGGTAGTGGTGGTGGTGGAATGGGAATGGTGTTGATTGTTGGGATTGCTTGGATGGTTGCCACCTGCTATTGTGATATCAATGGCAAAATGGGATGATTTGGCAGTATACGTTGACTTTGAACATTATTGTGGTTGAGAATCATATTTCCTTGATTTAGGTAACTTTGATTTTGCATGGGGTTACCTTGACTTGGATCAATACCTAGAGTCGTCAACATATTGCTTGGATTTTGAACATTGATGGGATTTGCAAACATGTCTACACCAAATTTTACCAAGTACGGATTCAAAATGTTCATGGTTGGTAAAGTTGTACTTGGCATGTATGGATTTTGTGGGATAATGTTGTTTGGAAAACTCATGCATTGAGTGTTTGGTCGATAGATTTGCAGATTTGGACTTGGATTTAAATCTATCATTGGGAAAGGTGTTCCAAACTTTAAATTGGGCATACTCACATTCGTATCGTTGAATTTTGGAGGAGATAAAGATGCCATTTTTGAATTGCATAAATGTGAGTTTCGATAATCAATTGGTATTGTGAGACTTGGATAGTTTGGTTGAATTGGATTACTCATGATGGATGGATCAAGTTTATATTCCATGTCCCTCTTGTGTTGAGATCAAGTTTGAACCATAAAATGAAGATCAATTTTCAAGAATGTAAGAGATGAACCTCTAATTCTTTAGATCGTTCTAAACCTTAGGTTCAAAGAAGTGAAGAACTAGGATAATTGAAGGATCGCAGCGATGACGAGGATGAGATAAACAAAATATGAGTGATACGGATGAATGGAACTCTTAAAGGAACTTTGAAGGAAATGCTAAACTTTTTAGGACATTGATTGATCGTGATTGGATTGATAGTTTGACTAAATGTGTTAAGTCAAACAAAATGTGATAAATGCACTTGTAAACCCTAGGAAGTTGTGTTATCCTAGAGTGGACTTGTACATAAGAGGACGGTTTGACTAAGTGTGTTAAGTCAAACGAGGTGATGATTTGATAATTTGGCTAAGTGTGTTAAGCCAAACAAGATGAACTCGTAAACCCTAGGAAGTTGTGTTATCCTAGAGAAAACTCGTGTATAAGATGATGGGTTTGACTAGGTGTGTTAAGTCAAACAAAGTGGTTTTGATTTTGCCTAAAATTTTAGCATAAAAGATGTTTACAAAGTTTCTAAGAGTTGTTGGTGAGGTGATTTTTGACTGATTTTGATGGTTGAGAGATGGATGAAAGTGATTGAATTTGATCCTAGACTTGACCTAGATAACACTTCTTCTTACAAGACCTCGGTGTTGAAGAACACGCTATATTTCCTATGAGAGGAAAGAAAATCTTTCAAAAAAGTTTGGGATTCTGCTGATAGTAAAACTCATACAACTCAGGATCTCAAAACACTCCTCACGAGCTTTCAGACTAAGCTTCTTGAACTTTGGTTTTGGGATTTTGATCTTGCGGGAAATCATGTTAGAAAACACATGTGTAATCCAATTTGTCTTTTTATCTTGTCTTAATGAATTCCTTTTACCGAAAGCACTTTCTTGATTATGTTTTCAAACTGTATGTCTAATGTCCCACTTTCTTCTTCATCCCACAAGGTCCATTATGTGGAAATCAAGGAAAATAGGGAAAAATTCTCCTATGTTTATCTTTAGTGAAAAGAAATGATGATAGAATCCAAACACTTAGAAACCTCTAAGGATATGGTCCCTAGGGCAAGCAAGAGTACTTGAATTCGTCAAGGATATTTGTTTCCTCCAAGGTGTTTGAAATTTGAGGCTTTTGTGAATGTCTGTTTTTCAATCGTTTTGAGAACCAAGCAATGTATCTTTTACTTCCAAACACTTTTTACAACCCTAGGATGATGAGGCAATATCTTTTTGGGTTCCCACTTGGATAAATCTAGCTGCGCATATCTTGTGTGAATGGCTAAATACTTGACCACACTGGTTCCCCTCCATGGCACTCACTTCTTCAAGTTAGCCAAGCATTAGTACCCATGAATCTCCAATGGCATACCTTCCATTTCTACAAAAAAATCGCATGTATAACGTGGGGCGGCTTCAGAGGACATGACCTCTTGCACCAACAACATAGATAAGGTTTTGGCCTTTTTCTAAACAAGGAATTCTAATGCGAGCATTCCGTTCATAGGGGATTATCCAACATCGGCGAGAGTCTATTGTTGTCCATCTTGTCGGAATAATCCTCGTGATTCTTGAACTTTCCTCAAGAATCCACACTTATATACCGGTTGGGTCGTTCCCTTGGGTGAGTACTTTTTCCCACAAGGCAGGCCCTCTAAGTTAAACAAAAGCGAATAAACTCATCCGTAGTTCGATCAACCTTCATTTAGAAATAAAGGGAGAACACTCGCAATAAGTTCACTCACACTCGCAAAGTGTTTTGTCCAATTTTAAGTTCCCAAAATGAAAGTGTGAAGGCAATCTTTTTGACAACTTAACATCACCAAAATGCTTTTGATTCTCAAGATCGCTGTGAAGCACATACGCATTTCGAATGATGTTAATTTATGAAAAAAATTGCAAAACATGAAAGACACTTGTTCATTTTATACCTCAAAGCAGTGATGAGTTCATTTTAAAAGCACCAAATGAGATGTGAAGTTTGCCTTGTCCAATTTTAGAACCCAAACTGAAATTTAGTAGGTTTCTACATGTTCAGTTTTAATCCAACTTTTGAAAAAAAGATCAAGTCATTGATTGATTTTAAGCCCAAATTGAAAAGATAGTTTCTAAGTTCAATTTTAACCAAAAATATCAAGTCAAATGGTTAATTTCAAACCCAAAAAGAAAGGTGAGTTGGTTTAAAATAGAAAACAAAAGTAGAAATTAGACACTCTAAGCATTAAAAAATGCTTTGTGAATCTCAAGTTTTGATGCTCGATTTCTCTCCAATCTTGCCTTGATTTCGCCTGATTGCAATGTCAACCCTATAAGCAGTAAAAAAATTTCACAAGTAAGATTTATGATATTTCAAGAAAATCAATCTAAACAACAGTTGATAGTCATAGATAAATATGAAACATAAACCATGCCAAGATGGAAAATACTTGATCCAGATACCTTTTTATTTTTTCTTGTATTTACCATACCATAACCCTTATAAATACAAGATTAATGATACAAATTATGGCCACCTATGGAGTAATCTTGCATCAATAATGAGAAGCTAGCCAAATTATATTTAAAGGTGGCATTGATATTTAAAGATGTCATGTAAGCTGCAAACATTGTAATAGCAAGGGCTACCTGAATCGTATATCCAAGCCTTTGTGAAATAAGGACATCGACTTTATCAATATACAACATTTTTTGCATTTAAGTTACTATTCAATTCTCATTAAGAACCCTCTTAAATTGAACGGATAACCATATCCAAACAATAGAATCTTAGGTGTCAAATTGATGTAGAATAAGTAACAAAAACCCAAACTAAAGTAATGGATAACATTGATTTAAATGGCAAGTCTATAGTTAGAGTGCTTAATTACTTCCTTCTCACTTTCCTCACCTTCTGTATCATTTTCGTACATGAGCTAAAAAGAAATCAGAATCTAAAGTAGTGAGTCAAAGCATGCTGAAATGTCAATGGAAAGTGTTGTCTTGTCAATTTAAAGTCCTCTAGATTGCTTTATTTCCACACGACTATTTTGAATGCATGATTCGTAGACGTTGCTTCCACACTGCAACTCCCTTCCAAACGTATACCCCTCGACTGTTGTTCTTTCTAAATTTATACTCCACTCATGCCACCACAAAATATATCAGTTCGCGGCAAATGACACTCCCTTTTTGTGTGTTGTATTTATTTTATTCATGAATTCATACGTACAAGATCCTTGCACTTCGATTTAAACTGTAGATCCCAAGTATCTATCATTTAACTTCTAAAAATTATTAGTTTGGTGCTATAGGGAAAACCTCATAAATATGTTAATAAATGTGTTTGTTCAAAAAAATATCTTCCTTTATTCTAATTTGACTTTATTTATATATCGCTGACAGGTTGATACTGAAGATGGTCTAGACAGATAGATACCATTAATTGCTAGAGAAACTTTGTTCATTCCCTTTTCCCTTTGACAGAAGTATAAATAGCATTAATTTGGGTGATTTCTTCTACTAAGTACCATTTATGCTGCTATTTTGAATGAGATCTTGACAAGATCGATAATACTATAATAGATTTGACAAGATCGGCCATATACTGATAGGATTATCAAAACCTTACAGTGCTAAGGGAAACACAAGCCAATGGAGTTGGGTCGCGTGCATGGTGATGTGAGAGAATTTAATTGTTTGGCAACTGTGTTGAAATGAACAAGAGTGGCACATGAGAACTAAGCTACGCACCCACAAAGTCAATAAACAATGCAATAGAGCAGATGAACGAAAACATGAAAACTGCTGGAGGGTCAAATAAAGACTCAAATTGAATAACCCAAATTTTTCTGCATTGAAATCCCCTTAAGTCCATACGAATAGACCAAAAGGAGTGATTACCAGAGAGGCCATGCATAGACAAAAACTATGCTTTAGATACTGTGTTAATACCTGCCCAGCACGCATAAAAGAAAATAGCTATGCACATATAGATAGCAGCTATGCTTTGGATAGCTCCTCCTCCTCAAACTTCAACCTTGTGAGCCAGAAAGTTCATGGTAATACCTGCAGTAAACACTTCCTCTAGAACTATAAAAGATAGTATGAAGAATAAAGTCATAGCAAAGCCCATTCAGATTAGAATGTTGATGCATTGAAAGATTTCAGGCGAATGCAAGTTGCAAGTGAAAAGCCAATTTCCACAATTGTTGACCAACATCCTCTCTCTTGGTAGATTTGGATCGACTGTTGAAAGCAAGAGTGAAGAATCTAAATATTTCAGATATGAGTTCGCAAGAAAATGTGAACTGGCAACAATTTTTGATTTCACATAGTAAATTGGCTGCCAGAAAGCAGTGTTAGTAGGCGATTGCTCATCTCGCTTTACAGTGGGAGAATGAAGTAATGTGGCTGATGTTCATAGCAGAGAGGCATGGAAATGAGAGCATGGGCTTGACTATGTATGGCCTACCGTGAGCATACACCCCAAGGAAAGACTTAGCCTCTTTTTTCTTTAATTCCCCATTACCACAGACTGCTTGGCAAAAGATGGACTGGGCAACACTAGCCAAGGCAATGAACAAAAACGTGAACAAGATAAAGACTTTGTGGGAGAAGAGTGGTCAGGAACAAAGCCAGGAACTAATATATTCAAGTTGGGGATGTCCAAATAACATAGCATGATTTTTTTTTGCTCACCCACATTTGCATAATAGCCCATTATTTATCCAAATAAGGGTGTTAGAGAAAACTTCACAGCCAGTATTAGGTGAGTATAGGTAGCAGATTACATCAAGATAACAGTGAACATGAAGGTAGCAATAACAGACCAGGTGAAGATAACATTCAAAATTTGTTAGATTTCAAATGAATAACAGAACACAAATATGTCAAACCAATAACAAAACATAAATATTGGTGTTGCTACTAAAAAAAAAAGTTCGTTGCATATCAACTAAAGACTTCCATAAGAAGAAAGTAAACGATTAAAAGCACATTGAAATGTTCAGCCCTCCTTCTAGCACCATTTGTAGGATGTTAAATCTGCACATGGCTTTGCATAGACTAGCATCCTCATAGAATATCATATAACATTCTTCCAAACAATTAATAAAACTAAATCAAACATGCAAAGAAGACATGAAATACAACCTATTCTATGGTGGATTGGTGCTCTTTGAATATGTGAAAGAGCCCTTTCCCAATCCTTGATAAGCAATATTTCCAAGATGATGAGATAGACAATGAGATGCTCTTGAGCTCAAGTTGCCTATAGTGGAGATGCTTTCGAATGTAGATGATGAAGAGCAAGATTGATTCTCAAATGAAGAGAGTAACCTTGCCTCAAGATGTGTAGTTGTTTTTGAAGGAGAGAAGCCTTCAACTTATAGTTAAACTTGAAGAGAGGATAGGTCAATTTGATGAATGTGGGATCATTCATGGACCAATGACAAGATTCCACTTGTCAAGGTGTGAGAGGGTGAGGAATGTGCAAGTCTTGGCCAATGTGCCAATTTCAAATTTGAATATTGTTGAAATGACATGTTTTTGGGGGATGAAAGGTGAAATAAATGCCAAGTTGACTTGTGCAAGAGATGTGTAAGAGCATTTAATGCTTTGTTGGAAGGGACAAGTCATGTGGAGGGAAGATTCAAATTGGAAGAATATTCCATCTTGATGCCCTTTTGAAAGTAATTAAAAGAATTGATAAATCAAATAATTGATTTATTGGTGCAAGTGGGTGGGTTAGTTGAGAGTTTAGATTTGACTCTAGTTGAGTCAAAAGCTAGAGAATGGTAATTATGATTAGAAGTTAATTAATTTAGATTAATTAACTTGGGGGATTTTAGGGATTTGATATTTGATTTAAATCAATTTGATTTATCAAATAAGGACTTAAGAACTTAATGAAATAATCTGATTTATTTAATTAAGCCTGATGAAGCTAAGGATTTAATCAATAAAATATTTTAATTGATTAATAAAAGAAATGAATGTTAATTAGAGAGGAATGCATGATGTTGATTTTACGTGTCTACACCAATCAATCTATTCCAAACTCCAAATGCAACATAGCACTATCATGAAGTAATCAATAAAATGATCAATGTACTCAATACAAAGAGAACCATGCACCATCAATGTTAAAGCTTCAATCGTAGAATCAAGAACCTATTATGACAATATGATCTAACTATCTCCTCCTAGGATATCACATGCACCAATGTAAACATCTTGATCTCAAGAGATCATGTAATATGTCAAACTCTAAACTAGTATCAAGAGTAAACCATGACATAATAGCAAACACTCTAAACCAAGAATATATATCTCTAATCATATGAAGATAACCATACCCAATGATGCATCCACGTCACTTCCAACAACTCCTATTGAATCGTGATATCGAGCTACAAATGGCATCATGACTACCATCCTCTCCACGAAGATCATCCAGGTCCACACACACTTAATTGTGATATCAGTAACATACAGTGAAACCAAGATATCCAAGCCAAGAAGATACATGCAACCGCAATCAAAGCATCACAAACCAATCTATCACCACCAGTCAATCACTGTCAAAATCTCCCATTGAAAGTGTGTAACCAATGAATGTACCAATCTATCATTACATCATGATCAAGAAACATGATAAAAGTCCCATCACATGACTAATCAAGTACTCTAACTATCCATCCTCTCAATCCCAAAGCAACATACCAATGTACAAATGACCACAGATAAGGCTAACTAATGAAATCTGCAACAACAATGGATCAAACCTGGTGGATATAGATAGTCCACATTCAATTCATCCCATTGCAACTGAATGGGTGATCAATCCATACAACTACATAACTCGTAGAACCAACCACTGAAAACAGGAAAACTCATCATCACATTAGTAACATACAAACCGAGATATCAAAGAAGATAATTCTGTAGACCAATGACTCAAACACCAAATCAACCTTAGATCTAATTTTCCAAACATGTCCACAAAAGAGTAATCATAGTCAAGGAACCAAATAATCATCAAGAAGATAAAAACAATCTCCTAACATCAAACCATATCACCATCAAACACCACATACACGATCATTTCATGCCAATGCATCAAATCTACTTGCATATCCATGACACCATAACCATAGCCAGTGTTGTACCTGCACTCAACTATCACCCCTATCATACTCCAAGTCTCAAACCATGTCCAACCATGTCCTCAAAACCAAAGAAAACCTATGTACGTGTCACCATCAAAGTCCCAACTCTAAAAAACACCTTTGAACCTATAACTAGAAGCACCAATCTGATAATCTATGAAGATCTTGAAACCAGCTTTCCAATGACTACAAGAAGTCAAAAATCTAGCATACTAGGCAAAAGTTACGGCCATTTGAATAAAATTCCTCCAATCTACCCTATTGGTGGTTAGTGGGTGGCCCCCGAGTGGCAGGTCGGCAGCCCCACCAATGATGGTGGCACACAGGTGGTGCCCAACTAGTGCACCATAGGTGGTGCCACTACTTCTAGCAGCGGATTTCAAACAAGTTTAAAATTTGGTTTAATTTTTCCTTTAAAAAAAAATTCTCCTCCCTTATGATGAACCCAACACACATATAGATTCCAGCACATAATTTTTTCAAGTCCGAGGTGATCGGCGGATTTAAAAATTTCATTGAATATGATTTTTAAGTTTCGACGAATTTCATTAAAGCCTTGCGAGCTTTGGGGTAGGGTCCCCCACAAGACCAGATGCCTTGCCGAAAGGGCTAAGCCCCTACCAATAGGTAGTTGTCAATTGTGGGGTGTTCAGTCATTGTCAGTATCATACTGACAGTGGTCAGCCCACTGCCAGTGGATACGGGGTGGGGTCTTCGTACCCCTCCCCCACACTTTTTAAATTTTTTATTTATTTTATTTATTTTATTTATTTTAATATTCTAACTTTCGGCTCTTTTCTATTTTGCAAGAATTTAATAACATTTTTTCAAAAGCCTAAAACCAAAGTATTTTTCTACGGATTTTTTTAATTTCAGGGTTTTTATTTTTCTGCACATGTCGATTTGGGTAAAAATGGCCATTTTACTTTTAAAAATTATCTTTTTTCAACTTTTCCAAAATAGGTCAAATTTTATGTTAAAAATTGTCTCTTGGCCAACCTGAATCCAACCATGAGGTCCATTTTGTCTCAAGAAGTCATCTATGAAATTTCCTCTACAAAACCCTCATATTCAAACTCAAACCAAGAAACCCTTTTACACCCAAATTTGGAAAACTTCAAATCTGCAATAAACCCAACAAATCTTGACAACCCAAATGCCCAAATCTGCATACAAACACCTGCAACATGTGTTTCATATCTTGTAATGCCTCAAACCCTACATGCATTTTTATGGATTCAACTTTGTAAAAACTCTCAAACTAGGGTTATAACAAAAATTCTTCAACCATGAAAGCTCTGATACCACTTGTTAGGAAATATTATATTTAACCCATGATCTTAATCCATTTCCTACATAACCCATGAGAGATAAACATGCATACAAGTAACCATAATGCATAGATCAAATAGACAAGCCACACTATAACACAAGATATACCCTGGTAAAACCCACAAGAGGAAAAAACCCAACCTCCAAAAGTATCCATACTCCATATTATTCAACAATAAAGTAATATAAGAGTTACAATGAATACCTCTGAAACATCAAGCCCTCCAATGCATTCCCATATGTCCAAGTATGAATCCACATATCCCATGCCATGCTTCACAAATGCACTCCACAAGAAGACTCAATAATGACAACCAACTCACTCAGCCAACCTAAACCACTACACGTGTTTTCTTTTATAAACACAAGCTCACACAAAATACGACTAGTGGTAAGGTAAAACCATGTACCACAAAACAATGTGAATACAAAACCACTAACCCCTTATTTAATATTGGGTACTAAGACTTCACTTTATTTAATATTTTCCCAATATTAAACTATTATCACTCGTCTCCCACACATTAAATAATAATATAATGTTACAATACAATATCAAGTGGACCCCAAATAATTACCTAGTGTGATTAACCACACCACCAAGGTGCATCACAACTAAATAATTATTTTACAATATTATAATAAATCAATTTATGCACTGGTGTACAACACCATATCTCAACAAAAACCTTACAAAACCCAATTATAAATCAAGTGAAAACAATAAAAAGATGAAGCACTAAAACCAAAGTGCAGGTGTTGAAGGGAAAGTCTGAAGCATCGTTCCCAAAGTAAAAGTATTAAAATATAGATCTAAAGTGTCTTTTTAGAACACGAGACATGAAAATCTAAAAAATTAAATAGAAATATTCACAAGGATGTGGGTCCCATAAAGCATACCAAAATAAAGACAAGAAAATGGTGAAAGGTAAATAACATAAAGATAAAGCAATAAATAGAAAGCCTTGCAAATTTATCACCTTGCTTGTCTAGTTGAGCTAAAGTGAATGTGCCCTCCTCCATTTTATTTTCTCCAAAAGTGAATGATGGTTGTTGAGTGGATGTGGATATTTCTTTAAATGAGCATAATATTGGTATAACTAGTGGATTTTTTTGCCAAAATAGCAACATAACTTATTTTCAAGTGGATTGATGAAGAGTGAAGGTGAAGGCTTCAATTTATAAATTTTTGGTTGTAAAAATGGAGGTCTATGTTGTATTTTGAGAGAGGGGGGTAAGATTGAGTGAGAGGATAAGGACTTAGACTTGTGACAAGTGTCAAATGGAGGAGGATCAAGAAAGTGATATTTGGTATGGGAAAGAGGGATAGGTGTGGTCACATGTGTGAGCATACATTGGGAGGCTCATAAAGTTTACAAGTGGAGAATTTAAGGAGAGTGGAAAAAGAATGGAAGTCATGGAATGTGACATACCGATGAAAGAAAAAAGTGTAGGGAAGCTACACATGTGTGGGAGGATCTCACATATGTGAGAAACCAATGAGGGGTCAATTCAAAGGGT
This sequence comes from Sequoiadendron giganteum, assembly GCA_007115665.2. Lineage (NCBI taxonomy): Eukaryota > Viridiplantae > Streptophyta > Pinopsida > Cupressales > Cupressaceae > Sequoiadendron > Sequoiadendron giganteum. The sequence goes on along the minus strand of CM021105.1, from coordinate 26,473,396 downwards.
GAGTTGGAGGGTCATGGAGACCCATGCATGCTCACATGTGTGAGTATTGAAGAGGGTCAGGGACACTTGTCACATGATGGAATTTTGGGAATTGGAGAAAATATTATATTAGAGAGAATGTTGATGATAATTAGGAAGGATAAAGTAATTTATTAATCATGTATTAGTTAATTAATCGAGATTAGAATAATTATTGAATGGAGGTTGTGGTTGTGTTAATTAAATTTATCAACCTTAGAAGAAAGAGGAGACATATTGATTAAATAATTTAATTAATTATGAGGATGAGCAATAATTAATTAAATAATAAATTATTTACTATATTGTGGGAATATGAGAAAAAGGAAAATTTTGTGAAATAATTAATTAAATATTGATTTTATTAACTATGTAGCATAGGATCGATTTTATGGTGTCTACAAATCCTAATAAAAAAGAGGGAGAATTAGCCTATATAATGTAAGTTATGAGCATATTATTCTAGAACAAGAAATAAGGTTAGTAAAGGAAAGTGGATACTTATTTTTGTTCGGCCAAGGTATAACATTGACACTAGCCTTTGATACCTTGAGAAGAAATTAAAAAAGTGGGCATGTTTTCCAAAAATAGAGCATGCAAGAAAATATTATTCAAGATACAATTTTTGTCCTCATGAGAACACATTGGCACTATGGTCAATTTTACTAGAGCATGATAATTCTTTGATCCAACAGGATTCTCAAGGATTGGTAGGATTGTTGATTTTCAAAAGGGTAGTAGATACCCCTACTCCTAAGGCTACAACTTTAAGTGTGAATACTACTCAATTTAGTGAAGCAATGACAAAAGGGTCGCAAGGTGAGTATGATGCCCTTATTTGGGATTTTATCAAGCTAAATCATAAATTGGTAGAGGAAAAGGTAAAATTAAAAAATTATATTTAGCATATTATAACACTATTTAAATTATCTTCTTAGATCTTAAAATATCCATTCAGGAGGATAATCCCTCTTGGGATGATAAATAAATATTGTAGGAGTAGATTGAAAAACTACAAGTTAATGTAAATAACTTGGCACTTAAGGCTAGGTAGGATATTGAGGACATTATTATGAGAATCCTTAGAGAAATAATTATGAATTTAGTAAGAATGGAATATTTTTTCTAGGAGTCCCTTCAAATTTTGAGAAGCGTCAATGAGCATATGAAGAAGGTTAAAACTAAAGGATCGTATAGCTCAACATGAAGTAGAGTCCTAGGATTTTTATCATGAAATTTATTAGAAAGAATGCTAAATTATACAGCCTTAATAGTTCAAAGATAATTAATGTTGTTTCTAATACTACATATATTTTGAGTGAATTTTTAAGCTTCCTCTAAAAACTATAACTATTATTGAAAGAAAAAGAGGAAAAATTTGAAAAAAAAAAATCGAACTTGGTTTTCAAGAAATAATAGGTCCTAGTAACCAATAAAAATAAGTCTAGATATCTCAAAAATTAATTTTAAAATTTTAATTCCTTTGTAATTGAACCTTAATCTTTAGGGTGACAAGAAATATCCTATTTTATATAGCTACTAGGTGGACAAGGCCAATGCACTTGAAATTAAAATGGATAGATTCATCAAATGGGTGAGGATATTTTTGGGCACTAGATACATAACTAATGTCAATAAAATAAAAACTATCTTAGAAATGGTCTAGCTATCTAATGAGGAATTCAAGGATTGGACAAAAAGGTGTGCAAAGGAGTATTAAATAAATAAATATCCTTTCATGCCTTGATTTCTAGGATAATAAAGGGTTGTAGAAAATGTTATAGTTCTTATCATTATAATATATTAAGTAATTATGGATTATGAAATTGGTGTAATTATTTCTTTGTTGAAGTCTCAAAATTATCTCCTATTACTCTAGTAATGATATATTAAATGGTTATTTCTAGGAATGATGTCAAATGTCATGTTGAATGTTCTTTTAATGTGGTGTCTTCCATCGTTGGCAGAAAATTTATATTCTAGCATAAATGAATATTGAGTAGAGTTTTGGATTAAAATGAAGAGTCAATCAATGGCCAAGTAAATTGAAACATTACAATTATTTTTTGGATCACATAAACTAGTTTGTATATCCCGATATATTATTATATGAAGAGTATAATTCTTGACCTTATACCCAAAACATGAAGGCATCGATCATTTATCATTTCCCATTTTTTATAGTTATTCATGTTATCACAGGGATTTGCACCCGCATGCAAAGTTGTAAAACTCTGCAATCCTGTGTAACATTGGATTACTTTCAGGTTGTCGGTATCCTATTCGAAAGTAAACCTTCGGATTATAGGCTGGATTCCTAATGATATTCTAATGATTATGTGTAGCTTGCTTGGAAAAGGGAAGAAGGCTTGAAATAAATGCATAAACTGGACCTAAAGATGAATGGTGAAACACCTAAATGTAAATGATGATCAGACTGATTCACAGTTATTAATCATAAAATTTGTTTTCACAACTCAAATTGGGCAATCTAATCACATCAGTATTTCATAAAAAAGCCTGATCATCTATCTTCTATGAAGGAAATGGCGTTTTCACAACCTAAAAGAAAGATAAACTAGTTGCACAACCTATGACCTGTGACTAAAACTACTTTCATGTACATGCATCTATGAATGACATGGAAATTTAAAGGTTTCGAGATTAAAACACATTAAATTTGAATTCACATCACTCAAAAATATACAATATACCTAAGAATGAGAAGGATAACACTTGATTTTAATGAAATAGAAGGAAAAACTTCTACAAGTAACAATATTGCATATCCTGTAGAACCTACTGAATATATTAATCTAAAACTGAAAATGAGTTACAAAAAATCCTCTTTGCAAAAGTTGCAAAGGCAAATGAAATCAAGAACTAAAGGAAAAAGACTAAATTTTTCCAATATATACAATAAGGCATGCATAAAGAAGTCATAAGGTGGAACTAAATGCTAACTCCAAGTGAAAATATTTGCAGCTCCAATGTGAAATCCAAGTAGAAGCAAAAATCCTGAAAAGAAAAGCTCAAACTCATGTGAAAACGAGTGAACTCGGGCTCAAAGTCGATGTCAACTCATAGTTGACTCATGGGGCACTCGAACTAAACTAGAAATCCCTGAAAATGTGGGCAGAACATGCAAAAAAAATGCCTCGTTTGTGTCAACTCGCCCATGCATTACCGAGGATTAACTTCACATTTATGTTTGCATTTGAAATAGTTTAATTAATTAAATGATTTATAGATTACCATTTAATTAATTAAACTTTACAAAAATATCATGCAAGTATACTCTCGGAGCCTAATAAAAATACTAACTCCATGCATAGCCCCTCCATGCATATTTTTCTAAACTCAACTTCACCTATTTTTGGTGAGCCCCTCCATGCATAGTTTTCTAAAACAAAAATTAAAACAATCATTGAAATTAAAACAAAAATAGCTCCTAAGGCTCACGGGTTTCATATAATTCATAAGGTTTCTTGACTTTTAAGACAAGACCATGGGCATCATTCGAGTGAAATGATTTGTGATGAGATAAAGGTCAAAAATACTATCATTTGGATTAGGGAAAATAAAAAGCTCAAACCCTGGCATTATCTCATCATTTTCACTTTGTATTTTCTAAAGAGAAACTATTGTTGCATCGCCATGTTGCTGAAGTCATAGCTAGGGTTTGATAACTCCATTCTTTCATCTCTTTGTATTTTATGTTGGATTCCTTGTTGCTTCTGGGATTTTAGTGGAGATGGTAAGTCACTTCACCTCAAATTTGAGCATTCTACCTTTGTTTCAAAGCATCCTTTGGCTTTATAGTCGTGGCCATGCACATATTTTTTGATATATTTCTATATTTTTCTCTTATGTTTTCGTTGCTCCTCTCTCAATTTTTCACCATGCTCACCTAGGGTTTGATGTTGACCACTAGCGAATGGGGTCTCTATGAGCTTGATTGTTCACCATTTTGTTGCTTCTAAGAGATTCATGTCACCATTTATGGTAAGTTTTCTCAAACAAAAAATTGGAATCTTCCTTTGTTTTGAAGCATTTTTCCTTTTGTGGTCTTCTTGGCCATAGCTTCAACATTTTCTGATATCCTTCAGCTTTGTTTTCATTGCTTGATGACATTTAGTTTTCATGGCAACTAGCTCTTGAGTTTTAAAAATTCCAAAAAGGTGACGTCCCCACGGCCTATAGAAAAAGCTCTTCTTCTTTGCAACAAAAATACAAGGTAATGCCTCTTTTATCTTACACCATCCATGATTCTTGACTATGTTTCTTCATATGATGAGGGTTTGAAGCAAAATCTTGTAAGTTTATAATATTTTGAAAGGAAAACTCTTCCTGATCACGGCCATGGAAAACTTCAATAATTCAATGGGTGCTTCTTTTTTCCTCCTCTTCAGAAGAAATTTCATCAAGTTTTAAGAGAATATGAGGCTATACTGGGGTCTGTTGATAATAATAATTCACCTATCTTGATAAATGCATGGGCATCATGTGAACTTATGCAAACTGCCCCTCTTAAAAAAATTCCAAAGCCTTCTCTGCCTGTCCTTGCTGAGCATATACAAAATATTTGAGTATCTTTGTGCATACCATTGTGTTGTGGATCTTCTTGGCTACCAATTCCAATATCTTTCAAGTTTCTATATAGGTTTAGCATTTTCAAAATGTATATATATTCAACCTGATCTTATAGAACTAGAAGCTTTTCTTCTAGTTTGATTCAGCATATTGCCAACTTATCATAGATTTTCCTTGAATAGATTCTCCTACAATATTCATACTATCACTTGATATGTTAAGACAAGGCTATTTGGATGAGGGACTCGCATGTCTGTGCTATTAGGTGATAGCCCTTTTCATGCTTGTTTACTTGACCTTTTTGACTGAAATGTATATTTAAAATATTGTAGAGACTTTATGCAGTGTCCTTCTATATGTTGCTCCCTTTATTCATCCATGAACATTGTGATTGTTCTTTTATGGCTTTTCTTTGTTCTTCAAGATCAATGTGGACTATTCATTGTTTCCTCCTGAAGTGGACTTCACATTTTTTTAAAAAATTGTTAACCTTGTTGTCCTTCCATAATTAGTGATTACTTTGAGATAGTTGATTCATGATTTTGAGTAACCATGACTATCCATTACATCACTAAGATTTCATTTTCCTTTAGAAGGCATTTTTTCATGACTCTAATGACTACCTTCTTATGCTTTATGTCACTCTCCCTTGCTATAAATAATAAATTGCTGCCATGAAGTGACAACCATCATTAATCTCAGTCATAAAAACTATCAAAGTTGCATCTAAGATAAATATTATGACTATCCTTCAAGTCATTGTTTGTTGAATACATGACTATTTCCTATATGACTATAATATCTTTGTCATTGATGTAGATCTTTGTGACTTTGATTTCATATTTTTGTTCTTGACCACACTTGACTCTCCATTACAGTATACCCTTTGTTATGTTGTTGTTTCAATATAATCACTTGGATGTAAAATTCATTGTTTTTTCAAAATTTGCATATGAATATCCTTTGTGCTCTGAGTCTCCCAGTTAGAAATAATTCAGATAGTGAATTCCTTGTGGCATATCTTTATAAGAAGAGTCATTTGAAATATTCTTGTGTGAGGATGGCATGCAAGGAGAAGTTTGGTGCTTTATATATGTTTGTCCATTTCTCATTCAATCCATGCAAATATTGTTGTGTTTCATGTAGTTAATGTCCTAAAAACCCTTTGAAAATGATAAAAAGAGGAGATTCCTTTCTCTCTTTACTTAAAACAGTTAAAACTGTGACTCCATGTCATTGCTCCTTTGTGTTTCTTACTTCATTGCATTTGGATTTGATTTGCATAAATGATCAATGCTTAAGCTTTTATAAACATTCAATGAGTTTCTCCTTCAGCTAAGATGATCATATTTTGTTCAAACATTTTGGGCTCAATCCTCGTGGGAGCCACATTTTACTCCACATGCTAAAATAAAAACCTGCAACAAATAGATGAAACTTGTGACCTACACATGAAACAAACAAGTTAGCAAAATAATTGAAGTTGGATGCTTCCATTGGACTTTTGTGCCTTTTGATCATATGCCTCTTGCTTGATTTAGTCTTTTGATGAATGCCTAATTGAATGTGTATTACATCTCCATTGGTAATGTAGGCATAAGGTAGGACGTGATTCAGCATTGCTCTAAAACCACCTTTTTACAATCTTGCAGATGTATTCAAAGCTCAGAGCTGCTACAATTTGGAGGCATGACAACTAAAGATATCAAATGTGACAACGATTCGTCATTCCAGGCAATGACGAATCACCTTCTCTCTTATTCCTCTATTATCTTCAGTTGTGTTGTACACATTTCTTTTTTGTATTCATTATTTGATTATGAAAATAAAATTAAGCTACTCCCACGGCTTGTGTGGGACTTTGGTTTGTACAATATGAATAAAACAGCAAACATTATGCAATTTCATGATTTTTTTATGTTAGAATTAGTTGCATAATAATACTGAAAATTCAAGAGTAATCAGATTTGTTTCAGCAATGAATACTTAGTAGAAAAGATTTGTAACCACTTGTGTACCTTTGAATACTGAATGCAATTCAGCTCTACCTGTTTTGAGTTGTAGCTAAAAATAGGTAACAATTCAATTACCACCCTACTCCATCATAATTAAAATAAATTATGTTTAATCATTATTTAATGTGAACATTACAAGTTGATCCACATTCTCTTTTAGTTTTCCCTTGTATTTATTTATGGGGCATTTCTTCCTTATCAAATATTCTAAATTATTCTTAATGGACTAACCAATCTAGGTTCAATATCCTCCAAAGCTAGAGTTGTAACTAAGGGAATTTTCCTAGGGTTAGCAAATCAAATGAAAAACATGAAAACCCAAAGTGATAATGAAGTGCAAAGGAATAAAATGAAAACAAATGAAACAATCTCACCAAAAATGTCTTCATTGTCCATAACTAACCTCCATTATACCTTCTCAACTTGCTGAAAATATGATGTTGCCCTCAGATTTGTGATGAGCAATCTAATGACAATGACAAACCCTAAGCAAATGTTGAAGAATTTGAGTGATTACATGCAATACTATGCTACAATGCAACTAGTAAGCCTGTAAAATATATATAAATTATCCCAAATGAAATGTAAATATTCCTATGACAAAATGACAAAAGTGCAAGAGTATGAGATTGCAAGATGACAAAATGAGACCAAAATTGCCATTTTATAGAAAATGCAATTTTGAGTGAATGGACAAGATTTAAAGTTGACAAGTGCCCTAGAATCAATGGACAAGATTCAATATGACAACCCATAATTAGGGTTAGGTCAACATTAGTCAACTTTGAAATGAATGGACGGGATTGATTTTTAGAAAATCAAATCAAGGGTTGACAATGCATGTGACAAGAGATAATATTGGCACAGAAAAAGAGGTGGCTGAAAAATCAAATAATAATAATAGAAATTACTTGATTTTTGGAGGACAGAGACTATTTTGAATTAAAAATTTAATTTAATTCAAAAGGTAGGGTCATATGATAGTAAATAATTAATTTGAATTATTTACTAAAAATAGGGAAATTAGAAAGTGGGACTATTTTAAATAATTTTATTTAAAATGAGCATAGACAAAGAGGTGATAGGAGAAATTAAATAATAAAAATTATTTAATTTAGGTGGCTAATGAATAATTAAATAATAAAGGTATTATTTAATTATAGAAGAATGTGACAAAGGGAATCTTTTGAATTAAATATAATGATTTAATTCAAAATTCAAGAGAGTGGACCAAATTAAATAAATAAAATTTATTTAATTTAGGAGAGAAAAGGTTGATGAATAATTAAATAATTATAGTGGAAAGTGGACAAAAATTAAATAAATAAGAATTTATTTAATTTTAAAAAGAAGAGGACTTAATTAGTGACGTAATTAAATAAATAAAATTTATTTAATTAATCAAGGAGGAATAAAGATAAAAGAAAATGAATTAATTAAATAATTAAAATTATTTAATTAATAGAAGAATTATGACTTTAGAAAATAATTAAATAATTAAAATTATTTAATTATCAAGGACAAAAGGGGAAATGATGGAGAAATTAGAAATCGCAAGCCTGGGACAATTTTTAGTGTCTATATTTTGCCTATTTTTGTCATAATGTAGTTTATCGCGTTGTGACAAAGAAAACAAGTTAAAGTCATGTCCCAGTGCCAAATAAAATGAGGAAGAATGATGAGGGGGTAGCGGTATGCCCCCTCGAGAGAACAATCGGGTTCCAAGAACACAAGTGTGCTCTCGAAAATGGATGAGAAAACTAGAAGACGACGGGACAAGAAAGTGTTAGTGCAAAAGATATGGCTAATGTAGATGCAAACTAAATGAAATATTAGAGGGGAAATGAAGAAGGGTGTGATGGGAAAAGAAACCTTCAACATTTTCCAAGGTACTAATAGACGTTGTTTGAATCATCATTGGGCAGTAAAAATGACACAAATGGATAGCAAACACCATGGTATGACATAGACCAAGGTGTGCAAGGTCATCCACTTGCAAAACAGACAATCACGGACAAGGAATGTCCTAACTCATAGTAAGGGTCATGTTGCCCCAGTCTTTTTGTCAAGACAATCCACAGACAGAAGTCAAAGAAAAACAGAATAGGTCATGACACGTCATCGCACCTCTAACTCCTTCATGGGACATCCTCGAATTAGCTAGTAACATGACCAAAAGACAAGTCAATAAAAAGATAAGACAAAATAGCCAAAAATTAACAGCCATTTAATTGTATTGCCAATGTTTGTTTGCTGAAGATTAATTGTTTGATAGTTTGACAGTTTTGATGGTTTGACGGTGCCTAAGGTCAGGAAGGACACATCTTGAAAAGGCAAATGACATTTTGACGAGGTCCAAATCCAAGAAGGACACATCTTGAAGAGGACAAAAAAGTGATGAGATTGACATTTTGACTAATGTTTTGGCAAGTTGACTGATTTTGACTGTATGATTGATTGGCTTATGTTGTCTGATTTTGACCAATTTTGACATTGATGTTTTGAATGACTATCTTGTGTCAAGTGCGACTATGTCTGCTTTATTTGACTGACGTGACCATGTTTGACTTATCACTTTTATTTTGACAAACAAAAGGACTGAACTAATGTCTCGAGGACTTGTCGACTGATGGCCTTGCCTACGTAGAAAATGCGCAGAGACAACGTAGTTCAGACTGGGATAAAGATTGATTGCATGACTGACTGGAGTGATGGGACAAGCATTGACTTTGTTTTGAGATTTTTTTGACATTTTTCGAATGTTTTTGTGTTTTCTTCAGGACATTTTTCAATTTTTATGACTTTTTTCAAGACTTTTTCTTAATTTTAGGATGTTTTTTCATGACTTCTTCTGATTTTTATGACTTTTTTCAAGACTTTTTATGACTTTTTTTAGGATTTTTTATATTATTTTTATGACTTTTTTTAGGACATTTTACAAGGATCAAGACAAATGTGTGTGAATGATGCCTACGCCCCTGAATCGAAGGACAACCATGATCTTGCTACTAGTCAAGCTGGAAACCAAATGACAGGTGATGATGACAATGACAACGTTGTTTGACATGGTAAGGACACATCCTGAAACAACGTGAAGATGACAATTATGTGACTAAAGGATCAAGTTTTGCAACAGGTCTAGGAACAAATCCAAGGAATGTTTGGGATGATGCGCTAGGTTGTGAGATTGTTGCATTTGGAATGACTTCATTAGGACTAGATGGGATGATGGGGATAATTTAGACCATTGACAAGGGAAACCAAGATAGACGATGGATGGCCTTGGTAAAAGATAGGAGACATGAGGATTATGTCACATAAGGATAAAGTATGGTTTCCTAGGACTACGTCGCATAGGGGATAATGAGGCTATGAAGATAATGACATGATATTTGATGACTAGTGTATGACCAAAGGATACACATGTCAGGAGTTTCCCAAAGCATGATTTATGTTTGTGCCTTAGTCCTTGTCAAGATCAATGGATGGAAATGCCAAGGCTTAGATGGATAGATGGAAATGTCATAAGTAAATGTCATAGGAAAGGTATGGGAGATGAGACGACTTGCCCCCAACTGTAGTGGTCTTTATAGATAATTTATTTTACACATGATGCTTGTTTGCCAGTTTTTCATCATGGTACTTATCCAAAGTGCCATAAGAATGGTTTTCACTATTGGACGAAATTTTTCTCTTTACTATTTTTTTTTCTTTTTGATTTTTTTTGGTGTCACCAAGATGCCTGTTTGCCAGATTCATCAAGGTGATTTTTTTTTTTTCAATTTTTTTGTATTTTTGTTTTTTTGTTGAATAGCCTTGATGCTTTAGATGACCACTGACTATGTTGAAGCCTTTGACGGTGTCGATGTAGAGAGTGGTACCATGACATGCCAATAATAACCTTTATGAAGTAGTTGCCTTGTCAGGATCATAGCGCTTGCATACAACTAATTGATTTCATCATGATCCTTTTTTATAATAGAGTTGGCCTTATCGAAATACGCACATCGCGATAGAGTGCCATGAGATTCCTTATGATAAAGAGTTTCTGCCAAGATGTGACGGATTTGTGACATGGGATGTTTGGACTTTAGGCAAGATGTAGTATTATGACGGATGATTGTAGACATGGACAGATTGTTTAGATGTTCGGATGTAGCAATTTTTATTTTCCAAACTTTGGGTGTCAGATTAGGATTTTTTTGGAACCAACACTTTTATATGTCTTGCTTGATGGCCATTTTGAAGGAGGTGGACATCTATTATATGTGGGAGTCCTCTTGTGTTGTGGCTCCACATTTTGATTGACTGTCGGATTTGACATATTTTCTTAGCCTGATTCATTATTTTTCTTGACTTGATCCATTTTTCTTTGGGATCCATTTTTCTTTGGGATCCATTTTAATTTCATTTGTCCACTTGTATTTTTGTACTCAATGGCCTTTGACATTTGATTTTGGACTTTAGACTTGTAAAACTTTTGTTTTTGTTGGTTCCAAATGGAAGGTTTATTTATGTTGGAATGACGATTTATGGTGTGGATGGAAGGAGTTTTGGCAACCTTATGACAAGGACTACTTATGACATCCATTTTGATGTTTGTATTAGATAAAGTTTCCCCCAATATCAAGGAGGTATCATTAATATCATTAGATTTTCAAATTGAGGAATAGCCAAGACCTTGATGTCTATAATTTTCCTGAAGTTGTACGGGTTCTAGAATTCCTTGCTCGTGTATGCCTAGTCCTTTGCCTTGATACTGCATATTCTGATAAATTCTATTTGCAATGGGGTATTTCCATTCTGGTAGCAAGATGCTAACCCATAATTATTCTGTCAAAAACCTTTACTCAAAATTTTCTCATCTATAAGAAAGCCTGCTCTGACAAAGATAGATGACCCTAGTTGATAAGATGTTGTAGTTTCATTGAAATGTTGTCTAGAGACTTGATTAACATCTATGGTCTGATTTTGTGATATATCAAATTTAGATAATTATGTTGGTGCTTCCTTGAGTCCATTTCAAAACCATTTTCATGGTCATTGTCATAGAGTCTATTAAATTCAACTATAGCTTGATCATTTGCAAATATGTCTAGAATAGTAGCCTCTTGTTCTATAGTAAGATCATTTGTGTGTCCCATGGAGGCAAGTGTCTCAGTTTTGGAAGTGTCGGTAGTCGAAGCCTAAATAGGGTCATCAAGTGTTTGGTCTTGAATGGCATAATGGTCAAGGAGTGGATCATTTTGGACTTCTTGATCAATGATAGTGTCTTGGTCAAATATGGGGCTGTCTTGGATGACATGATTGGAAGTAGGATCTTGACCAAGGATAGGTTTGTCTTGGATAACATGGTTTTGAATGGAATTTTAACCAAGGATGGGTGTATTTTGTATGCCATGATTGTCTAGGAGGACTTCTTGAATGGACTTAAGGATGGGGTCATGGGATGGACAAATTTGATCTTGACATGAAGGGGGGGTTATGGTGTCATGCTTTAGGTTTTCGTCTTGACATATGTCCTCAAAGTTAGACAATGGAATGTGACTTTGGACAAGGATAGAATTTTCATGGCTAGGTGTGTGTTGGGATGGAGTGACTTGGAATGGATTGGTGGATATATCACTAGGATCGGATGTGGATACTTGGAAAGGGTTAGTGTATGAAGGACTAGGATTGGACGTGGATAAAGGACTAGGATAGGACGTGTATGAAGGACTAGGATATGATGAAGACTAGAATAGGACATGGGGGCTTGGAATGGATTGATGGATGGTTGATTTCCCTTTTCAAGGTTAGGATAAGGGCAATAGGTGGACTTTTTTTGTGGACTAATGGCAGGATTTGTGTTAAAGGACTCTTGATAGTTAGAGTGGATGGATGGAGGACTAGGACTTATGAATTGCTGGTAAGATGGATATTTGGGTGGTTGACTATGGGTTGTGGATTTGGACTTGGATTGGAGGTATAGTGTTTTGAAGTCCCTAGCTAGTTGGGCTTGACCATTACTAATAAATTGGCATTCAATTTGACTAGAAAGCATATCAAAGTGGCTTGAAGACATGATGGTGGATGGCATGAGGCTATGCTTTATGCAAGGTGACAATGCAAAGTGATAAAAGGGGATGCCTTATGTCAAATTATTTTTAGGAAAGGTTCACTTAAGCATTCAAAGTATGGCCAATGTGTCAATTTGGATTGTCAAAGGACTTGCTTGTAGGATTAAGTGACAAGGTGACAAAATGACAAGGATGACAATGACCAAAGGATTGATTTTTTGTTCCAAATTGAGAGCATTTTCCAAATTTTTCAAGGATGTTTATTTGTTTGAATGTTTAAGAAAACACTTGGAAAACACAATATTTTGTCTTTGATCAAGCACAATAAAGACAAGCACAATCCTAGGTTAGGCAAGGACAATATTTGCTAGATTCCAAGTGGGTTTCCCCAACTGCACTTATTCTTAGCATGTGAATCTAGAAGCTTGGCCGCATGGGCTCCCCCTTACATTGCACTCACTTCTCAGGCCAACCAAACTTCCAACCCCCATAAAACTCCCATGGCAGGTTGATCACCTCTACTAAGAACTGTGAGAATGTGGATTTCTTCACAACAATCGTTGTTGTGCTAGCAAATAGAAGGTTTTTGGCTACTACACAAAGGTGTTTAGTTCAGGACCCCTGTTCGAGTGGCCATACATGGGGCACAAGATTAAGCTTCGTTTAGGAGGAACTCCAGCCTGAAGAGGTTACGCTCAATAGGGTTTTGGGGAGTACTACTTGGTCCGTATGACACATATGTACTCATAATTCTAGGCTTTCCCTTAGGATTCACATTTATAGACCAGTCAGGGGTAGCTCGGCTAAAGAGCTTTGTTGTCAGTTTGAATCACCTTGTAGTGAGTACTTTTTCCCACCAAGGAAGACCCAAGTCCTAGAGTCAATAACAATTTCTCTTACACCTAGGATCACACAAGTGTGCAAGGGGAGAGGATACTTCTATTATTGAATCGGGGTGACACAAAAATAGATGAGTCTAGTTTTTTTATCACCTAGTTTACACAAGGTGAGAGCATAATCACCTACCACCTTCAAGCACAATCAAGCAAAGTTCTTTAACCCCCTAATTAAATCTAAGTGAGACAAGCAAAGGTTATTTTTAAAGCACCAATGGAAGTGTTTGCTAATCTAAAACAAGAACAAATGGTTTCAAAATAAAATTCTTGGACAATCAAACCTACAAAACCACTTGTTAGTAGTCTAAAAAGATGTCTTGGACCCATGAAAATTTAGAGAATTTTTTTTTCACTTGATCCAATTTGTCTTTTGAAGTGTTTATTTTTCCTGCACATTCACAAAACCAACAACCAAGCCAAAACCCTAACAAGATAATTGATCACTAATATTAGAGAGTTAGCTAGTCAAGACAAATCTAATTTTTTGAAATGTTTTTTAGATCAAAAATAAAAAAAACAGAAACAAACCCTTACTGAAATTTCGAGACCTTTCCAAAAATGTAAAGAAAGCCAAAAAAATCATTGTTTTACATCCAAAATTATTTTTATTTTATTTTTTAAAATCAAAACAAGTCCAAATATTCTGATTTTTTTACTGAAGGTGTCTGACATCATTCCAAATCTGAAGAAAAAAAATTGTGAACAGATTTGCAACCGTTTGGGAGATATAACTAAATCTTTGTGAAACCCTAATTTTGAAAGATCTATTTTTTGTCTAATTATTTTTCATCCAAATTAAAAACATAAAAAACATACCCCTATTGAACTTCAAAGTGCTTTCCAGAAATATAAAAAATATCCGAAAAACTCACTAGTTTTCTCTCAAAATTGATTTTTCATGAAAAATACCAAAAAAATTGATTTTCAAACTGGAAGCGCTTGATATTGTCTCCAACCTACAAAAAACAATTTGTGAGAAATTATGCAGTCATTTGAGAGATATGGTTGAATCTTTGAAAACTAGGGTTTTGTCCCCAAAATGATGCAAAACCTGCAACAAAAAGGATCCAACTCCAAAATTCTTCAAAATTTGTCAAAGTTTATGTCAGGTTCACCAATGTAACTAAGGGAATTTCCTAGGGTTAGCAAATCAAATGCAAAAAATGAAAACCCAAAGTGATAATGAAGTGCAAAGGAATAAAATGAAAATAAATGGAACAATCTCACCAAATCTTCATTCTCCATGACTGACCTCCATTATACCTTCTCAACTTGCTGAAAATATGATGTTGCCCTCAGATTTGTGATGAGCAATCTAATGATAATGACAAGCCCTAAGCAAATGTTGAAGGATTTGAGTGATTACATGCAATACTATGCTACAATGCAACTAGTAAGCGTCTAAAATATATATAAATTATGTCAAATGAAATGTAAATATGCCTATGAAAAAATGACAAAAGTGCAAGAGTATGAGATTGCAAGATGACAAAATGAGACCAAAATTGCCATTTTATAGAAAATGCAATTTT
Source organism: Sequoiadendron giganteum (assembly GCA_007115665.2). Taxonomy (NCBI): domain Eukaryota; kingdom Viridiplantae; phylum Streptophyta; class Pinopsida; order Cupressales; family Cupressaceae; genus Sequoiadendron; species Sequoiadendron giganteum. Next base: position 26,458,283 of record CM021105.1, on the reverse strand, counting down.
GAGTGAATGGACAAGATTTAAAGTTGACAAGTGCCCTAGAATCAATGGACAAGATTCAATATGACAACCCATAATTAGGGTTAGGGCAACATTAGGTCAACTTTGAAATGAATGGATAGGATTGATTTTTAGAAAATCAAATCAAGGGTTGACAATGCATGTGACAAGAGATAAGATTGGCACAGAAAAAGAGGTGGCTAAAAAATTAAATAATAATAGAAATTACTTGATTTTTGGAGGACAGAGACTATTTTGAATTAAAAATTTAATTTAATTCAAAAGGTGGGGTCACATGATAGTAAATAATTAATTTGAATTATTTACTAAAAATAGGGAAATTAGAAAGTGGACTATTTTAAATAATTTTATTTAAAATGAGCACAGACAAAGAGGTGATGGGAGAAATTAAATAATAAAAATTATTTAATTTAGGTGGCTAATGAATAATTAAATAATAAAGATATTATTTGATTATAGAAGAATGTGACAAAGGGAATCTTTTGAATTAAATATAATGATTTAATTCAAAATTCAAGAGAGTGGACAAAATTAAATAAATAAAATTTATTTAATTTAGGAGAGAAAAGGCTGATAAATAATTAAATAATTATTTAATTATAGTGGAAAGTGGACAAAAATTAAATAAATAAGAATTTATTTAATTTTAGAAAGAAGTGGACTTAATTAGTGACGTAATTAAATAAATAAAATTGATTTATTTAATCAAGGAGGAATAAAGATAAAAGAAAATGAATTAGTTAAATAATTAAAATTATTTAATTAATAGAAGAATTATGACTTTAGAAAATAATTAAATAATTAAAATTATTTAATTATCAAGGACAAAAGGGGAAATGATGGAGAACTTAGAAATCGCAAGCCTCGGACAATTTTTAGTGTCTACAAGAGTATCAATAATATTGTCCATTTTTAACTTTGTACCACTATCACTTAATGGCAACAATTAGATTTTCTTAGGTATTAGGTAAAGAGAAGCATAATAATATTTATTTATCCTCTTCTTCCAACTTAAATATATATAAGAAATATAACCTAAATTTAAATTAAATTTATTTAAAAGGTTTTTAATAGAACCAACTCTTTTATTTTTAATGAATATAATTCTTTTTTTAGATATAACTTGCTAGTAAATTTTTTGGTTTGATAGATATCACTCATCCTCTCTCACAACTTGAATGTGGTATTCCCCTAAAAAATATTCAAGAGGATAGAATCTACAAGACACAACCAAATGGTTCCTCATACCTTCTTGTCTAATTTCAACTAATCTTCACCAAATGTATAGGATGGTTTCTTTTCTGAAACAAGTAACCATTAATCTCTTTCTTCATGTAGATCTTTCATCTTCAATTCCACATCTCATAATTAGTACCATTAAATTTATTAATATTCACATAAGAAGTAGAATCCATGGTTTTCAATCCTCTCCTAAAATCTATAAAACCTTAGAATACAAAATCTCTCATTGTAACCCAAAAACCTTCAACATTGAATAGAAAGGTGTCCCTTTCTATCCAAACTATTAGCTTTCATACCAAATATTGAGAAACAAGGTGAAACTAGTAAAATTAAATCTCTTACAAGTGTATATAAATATAAAATAAATTTAGTTATCCAAATATTACCATATTTTTTCTAAGTGATTATATAAAATTAGCAAATCATATCAACATATTATTTTCATGGAGAATCCCTTCCAAGAAAAATAATACACAAAAAATAAGACAAGTATGTATTATATTCAACAATGAGATACATCCAACACACTTACATTATCTTCACTCTAATGACATGTATATTACTATATAGTTTTAAAATAATCTTATGAAACCACTATCGCATACCCTCAATATATAGGCATGGAGAGAGAGAAAAACCTTAAATCATTTTCTAAAATAATGGATATCAAAATCATGGTATCATGAAAAACCCCATGATCACCCTTGGAGCACATTGATTCCTCCCAAAATAGTAAATGTAACCAAAAAAACATATTTACTTCCATAACTCCCAATGTCTCACATCTAATGTATAGTGCTCTATTCTATAGTGACCAAATCATGTGGATCTCACATATGGTATAATATTCTTCACTCTATCCTAGTGCACAGAATTGGTAAAGGTGTATTAGTAAGTCAAAACTCAATCATAATTTCCATTGTTGTGCTCTTCCTCCTTCATGAATGCATATGAAAAATAATTCCAAGATTCCTAGAGAATCTTAATTACAAAAAAAAATGTAATTACATCTTAGGTATCCAAGGACACTTTTTGAGAGTGTTGGAGATATAGAAAATATACATACAATTGAAATTTAAATGGAAACTAATCTAAAAATTAGCACAATGTATCCTATTAGGAATGAATGCAAGAGGGTATATAAGGATTTGGGATAAGTTTTTTTTATGTATAATTGGTCATAATTTTAAGGTACATAAACTTTTTTTGAGTTGATAGGTACAAATTGTTTAGGTAAAATACCAAAAATTATTGGCTAATTAGTCACCTAGTGCTTAGCTAAAACGTATTTAATTTATACGGGATCAAAATATAATATAGAAATATTCCTATTGTATCTAATTCTCATCAAGGTTTCCAAAAACTGTTGGTGGTTCTAAAGGTTTTGTTTTAATGAGCTAATGTGCCACATATGAACCATAAAAATAGAAAGTCTTGTCAAGTAGCACTATTATTGAGTATTGAGGGTGATTCCCAATAGAATAATGTCCAATATGAGCAGATGGTCTCCCTATCTATATATATTTAAGCCCTTAAAAAATCAAAAAAGGAGTAGAGATTGCAAAAAATAAAATATAGAAAAAAAAACGCTCACATTGGATAGAAATAGCCTTAACTACTAGAGTAAATATTAATAGCTCGCAATATAATAATCAATAAAATTATAGTGGAGAAAGATAATTCAAGTACTAGTTAGGAAGGCACCTTGTCATTAATTTTACTAATCAGTACATGGCCACATGCACACACTTCTAGAAATATACATAGAGACTCCCCTATATTGTGGAAAACAAAGGCTAGAATAAAAATATATATCATGCTCAAAACATTAGTTTTACAAGTGTGATTCACATGGAGGATAAATCACTACATCGAGATCTATAGTTCAATTTCTCAAGGATTTATCTATTTTTATAAGGCAAGCAAGACAAGGTTTATAAATATTCTACCAACCACAATGTTTTTTGCTCAAAAATGTATTTAAATTTGAGATCTGGTGGAGATAAGACACTTCTATAAATGTGGTATATTTATGGCACTTATCGATGGTTGGAGTAGGTTGTAAGTGTTGAACATCTAGAATACTAAGAGGGGGTGAATCATTATTCACTAAAATTCATTAATCTTATCAACTTAAATATTCATTCAATGTATCACATTAATTTTGCAATAATGGAAAGGAACATAGAAAGCATGCATCGCATTAAATAACACAACTCCATATTTTATGTGGAAAATCCAAAAAAGGAATGTAGTGTAGAAAAATGTATCCCTTTATATTTGCACACTTGTTTGGGACCTCCTTGCTAAAATTAGGTTCATTTATGCCTTAATTGGTCCTATTTTGCATCCACAAGCCTAAGTAAACACATTTTTCTGAGGATAATCCCGACATTTAATAAACAAAAAATTATAATTTAATGTTTATGGCTATGCGTTCCAAATCTAGGGATTTGGGACTCATACGCCACTTTGGGTGAATGGACCCCACCTAGGTCTTGGGGCCTGGTTTCAAATGTTGCATTGAACTTAACACTTCTTGGAGTGTGTGTCCCAGTTTTAAGACACTGGGACTCATACACCCAACCTGGCATATGAGTCATGGGTTGGGCGTATGAGTCTTGCTTTAACTTGGACCTTTTTAAAATCAAATTCTTGGTAGGATTTTATTATCCTAGATCTAATGTTGGCTTGTAGTGTTGTAATTTCAGGAAATTAGGCATAAACAAGTATAAATACAAGGTTATTTCACATAATTTATCCTAACAATTTTAAGTAATCTAAGAGCCTTCAAGTGTTCATGCAAGAGTTTTCAAGCCAATTAAAGGGAAAATCATCAAGCATTTGGAGCAATATTCAAGATTCAAGCATCAGGTCAAAGTCTTCATGCATCATGTGTGCTTTTTAGCTAACATTTGTGATGTAGGTTTCATGATTCAGTGATCATTCAAGATAAAGTTTCAAGCATTCAATCAAGAGTAGAGATCCACATCCATTGGATACAATTCACACAAGTTTACAACCTTCATTTCAATGGTTTGGTGAGTTGCAATATTGCATTTGTTCATTCATCATTCCTTCATGCTTTTCTATTTTATTTCAAGGTTTAATTTCCAAAAATGGGGTTTGACTAAGGCAAACCCCTATTCCTTAACACAAAAATATTTTTCCCTCTTGGTTTGTGATTGTAGATTTAGGTGATTTGGATCTTGAAGATATTTTGAAGACAAAGTTGCAAAAGTTGTCAAGAAGTTGTCATCTTCACGAAAACTCACCTATAGGCAAGAATTTAGACTTTTAGACTTGAAGAGTTGGACAAGACAAAAGCTACAAAAGATCTCTAGAGGCTACCAAAATATCAATCAAACCCTAATACTAGGACTAAATTACCCCTTTGGGCATATGAGTCCCAATACAACCCTTTTGCCAATTTTTTGTAGATCCTGAACAATCACTAAAAGATTCCAAATTTTTCCTAGATTCTTGTAGTAGGACTAAATTTCCCAACCTAGTGTATGAGCCCCAATGCACTTCAAAAAGTAGAATTTCAGAGTTGCGGATCTTTCTTGGAATCCATCAATTTATCAAGTTCCTTTTTGTCTGATTTCTATTTGTCAATTTGATTTAATGCTTTCAAGTTTATAGGGTTTAGTGCATTAGATTTTTCATTTCTCCTTTGAAGCTTCATTTAATGGTTAACCCCCATTTAATCACACCCAAGGAAACCTCCTAACCCCTTCCCTCAATTGAGTCACTTGGTTGAGGGATCTTGGTTTCCTAATGAACTAAAGTGTGAAATAGGTCACCTTAGTTCCATCTCCCAAAAGGTGGAACCCTATTTCCTTTGGTTCAAGGAAAAACCATAGTGAGGATTAGCTCACAACATATTATAACTAGTCATAAGATATTATAGAATGGCTCATTTCCAGGTGGATTCACTATTCATAGGACTCATTACATCTAAAGAATAGAGAATAGAAGAGATGGCTCACTACCAGGAGGAAAGGTGGCTCACTTCCAAATATTTTAATTGATACAATGCTTCTATTGTATGTTGAAGATAGTTCCAATTAAGCTCAATATATTGATCTAACATGCCTCATGCTTCACTAATATCAAAATTTTCTTTGTAACTCTTCACATCATATTTGTATCACACTCTTCTCTAAATCTTGCATCATACACACATTTTCATACTCACAACCACTCAACACCACACTCCAATTCCAAAATAATCTTACACTTATATTCATTACCTTTTCAAACACTTACAACATTAATTAGGTTGGCCTAATTAGATGTACTATGTAATAAAACTTGTCGTCTCAAGATCTAAACCTACATGCTTCTAAAATATGTAACAATTCAAAATAGGTCAAAAGGGACCTATAATTACTCCCATAAGTTCGATCTAGAACCATCCTTTAATTCCACACAACCTCAAACCATTTAGGTTGGTCTTACTAGTGAAGCAACAAAGAGATGAACCAATTGTTCATCCACATATCAACACATGATCCACAATAACACATGCCACTTGGACAGAACATACTTTAGACACCTATAAAAACTCCCATAGAACCACATAGCCAATCAATTATTGGTAGTGGAATGCAGAGCATTCCAAAGAGGTACATTGTCACAGTAACTCTACCACATCTTGAGCAATACTCTATTAATTATAAATTCTACTACAAAGGGCTTTAAGATGTGAAACTTCAATTTTAGCATCCTCCAACAAGTACCAAAAAAATTACCTCAAAACCACATAACTAAATTCTTCATTGTAGAACAATGCGAACCTCAAAATTGGTTCGCTATACACTGGGAACTGTGCTCTGGGACTTAGATAATTCTATAAAATATTTGGTCTACATCAGACCAAAAAAACTATATCTATTCACTGGATTGCCATTAGTCCATCCAACCATACTCATTAAACATCAATTTTTATACCATAATAATGTTGACATCAATGAAAACACTATAGAAGCATCACCAACAATCATAGTAACAACATTTGCATCATCTATCATGTATCCTTCAACAATCTCCTCACAACTCTTCTAAGAATCTCCATCTCATCAATGACAAGAAAACTTCCAACAATCTCTCCCTTTCTCATTGATGGCAACATATTCATTGAATTTTCAATCTCCAATCTTCCCCCCTTTTGACATCTAGGGCAAAGAGCTCTCAATATCAAACTTGAAAAACTACTTTAACTATTCTCTCCTTTGTAAATATATACATATATGCATGACAATAGCTCCCCCTTATAATTTTATCCATCAAAAAAACCAAAACTATATTGCCATATAACCTACTGCATTCGTATATTACAAGAAATCTAAAAAATGCATAAGTGAACTAAAATATACCTTAAATTAACTAGAGAAGGGGAAAATACTCTTGTAAGACACCTTAAATTTTGCAAGGTGTGCCTCTATATCCATCTTTCCATCATCCCAATCCTTTTGGGAAAAGATAATTTTGTTACTTTGGCTCTCAAACTGTAAAAAGAGCTCTTCTCCTTCATTCAATGAGTTGGGTACCAAGCTCTTCTAAACTATCTTCTCCACAAATGAAAATACATTGGTCAAAGAAGTAAGCCTTGCACCTACTAGATCTTGTAGCTTACTATAATGTATGATTATATTTTCCTTATGCTCCTACAAATGGAAAAACTATCCATGGAAATGTTTTATTATCGCCCTTGTAGCACCATGTGTCATTAGCCAAATCATAGACTCCAAAGACCTATTCAATCTATGACTCAATTGAGTCCATCTGATCTTTGATGCTCTTCATAGAACTGGGTCATTTCAATCATAATTGAAACAAAAATAATGCTTCATCCAAGCATATTTTCACATTCTTTAGATTTTCTTGTAGTTTATTGTGTGTCACATTGCACTTGGCAATATATCTCAGTCAATTTCCTATCATTGACCTTCTTTTTAATATCTTTCTCCAACATTTCTTTTAGATAAAAGGAATAATCCTTAAAAGAATCTAAAAGTATCTCTTCAACTTTTAAATACTAGATAAAGATTCTTCAATTGTAACACCAAGAATACCTTCTTGCAATACTTTGACAACTTCTTCAATTAAATTTGTGCTATTTTGGTGTGGATAGTATTTTCTTCCTTACGGAAGCATGAAATGCATCACCAATTTGTAGTCTCTATAGGAGGATATTTTCCCCATGTCCACTTTTTGAACTACATCAAAGGGAATTGTGGCAGTTGTACAGATGCAATAGGCTTGAACTACAAAGTTGCATATCCAACAATCCCTTAAGTGAATCACTGGAGGATTCACCAACTTCCTTTATTCTCTAATCTCCTTTCTCCACACTTTTCTCTTTATCATCATTATCATACGTTTCTTCAAACTTAGATCTTCTTTTGATCTCTCATTATTTACCAAAGGGGGATGATCATCAATGTTTTGTGCCTTTGTATTCTCTGAGATGACTTGTACAACCTCTTCTTCTTGCTCTACATTTTTCTTTGTATCTTGAGGAGGTAAATTTTATTCAATTTGTACACCCTCCTTTTCCTCATTCTTTCCTTCTTCCACATTCTCCACTACCGGAGAGATATCATTTGTTCCACATTTTCTTGCATTTTCTCTTCTTTCTTCTCACTCTCAAGTTCTAGAGCATCCTTAATAGGATCATTCACTTTTGGGATAGAAGTGGCATATTGCATATCATCTCCACTATCTAGAGACACACTTAGATCTTTTCCAAGTTCTTATAGCTTCTACAATGCCTCACTTTTCATTTTATTTGTGTCATCCTCATCCTTTCTCATCAGGGTGCTTATTCTTTGCTTTGTCCTGAATTATTTGTTGTACAATTGTGAAAATTTAGCTTTGACTTCTAGTAGAGAAGAACCAATCTTCTCCAAAGAATCTTCCCTTATTCTGGAATCTTCATCTATTGCTTCTTGTCTTCTCATGCTCAAAACATTATTGAAGTCATCTGGTAACTGATCTTCAATTTGTGACAAAATAGTGCAAAAATTTACCATATACTTCACAATTACTTCTATAATAGTAGCCTTATCCAACATACTATGCTCAAAAATGACATTGAGTAGAGCATCTAGCCTCAAAGGGCTATGTTTTCTTTCCAAAGGGGAATTTTCTTTCTTTTTCCCCTTAGCCTTAACTATATTTTCTTCCTCTTTAAACTTTGTCTCCCCCCTCACATGTATCCTGAATTATTCTTTATGCTTCTCCACTTCCTCTTCACTATCTATATAAACAATCACTACCTTGTTTTTCTTTACACTTGTCTCTTGAGAGACACCTAGTTTCCTCTTATGGACCAACTGAGGTCCTTCTTCATCATCATCATATCCAAAATACATTTCTCTTGTAGCTCTTTCTTTTACTCTTCTTCTCTTTGGAACACTCTATTCTTTTATCGGAGCATTGGTTGAATCTTTTCTCTTTACACCAATAGTAGGTTTAGTCTCAGAGGACTTAGCAACAATCAAAGGGGGGGTAGAGGTCCCTCTTGACCTTATAGCACTAGGTTCACCTTCTAGAGGACTAGATATGCCTTTGAAATTATCCACAAGGCCCTTGGGTAGTCTCATCATCTTTACTACTTGTGCCTTCATCTTTTCAACATTTTTTGTAATTTCCTTTTTCCTTTACTCTATATGCACTTCACTGGATTTTTCTTCATAAGTGCCATACCTTCCATCTTTTGGGTCTCTAGGCATTCTTATCATGTGATCCACCAGACCAATAATCACATCTTCTACAACCTCATATCCCATTTGAGGGATCCATACTATCCTTGGCTCCACAACTTCCATGATACAACAATCCTTTCTTACCATAAAGATGATGTCATTTTTGTATTTCTCCACCACTCTTTGGAATTCTTTCTCTTGCTTGTATGTTCTCCTAGATTTTTTTAAATAAACCCCATAATGTAGCCTTTTGGGTATCTACATTACCCAATCTCCTCAAATGATCTTTTACTTGAGTAGCAACCAGAATTCCACTCGACCATACAATGTTCTCTATGCCAAGAATCTCTCTAAGTAAAACTATAAGAAAATGACCAAAGTACCAAACCAGAAGGGGTACTGGGAGTCCTTATTTTTATGCAAATTCTCTAGTAGTGGTTGCCTTAGCAACTTACACAAGTCAAAATCAGCACCTTTCTTTACCATTTCATGCATAGTGTTAATAGTTGTTGCAGAAATAGAGTTCTCTCTATTTGAGAAGAATATATTATAACCAATCATCATTGATGTGTACTTTATAGTTAGGTTTTTAATATCCTTAACTATCAGGGCTCTCTTATCAAATTTTTCACTTGTTAGCTTCATCAAAACTTCATTTTTTACAAATTTAAGTGTTGAAATTGGTTCGATTAAACAGAAACATGTCATAGCCCTAATAGACACTTTGGTAATTTTGAACACTGGTCTGCAATCTTGATCAAACCATGACAAACGTTAGCATTCATCAATCTAAACAAGGAAAATGCAATGCTCCTATGAAATACTTGATCATTGTGTATATGCAAACAAGAAAACAAAATGATCTAAATAGCTAAATGAAAGCACATAAAAACCTGACCAAACTCTATTTCATAGCAGGAGTGGTGCTCCTCATGATGTGGAAAGGATGCCCTTTCCCACCCCCTAATAAGCTCAAAATGATATTGAATGCCAAGATGCAAGTGATAGTGCAAATGCTAAGATTTTGGATCCAGTTGTGTTGTAGTGTTGTCGTAGAAATGTTTTGCATTTATATATTCAAGGTTGGAAGATTGAATGATTTGGATGAATGTGGGATCATTCATGAGCCAATGACAAGATGCCACTTGTCAGCATTCCAATGGAGGGAGATTGAGCACATTTTGATCCATGTGCAAGTTTGAAATTTGAATTTGATGAAATGACATGTTTAGGGGGGATGAAAGAAGAGAGTTAATGCCAAGTTTGACTTGTGTAAGAGACATGTAAGAGCTCTTAAATGCTTTGTTGGATGGGCAAGTCATGTGGGAGGGAAAATTCAAATTGGGAGAATATTCCCTCAAAGATGCCAAGTTGAAGGAAATTAGAAGAGTTAATAAATCAATTAAATGATTTATTTGTGCAAGTGGCAAAAGCTAGAGGATGTGACATGAGTTTAGATTAAATTAATCAGGATTGGATTAATTTAATGAGGGATTAGATGATTTGACCTATTTGATTTAGATTTATTGATTAAAATAAATCAAAAGGAGATGAAAAATGATTTAGACATAGTTAAATAAATATTTTTATTTATTTAGCTAAAGGGGATGATGTTAGTATTAAAGATGAATTTATTTAATTTACATGGAGGAATTTAGGAGATTAATTAAATAAACTTGATTTATGTGATAGGCGAATATGATTAATGCATGATGTTACTTTTGCATGTCTATAGTAATAATGTATGATCAGTACACACAAATGAACCTATTATGAATTCTTCTTAATGCATATCTGACCCACTCATCAACATAGAAAAATAAGGGAAAATTATTCCAGACATCTAACTTTTTCTCCATCAAACTTCCATATTTGGGTTTCAATTCAAAATTGTCACCACTAAGCTCATTAACATCCTTACATCTCCTAACTTAGAATGATTGTACTCTTCTATTTTAGCATGAATGTAAATTTTAACATCTTCAGTATGTAACACACCAAAAGTAATATGTGAAAATGCACCATCTGGATCCGTCGCCATGGATTTATCGTGATGTCTCTTGAATTTAGATCGAGGTTGATCCAAAAAAATAACAACTTGAGGAATAGACATCTTGCAACACTTCTGAAACTAGGGTAAAGTAGAAACTATAAATACCTTTTAGATCTATGTCGGTTAGGGTTTCACACACCAACTTTGAATTGCTTCAATTAGTCTCTTCTCTACTCTTCACATTGATTGCAAATGAACTTTTCTAATGCAAAAAGACTTATAAAGACCTTTTGAAATACACTAAATCTATTGATTCAAAGTTAGGTAAAAAGATATTAAACCTAAATTTTGATGACACAATCACCTTCAAATATTCCACAAATCTCTACAATAGGAAGTTTTAGACTAGAAATGCCATTAGTAGATTTTCCAAGTTGATCCTAAACACATATACCAGTGTGTTGAGAACATCAACACCACAACTTTGGTGGGGGATTAAGAATATTCTACTAAAACTCCCCCTGAGCCAAAGCTCTTCATTTGGTTTCTAGAGGAAACATCTACACCAGAAGTTGGCATAGGCTCGCTCTTAAATTCACTCTCTTCCGTCTTTTTCTAGATTTTTCTCATTTATTTCTTAACTTCTATTTGATCCACATCTTTTACCAGATATTTTTTCTTCATTGAAACAGAGGGTTTCACATTCTTTCTTTTATAGAACATATCAATGTGTCCTAATTTATTGCATCTGTGACATTTGATATTCTTTTGAACAAGATCACTTCTTTCCATTTTGAATCTACATTGATTAGCCTTATTCACAAATTCATTGCATGTATAATAGTAGCCACTACAAGATTGAAACAACATGCCTTTATTATAGCCATTCATCATTTGATTTCTACATTCACTAGCTCTATGACCAAATCTATTCCATGTATACCACTGATCAAGAAATGATTAAACATTTGAATTCATTCTACTTCTACATTCTATAGTGTTATGTCCTATTGCAAGAATAATAATAACCATTAAAATATGGGTAACTTTATGCATTTTTTTGTCTAACTAGTGGTCTTTTGAAGTATCTCTTCAAGTTTTGAACCTTCTTGAAGTTTCTCTTCTTGTCATTCTTGTTTTCAAAATTATTTGAGGTATGATTTGTCTTTGAAATTTCTCCTTTCTCAAATCCTAATCCTTATTTTTCCTTAGAATCTTTTTTTCTTAAAATAATCTCATCAAGCATTGTAGAGATCTTTTTGAATTTTTCTTCTTGAATAATTTATTTCACTAGATCTAATCTCAAGGTTACAACCTCTTATTCAAGATTTGAACATTCTTCAAATTTATCCTTCAGTTTAGCATTCAGGTAGTCTTCAACGCTTTTCCCTTCCTCAATTTGCACTTCCAAGCTAGTGATAGTCTCATTTGACTGCTTCAACTCCTCGATTCTATCTGTAGCTTTCTTGAGTTTATCTTTCAACTTCTTAATGCACTCATCTACATCGCTAAGCTCCTTTTTTAGATCTTTATTCTTAGCGTATGCTTTATCCAAATCATCTAGGGTGGATTTGAGTTCTTCGTCTATGTCAACAACACTATCTTCTTTAGTAAACCCTTTAGGGATAATCTCTTTCGAAGGAATAGGATACTTCCTTGTAATCATGTGTTCAACCTCAAAGATCTACCTCAACAATCAAGCTAATTGAAGGATCCAAGCTCTAATACCAATTTTTGAACACTCGAAATACTAAGAGGGGGGTGAACTAATATTCATTAAAATTAATTAATCATATCAACTTAAACATTCATTTAATCCATCACATTAATTTTTTAGTAATGGAAAGGAACATAGAAAGCATGCATCACATCAAAGAACACAACACCAAATTTTGTGGAAAACCCAAAAAGGTAAAAACCACGATGAGTATGATCTCACAATATATTATAACCAATCATAAGCTATTACAAAATGGATCAATTCCTGGTGGATTCACTACCCGAAGGATGCATTGGTTAGAGAATAGAGAATAGAAGAGATGGCTCATTGCCAGGAGGAAAGGTGGCTCAAATCTATATTTAAACCGATACAATGCATCTACTATATTTTGAAGATAGTTCCAATTAAGCTATATATATACTAATCTAACACACTTCATGCTTCATTGCTATCAAACTCTACTCTATAACTCTTCATATCACATTCGCATCACACTCCGATCTTTGACGCATCATATAAATGTTTTCATACTTGCAACAACTCAACACCACACTCTTCAACACCAAAATCATCTTACATTTATATGCATTACCTTCGCAAACACTTACAACATCAATTAGGTTGCCCTAATTAGATGCACCATGCAATACAACAACCTATTAGCTCAAGATCCAAGCCTAAAAATTAATGCAGATCATGGACGCAACCATCCAACAATCACAATTCAAATTGATTCAAACACTTTTTCATTCTTCAAAACCCTATCTTGGCACCTTTTCACAATTTCATCCTATTCTCCTATTAGCACACCAAACTATGAAATTTGGGCATATCTTTTAGAGAAGGCCCTCAATCCACAAAATCTTCATCATTTTAGACACCCATTAACCTCCTACAAAACATATCTCAACAGCACATAAGGTCACTTTGGACCATCATCTCTAAAACACTACTGCTATGTTGTCCTCTTAGTCCAATTAGGCCACTTTTACAAAGCATCTCCTATCTAAACCTTCTTCTAGACTCAAAACTCAGTTGAAGAGCCTCAACCAAGTTACAGAACCTCAAAATCGACAACTTTTAGTCACTTAAAACCTTCACTAATGCATCAAACCACTAAACCCTTGTTTATGCCATTCCATGCTTGAAACAAAGAGGGTTTATTGAAAATAAATGTTCCTAGGCCTATTTCACTTTTCCAACACCTCTAACACATTCTCCAAGGTTTTCACATGCTTAAAAAACCATCCTACACTCTTTCTCAATGTCTATTCACCAAACTTCACCTCTTAGCCATCATTTTGGCTCAAAACCATGAGTGAACTCTTCTAGGGCATCATTCCCACTTCACCAAACGGCCTCCCCTGCCCCTGCAAAACATACAAACAAAAAACTACAACTAATTGATCCATTCCACCAATTTAGGGCATGATTCACTAGGTGGAATGGCCTTAAAGATCATTTTATGCTCTCAAAACTATAAAATTTCAGTTACAAGCCACCTACAGTAAATTGCTTGTCAAATCCTTCAATTTCAATGAAAATCAGCCAAATCACATCCAAAATGGAGCTAACACATGAATTTACCAATTTCAATATATTTTAGAACATTATTCTCATGTACAGAACCGTACAGCAACCTGGAGCAGCAGATTACCAAGAAAAACACATAATTATCAAGGAAAAACAGGCTACTTTATTGTTTTATCCTCAAAAACTAACTCTCTAACCTCTGCCTCAAGTTTTATAAGAATTTTTAAATATTTCCCAACACCTAATAATGGTTGTAACTACCTTTTGAATTCCCTAACCGTTGGGCTTCCAAATATGATAAAAAAGTGTAATGTTGTAAAGCAATTTTTAACAATATTTGCAAAATGAGACAACATTTCCTAAAACTGACTCAACATAGACTCAATACATTTATAATGGTATATTAAGACCTTATTAGACTCAAATAAGACTCAACACACCAAAACTTACCCTAAAACCAACATAAGGCCTTATTAACAAAAAATGGACTTGGTGCCCCTGCACCATACACCCGGCCTAAAAAAAGACCTCAAGTCCCTTTGAGGACTAAATTGTAGTAACTCATGCTTGATCATTCCACCTTCTTGTTCTCCAAATTCTCCTTTTTCTTGTAATCCTTTCCACTGGATCAAGTATTGAAGACTTGCATCATGTTTTGCACTCTTGAACTGTTTGCCACCTAGACACGGCTCCATCTTTACAAACTGATTTGTTGTATGTTCTCTGACCTTTTCATTTGGAAACAATGTGAAACCTCCCTTCAAACCTATAAGCATACCTTTTCCATCTATATTTTGATTTTCCTTGTTCTTAACTCTTGACACACACTTGAACTCGCCCCTTTGGCCTTGTCATTCACCACTATTCACTTCATCTTTTTCCTTCATTTCTTTTCTCAGATTTCCTACCCCAAGAACCTTTGTGTTATTAGGTTTAGAAACCTTTGTACTGACAGAATATGACTACCCTCTAACCTCCTTTGCATTCAATGGAAAAAGTATCTTTCCCACCATGATCTCAACATTCTTTTCTACCCAATCTTGGAATTCGTCCTTGACCTTCTCTTTATCTGTTTTGGTAATCAAAACATTATCTTTTCCCTCTAACATTGCATCATTCTTCAAACCTACTATCCTAGCATCTTCCTTTTCATTGGTGACTACAAACTCTTCTTGTTTGTCTTCCACAAGTTTTACAAACTCCTTCTTGCCTAACATAATCACTTTTGTTGCCTTACCATGCGCTTTAGCATCCTCTACCAATGGATTTAATGTGAAAGTGGTTTCATCCTTCTCAATCTGATATGTATTATCTCTTCCATCATATATGGCATGTCTATCAAACTGTCATGGTCTTCCAAGCAATAAATGGCAACAATCCATTGGCAAAACATCACAAAGAATGTTATCCTTATATCCACCAATGTTGAACTCAACTAAAGCTTCTTCATTCACAAAAATAGACTAATCATCATTCAACCAAGACACTTTATAGGGTGTTCCATGAGGTATTCTTTCTAACTTCAATTTTTCAACCATTTCTATTGACACTACATTATCAGCGCTCCCTGAATCTATAACTTTATATACCTTTTCCTTGCATTTTTAGGTGGTATTGAATAGTGCCCTTCTTTGAGTCATCTCTTTCTCTTTTGATGCTTTAATTAATGTTCTTCTCACCATCAATGATTCCCCAACTTCTGGAGCATCAAGTTGATTAGGAGAATGAACTCTTTCACAATCATCCTCTTGCACCAATTGCACTCTTTATCACCACCACTTCAAGTAGAACCTTGTTTTTGAGGACACTTAAATGTTGGATGACCAAATTGATTACAATGATAGCACCTACCAAAAAATGAACTTGAACCTCTACCTCCACCAAATATTCCTCTGAAACCTCTAAAGCCAACTCTTTGATCAATAATTTGGTCTTTGTTTTTTCTTGCATATTCTTGGTCTTCATAGGACTATCTTGTACCTCTTTCTTTATTGATGTTGCATCTACCTCTTTCTTGTCTTTCTTGCCTTCTTTTTAGTTTATCTTCTACCTTAGCATCCAACTAAAAACATTCTTTAACTGTCCTAGGAGTATCCAAACTCAATTCATCTTGAATTTGAAATCTCAACCCACTCATGTACCTTGCTATCTTCTCATTTTCATCTTCAACATGACTAGCCCTAATACTTAGCTTGTGAAATTCTTCAGTATAGGCCATGAAATCCTTATCCTTTTGCCTTAAGCTTTGCAGCTTCTTAAATGTTTGAATTGCATGATCACTTGGAAAAAATTAGCTCTTGATCTTTGACACCATCCTATCCCATGAACTGATTTTTGCTTTCCCCTTCTTCACTCTTTCCTCTTGAACATAATTCCACCATTTAAGAGCAGGTCCTTTTAAATTATTTTTTGCAAACTTTACCTTCCAATCATTAGCAACCTCCTTGTACTTAAAGTAGTTATCGAGTACATCAACCCAATCCAATACCTCTTCAATATCCAACTTGCCATTATACATTGGTACATATATTTTCTCACCAAAAGCATCTCCTCTAACATCTTTCAACATCTTCACCTCCTCTCTTCAGGGTCCAACACATCATCTTGGACTCTACCTGGAGGGTTTTCATTCTCACCCTCTTCCTCTTCCTCTCGATCACTATCTTCCTCAATGGCATTTCCTCTTCTTTGTTTGGTCTCTAATACTAAAAACTTGGATAAAATAGATTCATGGGACTCCTTCAAAAACTTAATCTCTCTTGCAAGTACTGCACTACCTTTAGGAGGAATCTTGTCTCTTCAACTTCCCACTTTTCCTCTTCAAAACTCAATTTTTCTCCTTCCAAAGTTCTAATACCTATGCTCTGATGCCAATTGATGCCAAGCAGGGAAGCAACCATCCAAAAATCACAATTCAAAGTGATTCAAACACTTTTTCATTCTTCAAAACCCTATCTTGGCACCTTTTCACAATTTCATCCTATTCTCCTATTAGCACACCAAACTATGAAATTTGGGCATATCTTTTAGAGAAGGCCCTCAATCCACAAAATCTTCATCATTTCAAACACCCATTAACCTCCTACAAAACATATCTCAACAGCACATAAGGTCACTTTGGACCATCATCTCTAAAACATTGTTGTTGCATTGTCCTCTTAGGCCAATTAGGCTACTTTTACAAAGCATATCCTATCTAAACCTTCTTCTAGACTCAAAACTCAATTGGAGAGCCTCAACCAAGTTACAAAACCTTAGAATCAACAACTTTTAGTCACTAAAACCTTCACTAATGCATCAAAGAACTAAACCCTTGTTTATGCCATTCCATGCTTGAAACAAGGAGGGTTTATTGAAAATCAATGCTCCTAGGCCTATTTCACTTTTCCAACACCTCTAAGACATTCTCCAGGGTTTGCACATACTTCAAAAACCATCCTACACTCTTTCGCAATGTCTATTCACCAAACTTCACCTCTTAGCCATCATTTTGGCTCAAAACCATGACTAAACTCTTCTAGGGCATCATTCCCACTTCACCAAACGGCCTCCCCTGCCCCTACAAAACATACAAACAAATAAAATACAACTAATTGAGCCATTCCACCAATTTATGGCATGATTCATTGAGTGGAATGGCCTAAAAGATTATTTTATGCTCTCAAAACTACAAAATCTGAGTTACAGGTCACTTACAGTAAATTGCTTGTCAAATCCTTCAATTTCAATGAAAATCAACCAAATCACATCCAAAATAGAGCTAACACATTCCTTTACCAAGTTCAATAGCTGTTAGAACATTAATCTCATGTACGAAACCATACAACAACCTGGAGCAGCAGATTACTAGGAAAACACATAATTATCAAGGAAAAACAGGGTACTTTATTGTTTTATCTTCAAAAAATAATTCTCTAACCTCAGCCTCAAGGTTTACAATACTTTTTAAATATTTCCCAACACCTACCAATTTTTGTAACTAGATTTTTAATTCCTTGACCATTGGGCTTCCAAATATGACAAAAAAGTGTAATATTATAAAGCAATTTTTGACAATATTTGCAAAATGAGACAACATTTCCTAAAACTGACTCAACATAGACTCAATACATTTCCAATGGTCTATTAAGATCTTATTAGACTCAAATAAGACTCAACACACCAAATCTTACCCTAAAACCAACACAAGGCCTTATTAACAAAAAATGGACTTGGTGCCCCTACACCACACACTTCCAAAACACGCAACACTTCAAAATAGGTTGATAGGAACCTATAATTACCACCATAAATCTGATATAACCATCCTTTAATTCTGCACAACCTCAAACCTTTTAGGTAGGCCCTATTAGTAAAGAAAAAAAGAGATGAACCAACTATTAATTCACATATCAATATGTGATCCACAAAAACACATGCCACTTGGACCAAACATACTTTAGATACCTATAAATACTCCCACAGAATTTCATAGCCAATCAATCATCCACAATGGAATGTGGAGCATTTTAAACAAGTGCACTACCATAGTAATATTACCATATCCAAAGTGATACTATGTCAATTCCAAATTCTACTGCAGAGGGCTTGAAGATGTGAAACTTTGGTTTTAGCATCCTCAAACAAGTACCAAAATTACCTCAAAACCGAATCACTAAATTATTTGTTGTGGAACAATGTGGACCTCAAAACTGGTTCACTGTACACTGGGAACTCTGCTATGGGACTTAGATAATTTAGCAAAATATTTGGTTTGCACCAGACCAACAAAATTGCATCTATGCATTGGATTTCCATTAATCCATCCAACCATACTCATTAAACATCAATGTTGATACCAAAATAATGTTGACATCAATGAAAACACTATAGTAGCATCACCAACAATCATAGTAGCAACATCTATATTGTATACGATGTATCCTTCAATAATCTCCTCACAACTCTTCCAGCAATTTCCATCTCATCAATGACAAGAAAACTTCCAATAGTAAGGCCTCTTAGCAACTTGTTCTTTTAATTGTCTAGTTTAGTAGTGCACTTCAATGAAGTTGGAAAGTGGAGATTATCATCATAAACTTCCTTTAATTTGGATTTTTCACATTAAAGAAATCCTCCATGGCTATTTTAGCATAGTAGAGTCCTTAGGATGACGTGGGGAAGTTATAGGTGCTTGAGTTACATAGTCGAGGAGAAAAATGTAGTGTTATTGAGTTGCAATGGTGTATTACATGTGGGTGATTAGATGAGATAAAAGATAACAATTTGGATGTTCTATAGGACGTTTGATAAACCTTTCCCTTTGCATAAATGTAAGAACCCTCAAGAGTGTTTATTTTTTCCCTATCTAAGTAATATCATTACTTAAACTAGAAACATATGTGGGGCCTACCAATACCTTTTTATAATACTTCACATCTATGCCACATGTCATAATATTAGGGATTCCTAAGAGAATATATTTTTCTTCCATTGAAAATTCCTACTAGCTATTTGATCTTATCTTATTTGGAATATCAAATAGTGCATGATCACCATGTCATTGCCTCTATCAAAATTGCATCAAGACTCAAAATACCAAGACTACATAAAAATAAAGGAGGCCCACAAATATTGCAAGGCATGTTCATTGATCAAACAATAAGGTGGGATTAATTTTTCACCTATACTGAAGGATTTACTATAAGTAAAATTTATCAAATATGTTTCTAACTTTCCTAAATAAAATTTTAAGTTACTAAACAAATCAATATTATTCTTTTCTGTAGATTATTTTTCCACACATTATTTAATATTTATAGACTATTTGATAATTCCCCTAATAAATTTTTTTTTTTTATTTAAACAATAATTTTCTAAATGAATTTTTTTTTTTAGGGGTCCATCTATAATTTTCTATAAAAATAATTGTTCACAAATGTGCACAATTTTTTCATGAAGATAAAAATATTCTCCAAAATAATAATAGAGACACCACAAAGTTTAATCCACCAAGCCAAGATTTACCAAGATTTTTTGGGAGGGTTTTTTAAACTTACGATTGGTCACTTTCCAAAGAGTAATGGAAGTCACTTTTGTTGGATTAATTGATGAAATCATTGATCATATCTACCAAGATGATCACACTACCTTCTCAAAAGCACGAGTTCATTACAAACATTTTAAAGGAATCTTCATTAGGTATCTTGAGTATGGTGTATCATTAAACCCAAAGAAATATATTTATGGAGTAGAAGAAGAAGAAATTTAATTGGTCATATATTTTCAAATGACAAAGTTAGAATAAATCCAAAAAGCGTAAAATTCATAGTATTAATCCCTCCACTTAAACCAATAAAAGGTGCATAGTCCTCTTTTAGACATATCAACTTTGTAAGGAGGTATGTACCAAATTTTGCTAAACAGACTAAGGCTATCTTGAAAAAAAAAAAGAGGAAAATATTACAATGGGAAGGTGAGTTGTTGAATCTTTTTAAGTAATTAAAGAAGCACTAAAATAGAATCCAAAATTACACCACGCTCTTTTAGTTATGTTATTTTCCTTTTTGCATACTATTGTGATTTCCCTCTAACAAAAGAATTATGAGTGATTTGAAAAATCCATTTCTTTTTTAGTAAATCCCTTTAAAATGTTGAACTAAAGTACTCCATCATGGAAAATGGCCTATGCCTAGTTAAAGCCATCAAAATATTTAGAACATATCTAATTGATGTCAAGATTGTTGCCT
This sequence comes from Sequoiadendron giganteum, assembly GCA_007115665.2. Lineage (NCBI taxonomy): Eukaryota > Viridiplantae > Streptophyta > Pinopsida > Cupressales > Cupressaceae > Sequoiadendron > Sequoiadendron giganteum. The sequence goes on along the minus strand of CM021105.1, from coordinate 26,437,334 downwards.
AGATGTTTCATGGTCTACTTTAAAAAAATAATGGATAGAGATAAATTTAGAGGAAATATAAATTAATGTGATAAATGAAGAAGGTGACTCAAACATCTATGTTTTAATATGTAATCCTTGGTATTTTAACATCATTTATTAACTAATGAATATAATTTTCTTTTGATTTAGATAAAAATAAATAAAAGACTAAATTTAGTTGCAAAAAAGTATATATATACTTGTAGAATACACTAATATGGAGAAATCATGATGGAGTGTTGCTTAGATGTGTTAATGCATAATAAGTTCAAAGAACTTCAAAGAAATCTCATCAAGGGGAGTGTGGAGGTTATTTTATGCTAAATAATTCTACACATAAATTTTTAAGAGCAAATAGTGGTGGTAATCCTTGTTTAAGAATGTTGTTAAGATGGTGAGGAAATGTGATTCTTGTCAAAGTTTCTCAAGGAAAATAGAAGTTGTTGAAGCTTTATCTTTAAGGAGTAAATTGGTGAAGCTTCATTTCAACAATGGGATATTGATTTCATTAGGCAGATCACTAGGAAATCCATTAATGGTTTTAAAGGGATATTATAACAACTCACTTTTTTATAAAGTGAGTGAAAGTAGTTTACACCAAGAACATTGTAAAAAAGGTCATTGTGGATTTCTTAATGAATAATATTATTACCAAATTTGGTATGCCTCAAAATATCATCATAGATAATTTTATGATTTTGAGTAGGTGATTTTATTAATTTATGCAATAATATTGCATTAATGTTACATATTCTTTTGTCTACCTTGACCAATACAACAAGTAGGCTAAATGTAGTAATAAAAAACTTGATGAAAATTATCAAAAGTACCTTATGTTGAATACCCAAGATATTGAGAAGGGGGGCGAATCAGTATCTTCTTACACTTATTGAACAAATACCATCCATTTACTCCAATGCATATAATAGTAAAGATAAGAAGAAGCATTAACAGAACATACAAGCACACAAGACAATGTCACCAATATTTTTACGTGGAAAACCCAGAATGGGAAAAACCACGGTGAAGATTAACTCAAAGTATAGTATAACCGGTTATAAGATATTACAAAGGGTGGCTCACTATCAGGACTCACTGTCCAAAAGAGAGACTCATTGCCTACAAAAGATACAATAACAAAATGGCTTACAGCCAGAATATGAACTGATAAAGTTACACCTCACAAGTGTAGATTCAGTTTCTTTGATACTCAAAAAATTTGCATGTCAGCAGACTAATATTCACTCTTATTCGCATTCACATTCAATCCACACTCTTCAATCTCCAAACTACCCAATATATATTTGACTTGTTTGCAAGCATCAATTAGTTCAGCTTCAAGTATGTACAAGGTCTTCTCAAAATCAATTCAAGCGTGTAGCATACTATATCATGTCGGCTTGAATCGCACATACATCTTCAATACAAAATTTAATCCATTACACCTTCAACTATTTATGAGGTCGGCTAGAGATAAACCTAATGAAAAAATGCAATCAATCAAAGTGGTGCCAACTCACCATACAAGCACCTATACACATGAGATTATGAACTTGCATGCTTCCAACAACCAAAAACCATTTCCCAAAACTATGAGGAATGATGATTACCAAAGGAGAATTGCAGACCAAAATACTAGAGGACATTTTTGCATACCGGTTCAAAATATCGGATCAACTTTGAGTTTGAACTTGTAGTTGCAACTCATATAGCATGGTGACATCAATGAAAACACAAAAACTACATTAATAGATATGTTCTTCATTCTTCCAAAAATATCCCCCTTTGTCATTGATGGCAACATGTGCCAAAAGAATATACAAACCTCATATATATAGTACTCTCCCCTTTTCTCTCTTTTTATCTCTCCCCCTTTGACATCAAGGAAAAAGGGTGGTCCAAAAATATGAATATACATATATACACATATGGCCTGAAACATTGTGTGACCAAAAGAAAAAATCTTAACTCCCCCTTAGGATTTTGTCTCAAAAATGTGTAGACTTGAAGAAGAATTACCTGGAGGAAGGTGAGCTTTGAATCTCTTTGAGAATACATTTCTAGACTATCTTACCATTCTCCCAACTCTACTTAGCAGATATTAGCATTCTATTTAAAGACTCCAGCACAATCAGGCTCTCTTCATCTGAGGTCAGATTGATCTTGTCCAGTTTTTCTACATTAGCCAAAGCATTAGCTATCGAAGTGTACTCCATTCTCACACAATCACCAAGTAGACCAGATTTTCTAATAATATCTTCCTTATGCTTTTGTAACATGAAAATTTTCTCTTTGTGAGCAAAGATGGCATTCCAAGTTGACATGTCTTTGTCCTTAGATGCACTGTATGTATTGGATACAACTGTCAACTAAGACTCAATAGATTCCATGAGATCCTTAATGCTCTATGTGGTATCCAGCCACCTTATGCAATAAGCAAACACAGTATTTGCTTCGGACTCACAAGCCTTCATAATTTCTAGGCTCTTTTCTACATAAGTGTGTGCCATAGCACACTTTTCATGAAGTTCCAGCAGCCTTTTCTCAGCCAGTTTCTCTTCAACTTCTTTCCTTATCTTCTCACCAAGTCTGGAGGCATACTCCTTAAAGGAGTCCAATAGTAGTTTCAGATTCTCTACCGGAGTGAGAGGTATGTCTATTGATGTACCCGGTGTTGCCTCCTACAAAGCTTTGATGGTGTCATCAACAAGCTCAGTTCCCTTCTGATGTGTTTCCAGGATTTATCTTCTACCGGATGCATGCAATGCATCCCCTAACACCATTTTATGCACAGGAGAAATATTGTCCAGATCCGCATAGCCTTGAGTCATCGGGAGTTGTAGAAGTTTTGGAGGAATCACCAGTTGGAATCTGATTTGCTTGGATAACAAGCCTTTCAAAACATCATCACCGAAGGAGGATTCTTTAGAGGACCTTTGTGATTCCACTACCTGCCTTGTTTCTTCTTCATTCTTTCCAGCAGACTCCTCCTTTCTTTCTTCTTCCTCAACTTTCTCTTCTTCTACCTTCTTTTCCTCTTCTATTTTCTCTTCTTATTTTTCTTCTTCTTCCCTCTCACTTTCATCCTTATCCTTTTCTTCTTCAGCTTTATCTTTTTATTCTCCAGTATGCTCTGAAGGAACATTATCATGTTTCTCTGCCTCAACATTTTCTTCATTCTGCTTCTCAATCTCTAGAAGATCATTTGTAGCAATTATTTCTGGAAGGACATTTGTACTACCTATTTCCAAAGGAATATTTGTATCATTCTTTTCCAGAGGAATTTCTTCCTTAGCTTCTATAGAGACTTCTTCTCTTGATTTAGGTGTAGAATTAGATGGAAGGGCACCAAGCATCCCATATTTCTCATATGTTCTTTTTATGGTGTTTACAGTTTCCTTCTTTATCTTCTTTATATGCTTCTTGTCTTGTATCATTAAAGTATTTACTCTTTTCTTCATCCAAAACATTGTTGAACAAACCTTCTTCATGGTTTCCAGATCACCCGAAGTCAAAGAGGATCCAATTTCCTCAAATTCCTTAGACCTTATTTTCTCTTCCATTTCAACAGCCTCTAATCTTGTTTTCATCAGAGCTTCCCACAATTTCTCAGGCACATTATTCTTAACATGATCCCAGTTAACTTCCAAAATAATAACATACTGAATGATAGCCATCATTAATATTTTCCTATCCTCTCTACCTACTTGTTCAAAAATTTATATTGTGGGTTGCAGCATATTTTCATAGTGTATCAAACTATTTACCAAGACTTATAGTCTAAGAGGAGCACTAGGTCTTACCGGAGAGGATTTTTGTTCTCCCTAGTCTAGAGATACCTCTTCTACAACTTTTTCTTTATTTTCTTCTGGTTCATGAACACTAAAGTCTTTTTCTTCATCTTACTCAGAGGACAATACATAGTGAACTCTTTTAGAACCAACACTAGCTTCCTGTGAAGAACCTTCACCAGAAGACATATTGCCTCTCTTCTTTTTTATCAATTTTGATGCGGGGTCTTCCTCCTCTTCCTATGATCTTCAGATATACTAAGGTTATTTTCCCTTGTAGACTTTTCTTTCCTTGCTTGCTTGACAGGCACCACCAGAGGAATAACTTTTCTCTTACCAGATCTTGTAGCAAGTCCAGAAGGAGCTAGGCCTTTGCCTTTGTTAGGAGCACTGGGTTCAATCTTTACATCAGTAGAGTCGTAAGTTGGTTTTGAAGGAGCAATCATGTCGGATCTCCTTAGACTTGATGATTCTTCAATCTTCTGATCTCCCAAGGCTCTTCCTTGCACTATCTATTCATCAGTGAAACTAGAATTTCTAATCATCTCATCCACCTTCTTTCTCCTCGCAGGCTTGCTATGCTCCAAGTGAACTTCTAAAGATTTTTCTGCATATGTGCCAATTATAGGTTCACTGGAATCTTTCAAACTTTTCAACAAAACATGTACATACCCTTCAACTTCATCCTCTGTAATCTCATATCCTAAAGGTTGAATCCATATAGTCTGGGGTTCAACCGCCTCAACCATGCATTCATCAAAAGAGACGTGAAATATGATATCATCCTTGTATTTCTCAACATGTCTCAAAATTATTTCTCTCTCATTTATGTTGCTTTTAAACACAGCAACGAATGTTTTTAGGGAATTATCTCTATTCTTCATATCTCCCAAATTATGTAAATAATCAAAAAATTTATGAGCAACCAGTCGGGATGTGTCCCAAAACACTATATCATCTCTTTTGGGAAGCCTCCTAAGAAAATAGAATAGAAAACAAATAATCAAGGAACCAAATTTAAATGCATATTTCTTCTCCTTTGACATCCTCGGATTCTCAAATAGTTGTTGTCGAAGAAGCTCACACAAATCATAATCACCACCATTTTCTGCCATGTCATATCTAGTGTAGATTGTTGTAGCGAACAAGGAGTTTTCTCTATTTGTGAAGTAGATTTTATGTTTGATCATTATAGATGCATACTTCATAGTAGGATTTTTAATAGGCTTTGTTGCAAGAGCCCTTTTATCATATGTAGCACCGGTGAGTTCTATCACCACTTCATTCTTCACAAATTTCAACACGGGTATTGGTTCGGTGTCACAAAGTTTGGTAACTACCTTAATTACTTCCTTAGTTATCATATGGGGTTTGTCAGTCCACAAGAATTGATCATGCATTCTGCTAAGGACAGGTTTAGCATACTTATCAACAATGGATCTGAAATTAGGAAAGGAGTTCCAACGATCCAATTTCTTCTTCACAACATTTGGATACTCAGGTTTTATCAAGAAATTATCCCCAATGAGATCATTTTGTCACATGTCTATCACTTTTCTATGATCAAATTCCTCAGCTTTGACTTGAATATACATTCTAGTGTCTTTAGTAGGCATGACACCATGAGGAATCAATGAGAAGGCACCCAGAGGGTCATCTTCGAAAACCTTCATTTAATATTTCCTATAGGAAGGTTTAGGTCTTTCTGAAGCTTTCATGACTACAAGGGTTGCCATTCTTCAACCCGCTAAGCTCTAATAATTTTAGAAAGAGGATTTGCACAAGCTCACAATAGCATAGAAGAGTAAAATACCTTTTTCTATTGCAAAAAACCAAAACTAGGGTTTGCATAGTTTTCTCTCCAAATCGCCTCAAGAACACTCCAAATCGTTCTCCACTTTCTTCGAATGCACATATTTTAAAATTCCTTTACAATTTCACTTCATAGATCAATTTGATGTCCTAATTCACATTAAATGTGATGGAAAAGTTGATAAAAACCTTTCAATTGCAGTGAAAAAGCATAATTCGCTCTACAAATGAACATGCCTGCACTTTTTCTTTCGGTTTATTTTGCATAACCTCTGCCTATTCATTCCTTACAACATATTTACGTGCCAAAGACTGACACACCTTTTCCTAGGGGGTTCAAACAATTTTTTGTTAAAGCTCCCCCTAAGACCATGCTAGGTCTAATTCCTAGAGGAATTGTCTAATACCGAATGAGGGCACAGACGCATTTGTCATGTTTGGTTATTCTTTCTTCTTCGATATACTCATTTCTTACTTAACCTTATCTTTGTCAACCTTCTTCACTGGTTCATTCTTCTTTATCAGATCAAATTGCTTTCCCTTTTTACTTCTACATACTCTTGAAATGTGTCTTAGTGTTTTGCAATTGTAGCACATAAAATTTCTCGGATTTGTTTGACTTTCATTAACCCTTGATATGCATTGATCTTCTTTGTGTCCAAACTTGTTACAAGTATAGCAGTAGCTATAAAAATATTGATTCATTCTACCTCAATTAAACCAGTTCATCATCTAAGTTCTGCATTCACTACCTCTATGTCCAATCTTTTTGCATGCATAACAATGTTCGAATAAGGAATCAAAAAAATGATTCATCCTTCTTCTGTACTCAATTTCCATGTGACCAAATTTATTGTATGAAAAACAAACACCATTGAAGGATGGATACCTTTGAGCATTTGGTTGTCTAATAGGTGGTTTTCTTCTTGGATTTCTTGTCTTCTTTCCTTTACCTTGAGTCTTTTGATTTTTCACAGTGTTTGAGGTCTTCATAGATTTTGAGATTTCACCTGTTTCCAGTCCCAAGCCACCTTTGTCTTTAGATGGTTTTTTTCCTACAATCAATTCATCAACCCTGGTGGAGCTTGTCTTAAAACTATCTTCAAAGACTTTTTCTTTTTCCAGATCTGCTCTCAGATTCACCACTTCTTGTTCAAGCATTGAGCATTCATCAAACTTTCTTTGCACCATTGAATTTATGCAATCTTCAATTCTCTTATTTTCCTCCACTTGCACCTTCAATCCGATAATTTCTTCATTTGCTTGTTTTAATTTCTCACTAAGTTCTCTATGTCTTTTTTTGAATTTCTTCAATTGCTCTTTCAATTTTTGGATGCATTCATTTGCCTCGTCAAGTTTTTCTTTCAAATCTATGTTTTCATTTTCAGTTTTTTCAAGATCATCAAGGGTTGTCTACAGTTCTTCTTTATCTTCCATTTGCTCAAGCTTCAAGATCTTCCTCAATTTAATAGGCTTCTTTAGAGGAACCAAGCTCTAATACCAATTGTTGAATACCCAAGATACTGAGAGGGGGGTGAATCAGTATCTTCTTACACTTATTGAACAAATACCATCCAATTACTCCAATGCATATAATAGTAAAGATAAGCAGAAGCATTAATAGAACATACAAGCACACAACACATGAACACCAAGATTTTTACATGGAAATCCCAGAATGGGAAAAACCATTGTGAGGATTAACTCACAATATAGTATAACTTGTTATAAGATATTACAAAGGGTGGCTCACTGCCAGGACTCATTGTCCAAAAGAGAGGTTCACTGCCTACAAAAGATACAGTAACAAAATGGATTACAGCCAGAATATGAGTTGATAAAGTTACACCTCACAAGTGCAGATTCAGTTCCTTTGATGCTCAGGAAATTCACATGCCAGCAAACTAATATTCGCTCTTATTTTCATTCACATTCAATCCACACTCTTCAATCTCCAAACTACCTAATATATATGTTAAATTAGAATCAGAATTTGACAAGTCTGAAGTTTCCATTAATATATACGATCTGCAAGAAAAAAACATTTATTGATTTTGATGTCTATTATTGAGAATCGAATTCACCATATGTATATAGATAGGGAGACACGTCCCATGAGTGGGACATTTCTTTTTTCATAGAGTCCCTTCGTCTTAACTAAGACAGCCGAATGTTAATCGGTTTATTTAAGAATCATTAAGGACGTTTTAGATCTATATATATGCAATATATCATTTATATTCATTTAATATTCATCAAGGAACTATACTTGGTATTAGCGATTTATATCTGACCGTAGCTATTTCATTCAACACTCCCTCTTAGCTAGGGAAGATAACTTCAACCAGGTATAAAGTGATATCACCTTACTCATGATATCAGAAGATATGGTATTCTAAAAGTGTCAAATCACATGACATTCTTCATAACACATCTTCATTATGGTATGTGCACTAACATCAAGTCACATGATGTCTACCATAATAAATCATGGCATATCCACGGATATATATACATATCCACCATGAATAAGGATCATAATGATCTTCAAATTGATATCAATTCTCATGATATCTATCAAAATGTCCAAAAATACTATCATGACATATCCACGGATGTCAAGTCACATGATATCCATCATGATAGTGAAACTAATCATTGTAAAGTCGTCACCTTACAATGTCAAAGTGTTCATTATTAGAAATATCGTTACCTTTCAATAATGTACACAAGGGGTGAGCCCATAAATTTATGGATTCACACACATGACAAAAGATTTTACACATTAAACATATTTTAAATATATATTAGTAAAAATAAACAATTTGAGTCTCAATCTCAAAAATAACTTACATTTCAACCATACCAAGTTTCTTCCTGAAGTGTTCAACTTGACTCTGGAGAGAGTTTTGGTGGATGCCTGTTGTTTGAGCACTTGTATTAATATACTCCAATTGTATCACATTCCTTTCTACCATGTCTCTCACATAGTGGTAAGGAATCTCTATATGATTTGATCAAATAATCCCACAACCAATTTCCGGAGCCATACTGCTTCTCTTGCTCCCATAGAGGCTGAAATATATTTGACTTCTGTTGTACTCAATGCTACAGAAGATTGTTTCCTGCTACACCAGGATATCATTGCATACCTCAACTTGAAATAACATCCAAGGGTACTCTTCTGATCATATTCTTTAGGTTTAGTAGGCTCCCTCTGAATCTTCAAGCACTTGCATCAACCTCTTGTTTTCAACGAGCCACAGAACTCCCTCTAAAGGTTAATTCTTCCTCTTCGAAGAGATGTCTTTAGCCATTCACTTAGTCTCATGGCTACAAGTAGTGTCTTCATTCTCTTTTCTCTTGAAGGAAATCTCTTTGTCCATCATAATGCACATTAAGAAGAGATTACTAATATCTCATATAACTCAACTATTTCAAAGAGAAATATCATTGCTAGAAGCATACATGATTAACTCTCTTAATGTTAAAGCATGAATTAATAACTATATAATAATTCATGAACATCACGCAATACTTATCTTAATGAAGTCAGAATCGTGTATGTAGAACTGAGGGATCGATGTCAATGATCACAATATATGCTCTCTTCGCCCTTTACAGTGGTGTCGATCACTACTGCTTTCAATGCAAACTCTTGACTTCGATTTCAACTGTAGTCTTAATCGACACTCTGACTGTAATCCATGCAGCTCTCAATAATAGTAATGGACAAGAGCAATTCGATTTCCATGAACTATACTGTAGTGCTCCCAATGTCGATGTTGGCACAAACACAGGTATGAGGGAACTATTGTAATTAGAAGTGGTCCGACCATAAATTATCTGAAGCTTAGTGTCTCATCATAGATGATTTTGACTCTGTTCCTCACACTAGTAAGCTTCAAGATCTTTAGGAAGGATTTCAACCAGGTTCTTTGTCACATACAACCAATTGAAGCATAAGTCTTCACGACTTTGTGAAAGCCTCAAGAAATAGCTATGATTTCTTGATAAATGAATGCAGTTGATTTGAACTCAACATATCATTTTGCATGATCGTGATTAGCTCCACATCCCACGGCCTGATTTTGTTCCCTCCTGTGAGTTTCAATAACTAAAGGACAAATTGCCCAGTGCTATTGAAAATGTGAAGTACTGATTCCAGATGATGTCTCAAAACTCTTGAACCAGTGTGATCAGACTCCCACACTTGGTGTACAGTAGATTGGTGCACACAAAGATTGGTAGCGGGGGCGATAACCAGTAGTGTCCAGGCAGAGCCTTCGACTCTGGCCGCTACTCACATTGGCGGATATGGAGAACCTCTCTTTGCAATACCTTCACATTTCTCAATCATCGACTTCTCCATTTCATCGCATTATACAGAACCTGCAAGGAGATCCACGATAGAAGGGAGCGACCACCTTTACAACCTTCGTAGTGATTTTCTAATGCGACTGGTGATTTGTATGTTCGGTAACCCAAAAAATCATGTTTAAGTCACAGACGAAGCCCGCACCCATAAACTGAAGAGAGGAGTTGTGCGACGTAATGCCCAGACTGCTAGAGGTCCTTCCGTCGGTATTCCTCGCAATGTCGTGATTGCACAGTTGATCGCCCAATACATGAGAGCTCTGTAGCTGACCTTCAATGCACATACAGGGTCCTAACATCACAGTATTGATGAGGATCCAGGCGCATAGCGTATCCAGATTCATACCGTGAATGCCACAATCCTGACAGGAGAAGACGTGACTGCAAGGACTAGTTGAGTGTCCAAGCTAAGAGTATGGAACTAAACCCATGAATTTATACGGAGCAAGCATTCATTGCTTCCTTAAGAGAACCCATCCCTCAAACTCCAATCCCAGATGCAAACCCGACAACAAAACAAACTTTCGTTTCCAAATGGTGTCGCCACAACTATTATCCAATGGTGGAGAAGGATTTCGATGGTGTGTGGCGAGAGTCGAAGGCTACGCAACCGTCATGCCATCAGACATCTCTCGGCTGCTATATTTGAAAGTGATGGATGATTGGAAGTGCTCAACACTCTGTAGCCTTCAAGAGCGATGTCACACCAGTCTAGAATGCGCGTCCGCCAGACAAGGTTAAAACACAAGTGATGTTGTATATCACGACAAAGGTTTGTGGGTAAGCCCCGTTAAATTGTCTCTTCATCAACCCCTGGAGTAGCAACCCATTTGTACTGAACATAGCGACGAACACGTTCACGGAGATCTTGAGGTAGTTGACAGTGTCTCATCCATTCCTCTGTATTCCTTCTTTTGACTCTCCACTCTTCAAGCCTAACTGTTAGAGACTAGAAGTAGGTCTGCATATTTCAGATCAGATGTGCACCAAACCCACAATGCAAATAATGATTGTGAATGAGTTCTCCTAGATATAAGTGTTGGTTACAAGATTTTGCCCCACTTAACTCAGATTAAGAAATTCAAACTTGTGAATTTTTAACCACGGCTCTGATACCATGTTAAATTAGAATCAGAATTCCACAAGTCTAAAGTTTCCATTAATATATTTGATCTGCAAGAACAAAACATTTATTGATTTCAAAGTCTATTCTTGAGAATCGAATTCACCATATGTATATAGATAGGGAGACACGTCCCATGAGTGGGACGTGTCTTTTTTCATAGAGTCCCTTCATCTTAACTAAGACAACCAAATGTTAATCGATTTATTTAAGAATCATTAAGGATGTTTTAGATCAATATATATGCAATATATCATTTATGTTCATTTAATATTCATCAAGGAACTATACTTGGTATTAGTGATTTATATCTGACCGTAGCTATTTCATTCAACAATATATCTAACTTGTATGTAATCATCAATTAGGTCAGCTTCAAGTATGTACAAGGTCTTCTCAAAATCAATTCAAGTGTGTAGCACGTTATATCATGTCGGCTTGGATCGTACATACATCTTCAATACAAAATTTAATCCATTACACCTTCAACTATTTATAAGGTTAGCCAGAGATAGACGTAATGACAAAATACAATCAATCAGAGTGGTGCCAACTCGCCATACAAGCATCTATACACACAAGATTCTGAATTTGCATGCTTCCAACAACCAAAAACCATTTCCCAAAACTGCGAGCAACGATGATTACTAGAGGAGAATTGCAGACCAAAATACCGAAGGACATTTCTACTTACCGGTTCATAATACTGGATCAACTTTGAGTTTGAACTTGCAGTTGCAACTCATATAACATGGTGACATCAATGACAACACAAAAACCACATTAAGAGATATGTTCTTCATTCTTCCAACACCTTATGCCAAAATAAGAAGAGGTATTATAAGAAACTCAATCTTGCATTGTGGTTTATTAGGTCACCTGTAAAAGACTACAAGAAATAATTCTTTTGAGTTAGTGTATGGTGAATATTGTGACACATTAATTTAGTATGATAATTTATAAGTGTGTATAGTAAATAAGATTTCTAAAGATAGTTCTATCAATCAAAGAATTTATCAATTAATAGAATTAGATGAATTTAAAAGAGTAACTCAAGACCAAAACTCTTATAATCAAGAAAAGTTCAACTATTATTTGACAAAAGGTAAAACTTTTGAGTTTTTCTAGCTTGAATATATGATGCTAATGTGGAATGCTAGAGGAAAATACAAGGAAATCTTGGAAAATGTGATGCTCTATGACATGGTTTCTATATTATTGAGAATCATTATGGTTATCAAGAATTCTAGATGGAAATTTTTGGAATTATTAACCTATGAGTAATGCCTAAACACTACTCCTAAAAACATAGTTATTTTGGAGTCTCATTGTAATAATTCTTTAAACTCCTATCTTTTTTTCTTTGTGGCTTTGATTATGTGTATGCACATAATAAAGTTTTTCTTGTGTTAATTTTTTTTCTAATGTATCTTATTTTTGGCCCCTTTTTGTTTTGTTCTACTTGATATCACTTATACTTTTGAAATTGATGTATTATACTTTGATTTAATATTTCAAGGATGTTATGTGATCTCACTATGCCTATAAGATTTAATATTTTCTTTTATGGCTCAAAGTTTTGTGATGCTAATTTCCCTTCAATCTCACTTCTCTAAAGTAACTTGTCCTTGCCCTTAATAAAACTTTGGTTGTATATATGCCTTGCCGAAAATATTCATTAATTTCCATGATATTTGTGTCTACTACACTTCTTGTAAAAATACAAATCCTTACCTTATGGTAGAAAAATTTTGTTTAAGTAATGTAAGTTTCTTGAGGTTTACAACTAATCTCACACTAAAATATATAGACAACATTGAACAAAAATAAAAATTTATATTTTTTTATTTAAAAACTTAATTTATTACTATGATAATAGAAAATTAAATTAAAATGTATCCAGATAAATTTATTTAAAAACTTAATTTATTACTATGATAATAGAAAATTAAATTAAAATGTATCTAGATAAATTTATCTTTGTATTTTTTGTAACTATGTTTAGAATATTAAATAATGTATTGAGATGCCTTGGAGTGGGGTTTTCCTTCTAAAAGGGTATTCCCCATTCACACCTATAGTGTGGTATATTTGTGTTTATGTTTAGCATGTGTTTCTTCTTTTTGTAATTGTAATGATCTAAAATTTGAATCATATCTTACTTTTTTTTAAGGAAAATATTGAAAATTTCTTACAAGAGGATTATTTCCACTCAAGAACTGCATTTAAAGATCGGGGAATTGCAGCAAGCTTCAATGTTTTCTTTGTGTTTGTTGTTGTAGGTTATAGGTAAAAAAAAATTGAGATTTTGAGTCTATTTGGTTTTGTTTGTTGTAGCTTGTTTGTAGTTGTAGAGAAACTTGTTGATTTTTTTATTCTAAATTAGCTCCAAGAGTTTGAGATGTTATATTTTAATTTGGACCAAAGATTTGTTGTTAGTGTTGTGTTGTTACTAGATATTTAGGTTTTTCTGAAGATTCAACTATCATATTTATTTTTTGTTGTGATTGTTGATTTTGTTGTTGTAACAACATTTTTATGTGTTTATAAATGTTTATATAAATTTATATCAATAGGAGAAGTTTTAGTATTTTCTATCCAAAACTATATCAAAATGGGTGCAATATCATGAAGAAATTATTATATTTTTGTGAGTATTTCTAGATATGTTTGAAAGTGATCTCATTAGTTTGAACATCAAATTTTGCTTCAAATTTGTTGTGGTTCATTTTATTTTAATTAAATTGACAAAATATTCCATTTTGGATATTACAATATCTTTTACTTATAATTGTATAAAAAGATAATGAAAGAAAATTATTAGAAGTTGAATAAAATTTTAATTCAAATAGTTCAAAATTCTAAATAGAATTTACATTTTTCTACTTTATAGATATATAAAAGATTATTTGATGAAAAAAATTATTATCTTCTCCAACATCATAGTCCCAACATTATAGTCAATGATTGAAAAAACTTCAATAGCGATGATAAAAGTGTAGGATTATTTATTATTTTAAAAATAACTATTTGGTGTCTTTAGAAATTAATATTAGATCCAACAATATTCAATACAATAAATCATGTAATATTAACTAGTATAAATATATTAAATACATCCATTTAAAAGATATCTACCTATTAAGGTGTTTATATGCATCTATTCAAAAGATACTAAGAGATGTTTATATCTCAAAGTGTCTATATACATACATCTAAAAGAGGTCAAGAGATATCTACCTCTCAAGGTACCTATATTAAATGTATTATTTAAGATGCATGAGCACCTCAAGATTATCTCTTCAAATCTTTGAGATAAATTTTTTATACATATAAAAATGACAACATATTTTTAAAATTACTTTATTTTATTTACTACATGCAATGACAAAAAAAGTACTCCCTAACATGACTTTGATTTAGTGTTGTAATATGTCTAACATATTCGCATTAGGTCTTGGGCCAGTGTGAACTAAATGAACTTAAGTGTACCTTATTTAAGGTGTTGTAAAGTGTTGTAACACACTTTCACACTTTTCTAGGGTTTTATTAAATAATTGGGGTTCTTTATGCTTTAATTGACCTTATTTTGCATCCATAAGCCTCATTTAATGCATCTTTCTGAGGATAATCCCGAGATAAATCAACATCTAATCATAGTTTAGGTGTTTTTAGTTTGTATGGCCCAGATTTAGTGATCTGGGACTCATATGCCACCTTGGGCGCATGGGTCCCACCTAGGATTTTTGGGCCCCGATCTGGATTTTGTATCATTCTAAGCATATTTTTAAATGTGTCCCATAATTAATGCTAATGGGATTCATATGCCACTTCTAGCGTATGAGTCTTGTGTGGCCCAAAATTAAATTTTATTCAAGTTCTTGGCGGGATTTTATTCTCCTAGATCTGATGTCCGCTTGTAGTGTTGTAATTTTGAGAAATTGGGCATAAACAAGTATAAATACAAAGTTATTTCACTCATTTTACACCTAGCAAGTTGAATGAGCACCCTTATAGAAAATTTGAGTTCACAAGAGCATTCAACTGTTTACAAGAGCATTCAAGAGTCCTCAAGAGCTGATTATCAAGTGATTTAGAGCATTACTCAAGCATCATGTCAAATTCATCATGCACCATGTTTTCTTTTTAGCTAATAATTGTGATGTAGGGTTTTATGATTCAAGCTAGCATTCAAGTCAATATCCATCACATTCAAGCAAGATTCAAGATCTACATCCATTGGAGCCATTTCATGCATGTTTGCATAAATTTATTGCTAGGGTTTGGTGAGTTGCAACATTACATTTTGTTCATTCATCATTCCTTCATCTTATTTGATTTCATTATAAAGTCTAATTACCAAAACGGTGTTTGACCAAGACAAACCCCTTTCCACTAACAAAACAACATATTTCCCTCTCTTTAGTGTGTGATTTTCATATCTAGGTTGAAGACACATTGAAGAGAAATTTTGGAGAGAGTTGACAAGTGTCCAAAGTTGTCAAAGTTGTCATCTTGCATTGGATATCATTGGAAGACATCTACAAGTTGCAAATCAGAGTTTTGGATCTGAAAATCAAGTGGAAAGGACAAAGTAGACATTGAAGAGGAGAATCATAAATAACTTTCCAAAAAACCTTAACTGGACTGATATGCCACTTCTGGTGTATGAGTCCCAGTATAGGCAAATTTGTAGATTTCAGGAGTTTCAGTCATATCTATACCAAATTTGTGTTCCTACCCAGAAACCCTAATCTGGGACTAAACTACCCAGTCTGGAATATGAGTCCCACCCAGCATTAAATTTAGTATTTTCAACATTTCAAGCCTTCATCCAGTTCTCTTCAAGTTTCCAGGTGCACACCCTTCGTCTCTCAGCTTACTATTCCGATTTACATGCTTTTCTAGGTCATTTTATGAAATCTTGTATTGCATTAAGTTTAAGCATTAGGTCTTGAATTTCATTAGTATTTCCAAACCCTAGCTTGGTGGTGAATCCCTCTTTAGTTTATAATCAAACCCTAGGACAACCCTATTGCAAGATCTCTTTCTCCTTTGCATACTTTAGATTGAGATCTCTAGGATTTTCCTTGAATGAATGTTGTGAAATGTGGTGTTCTATGTCCTAAACCATAAAGTAACAATTTTCTTTCATTTCATTTTGATGAACCTACAATTAGAACACATCATTTCTGATTTGGAGTGCATCATAGTCCTAGATCTTGCTTGCATTAGCTTTGCATTTGGGTTTGAACTAGTTAATTTGCATCTAGGGTTTCTGAATCTTGCATTAGTGAAAGTGCATATAGGTTGAATTTTTGTATCTTGTGTCATTGAATATCATCTAAAATTTGCATTTGCATTTATTCTGCAGATCGTGCAAACTAGAAAGCGTAAAAATCACTTAAAATTTTCTAAAAATTATGAAAAAACCCCTTATTAGGACTCATACACCCCTTGGGGCGATTTAGTCCCAATGCAGATGTTAAACTACATTTTCCAGAATTCAAAACTTTGTTTTTAAGCTTCTCTTTACTATTGATAACATTTTGTTTTAGTTTATAGAGTTTATGTTATATTCATTTCATCGCATTTAACTTAAATTGCATTTACATCCATCTTGCATTTAGTATCCCTTGCATGAGATTTTCTACTTGGTGTCCTATTGCTAATACTATAGTGAGACGAAGTAAGACTCATGTCATCCCGTGATAGTACAATAAACATGGATCTTGG
Source organism: Sequoiadendron giganteum (assembly GCA_007115665.2). Taxonomy (NCBI): domain Eukaryota; kingdom Viridiplantae; phylum Streptophyta; class Pinopsida; order Cupressales; family Cupressaceae; genus Sequoiadendron; species Sequoiadendron giganteum. Next base: position 26,420,474 of record CM021105.1, on the reverse strand, counting down.
GTTATCTAGCTCTTTCACTCCTAGTATTGACACTAGTTCACTAGGTTTGGACCATATCCTTAACAATTCCTTGCCTTCAAATAGTGTGACACATGTTGAGACAATGATTGCTACTATTCCGCAATAAAACATAATCCAACTTCATGAAGACTTAGCAAACCTAAAAAATAAAATAAGTACTAAGAACATTTCAACTACTGCTATCCCTACCATAGATAGCATTCATTGCATTCTTGAAATTGAAGAAGGAGTTGACCTTGTGTGTAACATAGTTTAGATCTTTGGAAAACATCTTACATCAACCACTAGTTGTGATTTACCACCAAATAATGTCACAAGCCGAGGAATTCAAATTCCTCCTCCCAAAACAATTACCTCTATTCCTACCTACACCAACCCTCAAGTTACAACAACAATGCAACCTACTAGTAATGTGATTCCTTCCTTGGGTAATTTCGCTAGCATCTTTGGTACCTTTGTGGAATCACATGTCATATCTCCTACCACCTTACCACCTATAAGAATTCCATTCACTTACCCCTCAAACACATACACCCCTCCACCTTATTCACCTCCATCTCACAATACAAACAATGACCCTCTCATAAATCAACTTTTGCAAACCGTTTCATCCCTTCAAAAGCAAGTCTCCACTATCAACCAAAATCAAAATGGCCCACCTACATATTTTGTCAAAATCAATCCCTTATCATTGGAGATATTGCGAACACCGATGCCACAAGGCATGGAGGTTCCAAGATTTGATGAATATGGATGGAAGGGAGATCCTTCTAACCATGTTTCTACTTACATGGCCTTATGTAGTGACTTTATTCTTGACAATAAATTATTCGCTTAACTTTTCCCTAGATCCTTGAAGGACACTACCTTAGAATGGTTTTCTTCAATACCGAACAACTCATTTCGTTCATTCAATGAACTTGTTGAGGCATTTATCAACCATTTTCAAGTGCATATGACTCCTAAGATGACCTTGGAAGATTTTATGATTTTATGAAATGTAAGCAAAAAGAAGAAAAGATTATTTACTTTGTTTCACGCTATCAATCTCTTTATTCCCAAATCGATGTAAAGGTCCCCGATCCTCACCTTCAAAATATGTTCATAGAGAATTTTCAAAGTAAGATACAAGATAAGATTACCATGATTAAATTCCCCTCCTTCATGCACTTATGTGCTACCCTCTGTGATTATCAAAACTCGGTCAGTAGTCGTGATGCAAAATCCACCTCTAGCCTAACTAAGAAGTCTGAGTCTGTAAACCAAAACAATTATCAACCTTTTTATGAAACAGAATAAAGTTTTCCTTCAACTAAATCCCTCTCAACAAACAACTCAACATGTCAATAACCAAGTAGTTGCTATAAAAGCAATGATACCCTTTAACTATGGGGACCTGAATAGGAAATTCACTCCCTTGCCCAATACCCTTCATAACACAATGCCACAACTCTTAGAACAGAAAATGATTACCTTGCCTCCCATTAAAACTCCTGGTTCTAATAAACCTTTACCTTCAAGCTTTAGATCAAATGCTTATTGTCATTATCACCAACAAAATGGACACGATACGGAACATTACAATTGTCCTAAACATCTTGTGCAAGACCTCATTGATTTTTTTTGGCTTTCCATTGAAGGTGTTAATGATCAAGGAAATAAGTTTGTTGTCCCTCCTAACCAGAACTTACAAATCTTTACCAACCCCATGCCTAATCATAATATTCCATTTGTCAAAGATAATGAAACTACAAAGAATGATGTGATGAATGTTGACATGGATGATTACAACAATGATATTGTTCAAAACGATCCTATAGATATTGATCCTATGGTTGATATGGTTGGATTGATCGGGATCATACCATGTAAGGGCCGAACTAAAAAGCCTCTTGATATTGCTTTCTCCTCACAAGATATTCTTAAACATGCACCTGATGGTCCTTTTTACATCGCCGGTCGAATCTATGACAAGCCCACTAATGGGATATTAATAGATCCTGTCTGTGGAGAGAATGTGATCACTGAAGAATTCTTACTTGTGCATGAGCTCTATCAAAAAATTATGATAAACCGAAAGCATGGATCAAGATGCATAATGGTTTCACTTGCCCTATGATGGGATTGATCACCCTTCCTTTACAAATAGGACCGAAAACATTAGATGTATCATTCTCCATCATCTTAATGTCAGATCAATTTTGTGTGAAGCTAGGATATCCATGGATTTGCTCCATGAATTCCATCCCTTCGGTTGCGCATAAATGCTTAAAGTTTCCCTTTCATAATGAAATTTTCATCGTGCATCATAGTGGCTTTAACCCTTTGTCTTCCTGAGGGAACTTTTCATTAGATTTCTTTTGGCCCAAGCCTATGGAACCTATTAAACCTCGAGAAGGCTTCTTTTTCAAGTCCTACCAAAAGTTCAAGGCAAAATGTATAGCAAAATTATCCCTCCAAAACATGCCTAAATCCACGACCGAACCTACCATCCTTGATGAAACCATGATTGAACCAAAAGACATGCCAAACAATCAAGAACAAATTAAGATAGATCATTTTCGTATTTCCTATAAAAGACTAAGAGATAACGAAAAAAATCTCGTCATGCCTCCTAAGATAAAACAAGTTTACAAGGTTAAAGAGAAATTGGTTGAACAACCTTCCATGGTTCCTTTCATTCCTCCCCTTAGGGAAGAAAAGAAACCTATTGTTGATCAACTTGCTCTTACACAAATACAACTTGAAAACCGAACTAAAAGAAATAGAGGTGTTAGAGAGCATAGGCGTAGACGTTGTGCCCTTGCTCAAAATTTAAATGGAGAAATAAACAAAGAAAATCAAGAACCAAACTTGACTAAAGCAATGCATGATGAGTCTCCTCCTTTGTCGAAACAAAAAGATCCTATACACAACCATGACAAGAGCTAAACCCTTCTTTGGACATTATCATTCGACCTCCTATTGTGATTAACTTGGATGACGATGATGAGATTGCAAAGATTGATGAACAAGTGCATAATGAATTGAATGCATTATTTTCTTCTTCCATGCGCTTAAACAACAATTCTCCTAAGAAGAGTGTTGAACCTGGTGATAGCCCTAGTTCAGCATTTTCTATTGTCCCTTTGGCTAGTTGTCCGCCTTCGATATATAATGAACACGATTGGGATGTGAACAACCTGCTTTAGGTTGACTCGCATGTGCCTTACTAGTCTTTTGCATTATTTATTTTTATTTTGTGTGATTGCATGTGTGTAATGTGATCCCCCGTATTGTTATGTTTGATGTATCTCTCTCTCTTTGTGACATTCCTCTATTTTTACCTTAATTCTTCTCTATGTCATAAATCTTTTATCTTTTCCTTTATCTTTGTCATTTGTCTTGTGTTTTTATTTTGGGGATGATGCAAGGCATCAAGACATTCATGTCTCTTCCATGTTGACCCAAAAAAAAATTATTTATATTTTTCATTTGTCTTGTGCTTTCCTTTTGGGGATGACGTAAGGCGTCAAGACATTCATGTCTCTTCCATGTTGACCCAAAATCTCTTCCTTTTATATTTTATGTCTTGTGTTTTCCTTTTGAGGATGACGCAAGGCATCAAGACATTCATGTCTCTTCCATGTTGACCCAAAAGCTTTTCCTTTTACATTTTCTTTGTCTTGTGTTTTATTTTTGGGGATGACGCAAGGCGTCAAGACATTCATGTTTCTTCCATATTGACCTGAAAGGTTTTTCCTTATTTTCGCTTTTTATGTCATTCTTCTAGTTCTATGATTATTTGGGGAATGATGACAGTTTCAAGCTCTCTCAAAAACATTGTAGCAAGAACATATTGACCCTGAATCCATAGATCCCTTATGTGTGTTTTGGGGGAAACCTCTCTCTTTTATTTTGCATGACGTAGCTTCACTTGGAAACATATGACTTGGCATAGGGCTTTCCAAGTTAGCTCTCATGTCCTCTTTATTGTTAGCATTTATCATTTTCTACTTTGAAGTAATTGCTCACAGTTTGGTGTTTAGTAAAATTTTAAAGTGGGGGCATACATTGGCATTTTTGTTTTTCATGTTTCATGGTGTAGTTTTCTTTCTTCAAGCGATGCGTTTTTCATTTTGTGGTGACATTGGGTGTGATGTCCCTTAAGAGCATGATCTCTCTAAGCATATTGCATTCCTCTTAGTGGCTTGATACGACACATTGCATCCCCTAAGGTGTGAATATTTTATTCTTCGATTGGTCCTCTCTTGGAGACATTAGGCACAATGTTCCCTAAGTTTAAGACCTCTCATGAACTAAGCAAGACTCCTTTAAATGTTCTTTACATTATTTTTGCATTTGCGATTTCGGTTGTATGGCCACCTTTCATAAATCATTTTGCATGTCTGTTGAGCCATCTTGTTTGTTCATGAGTTCCAAGCATATGAAGCTTTGCTTGCCTCATGAAGCTCGAAGTTCATTGTTGTGTGGTGCCTTATAAAATTTATTAGGAGGTATAACTTTGGTATGGTTGGACAAGAAGTCAAACCGAGGCATGACTTTCCCATAGCCACTTGCGTGTGTGTGTGAGCGCATACCGGCCACGTGTGTATGTGTCTCACCCTTTTGGATGACTCGCCCAATAGATAGCCTGAATTTTTGTTGCCTCAGAGTGAGCATGCATTTTTCGGACAAACCTAGATCTGATCCACATCGTGATGGAAAAACGGTCGAAGCTTGATCCACCCCTATTTTGTTTTGTTTTTCTTTTCTCTTTTTCTTTGGAAATTTGTCTGCCTTTTTATTTCTCTTTATATCGTTTTCATGTGTGTTCTCTTATACCTATGTTGGTTTGCCATAGGACCTTGGTCCTAGGGCTTGCGTAACCCTCTTGATCATGGTTGTCCTATCCTACTAGCATTGGTACATTTGGACCCCTCTTGATGTGTGTGGGTCTACTTTAGTGTGAGTTGGAAGCAAGTTCCTCCTCTCACCAAAGTGGGGGCTAGATGTAATGACAGAAAAAGTACTCCCTAACATGGCCTTGATTTAGTGTTGTAATATGTCTAACATATTCACATTAGGTCTTGGGCCCTTATGAACTAAATGAACTTAATTGTACCTTATTTAAGGTGTTGTAAAGTGTTGTAACACACTTTCACACTTTTCTATGGTTTTATTAAATAATTGGGCTTCTTTATGCTTTAATTGGCCTTATTTTGCATCCACAAGACTCATTTAATGCATCTTTTCGAGGATAATATCGACATAAATCAACATCCAATCATAATTTAGGTGTTTTTAGGTTGTGTGGCCCAAATTTAGTGATCTAGGATTCATACACCACCTTGGGCGTATGGGTTCCACCTAGGGTTTTGGGCCCCGATCTGGATTTGGCATCATTTTAAGCATTTTTGAAATTGTGTCCCATAATTAATGCTAATGGGACTCATACGCTACTTTTGGTGTGTGAGTCTCGTGTGGCCCAAAATTTAATTTAATTCAAGTTCTCGGCAGGATTCTATTCTCCTAGATCTGATGTCGGTTTGTAGTGTTGTAATTTCGAGAAATTAGGCATAAACAAGTATAAATACAAGGTTATTTCTTTCATTTTACACCTAGCAAGTTGAATGAGCATTCTTCTAGCAAATTTGAGTTCACAGGAGCATTCAAGTGTTTACAAGAGCATTCAAGATTCTTCAAGAGCTGATTATCAAGTGATTGAGAGAATTATTCAAGCATCAAGCATCATGTCAAAGTCATCATGCATCATGTTTATTTTTGAGCTAACAATTGTGATGTAGGGTTGTATGATTCAAGCTAGCATTCAAGTCAAGATCTATCACATTCAAGCAAGAGTCAAGATCTACATCCATTGGAGCCACTTCATACATGTTTGCAGTACTTTATTACTAGGTTTTGGTGAGTTGCAACATTAAATTTTGTTCATTCATCATTCCTTCATCTTATTTGATTTCATTACAAGGTTTGATTACCAAAACGGGGTTTGACCAAGGCAAACCCCTTTCCACTAACAAAACAACATTTTCCCTCTTTAGTGTGTGATTTACAAATCTAGGTTGAAGATACATTGAAGAGAAAGTTTGGAGAGAGTTGTCAAGTGTCCAAAGTTGTCAAAGTTGTCATCTTGCATTGGAGATCATTGGAAGACATCTATAGGTTGCAAAACAGAGTTTTGGATCTGGAAATCAAGTGGAAAGGACATATCAGACATTGAAGAGCATAATCAGACTTTGAATTTCTAGAAAACCCTAACTGGACTGATACACCACTTCTGGCATATGATTCCTAGGATAGGAAAATTTGCAGATTTCAGGAGTTTCAGTCATATCCCGCTAGATTTCTATTCCTACCCAGAAACCCTAATCTGGGACTAAACCGCCCTATTTGGCATATGAGTCCCGGACAACACTAAATTCAATATTTTTAGCATTTCAAGCCTTCATCCAATCCTCTTCAAGTTTCTAGGTGCACACCCTTCATCTCTTAGCTTTCTATTTTGATTTACATGCTTTTCTAGGTCATTTTGTGAAATCTTACATTGCATTAAGTTTAAGCATTAGGTCTTGCATTTCATTAGTCTTTCCAAACCCTAGCTTGGTGGTGAACCCCTCTTTAGTTTATAATCATACCCTAGGACAACCCTATTGCAAGATCTCTTTCTCCTTTGCATACTTTAGATTGAGATCTATATATTTAGAAAGGTTAACAATTAAACGATGGAGCTCCCATCTACTACAAAAAGCACATCTAGAGCCATTTAAAACTTGTCTTGTTGCTTGTTCTTTCATTTGTTGGAATGTGTATGAGGGTGCTTTTCCTATGCCTTATGTGGCTAGGGATTCACCTTGTGCTACTCAAGGCATTTTGGGATGCATTGGTCCTTCTCCAGCATGCCCTCCTTTGCTTATGCTAGACGCATCCCCATCACAACTTGGGGATGTTGACTCTCTTTTTCCACCTCATTCAACAACACAAAGTTTCTTGTATATGTCAATGTGTGTTTCCCTACTCTTGGCCTTTCTCCTACAAATGCTACAGGCCTAGGCTTTAGCTATGACAGCACTCCTATTTTGTCAGGTATTTTGCAAACTCTTGGTGTTGCAAAATCTACTATTACAAGGTCTGGTCAAATGAATTTGGATTCTCTATACATGATGGGGTCTTCTCCTTTCCACATCTTGCCTTCCTCTAACAATAGGTCTATTCTAGGCATAGATTTCATGGTGCTTCCCTCTAAAACTTTTTGGGATGGTATTGGGACCAATTTAGCTTCAACCAGGCCCTACAATTTTGCGCTTAGGTGACAATTGGTTCTCTTGTTCGTCATATTACTATTGGAAAGAAGGATACTACTTCAAGGATTGATTGACAACATTCATATGCTAAGATAGTTGTTTTTGTGGTTCCTCCTCATCCTTAGCAATCTAGATTATGTCCCCTTCCCTATTAGTAGTTCTCCCCTATGGTGGTTTGTGGTTAGGATATTCTAGAAAATGAAGATTTTTATCTATATAGGGGTTTTGTTTGCATATTCGATAATTTTTGGCCTTCCTTTCTTGATCTTCACAATTGGATCTTGGGCTCTTGGAGGCTTATAATTGAAGGAAAGATCAATCTCTTCTCTTGTGTCAAGCTTCTTTATTTTGTATTTTGATTCTTCAAAAGACAAATTTGATGCTTGATGGTGGGTTGTTGTTGTGGGAGAACACTTTCACTCAATCAAGCCTTGGTCTCTTTCCTTCAACCTCCTTTTTGAACCTCTCAACATCAAACTAGTGTGGGGTTACGCTTGTAGATTCACCTTCTTCAATTTTAAGAAGATTCTTGCTACAAGGCCATAGGCAACTCTATTAGACATTTCTTGAAGGTTGACTCTACCACTTCTTACATGGGTCACTCTACCTTTACTCATATTTTAGTGGACTATGAATTCTCACTTAGAATACCTTTACTCATATTTTAGTGGACTATGAATGTTCACCCAAAGGTAGCGACAACTCATGACAATATACCCACACACTACACATAGAGGGGAGAGGACCTAATAGTTGAGCACCATAATTTCACGCTTCTCAAAATCCTATGTAGAAATTTTAAATCACTCCCAATTTTTTGCAATAGCTTATTTGGCAAGTCCCCTACTTGTAACTAAGGTTTTAGTGCCACATCATCAAATATGATACCACATCAACATGTTTTTTTTCGAGGTGTCCAAAAAGGTCCCAAAAAAAATGAGACGAATAGTTGTGCACTAAGTCATGTTTTATTGGTGTGCTAATGTGGCATCACATGATTTCTTGCTTTTTAGATCTAAGGAATACATTTCATTCAATTATGGATAGTCATCATCAACACTAAAAACTTTAAAGTCACAACTATTGGTCCAATATTGTTAAAAATATTGGGCATTAAATCAACAAATGCTATAACAATTATTGGAACATGCTCAAGTACTTGATCCTCTCCCCTATAAGAATAGTGTAATTAAACTCCATAATGACCACATAATGGAAGGCCACCAATTCGAATTTTACCACAAGACTCGTATTCTAAAAATTATAAATTAAGGTTACCTCTTAATTATATTATTAGAAGAGTGTCATTCTTTAATACCTATTTCCCATGAGACATATTCGATGACCTTTCTTTAGCAAGAAAAAGTAATAATCACAAGGTAAGGAGCACGCAAGGTTAAAAATAAAGAAAAACATCAACCCATAGACTTCCTAACTCAAAATTCAAAACCCTAGTTTGGTATATAAGCATCCTCCTCCCACGTCCTAATATTAATATTGCTTACAAGTATTGGGGAATCTACAAGAACCTGAGCATGCACCTTGTAGGTTTTTTGGATTTTCATTATTATTAATGTACATAAGAAATAAAAAATCAAAATATTTACATTCGTCTTTAAGCAACATTATCCCATGCATTTTATTGAGTAACTATGTTGCAAAGAACCAATATATTCATTATGTAAAAGTTGAGTAGGTATTAGGTGATAAAGGAATGAATTTATGATTCGCAAGATGTTGTGATGTTGGAATCACTTACATTGACTTCCATTGCATATTAGATAATCTATCATGGTGTTCATATGCCTGTACACAATTATTGTCATTGAAGTTACTAGGATGCAATGTTTGGTGGGAAAAATACATGTGCCCCCGTCAACCAATCATTTTACCTCTTACTTGTTTTCTAAAAGCTTCCTACTCATTTCTCCTCTTATCGAAGTTATTTCCATCATCTATATTTTTTAAAGTTTGAGGATTTGATCATTTTCACGTGTTCACTACCATGCTGCCCACTACCTTCATTGTCATGTAGCAGACGAAAATTAGATTGGTCCTGAACTTTAGTGGATGGTTTTGTGCAAGAACTGGAAAAGCTAATTTCTTTCCAACAAAAAAATCTTTCATAGATGCATCTTTTGGAGCACGTCAAATTATTCAGTCCAACTCTCACCTATTAAGTCTTGCACCCACAAAGCCACTCTCACCAATGGGAGTGCTGGTCTACCAAAACTGCTCAAGACTCATAGCATCATTGGAAGGAGGTTGATCTTTGTATTATTGTTCAGTGGATGACAATGTGCTTGAATTAGTCCCTATTCTTTTCTCTTTTTTTGACAAAAAACATCAAGTTCTCTAGCATAAGGGTTCACAGGAGATTTTATCAAATGAGGTAGGGTTCATGTAGAAATTTCAGAAGCTCAAAAGCTTTGATACCATGTCAAACTTCTAAAATGAATGCACAAAATGCAAACACATAGTTGCTGCTCTTTTTTGCAATCAAGCTAGAAATACCCAAATCTCAAAATGTGGAAACAAGAGGAGACATGCAATTTCTGATTTCTATTTAATGACTGGAAATGACAATAGATAAAACATATTACTTCAAACTCAAAAAATAAACTCTAACTACAGATTACAAATTTTTGGGAGCGATCAGAAGTTGCTCAACCAGATTGGTAATGTTCAGGAGCTATCAAGAGCTCACTGTCAAGAGAAATCATTGCTCAAACATAAACAAAACACAATTATTGTTGTTGTTCAGGAGCAATCAAGAGCTCGCACAGAAAGAAAAAAAATTCACTATTGTTTGTTGTTGCAGCACATTCTTCTTTCAACTAACTTGCTTAGCAAGTTGTCTTCATTCCTTTTGTCTCAAGAAAAAACATTCCCTCCTAAATTTCAAATTCACCTACCAAATTAAATTCACCTGTAGACTTGAGTTGCACGTCATGAGAAAAGAGGAAGTCAATCCCCAAAAGGCAAATGCTCTGACAAGGTAGGTGCCAACGGCAGGAGGCTCAGAAGCATTATATTTCCAACACTCCCCCTTGGTCCAGATCCAACAAAAATCAAGATCAAACTTGATTTAAATCAACAACGTCCAATTTGCTCCTTAGGCGCTCGAAACTGTCCTTGCTCAAAGGCTTGGTGAATATGTCTGCTACCTACTGCTCAGACCTACAAAATGTCATTTTGATTTCACCATTTTCAACTAACTCTAATAAAATGATACCTGATTTCAATGTGCTTGTTTCTTCCATGAAACACTGGATTTTTCATCAAGGCTATTGATGAAACATTGTCACACAAAATTGTTGTTCCATCTTCTTGTTCTTCTCTCAAATCTGCCAAGATTCTTCTCAACCAAATAGCCTAACATGTTGTTGCATTTGCTACTATATACTCATCTTTAGTTGTTCATAGGGAAACAATAGGTTGCTTCTTGGAATCCCATGAGATATCACCCGAACCCAAATGAAACACATAGCCCGATGTGTTCTTCCTATCATCCAAACTTCCTGCCCAATCACTGTCAATGTATCCAACCAGCCCATACTCTTTTGTTGTTGTGTACAACATGTCATATCCTTTGGTGTCATTCACATACATCAATATTCTCTTACCCGCTTGTTAATGGGTGTCTCTTGGAGTCTCCATAAATCTGAAAATAAGACTCACTCCATGCATTATATCCAGCCTAGTTGCAGTCAAGTACATCAAACTACCAACTAAACTTTTATACATGGTCGGATCCACATTGTTGTTGCAATCTTCCTTGTTCAACTTTAGACCTACTGCTATTGGTGTTGGGGCAGGCTTACTTTCAAGCATCCCAAACCTCTTCAAGATTTCATTTGCATATTTTTCTTGAGAGATAAATATACCATCATGCATTTGTTTTACTTCTATGCCTAGAAAATATCTTAAGAGACCTAAATCTATCATTTCAAATTCTCTTTTCATGGCTTCTTTAAAATTAGCAATGAGGAAATCATCATCCTCAGTAAAAAATAAATCATCAACATACAAGACAAAAATCAAGATATTACCATTTGCTGCCTTGATGTAAAGAGTGGGCTCACCATCACTTTTGCTAAAGTCATTTCTCATCAAATATGAGTCAATCCTATTGTACCATTCTTGTGGAGCTTGCTTCAGCCCATAAAGCGCTTTCTTCAGCCTATACACTTTGTGTTCTTCACCTGGAACTTCATATCCAAATGGTTGCTCCACATAAACTTCCTCTTTCAACACTCCATTAAGGAAGGCAGACTTCACGTCCATTTGAAACACCTTCCATTTGTGTTGGGCTGCAATTGTTATGACTGCCCGCACAGTCTCCATTCTAGCAACAGGGGAAAATGTCTCATCATAGTCTCTCCCAAGTTGTTGTTTGTACCCCTTGACAACTAATTTCGCCTTGTCTCGATCTATCCTTCCTTCGAAATTGCATTTGGTCTTGTAGACCCATTTTACCCCAATAACTTGTTTGTTGGGAGGCAATTCAGTTAGCTCTCATGTGTCGTTTCTCTCTATTGCATCTATTTCTTCATCCATAGCTTCACACCATTTATCCTCTTTCACAACTTCAAAATAGATCAAATCACTATGAGAAAATAGTGTGAAATTCACACTCATCAAATTTCTCATCATACCTTTCATTTTGATAAATTTCCCTTAGACTCTTGGTCTTCTTTGGCATTAGGGAGGCGAGAGTGGGGTCTAAACTTTCAGTACTGTTGTTGCTATGTTGAACAAGCTGGTTCAGGAGCTGTCGGGAGCTTGTCGAAAGTTGTCAGGAGCTCGTCTGGAGCTGTCAGAAGCTAATCCTCTGGTTGTCTATGGCTGATTGCCTTTCTATCTGCTCTCATCAAGAGTTGTCAAGATCCGTCGTGAGCTCTTTATATGTGACTATCTTCCTACGTCAGGAGTTGTCAGGAGTCGTCGGGAGCTCTCTATCTGTGACTGTCTTCCTACGTCAGGAGTCATCAAAAGTCTACCATTTTTGCTGCTACAGGATCTTGTTGATCTTCATTTTCATCTTCTTCATCACTTTGAACTGTCAGGAGCTGTGAGGACCTGTCGCGCCATCCCATTACTCATTCTCTAAAAACTCCACATCTCTACTAATGATAATTTTCTTGGTGATCGAGTTGTATAGCCTATAGGCTTTGGACTCTTCACTATAGCCCATAAAAATGCACTTCTCACCCTTGTCATCCAATTTTTGTCTATTTTCTTTGGGCACATGAGCATATGCTACAAAACTGAACACTCTTAAGTGTTCAACAGTCCATCTACGTTTTGCCCATGCCTCTTGTGGTATTTTGTCACGGATCGCCTTTGTTGGACTTTTATTTATCAGATGTACAATTGTTGCTACAGCCTCTCCCCAATATTCAGTCGCGAGTCCCTTTGCTTTCATCATGCTCCTTGCCATCTCCACGATGGTCTAATTCCTTTTTTCAGCCACTCTATTTTGTTGCGGAATATAACTAGTTGTTGGCTCCTTATTGATGCTATTTCTCCTGCAAAAATTCACAAAACAATTGGAGGTATACTCTCCTCCTAGAGCTAGCCTTAGGACCTTGATGAAATATCCACTCTCCTTCTCAGTCTGAGCCTTAAACAACAAAAACTTATTAAAAGCTTCAAACTTATGTTGCAAGAAAATAAACCCATGTCTTACGGTTGAAATCATCAATGAATGTCATAAAAAATATGTTATTACCAATAGATGTGATTTGCATAGGGCCTACCAAATCCGTGTGCACCAGCTCCAATGGTGCTCTTGCCCTTGTAGAGTTGTTTGATTGAAAGGGTTGTCTATGTTGCTTGCACAAAATGCAAGTCTCGCACTTAACATTAGGCTCTACTATACTTGACAATCCATCAACCATTTTGTTTTTGAACAAAAGACTCAAACCAGCATAGCCTAAATGTCCAAACCTGAGATGCCATAGCTTGGAGGGGTCTTGAATGGTGTTCTTGAGGGTTGCTTGTACTGTTGTACATTTTCCATCCATGAGAGGTGTAGCAATGGACTGAGATGAGAAGCACGTCTCAACCTTCAATGGAAACATCCAATTCTTTGTCATTGCAACTACTGCAAACACCTTTGTCCTCTCATTCTTGTCATAAATTACACATTGGCCCTTCTCCATCAGCACTTTGTATCCATTTTAGATCAGTTGTCCAACACTCACAAAGTTAGGCTTTAACCCTGGAGCAAAAAACACATTTTGAACCTCCTTCTCACCTTGCTTGGTGCGGATCATGATAGATCTTTTTCCCTTGACTGGAACTATTCCATTGTTCCCCATTCTAATCTCAGACTTTACATTTTTGTCAATGAAAGAAAATAAGTTTTCATTACCACTCATGTGGTTGCTGCAACCGTTGTCCAAATACCAAACTTTAGGGCTACCTTCTTCACCAATGTTGCACATGATGAAGGTTGTGGACTGATTGTCTTCAGCCATATTTGAATCAGCTACATTTGCATTATGTTTTTGTTGATTACCATGTTTTTTCTAGCACTCACTAGCATAATGCCCAAACTTATAACAGTAGTAGCACTCAATGTTGCTCTTGTCATTTCTCCCACTCAAACTATTGTTCTTCATGCCTCTTCAAAAGTTGTTCTATGAGTTGCTCGCTTTTTCTTGGTTGCTTGCTCATCCCGAGCTTTTTCCTCCGGCATTTCCTTGTCTGAATCTGCCTCTACCTCTTCGGGAGCCGTTTCTACCTCTCCCCCTGCCTCTTGCATTCGATTGAGCTTTGAAAGCTTGCTCTTGGGAAGAAATAGCAGACCTTTTTAAGCACTGCTCATGGGTATGAAGAGAACCCATCAACTCATCCATTGCCAAAGTAGAAAGGCTTTTTGCCTCTTCAATAGCAATGACGAGTGCATCATACCTCATGGGTAGACATCTAAGGATTTTTTCAACAATCTTCTACTCCTCCATCATTTCTCCATTTGCTCTCAACTGGTTTAACAAACTCGAGAACCTTGTGTGAAAGTCTAAAACAGACTCACTTTCCTTCATTTCAATAATCTTTAACTCTCTTCGAAGTAATTGGAGCTTCACCAATCTGACTTTATCAGTCCCTTTGAAACCAGTTTGGAGGATTTCCCAAGCTTCCTTTGCATACTCAGTTGCTGCTATTCTAGGAAAAATGGCCTTTGTCAAGACTGCTTCTATCAAACTCAATGCCTTAACATCTTTCTTCCTTTGCTCCTTCAACTGGATCTTTTGGTTGTTTGTGAGAGCTGCATACTAAACTGGTTCGGTACCATCCACGAACCCATTTATCAAAAAATCCCACAAATCATTGGCGACTATAATGGTCTTCATCTTCTTTGCTCATACATCATAGTTTTGTCAATTAAAGATGGTGGTTGCTGCCAACTCTTCCCTTCATCTCCAGCCATGTTAAGGAGTTATCAAAAGCTCACTGTCATGAGCAATCACTGCTCAAACATAAACAAATCACACAGCTGTTGTTGTTTAAGAGCAATCACGAGCTCGCACAGAAAAAATTCTTCACTACTATCTGTTGTTGTTGTAGCACATTATTCTTTCAACTAACTTGCTTAGCAAGTTGTCTTCATTCCTTTTGTCTCAAGAAAAAACATTCCCTCCTAAATTTCAAATTCACCTACCAAATGAAATTCACCTGCAAACTTGAGTTGCATGTCAGGAGAAAAGAAGAAGGCAATCCCCAAAAGGTAAATGCTCTGACAGGGTAGGTGGCAATTGCAAGAGGCTCAAGAGCATTAAATTTCCAACAATTCAAACGATTGGGAAGGCAATCCTCAACTTGGAAGCTTAAATACATTTAATGAGCTGCCAAATCATCCCATATATAATTGAATTTGGATAATCACCTACGGCTTTGAATTCAATATCACTTATCCTCAAGATAGGCTATTCCTTAATTATGGATGCTTTGTCTGCAGATAAATTATCATCTTTGTCATTAATTGGTTTTTTCAACTGGTATTTGTTATTAAGAGAATTATTTTTCCTTGAGAGTGGTTTGGGAAGTTGGTTGAATCTTCGCGTGTATCCTCAATGTTGTTTCAGTTGGTTTTTAGAAGGATTGTCTTTTTTTCTTATGAGTATTTTGTGGTTTTGATGCTAATTTGTGAAAAATATTTTTTTAAGCTACAAAGCCAGCTACCTTTGTCATTCTGCCACATTAATAAGATTGAACATGCACCATAGTTGCAATTAATGCTACATTGGACTCTTCCACAATAGTGTGGAGTGCATAATTCTTAAATTAGACGTAGATAGTATTTTAGTTATTTAACTTGAGATAGTTTGTGAATTATGTTTCGGTTGTGTGTATTCATGAATGCACGAATATCTATAACCTTCTGCAAATTCAGTAGTTAGATTGTCAGTAGTTGTGAATTGAGTTGCTGGCACATCAAGGTCATTGTCGTTGGCTTGCCAATATCTGTGAATTAGGGCAGTTGGCCAATAAATAATTGTATATTGGGCATTGGTTGTGTTACTCTGCAAGTTCGTTGAGTTTTGTGTATTTGTGATTTGATTTCCATACAATTCTAATGGTGCTGCTCTGCTTTAATGAAAAAAAGGAATTGTACGGCTCTCAAGATTTTAATCTGCATTTGATGGACTAGTTTTGGGGTCAATTTATGCCATAAAAATGTATTTTTACTGAATTTGTATTTGTTTATGAATTAGTTGTGGATATATTACACTAATTTTTCCACCTGGATTGTATGAATTGTATGATATTATTTGCAAATTAAGTCGTCCATAGCTTATTTAATGCTTTATAAATTGGGTCGGTAAGTGTTTAATAGAATCTATCATAATTCTTGAATTGAATTTAGATATTTCTTCTGCTTTATATCAAAATTGCTCTTAAAGGTACTCCTTGAAATTGAAGTTTGTGTGTCCATAGGATAATTAGAATTTTGTGAATAGGACGAGAGTACTCTTTCGTTATAAAGACAATTTTTAGCTGTTTAGCCTGATTTGTTTAGAAAAAGATTGTTGAAGGACCTTGTTCAAAGAAATTCAAGGAACCGAATCACGGTTACCAAAGAGTTCAAAGATGACAGAAGTGGCACTGATATATATTATGGCACAAAAATGTGCTACCAGAAATCTTTGGAGCTCTGGAAGCAATGCGCCTTCCCAAGGGATTGATTCTTCTTAAGGATTTTGAAGAATTTGGCTATCTGAAGGAAACTGATTTTGTGCAGCTTAAACAGAAGCAGCCATTTGAATACTACAAGAAAATTGGAAAGACAGTCCTTTATGGTACCCCTGCATGAGAGGAGCTTTTTGTGGATATTTTTGCAGCAGAAGGGGCTTCCAAAATGAGCGTATAACAATTGTGCCTCTAGTTCCTAATCTAACATTTTCATCTAGGCATGGGAAGGGGAAAGAATTGAGTGCACTCACTAAAATTTTATCTTCTCCCCAAAGACAAAGGGCATATTTGCCATGTTAGATCTTTTCCTTAAAGTTTTGTTTCCCATTTCCTCTATATTAAAATCGTGGTGAGTGTGAAGACACTAGTAAAATGTCAATCGAGGTTTTCAATTATGTATGGGTTGTAAAACAGCATCAAGCCCCCAACATTACCACTGCACAAACATCTAGCAGTACTGCAATAAAAGCAATAGAGACATATACATTGATGCCTATTAAAAAAAAAATGGAATTAAAGATGAAAGTAATATGAATGAGATTAAGTTGTTTGGAATGTTATATCGGGAAAATTAACAAATCCATGACTAGATTCAAAACAAAAATAGACCTAACAACCAAATTAACTCCAGTCGTATCAACAAGAATACATATAGAACAATTCAAGAGGTGTTCAGTTAATATGTTGTAAGAGAGGGGGACCAACCACGTTAAGGCTCCAGATTACGGAGAGCCGAGAGCAGAGGGCTGCCCTAACATACCTCACTCTAAAGGGATGGGGATCGAGAATGAAGAGCACTATGTAGTACTTTTGTCACTCTTCAAACTTGAAGTTCTCGTTGAGGCTAGACAATCCGGTTTTTGGAATCAATATTGCACCTCAAACAATTCTCTGTCCGAAGATGGCAGTGCAGTTATGGGATGACAGTGTGACGCATTGGTGTCTCTTTGGCACTGGCATCCATACGGCCAGAAAACGTAAAGTATAGTAAAAACTACTGAAAACCTACTAACAACCTAACTAGTTGATTTTGATGGAATGAACAGAATGATGAAATACAAGAAGTGAATGCAAAAATGATAAAGCAAGTAAATAAAAGCTAGGGTGATGAAGATTATCTCACAAAAGCGCCAATTTGCCAGCTAGCTCCACGCACACGTTCACCTACACACAAACAAGAAGGAGAAAATTGTTGGGGTTGTATAGGGGCATGCCTCAGTCAGACCCTTGCTTTAGTGTTTCTACCTCCACGGACAGCCAAAAAGCAATGGAGTAGAATATGCGATAAAGAAAGTAGAAAGAAAGATTGTAGAACACTACAAAACAATACTATGCTACTCTATCGAATCACAAAGGAGAGGAGTGAAGCATTACCACCTCCACCCAAAAGCTCACTAGCCAATGACGAGAGAATGCAAGGTATGGACTTGGCAAAGTCACCACAGCCGCAGTGGTGATGAATGGAGGTCTCGCAAGACTCCAAGCCCACAACTTCTATGGCTGCCTCACACTTGCAATGTGGAGTTGGAGTGTCAATGTTGCTGCAATGCTCACAATGAAGTGCTAGAATGCTATTTGAGAGTGTGAAGAAGTTGAATGAACTGCTAAGAGGATGTGAAAAGAGATGGAATGAATGAATGAATGAATAATGTTTTTGAAGGTGGGATGAGAAGAATTTGTCATTTTCGGGTCGGTTGATTGAAGAAGGACATTACAATTCGACCTCAATCAAGTGTATAACACCTCTGCCAACTTCAGACGTGGGAATCTGTCAAGGATGGCAGTGCACCGTGCAGACGTTCGCACGTTGCGCTTGCGTCCCCGACAAATATTCTCATTGACACACAAGACAAACACCAAGTGGAAGGAAGGCAGGTGGATGATGTGGAATTTCGACTTTGAATTTGATTTTCTAAGGTGAGAGTATGTGAAAGGGGAATTTACTTAAGGGGTGCGAATTCACTCCTATACATTTTGCCCCCACCTTAGCGAGCACGAGTATCGATGAGTGTTCGATAAAGTAGATCGAAGAGTTAGAAATGGTATACTTGAGCCGTCAAGGAAGCAGACCGCGATCTGGCGAACTTGAAAGTGTAGGGCAAGCAAAGGACTCCACAGGTACTCTCTCCTGAGGAGTTTTGAACAAAAGGACTCCATAGCTCCACAGAACTATGAAGTTGCACAAAGTACACTGAAGGCCCTCGGACCAATGATGGACAAATCCTGCATAATATAAGTGTCTCACAGGGACGCAGACCTGCAAGAAGGCAACCCCCAAGTTCTCTCTCATGAAGGAAGCCCAATGAAGTGAGTACCTTATAGGCCCGTAGACCTACAAGAAGGCAACCCCCAAGTTCTCTCTCATGAAGGAAGCCCAGTGTAAGGGGACTCCACGGAGTTGGACTAGAAAGCGGCTTCACAAGCGCACCTGTAAAGCAACATGTTAATCCGCAGATAAAATATGCCAAAGAACATAAAGTAGACATGTAGACAAACAGACAGATAGTCAAGCAAATTAAAAGGCTTTCAAAGGGGTCCCTCGAGAACCCTTCAAAAAGAAAAGGGGACCACTCAAGGGACGCGTTGTTTGAAAGTGTAAAAAAGACATTTTTTCTCAAATCAATTCACCATCAAAAAATCCTTTCGAAAGATGTTTACTTCATCAAGGAATTCGAAAGGAAGAAAATGCCCCCTCGCAAGGGGAAGGTCGAAGCTTCTTCCACAGGAAAAGTTGCTCCTTCGGAGGAAAGTTCTCTAGTTTCTTTTTTTGCAAACCCATTATGAAGGAAACAAATTCCACTAGGGGTCCAAATTGAGAATGTGATTCTTTTGAAAAAGATTGTAAAGATTTTCGAGAAAAGATTTGTTGGCAACAAATGCATTTTTTGAAAATCAAAACATTGTGAAAATAGCATTGTCACACATACGAGGGACAACTCAAGCAAAGAAGAGAGAAAGACAAGAAAATAAACAATGACACCACAAATAAAGAGCACGGGAGCGATCTGATATTTCAAGGTCAGAATTGCTCATAAGTATATATAAGTATAGTAATAGTATATAAATGAACTGCCATCAACCCCCTACTATATTAGACCATATGAAGAATGCATGAGAAGACAAAGTAAAAATAAAATAAATTGGGTCAACATGGAAGGGAAGCCTAAATGCCCCCAACACTTTGCATTGTCCCCAATTTGTAAAAGATCAAAATACATAACAAAGGAAGAATGATGATACAAATAGAAGAAGGTTTACGACATATAATCACTCTTGTATCCAAGCACCAACAAAGGTGACAAAGGTCATCCAGGAACACATAACACAA
This sequence comes from Sequoiadendron giganteum, assembly GCA_007115665.2. NCBI lineage: Eukaryota > Viridiplantae > Streptophyta > Pinopsida > Cupressales > Cupressaceae > Sequoiadendron > Sequoiadendron giganteum. Next base: position 26,400,623 of record CM021105.1, on the reverse strand, counting down.
GCACGAGGGAACACATCACAACGCGCACCTAATCTAAAGGTAAAAAAGAGGCCTCCCCCTAACACTCATCAACCAAGAGGTCGTTCGCTTCCCAATCTAGATCATTATACGAGGAAAGGGGACGAACCTGCAATAGTGGAATATTAAGGGGAGGAGCTTCTGACCCTCCCGCAACAAGGGCTACGAAAGAAGGCCCTGCAAGGTCTTCTTCGTTCGGCTCTTGTGGAGCTATGGTAAGCAATTTCACGAAAATCACCCGACAAGGTCGAGACCTCGTCCAAAGAGTTAAACATGCACTTTATAGGAGTGTCATGTGGTACCTCAACGAATGGAGAGGACGGCACTCAAGATTCACCGGTAGGCTCACCAAGTGACTCGAGAGCGGTGACAAACTCAGGGGAAGCAGGAACTTGCTTTGTCACTAGAACGAAACAAGCTAGCGCAGGACCACCCTTTTAAGAGGGTGGGCTCCTCTTACGCCCTTCATTGCTAGAAAGGCCAACCTTTGCCTTCTACTTCGTCGGAGGATATGAACTCCCCATAGACAAGGCAAGAGGCGCAGAGAAGGAGAAAACTGCAACGAACACCACCGAGGTATTTGACATGTCCATAGGTTTAGGGAATGGCGAGATGTTTGGAAGGGACATCAAAAGTGGCGGCTCGACTAAAGGAGCGATAAACACCTACACCTTTTTAGGGTCAAGCGCACTCACACTCACAACAAGAGCCAAAAGCGAGACTGAACTCGACTGAACGAAAGCAGAGGGGAGGAGAGGACACAACAGGAGATCCTGATATAGGGGCGGTCAACTCCTCTTCCTTAATCTGCAAAGCGACCTGCTCAGCCACCAAAGCCTTTCACCGACACTTGCGCTCACATGCAAGGCGGTTTCTACGACTTTATGAGCTAGAGGTCGGGAGCTGCAAAGGGACAGAAGACTCCTGCTCAGCCATAGGGGTGTCCATCATAGTTGTTTCCGACGGAGGGACAAACTCTTGAACGGGAGCAGGAGGAAGAAATTGAGAGACAACGGAGGGAGTCGGCTCTAGCACCTCGATGGCGGGCCTCTTCCCATTCACTGCTTTAGGAGGCCAAGCAATGGGAGGCCGCGGAGGCCGAGACATAAAGGATTCCCCGTGGGGACCATTCCTTCTACCATATCGAACTAGCCTAAGCTCCATGGGCAAAATAGGAAGCTCAAACGCAGGACGCTTGGGCTTTTGCCAAGTGGGGCACCATACGATTCTCTCGCAAACGTGGAGCAAAATCTGATAGCGCCACAACAAGGCGAGAGGAAGCGTCAAGTTGGACAATGGAAGAGGAAGAAGAGGAACCTCGAGAGTGCTTCTCCTCTTCTCTTCTACAAGCCATGGAGGCATCACTATCAGCTTTTAAACAAACCCTATGCGAGACAGCATAAGGAGATGGAGGGTACCTCACTTTAGGCATTAAGCGCCCTTTCTTGTACTTCTCATAAGTTTGATACAAGAGGTCCTTCCTAGGCGGGAGCGTACCAACAGGTGCAGGCCAAAAGTGGTCTAAGGAATAACTTCTATGCTCAACTAGCGGTTTATAACCAATGTTGTGGATCGCATGCACTGAACCCTCATGAATAAACTTCAAACATTTATGCACAATCGAGGGAACTGCATTCATAGCTACTAACCAGGGGATACCCAACTTCACTTTGAAGAGTTCGAACCTCGAGATTATGTCAAAGAGCATATTTACCAATTTAGGTCCAACAAGGATCGACAAGATGATGCTACCAAAGGGAGGTACGAAAAGTCCGTTATGCGTATGGATGGTGCTTACAATTGCATCGTACCCATTTCTATGCAAGAAGTTGATTAACATAATCTCCTCGATAATCACATTCACCTGGCACATCGGGTCAACAAAAACACTTGCCACAGTGTTTCCGTTGATTCGTGCAGGGATGTAAAGAGGAGACGATTCTCTATTAAAACCCATCGACAGGTCCTGCGAGGTGAAGGTTATTCCTAGACCACTACTCGTAGGTTGCATAGAAGGGATAGGCAAATGTAGGGAAAAGGCCATCACGTACACTAAACAACACTCTCACAAAGCCCCCCAAAGGTTCACAATCGAGCAATGACCCAACTAAGGCTTCAAACTGCAACACCTACAGAACCTTCCAACTATGCCTACTAGAGGTCGCAAGTTGGGTTGTAAAGCAAAAGGCCTCACAACACTCACACCTACAATGCTCCTAAAACACGAGGAAAGGAGCCTTCAGCATTGCTAAACCGAACCAAAATGTTTCACGTCGGGTTCACCAAAAATGTAAGAGGGGGACCAACCACGTCACGGCTCCAAGTCGCGGAGAGCCAAGAGCGGAGGACTGCCCTAACTTACCTCACTCTAAAGGGATGGGGATCGAGAATGAAGAGCACTATGTAATACTTTTGTCACTCTTCAAACCCGAAGTTTTGGTTGAGGCTAGACAAGATAATTTTTGGAGTCAATATTGCACCTCAGACAGCTCTTTGTCCAAAGACGACAATGCGGTTCTGGGACAACAACACGATGTGTTGGCATCTCTCTGGCGCGTTAGCGTCCGTACGGCCAGAAAACGTAAAGTACAGTAAAAACTATTGAAAACGTATTGACAACCTAACTAGTTGATTTTGATGGAAAGAACAAAATGATGAAATACAAGAAGTGGATGTGGAGATGATAAAGCAAGTAAATAAAAGCTAGGGTGATGAAGATTATCTCACAAAAGCACCAATTCGCCAGCTAGCTCCACGCACACATTCATCTACACACAAACAAGAAGGGGAAAATTGTTGGGGTTGTATAGGGGTTTGCCTCAGTCAAACTCCCGCTTTGGTGTTTCCACCTCCACAGACAGCCAAAAAGCAATGAAGTAGAATATGCGATAAAGAAAGTAGAAAGAAAGATTGTAGAACACTACAAAACAATACTATGCTACTCTATCAAATCACAAAAGAGAGGAGTGAAGTGTTACCACCTCCACCCAAAGGCTCACTAGCCAATGAAGGGAGAATGCAAGGTATGCACTTGGCAAAGTCACCACAACCGCAGCGGCGATGAATGGAGGTCTCGCAAGACTCCAACCCACAACTTCTATGGCTGCCTCACACTTGCAATGTGGAGTTGATGGAGTGTCAATGCTACTGCAATGCTCACAATGAAGTGCTAGAATGCTACTTGCGAGTGTGAAGAAGTTGAATGAATTGCTAAGAGGATGTGAAAAGAGATGGAATGAATGAATGAATAATGTTTTTGAAGGTGGGATGAGAAGAATTTGTCGTTTTTGGGTCAATTGGTCAAAGAGGGATGTTACAATTCAACCCCAATCAGGTGTGTAACGCCTCTTCCAGCTTCAAACGCAGGAATCTATCAAAGATGACAACGCGTTGCGCAGATGTCTGCGCACCACGCTTGCATCCCCAACAAATATTCTCTCACCGACACACAAGACAAATGCCAAGTGGATGGAAGGCAGGGGGATGATGTGGAATTTCGCCTTCGGATTTGATTTTCTAAGGTGAGGGTATGTGAAAAGGGAATTTGCTTAAGGGGTGCAAATTCGCTCCTATACATATGTGATCTGGTTGTTGGTTGCTATGCTTACAATGAAGATGCTACAAGTTCAATTGTAGGGTGCTCTCCCATTCAAGCGTAAAACTAGAGACTTGCAAGGGACATAAAAAAATAAAAAATGAAAGATTAAACCTACTCTTGGAATAATGCACTAGTATTTGCCTATGAAAAAACTAATTATAAAAAAATACTAAAGTGAATTAGTATCTATTACAGAAATCTACTATATTCGATCACAATAGAATTACAAGATGACTTTGTATTTTAATGCTGGCAATGATTTCAAAATCACACCTTTCTTGAAATGTAAACAAGGAATCTGTTCCAATATTACAGAAAACTGACTCGCCCTGTCTTGGAACACTAACCATTACAAAACTGAATTTTCAGTCACAGAAGACATGCAAACACTGAGGTACCTCATATATCCAACAACACAGAGGAGACATGACTCTTGTGAATAGATAAAATGCAGTACCTTCCACAAAGTGAGTAGACTGCCAATTTTATTATACAGGCACAGATACAAATGTTTGGAAAGCCGACTTTATCATATACAGGTGTCTGAGAGCTCTCGGTTACATGTCATAAAACGAAGCCATTGGTCCCTCATCATTTCATTTGCACAGCAAGAGTTCAAGTAATGAATGTCATATTGAACTGAAGAAAGCAATCACTCATAAGGATGTCCAGATATACAAAAAGCAATATGGAGAGAAGAAACCAAGAGAAGATGCCCATATTCAGGACTCAAGAGTCAAAACCCCATTCCAAGCACTAAATGTACATGAATTAAGAACAAGCTACTTTTTCCTTTTATCACATGAAAAAGAATGACAGCAAATTTTCTGTTGGACGTGCTTCATAATAATCCTACGCATTACTCAACAAAGACTTGCCTAGATTATACCTGCTGCATTGTTTGTCAGACCCTCCTTGGATTAAACTCAGATGAATTTCTTTCAGTAAGGGAAGACTCCAATGACATAATGTCATAAGGCTTGGAAAAATTATTTGTTGGATCAAAAAGCAAAGAAGATTTCATGGATTCTGGATCCTTGACAGTTTTATGCCCAACATCGACAACATGAGGACTTGCACAATCAGCAGAAGCTACCCCTGATGAATATAAATCATCAGTTTTACCAGTTCCAAGGATTTTTCTGTTTTTCCGTACAGTATCCATTTCTTGGCCAGTGGGGACAAATGTTCGTGCTCGATATTTCCTTGTCCCTTCTTCACCTTCGTTGCTGTAAAGGACATAATCATGATATGTCGGCGCAAACTGAAGCATCATAAGCACAATGCATCACAAATCTCAATTTGTATGTACAATCTATTAAGTAATAGTAAAAAATATGACAGGCTTGATATACTGCTAAAATGAAACAGATATAGCTTACAGGACAAACACTGAGAAGCAGATAATACAACAAATTTAAGAGTTTCTTTGTTTTTTGTCTTGTAGAAGCACATTAGCTTGATTCTGCAAATTCTAATTGTTGCTGAGACTACTTAACTATCCCCCAAAAACTTTTATATACATTTTTTATTCACTCATGTACCTGTCATTAAGAGCTAATAAGTTTTTTAATCCACCAAAGACATATTAGTTCTGTTAATCTAAACTTTTATTCACTATTATTAAAATGGAGCAATGCACTAGGATTGATGATGGCTACTATACCAGAAAATATAAAGCAAGAAACGCCTCCTGAGGTTGAGTAACAAATAGCAAAAAAAAGAGAATGGAAATCAGACGCAAAGACATGGAAAGGAAAGACAATTTCCCATGGAAGCTGAGCTACCAAATGACCCAAAAAGCTTGAAATGGTTATAGAGAGGCAGAATATTAGTTTGTGCTGTGTGGACACAGATTGAAAAAGCCTAGTATTAGCATCCAACCACCCCAGCATGATATATTTTCTTCACATTCACAAGAACACCAAATATCTTGATTTCTGCTTTTATAATATTTTAAAAATCTGCTAAGTCTAAGAGGAGGGATAAAATCAATATGGCAACCTAATGCAACTAAAATTGTCATGTCAGAACCACAGGGGCTGCTGATTAATTTTGTAAAAGGCTCTTTTCAACATTATCAAAGGTGAAAAAATTTAGGTTGAATGCAGACAGAACATTCAATCCACTAATGTGAATAGAAAAACCAGAAATATGACGACTAACTTGCCAAAGAAGGGAAACATAATTACTTATCAAGCAATCAGCAGAATAGACATATATGCGAAAATCCACACAAAGTTCCCACAGTGATTTGCAATTTATGACAAAAATAATCACCATATTTCACCATCTAATTATCATAATTGGGAAAAATAGCAGTGCAACTCACACACTTATTGGCCTTAAAAAATATAACCAGCAGGATTGCACATATCATAAGTCACATTCATCAGTTTCTGGCACTCAGGGACATCGACATAATTTCTTTCTTGCTTATGAAATATAACGTATTTGTTACCTGGTGAACTGTATCATCATAGAAGTCATTGAACTTCAAGGCATGTGTAAGACTCCCAGTTAAACCACCAGATGCACATATGTTTGCTTCAGCATACTCTTTATACGGGAATGCATATAAATGTCCTACTGCAGCAATGGCCATCTCAAGACAGATAATGAAGTTTTGAACATCGGCAGCCTCTTCTGCACTTTTAATGATTCCAGACTTTGCTGCTAGAAAAACTAGGACTCCCTGCATACAAGACCAACAGAACAACCCAATTACATGTAAGTACCTTATGTACAATCCATGTTCAAATCACTTTTTATCATAGATATACTTCGTCCATAGAATTTAAAGCTGCCAAAGAACTAGAACAAAAAATTTAAATACTTACACATATCATCAGAAAATAATTTCCAAAACAACAGGTTATTTATTGTCCTTGCCTCTATCAGACAAGAACCTTGCATTCAGGGAAGGCAATTATTGAGGATTTTAATTATTTCAAAGGTACAAATTAAATTTAACATTATTTTTTTACGTTTTATATTTTATCTAAAAAAGCAAAGAACCAGTAGTGCATGCATGCTAAATTATATTAACAGTAACATACAGATATTTTACTAAGCTACAATATTGGTAATTCAAAATCTAACGTGCATTTCTACTAAACATGCTAAACAGGGAGACAACACTATATCACTAAACACTTGTTAACAATATGGCACTAAAAGCTAAATAGTAGAGTAGCATTTTTCTATCCTGCCCTATCTACCACCCTTGATAGGGTTATGGGCACCACCATTACCCTTATATTGTTATAATAGTTTATACCTTCAGGTTTCAACCTGGTTGCAAAGCTCAATGAATTACATAACATGAATAACAAAGCCAAAGGATCATTGAAAACTACCAAAGAAAATTACACTGAGGTATTGATAACAAATAAAAATTTGAAGTCTGTAGAGATTAATACCTGCCAATATGTAAGGAAAACAACGGATTTTATGATTACAAACTTTGGAACTGGATTGAATGGCCGAAGTAGATCTCTGCATGCCACATAAAATAAAACTAGTGCATATAGCGCTAAAGAATACGATATGGTGTAGATGATGGTCACATATAGGTATGCTTGGTTCGCACTGAAGTTGCCATCCTCATATTTCCCTTTGGCATACAAAATAAATGTAACTGCTACGAGTATAGGCTTCAGAATGACAAACTGTAACCCACCCTGCTTGCATCGTCGAATGAAACGCCTGCACATGTAAACCAATTTACTAAAGACCCAACAAACAATATTCAAATTAATCTAGAGGAAGAACATTAGTAGACAAGAGGAAACAAAGATCTAAAAGCACGTGCTTAATAATGGAATAGGATTAAAACAGTGATAAATGACACAAACCCGTCAAGTGGTATTGGAGGGAGACAACATGTCATCAGATACCATGATGGCTTCAACATTCGGCCACTTAAGCTTGTAACTACAGCACCTGGGCCACCCACCCAAGCAAGACATAGAGAAAGGAAATTATATATGACCCATGCTTCATATCTGCATATCAGATTACACACATACCGGAAAAAGAAAACTATTAAGCAAATAACAAATTTAAATCATCAAGAGAGCATAAATACAAGAAAGTATGAATTGTGCAAGCTTCTGGTTTAACTGTGTATGTTTTTAGATCAAACAATTGACATAAGAGTTGACTTGTGTTCCCTAAAAAAATAAATGGGAAATGAAACGGGAAACAGTTATTGAGCAGGAACATCCCTTTGACACCAAGGAATGGCTCAAGCATTTTTAATTTTTAACAAATGGGAAATGTGACAACAAGAAGAAACAGTAAGTTGGCAGTCAAGTTGCATGGTAACAAATTCCTCAGTGGATCAGTTCCTTTCAAAGTCAAATAGTACTACACACAGATTATTTTATGTTCAAAATTCATCTAATCTCATTCCAAGTGTTTTCCCACTAGTTTCAAAGGGTTCTCACCTTCTGAATATAAGGGATCAATCTTTCCTTTGGTTAATGTTTAAGTTCACTTATCTGCTCAAGTTTTTAAATTATTCTTCGGTATTTCAAATGCCTTCCATAAGCAGCAGCAACAAATTCAAAATTCTGTTTGGTGAGCTTTTTGGTCGATAATTTTTTTGATCTTTTTTCCTTTTGTCAATAGAATGTTTCTGCTTTTCCTCGTCTTCTAGATTACCATTGGTACTGTAAGCTATTTCCTTTCCCAGATGACCTTCTATTCAAGTTGGTACTGTGCATTGGATTGGTGGGATCATATCCTTATCAGGTGTGTACTTATGCGTTTCCTCTTTTACCTCATATGAATCAATTAAAAATAGTCTCAGCTATATCAATAGCTCCAGGCTCAAAGTTATAATGTTTTATCTGCTGAAAACTTGAAAACCATAGCCACTAATCAACTATCAGCTAACGACCTGAGGGGAAAATTTAAAAATGATTTCCAACCCTCTAGAACTACCTACATCCTCAAAGGATTAATGACCAGTGGCCACGGCATTTAGATACACAAAAAAGTATAGAGAACTAACAGGGAACAAAACTTGTACAAATGTCTGCTTATCAAGGACTCACAGGTTCATATGACAGCAAAGTCTACTTGGGATAGAATATTACTTCCATAAGTTCTTAATTCAAGGAAAAAAACTCCACACAAAGACTCTAATCAGTGAAATGCCATTAAGGTAAGGCTTAGTGATTAGCAGTCAATGGGGCTTCACTACTACTTATCAGCTATGCTAATACAACAGGAAATTTTAATGCTAATACGATTTATTGGCATTGAAAATCTCAGGATTGTTGTTTTTGAATGATCAGATATACAGAAAGGAAAGCAATCATAAAATGCAACACATGAGACAATGAACACAACCAGATACCCTGGGAAAACCCTCCAACTCGAGGGGAAAAAACCCAGCAAATATATCTCTCATATATTTTAGAATAATAGCAGAAATCTGCTTACAACTCAGGCCCCAACGCATGGCCAAATTTGATACAATGAATAATAGCACCTCTCCTAGATGCAAGGATACCATGAATATGCTTCTCCTTGAAATCGGTCTGCTGCAAATGAATGCAGACCTGCTGCTGGAAGATGATGTGCTGCTCAAGTATGAACTTCTTCTAGCAATTCGAATTATGACCAAATGAACTTTTTCCACTATATGATAGAAGAAAACGAACTTGCATATATACCAAAGTGAGAGAGGTCGCACCTCTTCATGTGCAAGGTTGGCCACAATAAGGAAACATAATTACAAATGATAACAAGGAAGGTCGGCCCAATTAGAAAATTAATAATTACATTAAAATTTTAATGACGTGTCTCTTGAGCAATCGCAATCTTCTATAAATTAAATAGCCCCAAGGCTATAATTTAATTTAACCAATGATATAAGGAGATCGCTGGAAGAATACTACTGACACTGCCATAAACATCAACAAGGATTAGCTCTTGGTCATCTTCCTTCGTGTAGAGCATCGGATGTCCTTAAACACTCCAAAAGTCCCCAAAAGAGGGAAAATACAAAAATGATAAATGTATCAAAAACTATGAAATTTTGTGTTTGAATGAGTTCCACTCATGACAAATGCTCCACTTCTGGGGAGGAGTGGATATGGAGCCTTGTCAAATGGATTTTAAGGTTCTTGGTACAAGTCAATTCTTCTCTTATGGTAACTCTTTCAATTTTACATACAAGTCGTTTCATCTGCCCTTCTCCACACAGCCATACAAACAGTTGCACATAGCGGACAGCAGAGCAGAGAGGGGCACCCATAGTGAAGCCTCCAAGAAGAAACCAAAGTTCATTAAGTATGTGATCAGATTAGATGGAAATTCCTGCAGGACATGCTGAGGATTTGGCTCTCTGTCTTCCAATGCCTCCACTCAAGAAAGTCAGTAGATAAAAATTTGTAGATTTGTCCTCTGCCTCCTTTCTTAAATGAATATTGTTGCATAAAATTTACCAGAACAGGATCAAAAAGATACCATCTCATTATTTTGGCATAATGACGCAGCAGGGACTTTTGTCTCTTTTTATGTACACAAGCAAAATAATAATTTTTAATTATCTATCAAAATTGTAGCCCTCATTTTCTTATAACTTAGGGGTGTGTATTTTTTGAGTGCCTTGTTTACAAGATCATGTACCATCCACTTACAATACGGAGACCTAAACATTCAATGCTACACCAAATAGACGCGTCAATATTTTCCTGTGTCTAGCATCCCAAAGATGCTTGCCGGGAAAGACTCTAACATGTAACTGTAGCCTTAGATTTGAATGGAACCCCTAATGAAGATTACCCCACAAGAGGAATCGGCAGCAGGAGTCACCTGAGTGGGTTTAATGAAAATTTTTGGTTCTCAAACATTGTTATAATGTGAAATCAAGGTAATCTCCTCCTACTTGGGAACCTTGTCACAACAATTTAATCTGCCCTTATTACATCAACAAGAAACAGATGCCACCTAAGCCATGTTATTGAACCCGATTTCACAAGCTTGTAGAAAAAGCACACTCAATCCTTTGTTCCTATTGAACTACCTACAACCTAGATTTAAAGGGCCTCTTGGCTTTCAGATCTTTCTTCAATGAATCACCAACACATTGTCTAGGGTTTATGGTTCTCATGGTTTGTCAGCAGCATGAGCAGATGACTGCATGCTTAGCCCTGAATTTTCTTCCACTCTGGAGAATACTTTGCAACAAAATCTCTAAAATCTAAATATAAAAGATAGCAGGGTCTCAAAAAAAAGGAATAATCAAAAAATAAGTTGAAGAAAAAGGTTGTCTGCTGGAGTTAAGCTTGAATTCAGGGACAAATCAGTTGCTTGGTTACCAAGAGGCAACAACTTCTCACCCTCCATTTCATGATGACTCCTCTCTTACCAGGAGCAAGTGGCTTTGTAGGTTTGGGTTTACTAAGGAATTTGGTCATGATGTTTAAGGAATAAGGTATAAGGTAAATGGAAAACAATACCCTTGAATGCTTCCATGAGGAAAGTCTCATACACCAAACTAGTATCCCACATGGTGCTGATCTATAAAAATACCTTTTAACTTTCTCCCATTGAAGGGATATGAGATAAGCAATTAGAAAGAAAAAGGACAGTTTGGTTGTATCCTCTAGAAGGGTTCTTTAAGCTAAATTTTGATGGTGTCTAAAGGTAATCCAAGATTAGCAGGACAAGGGGTAGTGATTAGAAATTATGGTGGTCATTTTTTTAGATTGTCAAACTCATAACAAGGCTGAGTGGGAAGCTGTCGTTTCTGGGATGGCATTAGCCTCTTCTCTTGGTTGTGAATGGCTGGTAGTGAAAGGTGATTTGATTGAATTTGTGGTTATAACTTATAAATAGTCTTCAGAAGAGCCATTGTCCAAATTGAAAAAAATTGAAAGCTTTTAGAGGAAGCCCAGGAATTAAGTCTTTCTTTTGATGAGATTATATATTCACACTGTTTTAGAGGCGTTAATCAAGTGTCAAGCCTCTTAGCTAATAAGTGTGTAGATCAGGATCCTCTTAGAGCCTTGTTCAGTGAGCATGTTAATTCTTGGTTGGATTTGGAGGAACAGTCGGCTTCTGAGCCTTTTTAAATTTTTCACACTGCCTTCTCCTTGGGCCACACAGAGGTCCACTGTTGGTGATCTTTGAGGCTTCAACCCTATAATGATTGTTCTATTTTCATTGCAGTGTTCAGATTTGGCAGCTGTGATAGCTTGGCTTAGTAATAATTGTGGCACACATGTACACTGACACAGATTTACCACTGAAGAATGGAATTGAGGTTATAAACTTATATTTGATGGTACACTCTTACTTCTTCATCTTTTCCTTGCCTTTGGTTTTTTCCGATGTAATGTAGGTATTATCTACTTTTCAGTTGGGCATGATTGTTGGAGTGAGTGGCTTCTTGCAGGTTTGGAGAAGTTCATTGATGGCTAGGCAGTGCTGCTCTCTGAAACCCCATCACCCCTTTTTCAGGAGCAGGGTTTCTGACAAATGTTCAGCCTCTATTTTCACTGCCCAGATTTGCAGCGCTTGTTTTTGTTAAAGCTGTTTTGCGTGACTCTGGTTTGGGTAAACCAGCTCCTCCCAGATCGAAGGCAACAATTTATGAGGACTCAAAAGCAGAAGTTGGCTTTGGTGGTGTCAGCAACTGAACAGCAGTTGTGGTTGCTCAGGATGTTTCTGCCATCAGGGTTTGGGGCAGAAACCCTCTGCTTCTTTTGAAGATGTTAGCCTGGTCCAAAAGGAAATTCTTATGATTTTCTGAGCTCACTGAGAGCTATAGAATTACGGCACTGATCTGGTTTGAATCATGGAGAATGTAATGTCCCTATTTGGGAAATTCCTGATTTTACACCTGCAAACAATATTATTCACTAAGAACTGATATTAGTAATATTAGGTAACAAGAAAGTATAATAATATTTGAATCCATACATAAAACATTATAATATTTAGATCAATAAATCATAGCATCATTAATATTTGAATCAACACATCATAGCATATTCCTTATAGCAAATCACATTGTGAAGTCATTGGAAATGCTTGCAAATGGCAATCTCAATGCTGGTCGTCCTCATATTGCAAGAGCATGGAAGGTGGGCCGCCCTTCCATCCCTCAACCCACCTTGGAGGCTGGCCGTCCTCCTCGATTAAGCCCAAGAGCATGGAAGGTTGGTCGTCCACTCCACCTCCTGGCCCACGAGCATGGAAGGTTGGCCGTCCATTCCACCTTTGGGTGGCGTACCTGATAAGAGCATGAAGGCTGGTCATCCTTTCACCTCTCATAAACTCGGAAGGTTGGCTGTCCTTCCTATTTGCAAGATACTTCACAAATTCAAGATATGATTCCTCAAAGAATTTGCTAGAAGATTTCCAAATAAATACCTCTAGATGAAATGATAAATTTATTCTTAAATGGCTGCCACCAATTATATTTCTGAATATTAATAATTGTTGTTCTCAATTTCTATTCCAAATTGATGTCTTAGATTTCTTTTTCTTATTTCTCCATTTTCCCACTTGATGTCTCCCCCAAACGATTTGTTCTCCCCTTAATATCTTCCATGGTGGAGGAGGAAAAGTTACATCTTTTCATTAACATTGCCTTTCCAAAGAGTTGCACCTCTTGATAATCACGCGCTCCCTTTCGACTCTTAATTTATTTTTATTTTATGCCTTTTGTGGATTTGATGCTAATAGCTTTCCTTTCAACCTTGATCAACCACTCTCAGAATAGGGTGTGATTATTATTAACTAGACTATATTAGGCTGCGATCATTTTTCCCATAAGGTTGTGATTTTTCTTCATGGCGGGGGAATCACAGAGAACTTGATGCTCACCCATTTTCGCAAATGTTTGATAGTTTCTAGTACCCATACCATGCCTTCACTGGACTTGGACAGTCTGGTGCACAGATGCAGTGATGAAGTGTTCCATGGTTTAAATTCCCAACTTTGATGCAGCATGTGTTGGTTTTGCTGCTGGTGGGGCTTGGGTTGTAGGGAGGAAGTGGTAGTTATTGATTGGCTAGCTGGGGGGTTGAACCAGGGTATGAAGTGGGTGGCTGGGGTACCTGTGTTTAGTGTTTTTATGGTTTGAGTTGTCAGCCTAGTTGACTTTTTGTTGTACCCCAAATTAAAAAATTTGCTACACTTAAGCATTTTGAAGAAATGGTTAAAAGTCTTGTTAAAATTGTCAAAAAAGGTCAAAATTGGGGATTTGCATGTCTTGCATGAGGGTCAAAAACTCGAAATTTTCAAAATCTAACAATCTAGGTTTGCTTAGAGCGACCAAGTCTACAAAACCCAAATTTTAGTTTTTCGGCCCTAAATTTTAGGAAAATTTCTATTTTTAGAAAGTTCCTAAAAATATAACTTTTTTTGGGTTTTTCTGGGTTTCTTTCGAAATGGATGCTGGCAAAATTTTCAAAAATAGAAAGTTTGGCTTCTAGGGTTCAAACTGATTTTGATTGGTCGAAAATACTTTCTCATCAGGTTGGTCCAATCAAAATCATCAAAAGATCAGTTCTGCCCTAGTGGGTTTATTTTGCTTTTTCAAGAGCTCCAAGGTCATTAATGGAGGTCATTCAACTGCTAGGTGTCAAATTCAGAGTCTCAAGAACTGCTCAGATCAAGAAGCTGCTACAGATGATCGAGGGACGAGGAACGGTTAATGGAAGTTGAAGAATCATGAAAATTGCAGAATTTTGGCTAACTCTGGAAAACTAGGCGCCCCTACTCAGTTTAGGCGCCTAGATGCTCATGCCTTAGAAAATTTTCACCTCCAACAATCAAAGCATTGGCAAGCACATGAAACAAGGAACAAAGTTGAAAATTGCAAAATAAAAACGAACACTGCCAAGCATGGGCGCCCCAGGAGGAGATAGGCACCTAGTTTTTTAAGGCCTCAAATGATGGAATTAAGGTTGTCCATCCCAGACAATGTTACTCAAAATCTTCTCAGCTTCGCAGTGAATCCAATAGCACAACCATTTGATCAACCAGTCATCCGGAATTGAAGATTGAACGGAGAAGTCTCAACCGAGAGGCAAAATGCAAATCATGAAATCATCAGAAAATATTCCAAATCTAGAATTTTGGGCGCCCTAAGAAGAGATAGGCGCCTAGGGTTTTGGAGACTCAAATCCAACAGTTAGGGTTTGCCAAATTAGTTAATCTCTTCAGAATCCTGCCAACTTCGCAATGGATATCTCAGCAAAATCATCTAATCATTCAGTTGACGGAAAATTCAGATCGAACAAAGGCCATAACATGAGGTTTTCAAGAATGAAGGTTGAAAAAGAGCCAAAAATGGCTAAGTCTAGAATTCTAGGCACCCCAGAAGGAGATAGGCGCCCAAGGATTTGAAGGTCAAAAACATCAAATTTGAAGTTGCAGCCTCCAACATGTCTTCTTCAATGTCAAAGCAACTCTCCAACGCAACCATCAACAAATTCATCGGAGTTGGCAATCAATAGATATTGAAGATAGAGCGAATGGGTGAAACCAAAAGCAAAATGAAAATCTCAGAATAAATTCTAACTCTAGAAGAGTTGGGCGCCCCAGCTAGCCAAGGGCGCCCAAGGATTTGAGGCCCCAAACTTAGCTTTCAGGAGATATCACTCCCAGAAGACCCCCCTCAAAATCCTTTGAGCTATCCAGCGAATCAGACAGCCAATCAATCGGGTCAATCTAGCTCCCAAAGTTGCGAAACCATCAGAAGATCAGAGAAAACATAGAAATTGAAGAATGTCAAAAAATGGCTAACACTGATTTTGTTGGGCGCCCCAAGAGGAGATAGGCGCCCATGATTTTGAGGGGCAAGATAATGTTTTTCTCAGAAGCAACCTCCAAGACAACTCCATCAGATTCACTCAAGCTCTGCGATGGATCATTCTGCCAAATCACAGGATTCACCAAGCTCCCGGAAATCAAGATTGAACAAAGGGTAAAATCAAGCAAAAGTTGAAATTTCAAGAAATTTGACTAAGTCTGCTAGGGAAAAGCACCCCAGGCTAAGAAGGGCGCCCAAGGCTCAATGCCTTAGAAGATTTTTTCAAAATCTCATTTTTCAACATCAAAAAAGTGTCCAAGTTCAACGAACCTGCTCAAGATTGGTTTCGAAAGTTTTAAAGTAGAGAATAAAGCGTGTTTCTTCCTCATAACCTATTTAAGAAGGCCTTTGCATTCATTATTCACTTTTTGCAGGTCAGCATCCAAGAGCAAGAGAGGAGGAGACAAACTTTATTTTTTCAAGATTCAAGAGCCCAAACGTGGTGCTTTTTCACAATTCTTCATATTTCTAGATTAGCACACAAAGGCGCTCGCTTTTTCATACTTTATTTCTCCAAGGCATCGATTTTCAAAAGGGCATCAATATTTTCCAATTTCAGCAATCTAGGTCAACTCAGTTCTTGATTCTCTACAACTTTGAGAAAATTTTCAACTTTCAAGAAACTGCTTTTTCCACGCATGTCCAAGAAATCTTCAGTATTTTGAAAATCTAATCATCTGAGTTCATCCAAAATGTGATTCTACACAAAACCCAACTCTCAGCTTTTTTGGGGAAAATCCTAAAAAGTTTGTGTTTGTTGCTTTTTCGACCAGCCATCAACATTTTTCAAAACGAACGATTTGGGTCTCTTTGCAACGAGATTCTACACAAAACCCATATCTCCGATTATTTTTGAAAAAAAAATGTCATTTTGAAGAAGAAAAATCAGCAAGTTATTTTTAGTATTTGTGTTGAGCTTGTCCGAGCATAGTCAAGTTCACAGTCAATCTTCAATTTTTTCAGCATGGAGTACTCTCCCATAGAATTCAAAACCAAACAAGTGTAGTATCATAATTATCTAAACGAACGATGTTGGCAAGTACTTTTCAATACCATCATGGACATAAAACATCATCATCTCAGTTGAAGGACGTGAAAAGGAATGGTATGAGCGAAAGGACAAGTACTGGAAAAAGTTGTACAATACTCTTCCATGGGAGAATCAAGAGAAGTGTCTGAAGCATAAAGTTGCAGAGCCGCCAAGTCATCAATTAGTGAGTCATCTTTTGGGGGGCAGTGATGTTTTTCGAGAATAGAACTCATAAAAAAGCTAAAGATGTCAAAGATTCTCTAAGTTTGATTGCAAAAGGGGAGAAGATCCTAGAAAAGCGGAATACGGTTGTAATGTCCCCTTTTTAGCCAAACAAATAGTTGAGTTAGTCTATTATTGAGTTCCCGTAGACTAACCAGCTTGGTTAGGGAACCATTATTGGCAATGACTTGGATGGGTTGGTCAATATTTGTGTGGATGTTGGCTTGGTTTTAGTATGATCTTCAGTTGGCATTTTCTGAGATGGTTTTAATTGCTTGGGCGCGAACTTGCTATTTTTGGAAAATTAGGGTTTTTGTCTATTTCGGGATTTTTAGTGTTGGAGATGAAGCACCTTGGCAAGACCTTTCCAACGGTCTATAGATCACTGAATTTCGAGTTCATTTGGGCCTCCGTTTTAAAGTCCATAAATTATTAATATTATTTAATATTGGACTTTAGGTTCTAATGGTTAAGTGTGGAAAAATAAAATATTATTAAAAGACACTTAAGTCATGGAAAGGGGAGCCCACCTTGGGAAATATTAAAAGTAATTTTAAATGAATTATTGAGGAAATATAAGAAGGAGACAAGCAATTCATTTGTTATGTTTGGATTATTCATTATTTTGGCTTTTTGCTCTGGAAGAGTTTGAGGGTTTTGGAGAGATTTGAAACCAAGGCTGTTGGAAACGAAAACTTCCATCAATAACAACATTCCGCAGGTGGGAAAGACCATCCAAGGGTGCTAGTAGAGGCAAATACATCCAATGTTTGCATTGAGCTTCATTTGATGCTTTTTGGTGGAGATTCAATGAAGATATCTTATGAAAATATGCAGATTTGTTATGAGCAGCAAACCTTCTTTTGGCTGGCCGTACAAGCAGATTTGGACATGGGAGTCTAGGAGGAGATTCGCTTGGTTGTTTGGGGTTATTTTGCCTTGTCCGGAGGTGTTGGAAACTTGCAGCCGACATTACATTCATTATATGAGAACCAGCCATTGAAATACATTACTTTGTAGCTTTTTCCATTGCCAGACCCTAGCTGGTTTATGAGAGCAGTACTTCAACTTGAAGAAATAAATATGGGTATGTGTCTCTAAATGGTTTTGAGCTATTCTATGAATTAGGTCTTTGCCTTTTTGCTCATATCTCTTGTAAATTTTATGGGTTTCCATTGCATGCTTATATTTCTACATTACATTGAAAAGGCAATCCATGCAAAACATAAAACCCCTTCTACATCTTCTGTCTAGTTCTGAAAGACCACAAATAAAAATTAAAAAAAACATAATATAAGTAATCTAAAAGAACAAACTAGGGCAACACATTACAATGGCTATAGATAGTATCAACGCTCCTGATTGAGAGGCAGTTTCCTGCTTTTTGGCAAATGTGGTTGAGATTTAAAGCAGCGGTGAACTTGAAGCTTTCTTCTAGCTTTCTTTCTATTCTTGTCTCAATGCTTATCCATTCTTTGTGAAGGGCAAATATCAAGTTGTAATAGTTGGCACTTTCCTTGTTTTTAGGTTTTCATAGGTTGTTAGATGCTTATCTTGTCTTAGTTTTAGAAATAAAGTTTGCATGTTGGCAAGTTTTAGTTGTAAAAGCAAGGAGATTTTAGTGTTCCCTACTCCTCTGTTTGTGTATAAATAAGAACAGCCTTGCCCATTTATTTTCAATGATGCTTGTGATAACAAAACGCTGAGCCTACTAGTGCCTTCTAATTGTTATTCAGTGTTGTTCAAGAACAGTTACTGTGATAGCAAAATGCTAAAAGCCTATTTTGCCTGCAAGTTGTTGTTGTTCAGTTTCATGTTCACTTAGTGTAAGAGCAAGCTTGTATGCCTCTTTAGCTGCAAGTTATTGTTCAGTCCATGTGTTACTTGTCTCAATGTGTTATGGTTGATCGCTAAACTGTATGCCTATTTTGCTACAATCCAACTGTCCCAGAAGTGTAATCTTTTGTTCATGAGATTTGAGAAATAAAATCTTGTGCCTACTTTGCCCTAATATAATGTCTTAGATTTCCGTTTTATGTGTTATGCTTATATGATCTCTATTTCAGCTTACATTGGCATTTCAGTAAATGTGCGTTAGGAGAAAGACTGTTTAAGTATTTGTGTTGAAGAATCATTCCTTGTCCATTTCTAATTCTCAAGCTCTGCATTTGCTTGAATAATTAGAAACGTCATTAGAGTAGGCTTAGTCATAGTTGAAATTCAAAAAAGAAAATCTTAGCTACAACACTTGAGTTCTATAACCTTGTGCTCTTAGCTGAACAAAAAGATTGGCAAATTAGTTTAGTTTACTTTCTTTAAGCAACATCAGCAAAGAGGGAGCTTCCCCTCCTAATTCGAAGAGCAGTTTATCTGTGCATAGCTGTCCGTTTCTAATTCACATACCAAAGTTGCAAATTGAAACACCAACACTTTTGTTGGCCAAATTTTGTATTGTTTTTTCAGTCATCTCTTTGTAGTCTTTTCTCTTTTTCATGGTCCCTCATTAATTAATCAAAATTAGTACCTTTAACTTTAGCTCTAAATTTGCAAAGACACCTGAGATAGTGATCAGCATGCAAATTGCTCCAATTTTTTCCCATAAGTGAATCATCTAACTACCTACTACTGATCGCTTCCTTAAACTAACACTTCCCTGTTTCCATTAACCAATTTCTTCTAACTTCAAATAAATATCATACAAGTTACGTCCCTCTATTTCAGATCCTCTAAACTGGAAGAATCACAAATTCTACCACTTTGGTAAGCCAGATGACCATAATACAGACTGGATACCTCAGAAGCAACATTGTTTGGAAGTACCCTATAAGATTTCTGTGACAATACTAACAGATTATGCCACTGAGAATCCGAGCCTCCTAAACAGTATTAAGGGAGTTACAGCCATTGAAAGTTCACCTTCCAAAACTACAGTTTTTTGGGGAAATAAAAGATTTCTATTGCAGCTGGAATATCTTTCAGAAAGGGCATTAAATTATAGTCACATGTTACCATTTGAAAGACATTCACATAGCTTTCCCAAAGGCAATCATAATAAGGACTTCAAGCTGGTTGCTGAATCCAAATCCGAATTAGAATTGGGTATGGGTACACGGGTACAATATGCCAATAAGGCAGAAATTTTTGGGGTGCCTGGGTATGTTTGGGTACATCCATACAAAAAATATAAAATATATACATGTTTGCAGCCTAAAAACAAGAATTAAATTCAGAATATGACATATCATGCATATGCTAAACAAAACCATAAATATTACAAATTTGAAATACAATATATTAATTCTGAATTTGGTATCAGTTTGTCAAAATTTGAATGTCATGATAGATATCATTGTTCACTGTTTCACTATTAAAATAATACAATTAGTAATCAGCATCATATGGTTCATCATGAAGAGCAACCTCAACATCATCATTGACACTAGATGATGCAAGTAGATGAGATGAAACACATGCAGCCCTCCTAGTAGTCACACTTAAAGTATGTTGGCTATTTGATACTACATAAAGTGAAGATTGTGTGGCAGCTGAAAATCCAAGTCAGTTCACTCTGGATCTATATATATTTCAGTTCACTCTGGTTCTATATTCCACAACTTTGTGCCCCCTTCCTTGCACTCATTCTGTTTGCGAGAAAGAAGATGCAAGTTGGAGTGCACATAAATTAGCTCCTCTTTTTTCTTGTCAATAGGTTGCATTTCATTGCATGAATGAGGGAGTATGTACTCCAATTCTGCTCAAATCAAGGAGAACGAGCAACCTATTGAGGCGAAGTGAGAGAGTTAATGGTTATAAAATTGTAAATCAAACTTCAAATTTGAAAGTAATAGTTTTATTATTTTAAAAATTAAAAAACAATTCAAATTTAGAAAAGGAAATAAAAACTAAGAAATCTACTTGCAATAAAAAATTTATCGCAAGAGTCTAGAGGGGTGGTGATGTATGGCCATTGGCGTACCACCAAGCATGAGCACCCTTCCTATACTTGTCACAAAGAGCAGAAATACTTTGGCCATTGGAGGCTACAAACTCAACAAACTCATTTGTAACTCAATCCTACATTTCAAAATAGACAAAGAGTTCAATAGTGCTTTCCTATACCCTTTGCTATCCTTCTAAATCCATGTATGGTAGCACCCTTGACAACATAGAAAGAATCTCATTGCTGTAAAATTTGGGAGTCAATGCAAAGGCAATAAGATGTGGTGGAATAATTATTTTGTTTCATCACTCAACACATTGTTTGCTCCTCTTTGAAAAAAGTTTCATGAAGATCTTGCTCTTTTTCATTTATTACAAACTTCACCTTCTCAATCATTGAGTCAATTCCATCATATACGTCTCAAAAACATGGCATATCCATGCCAATAGAACGGATCATACTCATGATGTGCTCAATGAAACTAAAAAGATATTCCCCATGGTCCCACCAAGTGTTATCTAGGATCATTTTCTTCACATCTATTCCCCTATTACTATTGGATTGCCTCCATAGGGACTAAATTTGGTCAATGACCATGCTAGAAAGTGGCTCATGCACATTCACAAGTTGTCTCAAGATAATTATGTTGGATTGTGTGAAAATTGTGTCTCAATCAACATACCAGCCACTCTAAAAAAATTGCATTGTCCATTATGACTTAAACAATTTGAGGACCAACATTGTACAAAGATGTCAACAATAAATTGTGCATCCCTCACCTACCCCTCACAATCCATAGCTTTCAAAAATATTCCCCCTTCTTACACATTCGATGCCCCCCCTTCCCCACCATGCCCTCATGCTCATGCCTTGTTGCTTCGACCTTAGTAGATTGTCTAGTCAGTCGAGTCCATACCCAAATGCAAAAGGGGACTTTGCAATCATATTGATTAATTTTCACTTTCTTATATCCTTCCATCCATCGAAAACGATGGCCACCCCTATTTGTTTCCATGAATTCTTAATGGAAGACAATAGAGTGTCTATATTTTTTACCTCCTTTGCCAATAACATACTACACTCCTCCTCATTACCTAGGTTCTTCTACTTTTGTGGAGCCTCAATTACTATTCTCAACATATCTTGCCAATATGGTGATCAAACAACATTGAAAGACAAATTGTCTGCATAAAGGCATCTTGCAATAGTTTGATCTACAATCACTCTAGCATCATTCTAAAATGTTTTCTCTAATGGACCCCTCCTCCTATTCAAATTTAGCGAGCTCTTCTTCATCCCTACCCAAAAATGATAGCTCTCTACTACAACATCAAGGAAGACACTGTGAGAGGGAGAAGTGAGGACCTTGTTTTTTCCTTCCTCTGCTCAAAGGATGCTCTGCACTATAGGCAACTCTTGCCTCTACTTCCTCTTGCTCTCTAATATATTCTGCTATTTGATGATGTGGCACACAATTACCATCCTTTCTTGGACATGCCTTGATACAGCACAGGAATGGGTTTTCACCAAGTTCTATGAGCTAGTATAGTTTTGATCACAAACACTACATATCCAAACAAATGTCCCACCACCTCAAATCTGTTGTGGTCATTTGTACATGCCTCTACAAAGGTGAACTTGAATCCATTTTGAAGTTGAATCGACCAATGGACCTAGTACTGGCTGCCATTATACCAATGTCCTGTCTAGAGTCAGTTCAAAAACAAATATTAAACAAATGTCAAAATTTGAATTTGTATAATTTTTTTATAGTGGGATTTTAATGAGTAGAGGGACAAGGTAGATTTCACACAAGGCAATATAAGATAGCTTCATACATAATCAATAGGAGATGCCAACATAAAGCAATGGGGATACTAAAGCAATTAAAACATCATGTACCATGTTTGGGATTTTCAGTATATAAGTTTGAGTTCTTGGTTATTGCTTTTGGCTTAACCAACACTCCTGCTACATAAGCTTAACCAACACTCCTGCTACATAAGAAACTCCATTAGTTTGCATTTTCAGTATATAAGTTTGAATCAATGTCATACACTCAAAACAGGTTTACTAACATCATTTCCTCTTCATCCATCCTCTATTACATTAATTAATTCAATTAGCCTAGCTAATTAATTAATTACATCATTTTCATCCATTGGCCTAATTAATTAAATTAGGTTAATTCACCTCTTTTCACACTAACACTTCATCTCATTAAATTAAATAAATCAAAATATTTAATTTTATTATTCACTAATTATTTTAAAAAACTATTAATACAAGTTTGCAGTATATAAATTAAAAATAAATATATTAATAATACAGTATACTATTATACTGATACACTTACAAGTTTTTAAATTTATAATTTATAAATATTTAATACTATCATAATTAAATGAAATATATGTTAATACTGTACACAGTGTACAGTTACACTATACAGATTTTTCATTTTTATATGCTGTATTTTAACATCGAATATGCTGTTAAAATAGTATTTATCAAATCAAAATTAAAAAATAGTAATTAAAAACAGTAATATAGTTTTAAATTTTAAATTACATTCAGGCTTGAGCTGATACTGACAGTGATAAACATGTTAATATTAAATATAGTTTTAAATCATTTCAAAATTTCAAAATTTCAAAATTAAACAGTATTAAAATTTAAAAATTTAAAAGATTATAGTTAAATAGTTCTACTTTTGAAATACTTTTAAAATTTAAAAACAGTTGCACAGTCACTATAAATGGCAGTCTTACCTTGTGAGGAGTATTGTGCAGTTGAGGGAGTATCATACAAAGCTGGGGGCGGAGGTTGAACGGCAGTGCATTCATTTTTATCATGGCCAAGGGTTTTCTTTGTTTTCGCAGCATCACAAACATACACAGTAGTAAAAACAAAGCAAGTTTAATGCTTTTAGTTAAACCATATGTTGGCTAGGGTTTTCCACTTGAAAAAAGTCAAAAACAAAAATCATGAAAACTGCACCAGTTCTGAATCGCATCAGAATCCTCCAAAAAAATGCCACATCAGCATCAGAATCGTATGGAATCAGCCAGCACAAGGAAGAAACATATCAGGCTAATAAAATGCAAGCCCTGGTCAATTCTGCAGGGTTTCCAGGCAGTACCAATTCGAGGGCAAATCGGCAGGGAAATGAGCTGATTCGGTAACCTAGGCTTCAAGTAATATTGGTGGAGATAGGGCCTATTTATAACTAATCCTTCCAGAACTGCCATCTTCCAATGGAAAATAGTGACCTGTTGGGGAGAATTTTTTATGTATGAATCATGGGCATTCCCTTACTTTCTGCAAAGAAAGATAATGTTGATTTTATATTTTACAATAATGGTGGCCAGGTTTTAAAAAAATGAACAGCAATTGATCTAAGCATATACATAACGAATGATTCTTTTGCTTGTTAAAAAAGCCTTAATTGAAGAGATAAGTTGACACAGGCAAAAATAAATAAGCATTTCTAGCCTAAAGGGAAGTGACAGATGTTGCTTTAGCAAAACAAGAAGCCAACAAGGAAATAAAACAAACAAAACAGACAACTGTTTGATGTCTCCATCCAAACAATCTCAATTTTTGCAGGTACAAGAAAACATTAAAGAATAGCATTGCAGTCTCAATAAACCTGAATCTAACTCACAATTTTGAATTTGGCAAACCAGTTACATACTCAAGCCAAGGCAACACAAGGAAATCTGGAGAAGGTCTGAGATATAAGAGCCGGTGGATGTTTAAGTTCATGCTCTAGTTTCACGTCATGGCTATGGGATCTTCAGCCATTGCTCTTGGATCATCTTGGTTGAAAACATGTGAACTGTCTTTCATGTGCAAGCGAAATTTATGAAAATCTGGTAGGGAAAAAGAATGTCAACCTTAAATGGGATTGCTAAGGAGTCCCAACTTAAATAAAGAAGAAAACAATGAAAAGGAAATGAAAGAAGACAGAAAAGAGAAAAAAAAAGGCATAGATGAATAAGAAAACGATTAACCCTCAACATATTCAAGCACCAAACAAACATTAGGTTGAAGATTGGATTTAACCATATGGACGTCCATGCTACCATGAGTGGCAACAAGCAAGACAGCATGGCATGAAGCAATAACATAGTTATACAAATACAGAGAAACAAAAGGCAAACCAGGTATCAAACCCGACACTATTGCTTACAAGGGTGAATGGAAGATCAAACATGAGGCCAAGCATATGCAAATCCAAAAAGACGTGCTATTTGGCTTCATCCCACTCTTCCATGGCCAAGCATTTTAAAGGACGTTGGCATATTATATATCTATTATGGTGTCATATGTAAATATGTAGAATATATTGAGGCAATACTAGCAGTTAGCCTGTTGAAGAATTTTCTTGATGCCTTATCTTAATCATGTTCAATTGAGTTATATAATAGCTAATCTGTGGATGCATAGGACAGGTAATTTGTCATTGGGTTACATGTGTAATTAGTTAGTTAATGTCACATGGCCACTGTGTTTATTAAAGCTGACTGTTTACAAGAAGGCTATTTATATGGGTCTCAATAATATAACAGGTACATCTAGATTATGTCATAAGATTGTATGGTATTTCTCTATTGAAGGAAAATATGGAGTTTATCCTTTAAGAATAGTTCTATAGTCAAACATTAACCAAAATGAAATACTACTTCTTTGTAGTGTACCGTTGCACACATCCCTTGTTTTCATCTATCATGTTAATTGTTTTCTGCTATTAATTTAAATATTACCAAATCTATAATCCAATCTGCTTTGAAATTTTGGTTATTGCATCTCACACCAGATAGCATTAAATGTATTGAATAAGTACTTTCGATCCAATTTTAAACCTCCATCAATAGTGTACTTAATATTTGCTAACACAAAGAAGACAGTTGTTTCTGGATTCGATTGTGTTTGAGTTTTTTTTCGTCAATGTTTTGGATCACACTCAATTGAAGTGATCATGGAGTATAATCTGAAACATCGATGAGAAAAAAACTCACACAATCAAATCCGGAAACAACAACAGTCGGTATTATGGATTGTGGAAATCTAATATCATTAACAAAGAAGACAATTTTAATTTTAATGAAAAAATTTCTATCCAATGTCAGTTTAAAATATCAAACATTCCAGGAGAGTCATAGAAACCAATGAAAACGAAGGTAAAAGATTAAGCCAAAACTAACTAGCCTATAGGAATTGATTATCTGCTAAGTAGAATGGATGCAATGCATGAAATCGAGGCAAAAGCAATTACTACCTTAAAATACATTCTAGAAGAGCACAAAAAAGAGACTTACTTAACGAGAGTAGAAAACAAAAACCCGTACTAAAGGTAAATATACTCACATTTCACGAATTGAATTAAAATAAATTGACTTGTTTCCTAGCACAAGAGACATGAATGACATTGTTGCATATATCTGCAAGACAAAAGAAAGGAAAAGACAATAAGCCAAAGTCAGTCAAGGGGAACTAAAAAAGTATGAAATGCTAAGATACCATGAGAAAAGAGTTGCCAAAGCATCCCCATATGGAAGAAAAGTATCATTTTACAGCACAGAAAAACCTGGAGCACACAAATTTTAATTATCACTATAATTGCAGCCATGATGTGAAAGCATCATCAAACTCCATAGTTTAAAAACTCTCTAGACTCACAAGTTTCTATGTGCACCAAATAAATCGTCCACTTACTAATGGGCAAGTTTTAGTGAGTCAAGGCCTGCAAATTGCCGTGAGTACTCATCGAGTTTTTGGCTAAATTTTCATAGCTAGGGTTTCTGATATTTCCATGGCTAGGGATTCTAATATTTCTATGGGTAGGGTTTCTAATAATCCCATGCCTGCTTGGGATCCTACTCTGCCCATGCTTCACTCATGCCTGCCATGACCCTACTCTGCCCATGCCCATGCTTTGTCCTTGCAATACAACCTTGCCTGCACCTGCACCTGCTCTTGCTCTACCTGTTAGTTGCCTTCTTGTGTCTGCTATACAGTCAGCCCTAGCAAGGTTTTGCACAGTTGGCACTTCTATTTTTTAATTATTTTCCTTCAAAATAGAACTTTCAACAAGGATAGTCGGTACTTCTATTCTTTAATTATTTTCATTCAAAAATCGACCTTTCAACAACGGAAGTCAACCCTCCTCTTTTTTAATTGTTTTCAATCAAAAAAATGACCTTTCAACATGGACTGTCAGCCCTACGCAACAACTGTTGTCAAAAATTTGAATTTTGACATTGATTTGAATGCATGGCACCCTCCTATGCCCATGCCTATGCTTTGTCTACCTTGCAATACAACTTTGCTTGCACCTGCACCTGCTCCTACTCTACCTGTGAGTTGCCCTTCTTGTGTCTGCTCTACAGTCAGCCCTAGCAAGGTTTTGAACAATTGGCACTTCTATTTTTTATTTATTTTCCTTCAAAAATAGACCTTTCAACGAGGACAGTCAGCATTTCTATTTTTTAATTATTTTCATTCAAAAATTGATCTTTCAACAAGGAAAGTAAACCTTCTCTTTTTTAATTGTCTTCAATCAAAAAAGTGACCTTTCAACGGGGATTGTCAGCCCTACACAACAACTGTTGTCAACAATTTGAATTTTGACATTGATTTGAATGCACAGAAACTTTTAGAATTTGACTACTGATACAATATTGTACTCCTTTTTATTTCAAATCTAATAGAAAACAATCTTCCAACATTCTACAAACTCTTTTCATATGTTTTGTAATTGTATTTTGCATGAAATTTAAGTTTTTTAATAAATTTATTTAATTTTTTAATTTGCCAAGTTTTGCCGAGTTTTTGCCCAATTACGAGTCAGAGTCAAAATTGGGTTAGCTGAGTTTTGCCAAGTCAAAAGCTTTCAAACTGTGGTTTGTTCCATCACCTGACTTGTATTTTTCTCCGAATTTTACTTCACTTAAATAGTAGTTGCAGCACTGAATACTCATGGGTACTTGAAATATAGTTTTGCACTTGAATGAAGATGATTTAGGGGAGAATACCTAGTAGTTGTACACCCTAACTTTGCACCCCTCAAACTTATGAATGGGGATTTTGAATGACAAAAATTTTATTACAATTTGCTTGGCAAGTTCACTGCTTAACCTAAGGTTTAAGTCCACATCATCAAATATGATGTGATGTGACATCAGCACGTTTTTGTTGAGGTGTAGTTAAAAAAATTATAAAAAGTTCGTCCAATAGTTGTGCATTAAGTCATGTTTTATTGGTGCGCTCATGTGGCATCACATGATTTGTTGCTTTTTGGATGTGACTTGTTCAAAGTATTTCATTTCATTAATTATTAGTAATGATAGTCAACACCAATGAGTAATAAGTTTTTATGTCGCAACTAATAGTGCTATAGTGCTATAGTATTAAAATGCATGATCTCTTAATGCCCGATGCACTCACAACTATTGGAACATGCTCAACTACTAGGTGCTTTCCCCTGCCTTCTATATTTCTTTTCAAAAGACTCAGAAAAATATTGGGTTCAAATGCTTATTCCAGATGGACTTCCTTCTGTTCATCTTGTTACAGATATAGATTTCAGAAGTTACATGCATCTTCATGGAGGAATGTAAAAATAATTTTATAAATATATTTAGCATTATGAAAGAACAAGTTTGCATGTTTTTATAACAAATGAAAATATGTTTTGATGGAGAAGCTTTAATCTTTTCAGCACAATGGAATTACCCATAACTATGTATCAGTTTTCACGTTGCTCTTGAGGAGCTTGATAAATATTCTGTTTTTATGCTGTTGCCCATCAGAAGATGTCAATACAGGAAGCAGCTTCTCCGACATCCCCAATAAAAAGTTTATTTTCAATATATTTGTAGTTTCAATAAAAGCTTTAAAGGGCAGTATGTAGTTTTTGTTGTTCAAATTTGCGAGCAGAATTGATATTATTACATTGACTTTTCTACACTTTCAGAGATTGTAGTTTTCTTCTCAGTTTCTTCAGGCATTTAGTATTGCCTCCTGATCTCCTCCCTGAAAAAAAAAATATAAGTTGTAGAGTGGATTGGATATTTTTGTTTAGGACTTTTTGCTTTTGTCTTGGATATATGCTTCTAATACAGCAATAGATTTTCTCCAGGTGAAGAAATGCAATTTCTGATATGTTCAGGAAACTGGTTCCTTTGACTTTTCACTTCAGCTATTATTGCTTTAGCCAATTACTTTTTAGTTTTTAACCTTTTGCTAGATTCGATGCAATCAACATTTTCTGCAATTCAGAAGAAATGAAAGCACTTTCCTTGTAGCAATTATTGTTTATGAATTTTGATATGGAATCCCAAATTTAACATTACCATCACTACTCCCATAAGATTGAAAATCTGATACTATGTGACACATAACTTATTTTGTTAGGTACTTGACTAGCATTTATCCATCAAAATAGAATCAAATCAGACTTTCAATTCTATTTATAACTTCCAAAATGGTTTGATTTACAGATTTTGAGGAACAGTAAAATCCAATTAACCTTTAAGGATGTATCTTTCAACTAAGATCCAGTAGGGAGCATGTCTCTTGTTTTTTTAACAATCTGAACACAGAGATTTACCAACCAATCTCTCCAACTGCTCTAGTTGTATACCTTTAAGTTTTGAACAACTGAAAGAAGCATTGCAGGCTAAGCTAGTTAAAGTAAGCATGCTTTTCATATATCAAATTTGACAATTGAATATGTTGCCTAGGGTTTTGGAGGCCATGGTTATTTAAGTTTTGAGTTATATTAATTTGTGATCTTAAATTTGAAATTTTGTTTTTATGTAAAAACTATATTTTGATTAAATCAATTTAATATAAAGACATTCTTTCAATCCAAAAAAGTTTAAGCCAGGATTTAGAAATTAATTTATATGTGCTAAAATCATTTAGATGTATAAGCCAGATTGCAGACATGGCATAAAGATTATATAAAGCAGAATTACAGTTGCTGAAGTCTGCATGTGCTTTCAAATTTTCAATCTATAAAAATTTCCAATCAATTATGCATTGCCTTTATTGGGTTTTTGAAGGTCCTGGTTTACAAGTTCGAATCTCTCTAAATACATTAAAACAGTAGTCTTGCTTATAAAAAGATTTAAAGCCATATGGTATGGAGTCCTGATTCTGTAATATTTTTCTAGACATATTTGAAAATGACAAACTCTCTTTTGATTTAAAACACAGTGGAATTCAGGAGCTAAATACTAAATTTCAGCATGCTGTGTATAACAGATAACACTCATAACATTGCTAATTATTTTTATGAAGTTTGGGTAATACCATAAACAGATAGTAATCATGGCATTGTTAAATATATATTTAGAGATTTAATAATATTATATTCATAGGTTAAACTTTAGCTGCTAAAGTTTACAGCTCTAGCAAGGCTCTGCAGAACTACTACTTTGGATTTTACTGGAATAAATATCAATCCAGCTTAAACAAGAACTGACAGATTAAATAACAACCGCCTTCACAAGAAACTGCACAGTAAAAACTTTAAGGACAAAGTAAATCCTATCTCTTAAATAACAAAAAAATTGAGTAATCAGAGTACAAATAAAGACAAAAGATATTTGTCAGACAACTTTTGAAATAAAATCAACAGTGAAAACTTTTCAATTTTTTTAAATTAAAGGAAAGGAAAGGAAGAGTCCTTTTGTGGTCCATGATGCCCGGCACCCTGTGCACCTAACTGTGCTTAGCCTGTGGGGTAGCTTACAAGGCTTCCACATATATCAAATTGAAATTCAAAAGTACTCCAAAAATTAAATGTAAGGCCCTCCTTGCACTCAAGGCATATTACATCTCCAGCTCATTTTGACCTCAAAATGGATTGACACTGAGGCAAGGATTATGGGCACAACCATGATCCATCATATGCATAAAAATTTAGACTTCTAAATGGATAATATAGGCAAAATAGTCTTCTTAATGGAAGTGCTGAAATACAAAATTCAGCTTTAAAACCCTCAGTACTCCACTTCTTTTCCAGGAAAAAGGAACATATAAAACGCAAGAATGATTTTTGAAAAAATGGATGGCCAAAAGTGCATATACTTTATTAATAAAATTCCATAGAATTTGCACATATCTGTTACATTCTAACAATGGAAATTACTTGGTGGTAAAAATTTAATGGGTACGCTGGAAATTGCAACATACATCATATACATGCTAAATATTTCCATTTCACAATGATATCACCTGCTGTATGATTTAATGGGAAGGCACCACTTACCGGCACCATGAAGATAATGCGAACAATATAGCGTTGGAATATCGGCTCAGTATAGTTCAACAGGTGTCTGTAAATATGCCATATTGCCAGGGAAATTGCTGCAATAGTGCATGGAAATGCTACAATAATATAATATATGGAAGCCATTTAATTCCCTGACGAGCCAACTATTCATGAAATGTATTGATCTGAAAAAATGATGGAACCCCCAATATGTCAGGAATAGATTTAAATGATATCAAAACTTCTAATATATTCAATCAATTTGACTTGTAAAAGCAACAAACAACAACTTCACATAAGAAAAATTTAGCAGGCAGAAATATTTATTGTGCTAGCAGATCAGCTAGTGACCATCACTCAAGCCAATTTGAAAAGTCCAAAGACTTTACTGTTTCCTTTCACAAAAGTTTGAAGCTTGTAATCAGACAACACTTTATTTTATTTTATTTACACAATTTCCAGTAGTGCCCAAGAATAGTCAATGGAACTGGAGAAAGTACATAACAATGAAAGTGCCTGATGCATCTCAGGTAAAGTGGCATAAAACTGAAGTAGAACAAAAGAACAAAGCAGCTGAAAGTTCTTCGAGATACAGAAAAACTTAAAGCAGTATGCCAAAATCACATTGCCTAGAAACCTGCTTGCCAAATGCTTCTCAAAATTACCTGATGTGACTGCAATCAAAAGTTTCTTTCTTTTGTGCCTTCCATCTTCATGTAACTGACTCGATTTAGCAGTATTTCTCCAACCCTGACAACCTGCAAAATCACTTAAACTGATTTCGTTCTCTTCCAGCGACTCTTGCAGAATTTTGAACAAGTTATTTGACTGTGCCTTCAAGTTTCTATGCAAACATCCACCAACTCACTTTCTTACCGTTACTTCCAGCAAGCTCCAAAACTCAATGCAATCTAAGGAAAAATTAATCAACAATCGATCAAAATCCAAATCTCAAAAGATATCGGTTAAGTCTCAATACATTTATCTGCCGTTTCAAGTAATCGTGGAACAAATTTCCATCAAATGACGTAATTCAACCGAATTTGCCACCACAACCACAAAATTTTAGAAAAACCCACAGTAAAGCGTCCCGATTGAAAACGACACTTTAAAACTCCGTTATTTCACTAGATCAGCCTGCGGTCCAAACTACTTTTAGAAGAATCTCTCAACTGCATGTCCGATTGGTTTGCAAGGTTTTCAAAACCCTACCAAAGTACCTAACGGAAATTAATTTTTCAATTAATAGAAAAAAAAATCTTGGCCAGAAAAAAAAAGGCCCTAGTATTTTCTTACCGGCCAAAAACATGAGCTATCGGAATTGATTTTTCAATCATTTTCCTGAAATGCTATATCTGTTTACTTGCAGAACTTTATCAAAAAATTTCGAGGGTTTGAAATGTCGAACCTGGTAATTTGAAGCGTCCCAAAGGCCGAAAAGTTCTCCCGTTTTTTCGCTCGAAAGATTTGCTGCTGCGATCTAAGCTGGTAAAATAGTCATGGAAGAAATCTTTTTCAAAAATGTAAGGGGTAAGCAAATTAAAAAATGCAGAGCTGGATTTTAAAATCACTAGAATTTTTTTAAAACGACAGTTATATTTATAAAAATTTACAGAGCGGAAAAGAATTTGAAAGAAAGTGAGATCGCGTCTTCAGCGCGTATAAAAATGGAATTTAATGAGAGCGAATACGTTTCGTTAACGTAAAATCGAATCTAACGTTTTTTCAGCTAAACCAATGTAGCCATTTTCCAACGTGGCACAGGTAAATGCCAATGTGTATCCAGCAGCGTCCTGGATGTTCATGTGATCGTAATTATTATTTAATTAATAATTATTAATTAAGTATTTTTCAAATTTTAATTAATTAATAATTAAGTTAAATGGACATTTAGAGTAGATTGATTTCTTTTGTATTAATTTGACAGTAATAATAATTGTAGTCATATTATTTCCACCGTTTTTAATGTTGTATTAATTGACAGTAGTAATAATTGTAGTCATATGATTTCCACGGTCCATAATGTTAGAGCAAGAGATTTCTAAGTTTTTCTCCTCTCTCAATGTTCAAGATCAAACTTCATGATCCATCGAGAGAGAGCAACAAGACAAGAAGAGAATTGTAACATTGTTAGCAGAAGGAGAATAAAAGATCAAGGGTTGGGATAGAAGGGTCCAAAAACTAAGAAGAAAAAAGTTGGAAAAAGAAAAGAAAAAGAGACTAAAAAATGGAATATTACTTCACTCTTAGACTTTTATTATAATTGTAATCTTAAAATCCTTTGAATTAAAATTTATTTAAAAACAAAAAAAGAACATCCTTAAAGTTATAAAGAAGACAAATTAACAATGAAGTATCAAGAAGAATTTTTTAAAATAAAAAAGAATTCCAAAAATAATTTAATATAAGCAAAGGAAAATTCAATGGTAAATTACTCACTAGGAAATATTTGAAGGAAATTGATAACATTTAGCTAATATTTAAAAAAATTGTAATAATCTTTTAAATTAAATGAACATTATAAAATTTAACAATTATAATTATAGAATTTAATTAAAATTAACTATAATATGCATTCTATAATTATAATTGTTAAAAATAAATGTTCATCATTTAAATGAACACTTTAAACGAATTATAAAACTTAAAAGGAAATTGTTCAAATAAATATTAAAATTGTTCAAAGAAATTATTAAATAAAAATATGAACAAATTTTAACCAAGAGAATTCTTAAGAAATTAAAAACAAGAAGATTGTGATAATAAAAAAATAATATAAAAATATAATATTTACTTAGTAAAATCAGGGAAAGCAACAAAGTGACAAACCTACTAAGCAATAAATAAATATAAGGGAAGAATAATTATCAGCGCCTTACCATTGTAGATGTCATTTCGAGTGATGACGAGGCGAAGGACCAGGATTAGCCTCCGATGTCCGTAGATGATGTAGACATCGCAGATGGTTTCAAGACCTAGTGGATGTGGCACAAGCCTACTTTAGTTTTCTTGGAAAATTCCCCCAAAGACGACGTCGGTGTCCAAGATCAAGGTTCGCCATTAGGAGGAGGAGGAGGAGGAGATGGAGATGTTGGCAGCGAGCAAGAGGGGGAGGTGGTGGCACAGAGATTGAGGTGGCGACAGACTTTCATCCGCTCCACTTGCTATCCCAATCATAGTAGCACCTCCACCACCTACAATAGGTGTCATCCTCATCATAGCAAGAGCAACAACATCAAGCGCAGGAGGTGTGGGTCTGAGCATCACTCCTTCCCCTAATCCACACTAGCAGGTCGGGGATCCAAGTACATGAGTTATTTATGTTTTTTGTAGTACTTTCAGTTTCATCTCATATATATATATGTGTGTGTGTGTGTGTGTGTGTGTACATGTTTTGATATATCATGCAATATTGATGGATATTATTATACTGTGATTGCAGTGGGCACAATAGAGTGGACCACATTCATTGTGTGATGCATTTTAGAGGTGGCCTCAACCATCTCAATGCAAGGGAGCATCTTGGACACTTATAGGTCAACATCAACAAGGCGACATTCTCACTTATTTGATCTTGTTGCACGTTTGAGGACAACATACGACGAGTCGAGGGTGGAGGTTGTTTAGAGGACAGCCAATGTCACCACCCTCACAGGACAAAGGGATCAACGATCATTGGAGCTATAGATTGTGCTCATTAAGAGAGACAAGACGAGGATGAGAGATGAGAGTGCCAAGGAGGCACATAACGCTCTTCAGAGCTGACTCAATGACCTCAGTCTACAGGTAGCAGTTGTGAGACTGACTGATGATCCACAACTATGGGAGGACCTCGGGAGAGCAAAGATTGAGATAGCCTCGTTACACAACGAGATCAAAGGACTCTGAGCAAGCATGTCAGTCTCACAGTCACACAGATATCACTTTGTCCTCTCCATCAGACCCCACTCACAACCACTAGCATCAGAGGGCTCAAGGAGCCACGCACCCAGACCTTAGATGTTGATTTTGCTATGATCCATTTTTGTATCAATGATATATAGTGTGTAGCATTATTTTCAATGTATAAACATTGACAGATATACAACCACCACTATTTTTTTATGATAGTGGTGTGATACATGTACATGACATACATTTGATATATATATACGAGATTTTGGTTCTGACATTGTGGTGTTCATCTTTATGTTATGTTTTTACTTTCATGTATGATTATGTGATGGATGTTATCCCTATGGGTGTATGTTTAGATTAGATGTTATCATGATCTAATAAAAACACATGGATGTATGTTAATTAAATTCAATGATGATCTAATTGCCTAACCAAAAGATGGAATCGAATGTGATGCACAAACACATAGCATAATAAAACACATGTATGTATGCAATTCCTAATTAAATAAATTAACACACACACACATGTTTACATCATAACACAAAATGCAATAATGTGTTAATGAATGAATGTCACAATATGATACACTACAGTCCATGAGGGATGAGCATCACACACATAACACATGGACACTATGCATAGTATCAACAAAGATGCATTGCATTAACAGGTTCTTTTAGAGGAATTCCATCCATAGGCACTAGAACCATACACGAAGATGACAATGTAAGGTCCTAACCAATTAGGACTGAACTTTCCCTTTTGATCTATTCTCAAAGAACTAGGTCACCTACCTTGAAATCCCTAGGAAGAACACCATGATTATAGTGTTTAGAGAGTGATCGTTGATAAGCTTTAAGGTGGTCGAGGGCCAACAATCGATGCTCTTCGAGCAACTCAATTTGACACAAACGATTAGCACAATAAGTTTCATCATCAATTAACCCCTTAAGGGAAACTTGTGAAGACAAAATTTCTAAGGGCATGATGGCCTTGGCACCATACACAAGGTTATACGGTGTTGTTCCTATCGTTGTATGAATACTTGTTCGATAATACCACAAGGCATAAGTTAATTGAGTATGTCAATCTTGACCGTGTTTGTTTACTATTTTTTAGAGAATGACCTGAAGAGTTTTATTAGACACTTCGGCTTCACCATTAGACTAAGGATAGAATGGTGTAGAAAATTGATGATGAATATGAAAATTTTCTAGGAATTGCTTCACCTCCTTGTTCTTAAATGGAGTACCATTGTCAAAGACAAGAGTAGAAGGCAATCTGAAGTGAGCAATGATATTATTCAAAAGAAAGCTACATATGGCTTCAACGTTCATGGACCAAAGAGGGATATATTTGACCCGTTTCATAAAGTAATCTATTGTGGTGATGATAAATACATGTCCTTTAAAAGAAGGAGGTGATATTTTACCAATAATCTCCAACCCCCGTTTTGTGAATGGCTAAGGAGAGGTCTAATTTTTGAAGCTCTTGAGCAAGAGCGTGAATGAGATGGCTATTTTGTTGGCATTGAGGATACTTTTTGACAAAGGCAAAGGAGTCTCATTCCATCATTTGCCAAAAGTATCCCATGTGAATCACTTTTTGCACCAGGGATTTACCGCCAAAATGTCTAACCCAGAGCCTGAGTGGGATTCCTTAAGGGCAACAAGTATTTCCTCTTTAGTGAGACATCGAAGAAGAAAACCATTGTAATATTTTTGATAAAGAACATTTGACAACACAACATATCGAACTACAAGTTTTCGTATCCGAGTGTGATCATTTTTATCACATCGTCGAGAAATTTTCTAGTCTTCAAATAATTGTAAATGTTAGAATACCACTCCTCTGAGGCCACGTGAGCACACATAAGAGCATTAGATTTATGTCGATCTAAGACAACAAAGAGAGAATAATATGAACCACGAAATGGTATTCTTCTATATCTTTATTTGAAGACACAACGGAGGTAACACTCGCCATGGCATTTGCATGCCAATTTTCTCTCCTAGGAACACTATCTATCGTAAAAGAAGAGAAGCAATCAAGCAAGGATAAGGAAAAATCCTGATACCGAGAGCTTATTCTACTTACCTTGATACACCCATGTGATTTGGTATACAATGAGTTTAGAATCACCATGTATGTGAAGATGCTTGATGTTTAATGCAATTGTGGCACACAAGCCAGTGATAAGGGATTCATACTTAATGATGTTGTTTGTATAATGAAATTTCAATTGAAAGGATAAGGGAACTAGCTTACCTTCAGGTGAGATCAAAACTACCCTCGCTCTAGAGCCAACTTGACACACGAGTCATTGAAATGCATCCCCTATACAGACTCGTGATTAGTAGTAAAAAGGTCTTCATCCGGAAATAAGTTTAAATTAGGGAAAGAGCGAGATGAGGGAGCTTTTGCTAGTTGATTGGAAATAACTTGACCCTTAACATATTTATGAGTTACAAGCTTGATTTCGAACTCAGAAAGAAATATTACCCTTTTCAGTAGTCTTCCAGCAAGATCAGCTCTAGTGAACAGATGCTTCAAAAGATCATTTTTTATGATGGCATGAGTTTTAGCATGAAGAAGATAATTACTTAACTTTTGTGTTGCAAAGATGAGAGTGAGACACTGTCACTCCATGGCAAAGCAACACATTTCATGACCAACAAGGACATGACTAATATAATAGACTACCCTTTCTTTACCACCATCATCATACTAAGCCAACAAAGCTACTGATGCATAAGGTGACACAATAAGATAAAGCAGAAAGGGTTTATCCTACATAGCCGACATTAAGATAGGAGGATTGGCCAAATTTATTATGGACTCAAAATATTTCTCGCGCTCATCATCCCATCAGAAACAAACATCTTTCTTCAGTAAATGTGTGAAGGGAAGGGTACGATCAACCAAATGGGATATGAATCTATGAATTGCCTGAATCTTCCCCTTCAAACTATGTAGTTGAGAGATATTTCTAGGTGGAGGCATGCTAATGATTGCATCAATCTTGTTTGTATCGGCCTTGATTCCACGATGGGAAACTAGGAATCCCAAAAAAATTCCAGAATCAATGTCAAAGACACACTTAAGAGAATTTAGTCTCATCTTATAGAGTTGAAGCCTTTCAAAATAAGACATAAATTTTCTATGTGATCCGGACGAGACATAGACTTAGCCAGGATGTCATTAATGTAGTCTTCCAAAATTTTGTGAATGAAATCATGAAATATTAAGGTCATCACCCATTGGTAAGTTACGCATGCATTCTTTAACCCAAATGGCATGACCACATAATAGAAAGTACCCCACAAGGTAGTGAAGGTTGTCTTATACTGATATTCTAGATTAATATGAATCTAATTATATTTAGAGAAGCCATCCATGAAGGACAACAAGGCATGGCATGCAGTCGAATCTACAATCATATTGATACTCTAGAGTCTAAGCTAATGTATTCTAAACTTGCTAGAATTTACTCAATTCAGAGGGTTAACTGATTGAGCAGTCCACCTCACATTGCTAAGAATACATTAAATCATCAACCAAGGTGTGTAAATGTATGATGGCACTACACTATATGTGCCTTCTCAAAATCGTGTTCACCTAAATTGTCTTATGCAAACTTATTCAGTTTATTCTACTTTGTTGGAATCTTATAGAATTGTAAAAATAATAAAAGTAGTTATAGAACCTAATGGTTTCGAGTACCTACAACATAAGTTGTAGGTGACTGCTAATAACAAGTAAGTACAAAAGCAATCCAAAACTATTCAAAATACCAGAATAACCAATCCTAATCTCCAGAGTGCTATGATTCACTAATTACAACTATTCATGAACAACAACTATTGTAATTAACCATGAGAACTATTCTACTTTACTCTGCAATGCATTTATAAAATAATAAAAATAGAATTAATAGGAATGCATAAATGAATAAGCAAATGAATAAAGTGAGGGGCAGCACCTCGAGTGGCCAACTCAGGGAATTGTCTCACTTAACTTAAAACCAAATCAAACTTAGATTCTTACGCATCCATGTAACATACAACTCCATTCATTGTATATTATCAGATATTCAAACAAAATCCTTCTTGCAAATTAAATTCAATAATTGCATTTCAAAAACACATTTTTAGATTATTTGAAACTAGAAATGACTAACTACTTAATAACTTGTAACAATCCAACTAACTTTGCTACGAACTCATCCCTTGAATTTATACAAAAATGGTGAGAGACTTATTCAAACTGCTAACTAACTGCAACCATTAATCCAACTCCTAGATATGAGGATATGAAATTAAGATTGACTTATTCATTCTAACTGAAAAGGAAGAAGAGACCTATTCAATTAAGAACTTCAATGAAGCGACTTGCATGCAAAACACATAAGCAAGCATTCAGAGTTCTAGAACAAGCATCCTTCTTCAGTATTTATTCCTTCCATGATGATTCACACTCAGATCCACAACTTCCTACACTTTAGGCAGCTTTAACCCACTGATCCCCTGTTTCGTTGCTTTGGTTCTTACTACAAATGCTCCATTCTTGTTACCACATATTGAGTTGCAGAGAGGTTAATTTGCACAACATACATATACAACTAACCTTCATAACTAAATCACAAAATTATATTCATATGTATACATTCTCATGTTTAAATCATATAATACTATGAATATTATCACCATATTTCATATTCACAAACTAGGTTCAAGTTGCAAGGTATGTTATGAAAGGATAGCATATTATGGAAGTTTTTATCTAAAAGGTACTTAGAAAAGATAGGTAAAGTGTTTGAAAGCATATAAAAAGCAACAAAAAAAGTACTAATGACCAAGCCCATCATTCCCCCCAACTTATCTTTTTGTTTTTCCTCAAGAAAAATACTTAACTAAAACCACCTAGGGGAGAAGATTGTAATACAAAGCAATCTGCCTAAGATCTATAAATATATTGACTTCTTGCCCCTATTTGAGATAAAATCCATTATAACATGCAAGTATATCCAGCTTAATTGATTCTGCTTTCGCACATTGATCGTTCTTTTCTCCTATTCAATGTGGTACTAGATGAAGTGGGATCGAAGGATGATAAGTAAGTGGAAGCCATTCCACTCCCCTTACTCCTGAAATCTTGATATACTTGCACAATCTCTCAAACATACTCATAAAATTATGGGAAGAGTGAGGCTCTTTCTTTTGTAATTCTAGATTCAAGCTTTTCCACCCTTTTCCACATATTTTAGGCAATTTTGGAGCATGGTCACTGCTAACTGTTGAATCCTTTTGTAATCTCGAAGTCTCAAGTCCACAATAATCTTTCTTGGACCCCGATGAGAAAGGAGTGCCAACCATTGAGAAATGAATCTATTGGGATATGTTGCTTCCTTCTTGAGTTGCAGTGCCACCATTTTCTCTTGTTCCTCATATTTTTCCATTAGTTCTCCTCAGAGTTGCTCATTCCTGAAATAGGATGCCAGTGCCCTTACTTGCAAATCCCTAACATAAATTAAGGGATTCCATTCACTATCTTTTGTCATCACATAGTTGTGTAGATAATACTCACACAATTGATCCTACTCCTCTAAATTAACTGTATTGAAGAAACTGAGAAAACTATACCTCTTGTTTAAAGCAAATGACTGATCATTAACAAACTTATTAAACTAAAAATTGAGAAAGTTTTCTTTTAAGAACAATGCATACACTCTAGGTGGAGGTCTACACTCAATAATTTGAATAGCTCTATCTATCACTTCTATTAATTTCCCCTCCAATTTACTTAGTTTTGAATTCTTACTTTCTAGTGATGCATTCAAAGTTTGTTTCTCTTTTTCCCAATTTTCTTTCTCTTGTTTAAATTGGTTAGTGATTTTCAACAATTCAAAGCCTAAAGACAAAGTAGTGTGATATATTGGTGTTCTTGCAACAGGAGGTTGTGGATTTAATGCTTCATTCTCCTCAACTCCTATTTTTCCCTCGGTCATCTATGCTAGTAATTCCAATTTAGTTCCATGATCGTAAGTGTATTTTCTCTTCCAACTCCTGAATTCTTATCTCCTTCTCGGTGTCTCTCTGCTCATATCTTTTCACCTATGCTTCCAACTATTCTATTCTACCAAGAGCTTTTGAATCTCTTTCCTTATATTCTTGTCTTCCAACAATTCCTCCTCTTTCTCAAAATTCAAATCATCATCATCGTCCCTTGTAATATCAAAGATATCCCTAATGGGGCTACTAGGGACTGTTCTCCTTGTTTTCTTTGCAATAAAGATATCCTTTGAATCAGATTAAGAGGAAGAAGAAATATATCTTCTTTTCCTAATAGGCACATTAAAAAATTTAGGAATATTTGCAGAAACATTTTCAGGGACATCTCTTTCCCTATTTGTGTATGTGTCTATCATCATTGAATCATGGTGTTATTGTCCTTCACCCTTTTCTTCCTATTTGTGTTCTTTCATGCTTCTTTTCTCAACATTCTCTCTTCTCAATCTACTTGATTGTCTGGGAGTAACAATTTCCTATGTAATTTTTCTCCTTTTCTTCTTTTTGCTCCCCTTTTTCTTCTCTGCATCCCCTTCCTTTACAACATTCTTCTACTTCTCAACACATTTCTTCTTCTTTTTCCCTTTAGAAGATGTTGATGCAATACCTCCCCTAGATCTAAGGATTTTAGAAGATGGGGGCTCTTCTATTACTACCAGCCTACGCCTATGCTCTAGGGTGATCCCACAATACTGGTTTACAATTCCAGTGAGGAAGGAAAATTACAAAAATGCTCCTATGAATTTTCTTTTTCTTTTTCTTTTTAGGGGTTCACACAAATTGGGGTGTTTGAATGGACCCTGGTTCAAGTGAACCCTATTAAATGATGGGACCCACATTTTTTGCATTTTTTTATGATGAAGATAATGGGAAGTTGAATACAAGAGGGGGTTTGCTCGAACCTGGGTTCATTCGAACCCCACCTTTTCCCCCTTCTCCCCCTCTTGTACCAAATTTCTACAGAATTGTTCCCTTCGAAGCTCGGGTTGAGGATGAAAATGGAGGAGACTTCATAGACCCAACTGGATGATGGTAGTCCTTAGAACGAGCTATCCATCAACTATAATTTTAATATATTTTGGTTTTATTATGTATTTATTTTTTTAGTTTGATTAAACATAGGTTTTTCACTAAAAATCAAGCTCTTTG
The DNA here is from genome assembly GCA_007115665.2 of Sequoiadendron giganteum. Lineage (NCBI taxonomy): Eukaryota > Viridiplantae > Streptophyta > Pinopsida > Cupressales > Cupressaceae > Sequoiadendron > Sequoiadendron giganteum. The sequence continues at coordinate 26,358,565 of CM021105.1, read as the reverse complement.
TTCTGCACATGTGGAAAAATAGCAGATTATCAAAATAAAAATCTAAAAAATATATTCAAGGTAGGTATTGATGTCCTTGATCTAGTAAAAAAAGATTGAATTTTGATACATACAATTTTTTTTTATGTTGTATATGGTCTGCCTATGTTTGAATTGTAATTGGTTTGACTTCAAAACTTGATTAAGGAAAAAATATTCAATAAAACACTATGAAACCAAATGAACTTGTTAGATATCATAGTTACAAATCTAAATTTTTAAAAAAATATAATTTTATCCTTCATAGAAAAAATATATGTTGTATACGGTGAGCATCACTCCTTAAAAATGGTGTTTACTGATAAAAACTAGTTTTCAAAGGAGATGGAAAAAGAAGTGCAATCTGATTCCAAAAAAATTGAGAAAAATATATTTAGAATCTACAGACAAAATGTCACAAATTAGCCGCTATAGGTGCCCAAAAGTGAAGATTTAGTTATAAAAAATCTGCTCAGTGTCCAGTTTGGCCAAAAATTGTAAACCAACATTGTGGGATCACCCTTTGATATATCATGTTTTTCAGACCCGCTATGGCTACAGGTAGGTGAAGCTAATGGTGTAACGGGAGAATTTTCTCTCTCAGGTTCATTCTGCTCAGTTCCAATTTATGTTTTAGACCCAGGTTAGGGTTCATCCTTTGCTTTAGGTGTCTCAAGCAACTTGGTGATATCCTTACAATTTTGAAATCATCCCAATTAACCTGTGGGTGTTGAATTCTCAGACTCCTTTTAACTAGTAGGATTAATAAGCAATGATGGGACAGTGTGGTGTCTGTTTGTTTCCTTTGGAATTCAGTTATCATTCTCTTTAACATATTATACAAGAAATTAGGTTTATCACCAACTTGTCATGTCATAAATGATTTAACAACTTAAAATACACAGTGTATAAAAGGTTGTGACGACCATCACAAGTAAAATATTTAATGATATAACTAGCACATTTTCCCCAAAAGAATGGAAGGGAAAGCTGATTTTTACCTTGTGATGTGGAGTCCAAAATTTATCCTCACTCATAGAATTCTTCCCTTATCGCCACTGCATTTGCACAAGCTGGGTATTCAGAACCTGCCCGAGGTAATCTTGTGACTTGAGCAATTTCCATTTCAGAGACATCCACTACCAACCCTCTCATTATTGCCTCATCATATTGAAATGCTATAAAATCTTTTTCCATTTCATTGTCATACTTCGTCAACTTCAAGAAATATTCCAACCATCCCACTCTGGTAAAGAGGGCTAGAACCATTGTATCTTCTAATATTTCTTTATGCGCAGATGGTTCCCTACGTATAACATCACCTCCCATTATCTTGATACTCTACAACCTTGAAGAGTTCAAATTATGCTCAAATTCAACTCCACCACCTTTAAAACCCTTCAATTTCACTGTACCTTCAAATACCTTCTCTTTTACCCAATACTGTAACTTCACAATCCCCTTTATCTGAGCCCAATTAAGCTCAAATATTTATATCTTAGCTTATTTTTAGGGCAGAAATCACATTATCGGAAACAAAAGAGAGATGTTTTATTTTAGGAGGATGACATAAAATGTTATCTGACAAACTTAGGTAGCGAAAATTAAAAAAATCATGAATAGTATGCCCCTCCCCCCAACTTTAATTTGAAGTGACCTCACTTCATGCATGACTTGGCAAGGGCGATAGGATAATAATTAAAAATAATGGTGAAATATTTTTCGCACGCATAACTGAAACTAAGAATAATAATGAATACAAAAAGAAGTCCAGTTTAATTATGAGAAGTTACCTGTCATACATGTGTGATGGTAATTATCGCTCGAAGCAATTTGAAACTAGAGAAACATGTACTTTGACGTGCAATTGATTTGATTGAAATTAAATGAATGGGAGTGGATGGAAAGTTGGTGGTGATGATTTGAGATGTACTTGCTACATGTGTTGTAGTTGGAAATAAATGAGGCATGTGATATTGGCAGAATGCGCGGGAAAAAAAATCAACTTCACCAAGGTATTGTAGTTTACTTTCAACAAGTATTGTGGGTACTCCAAGCACAAGGCCCTTCTGTATTTAACAGATTTACTTTTCAGGTCCCATCAGAAACATGTCCTGATAAATACTAAATAAACTGAAGAACAAGTCTCTCTGGAGCAAAATTTGTACATCATGGATAATGTGTTGTGTGTGCATGTGGTTTTAAAGCATTATACATTATGCATGTTTTATTTTAGGGGTTGAGTTGTGTAACTCAACCTCTGGATCATCAAACGTGCTTGGTATGTCCCATATTACTAATGTAGGACTCTATGAATCAGTTTTTGTGTCAAGTTCACTATGAGCACCATATTGTTGGATCGATGAAAAGATGAAGTCATCATGTTGCATTGGTTTCTTCTATAACTTCAGTCTGTGGCCATTAAAAAGAAGTGAAAACTGGACTGCATCAATGGTATGCAACTATACTGCTCCATCAGGTTAAACCTTGCTAATATCATAGGGGCCCAACCATCTAGATTGGAATTTACCCTTGAAATATTTATACTTGGAATCATATAATAGTGTCAAATCTTCATAGTGAACTATTTTATTTAAATGTACTGATCATTCCATTTCATTCATTGTTGTTGTATTACCTCTGTATGATGGACTGCTTCCATTCTTATATCATCCAACCCATTCAAAGAATGCAACCTTTCCTTTTGTGCTTATGTTAAATTCATTCCCAACTCTATTGATATCCTCGATATTTTATATTCAAACTCAATAGGAAGGACTATTATCTTGCTATTAACTAACTCATAGGGTGTAAACCCAATGTTTGTTTTCCATGTAGTCCTATATGCCCAAACTGCTTCAAGTAACCTTGAAACCCAATATTTCCTATGCATTTGCACTGTCTTGGTGAGAATCCTTTCAATCTCCCTATTTGTGACCTCCACTTGAACATTAGCCTGTGGATGATATGGTGTTGATTTCTTATGGCTGATTTGGTATTCCACAACCAACTTGGTGATTAGATCAGAAGTAAATTGGGGCCCTTGGTCAGTGAATATTTCTCTAGGTACTCCATACCTAGTAAAATTATATTCATATAAAAACTTAGCCTCATTACCATCTCTGGCAAACTATAGGGCTTTAACTTCCACCCATTTTGTTAAGTAATCAGTGCAAACAAGGATATATTCCTTGTTATTAGAGGTAGGAGAGATTGGACCAATGAAGTATAACCCCCATTTGTCAAAAGGTGCCAATGTCAACTGAGGTTGTAAGGGCATCTCATCATTCTTTGTTGACCTTCCCATCCTTTGACACCTATCACAACTCTTGGTGTATTTAACATCTTTATGTAAAGTAGTCCAATAATAGCTAGTTGTGAGGATCTTAAAAGTTGTTCTCTTTGCTGCAAAATGACCTCCACATGGCTCATCATGACATGCTTTCATGATATCAAAAATATCATCTTCTCTGATGCATCTTCTCATAATGTTATCAGGCCCTATATAAAATAGAAAACCAAATATCCAGGAGTAAGAAGAACATTTATGAACTAGTTGTCTCTTCTCTCTTGGTGAGAAATGTGGTGGAATATGTCCTGTGACCAAATAGTTAGCAATATCTGCATACCAAGGTAATTGCACTTGCAAAGCAAACAAGTGTTCGCCAAGAAATGAATCATCCACCACTCCTTCAGTTGATTGTGTTGGTAGTCTTGATAGGAAATCTGCCACCACATTTGCTTTTCCAGGTTTATCTACAATAATAATGTCAAATTCTTGTAAGAGAAGTAGCCATCTTACTAGTCTACCCCCAACTACTAGCTTGATCATCAAATCCCTTATTGTTGTGGGTAAAAGCACAAACTTGTGTCACACTTTATAAAGGAATTGGCCAACAACAAAACAAATTCTGAACTTTGACCACATAAAAGTGGTCTTTATGTTTTGAATTTCCAAATGGTGTAAACTAATGAAATGTAGAACTTTTGATGAAGATTATTCCTGTAATTTTTTAAATTTAAAAAAAAATTGTTTTCATTATATTTTTTTCAATTTAATGACAAATTTTGGAATGCTGAAAATTTCATAAAAAAGTGACTTCACAGGCCGTCAAGAAACAAATTGAAAAAAACTTCATTTTTCTCTATTTTTTTTTTCTCCAAATAGGTAGCTTCAATATCTACTGCATGGAATTTTTTTTTCAAATTTTGATGTATATTTTTTTTGTAATAACATTTTAAAGTCAAACATGTAATAATTTGAAAGTTTTCACGGGTCATCAACTATTTTCAATTTTTTTATTCATTTTCAAAAAACAAATTATTCCCTTTTGAAGAAGACTCTCTCCTCTACTGGCCCATATAAGTTTTAAATTTTTTTAATATGTTTTACTAATATTTTTTTAATTTCTAATCAAATTAATTTTAACAACCTAGTTGCATTATTTTAAAAATAACATATCTTAAAACTAATCAAAATATTAAAAAAATTATATATTTGGATTCACCACTCTGAGCTCTACAAAAGGGTTTTTTTGTTTTTTGTAGAAAAATAACTCTGACAGGAGAAGCACTTTGCCAAAGTTGAATGTTTCAAAAAATTCTGAAAAAAGGTGAGTTAGCTGCCATGTAGGATGCCACCTAAACATGTTTGGTCTAACATGTTTCGGTCGAAATATGCTCGGCCGACAGGTACTCAACAGAAAATGGTCAATATAAAATATATATATTTTGTTTATATTTTTCAACTCAAGTAAATTCAGTAAAATACATATTTCGACCAAGGAAGGCTTATTTCGACTAAGGAATTAAGAAGACTTATTTCAACAATTTAGAAGATTTATTTCAACAAAACAAGGTTTAATTCTACAATTTAGAAGACTTATTTCGACAAAAGAGGTTTATTTCGATAATTTAGAAGACTTATTTCAACAAAAGAAGGTTTATTTCGATAATTTAGAAGACTTATTTTGACAAAAGAAAATGTATTTAGACAATAAAAGAGCTATATTTGAAGGTACATTGATCTTTAACTTATTTAATTGGTTATGTCTTTATTTTCATGAATGCTTTTGGAATTTGTTTTCATTATTTAAATTCTTAGATTTCATTTTGAATTGATCACCAATTCTATGCTATTCCATTCTTTTTTCAAGTGACATATATATACCAAATATGAGCTCATGATATACCAAATTTGCTCATGTATGATATATTTTTGATTTATTTAATTTTTTTTTTACTTTGGCTTTAAAACAAATGAACAATTTAAAATTTAGTGTTAGAAAAATATGTAATATTAATTGTACATGTTTCATTGAAAGCTCATGTGTGCACAAATTTGTATGCAGGTGAATTCAAATTTGAGTGCAATTTGTGATGGTGTGTAAAAGGAATAGATCAAGGAAGTATGATCGAACACGAATAAGACAAAGGAAGAGAAGAGCGGGTGAAGGAACATCTATTGAAGAACAATCCATGGAAAATATTGATGACCAAGGTGACATACAAGTACAAGAACAAACTGAACCTAATGTTAGAATTATTTTGGAGTGGTATGAAAAATCTGATGGAGATGGATGAGGATTCTCTTTTCAATAATATTTCATCTAAAGGTATGCTATCTGAAAGCACATTAAAATTACACTCAAAAAGAATATGGGTGATTTTTTTGAAGAAAAATCTCTAATTGGAAGAGCATAATTAGTTGCAAAGTTATTTAGACGAAAAGAATGACCCCTGTTTTGGAGTTGTTAGGGGTTGATAATAGGAAAAATTCATTAGATTTAAAATAAACAATTGTTGAAAACTTGCAAGAAGCATTACAATGTATTAAAAATAAGAGTCGATTTAGTGATCTAAGTGTTTCACGTACAGCGTTGATGACTGTAATTTCTAGTAAGAAATTATCACATAGAAGACAAGTTAAAGCAATTTCTAAATTACTAAATGTTTCTAGGAGAACTGTTCAAAGGTATATTGAAAAGAGAAATGAAATAGATGGAAAAATTGAGAAAAATTGGGTAAATATTTGTAGGGTTCCCCAAAAAGATAGAATTTCAGAAGGTGTAAAGAAATAGGTGGTTGAATATTGGACTACTCACTCTCATGTTTCTTCCAATAGAAGGGATACTATACAAATAATAGGTGAAGATGGTACAAAAATTTCTCATCCAAAACATTTTATAGATACAACACAAAGTGAACTTTTTGAAGAATTCAAGCAAGATTTTTCAAATGTGAAGATTTGTCAAAGGATGTTTGAGACACTACAACCATCATTTGTACGTATAAATAAAGTACGTGAAACTTGTTGTTGTTGAAATCATGTTGAATTTTATCTACACCTACAATCATATAGAAAATATATGACAATAATTGGTCGAAATTTAGCCATCCCTAGAAGTACAACACAATTTGTAATGTCTCTTGTATGCAAAAAATTAGAAGATTCAAATGAATTCAATGTTCAGCGTATAAAAAATGTATGTAATGATTGTGGAGATTTGAAGAATCTTTTACATGTTGACAATAATGAAATGCAATTTGTTTGGAAGAGATTTGAGTATGAGACATACTTAATGAAGTCAGGAGTTGAGGCCAAAAAAAATGTTCTCAAAGAGAGTGGATTGCCTTACAATTAATTCATGAGTAAATTTCACAATATCATATATCCACATATCCAACGTTGTCATGGTGCAAGATGGAAAGCTAAGCAATTTCGTGATTCAAATAATTGCTTTCCACCAAGTTGTATTCTCTCTATTGTAGATTTCTTTGAGAACTATACATTTAGTCCTCAAATTGAGATTCAAATTCAATATTATCATTCAGAGCAAGTTGCAATCTTTGTGCAAGTTTTCTATAGGCATGCCGAGTTAGAGGTCGATGGAATACAAAGTACCAAAGATGATCGAATTATCATCAAAGAGGTTCACTTTTATATCAGTGATGATACAAATCATGATAGAAGCTATGTAGCTCATCGTTTCAAAATGTTTTTTGAAGACCTGAGATGACGTGGCATAAATCAAGAACAACACTAGATATGGTCTGATGGATGTGCTGGTAAGTACATTATTTTTTTAAATTTTATTTATTTATATTTACTTTTAATTTTGAGACTTAAATTGTCTAATTGCTTATATATAATTACTTTTTTGAAGAGCTAATTTGGTTTTAGTGTAATTATTTGTAACTTCACAGGATAATTTAAGTCTTCAAAAGCTTTTGTTTGGTTAAGCCATCAACATGCTAGACGCAACACCAAATTTTTGTGGAATTTTTATGAGAGTGGACATGGAAAAGGAGAGCACAATGGAGCAAGAGCATGTGTGAAGCATGCACTTCATCAACATGAACTTGCTGGTAACTTTCACCATATATATATATATGGAATCTAGATATATTTTTAAAAAGATCAGATATATATTTAAATTAAATTAAAAATTATTTTAAGTTCCTTGAAAGTAATAGGTGACAAATTGTGCCAACATATGTACTTGTAGGTAATGCCATACAAAATGCAAATGAAATTGTTGAATGGTGTAAAAGTCATTTTTCCGCTTGTGACTCAATATACAACATACGATATTTTTGGGAAGTTACAGGTACATCTAGTCAAAATTTGTTAAAAATAAATGAATTTCAAAGTTCAAGTGTACATGATATTTAATTGAATTTTCAAATTTAAATTTACAGATATTGATCGATCAAATCCTTATAACTGTCAAGCAATTCATGGTATTAGAAGTCTGCATCAAATCATGACAACAAGAAGTAGTAAGCCTTATGTAATTAATGTGAGAGAAAAATCATATTTTTGTGTTGATTGCATTGAGAACAACGCAAATATTGTTCAATGTGAGAATATTAGAGATGGGTATGTTTCACGATGGGAAATGAAACAATTATTATCAACACCTCCTTTTTCTGAAGATGACAATGTCGATGTCTATGATCCTCTATATTCAACTGATTACGAACATGTATTTGATTTAGTTGTTACAGGTATGGAAATTGATTTTAATTTAGTTAAAATTGATTTAAATATATATTCTATGTTTAAGTAAGTTTTGAGCATGTTTAATTTAATTAAAATTGATTAAATATATATTTTCAGCTTTTGTATTTACTTTACATGTGGTGTGTGTACAGGAGATATTTTCATTATTGTTGCAGATCCTGACAATGCGGAAGGTGTAGATTACTATCTACTAAGATGTACACAACCAAAAAGAAAATTGGTGGAATTGATGATAGATGGTGATAGGCAAGAGTATCCCATTGGATCAATCATTATTGAAGGCACATATTATCAACAAATAAAGATAGATAAAAATGGTATTATATTTGTTGATTATATGCCAGGACAAAAGGTTCTACATTACAATCACTTAGTTATAGCAACACAAATAAATGTAGAAACTTTACCTAAAAGAGGATGTGCCAAACAAAAGTGGAGGTTGCCTATTGAAGATCATGAAAAAAATTTAGAGATAATTAAAGATAGAGAGGATCCAAATTTTATGTACCAAGAGCTTTAAGTTGTTTTTTGTCCATATATGTATGTACATTGGCTGGATCTATGTGTGTGTGTGTGTGTGTACTCAAACTTTTTATAGATCTCTAGATCTATATATTTATATTGATTGGACATGTGGCATGATTTAGAATGGGTTTTTTCAAAGGCTTGGTCATTTATTTTTGGAATTGTATAAATAAATTTGTTCCACATGTGGAATTCTTAATTTAGTTCAAGAATCTTTGATTTCATAATTTACATGAACTTGAAACTCCACTTAAATATGTACATGTTAGATCATATATATATGCTTGATACAAAACCTAGTGACTTTAAAAATGTTTTCAAACATTTTTCCTAAATTCCTTTAAATCATCTACTTCCAATTGCATTAAATTATGTTGGACATGGAATTCTTAAATAAGTTCACTTGAATCTTCGATTCCATTTGTTGAATCCTAGATAATGTACATATATGTATGCAATTTACTTGAAACCTAGTGACTAAATTAAAAAGTTCACATTAAATTCCTAAATTCCTTTAAATCATCTATTTCGTGATTGTATATAAATTTATGTTTGACATGAAATGGTTAAGTTCACTTGAACAAATCTTCAAACTCATTTGTTCAACTCCACTTATATGAGCTAGATTGAATATATATGCGTGCAATTTAAAAAACCTAGTTTATGTTCCAATTTTGCATAAATAAATTTATGTTCCATGGAATTCTTAAGTTCTTGAGAATATATAGTGATCAATCAACTCCAAAAGTATATAACTTGATCATCCATTTTCATATCCTAATCAAATCACATCCTATAAAATTAAATTTTTTTCATCCTAGAAGCATCCCCCCTCATCCTAATCTTTAATCACCAAGTATCCTAATAACCCATAACCATGTAATCATCCCTTCCTAATCATTCATTATCATGTTCTAATAATCGTGCCATTCTAATCCTAATCACTCATAGTCATCCTTAAATTATTTTCACCCTAATCATTCTAATTATCCACCTTATCTTAATCACACCCTTGAATAATTTAATCCATATCATGTGTCTAATCCATCCTATCTTATTCTAATCATGTCACATTGGTTTCATCCATAATCATGCTATCATTATCATCCATAATAACCCTAACCATAACAAAGGGAAAATTAAATTTATACAAGCATCCCTACATAGAAAATTTAATGAGAAACAGTGGCCATCAAAACCAAATTAAGGAAAGATACAAGTAAACTTAAAATTCATAACTTTTTTACCCCTCCAAAACAAATTTGAGATAGATGTTCATAAACTATTCAAAATCAGAATCCTAAGTCATCCTTTGTGTTGCCTCCTTGGCCAAGAGTTTTTCCTTGGCCTTTGATTTCGCCTGAGACTTGGATCCCATAATGCCACCTCCCCATTGTCGTCGGTACTCATCAAAATTATCATTGAAATTGGAATTTAGCAGGATTGTTGAAGCAATAAAGGTGTGCATGCAATTAAGAGGACATGCTTTTGTGATGCATACTATTTATCTATTAATGTTGGTGGCTAAAAGAAATGGAAATTGAATGGTATACAATTGTATTTGTTCATTTTTGCACAGGTGCTAATTTCAATGATAATTCTGAGTAGTATCGACGACAATGGGGAGGTGGTATTATGGGCTCCAAGTCTCAAGAGAAATCAAAGGTCCGAAAAAAAATCTTGGCCAAGGAGGCAGCACAAAGGATGACTTAGGATTATGATTTTGAATAGTTTATGAACATCCAACTCAAATTTGTTTTGGAGGGGTAAAAAAGTTATGAATTTTAAGTTTACTTGTAGCTTTCCTTAATCTAGTTTTGATGGCCATTGTTTCTCATTAAATTTTCTTTGTAGGGATGCTCGTATCAATTTAATTTTCCCTTCGTTATGATCAATTTATAGAGATAATTGCGGGGGGATGCTATGTTGTTCTTGACAAAGTGCAAGATTGTGATCTTCTATGTTTAGAAAAAATTGCTTGAGTGTCATATTTTGTTCTTGTTTAGTGTTTTTTGACTTAGAAAAGATTGCTTAAAAGGATGTTATATATTATCGTTGTTTAACTATAAGGTTGTAACCTGTTGACCTGTCACATTTAGAGAAAATTGTTTTGGGGATATTAAATTTTCCCCTTGTTAATTGTAACTTTTTATTTGCATTAAATATATGTTCTCTTTCTAAAGGATTTTTTTATGTGAACTTTGCATTATCATTTTTTATAAAGTTCCTTTGAATTTTTTATTTGTAACTTTTTATTTGCATTATCATTATCATCCATAATCATTTTTTATATTATTCATTGTAGTGAATCATAGTGATGGTGTTTAGGGTGCTTGAGATAGCTATATTTTGGCATCAATCTAGTTGTTTAAACCATGTATAGCTTGAGACCACACATGTAATGGGATCTAAATGGTAATTATATATGGATCAAGATCAATTTTTAATATATAGAAATGTCATAGGAAGATCTAGATACTTATATTATGTGCATAACTTGATATTTAAATATATCAATTTCCAATTGCATAAATGTTCCACATTGAAATTATTACTTGTTCAAGAATAGAAATTTGATTTCATTTACATTCAACTCCACTTATAGCTCATCATCTAGATCACTTTTTTTGTGCATGCACAATCCAAAATTCATGTGTATTAGATTATATGGAATTCTTAAGTTCACTTGAATATATTTTATTTCATTTAAACATTCAACTGGACATAAGTATAGCTCATTGAATCTAGTTCAAGAATTCTTTGCATGCACATTCAAATTCATGTGTATTAGATTATATATATGGAATTCTTAAGTTCATGTATAGCATGATATATATGCACAATTTACATTTAACCTATCTAGTGACTTTAAAAATGAACATTTAGAGCTAAGAATTTAGGTTATCTATTTCCAATTGCATTTTTATGTTTCACTTTTAAATATAGCATTAATCGAGCTTACATAAATTTGCATTCAATTTTTTCTATTTCTTGACCTATTTATTTAGACAAATTCATTTCTATTTAAAATTAATTACATACATGTCCATATTTTTTAATTTACAAATAACAACCATTAGATAGTCCAATATTTTGATTTCACGATGTAAATAGATGTACAACAAGTGTGAACAAACCATAATTTTAATTTAAATAAACATGTACAAAATTGCTAAATAAATAAAACCATGATAATTCACGATGTAAATAGATGTAATGTAAGTGTTCAAACCATAAAACATAAACATACATGTTAATGTGATGTAAATCATAGCAAGTGTATATACCATAAAACATAAATGTATGTAACATGTGATGTACATAAATCATAAAAAATGTCTGGACAACATAATAATCTGATCTCAAACCATAATACTGTAAAATATCTCAAAGAGAGGGATATCAACTGTGAATAGAATCATTAGATCTCTGGCCTAATCTCTCCCTCGATCCATGGATTGATCCCTCTCTTGATCCAAGATGTGTGGATCCATGTCCCGATCCAAGCTCTCTGGATCCGTGTACTGAGCCTCATCCCAAGCCCTGCATGTGTTCAAGTACACACATTAACTTAAATTTAATTTTTAATACATGTATATATATATATGTGTGTGTGTGTGTGTGTGTGTGTGTGTGTGTGTGTGTGTGTGTGTGTGTGTGTATATGTGTGTAAAATTATCTAAACTTGTACAATGTACAAACTTTCAATGTGTTCTAACTTACATTAAGTAATTAAATTTTAAATAAAATTATTTAAATGTGCATCACCTATGTGTTGCATGGGATCACCATCATGTGTCATTGATCCAAGATGTGTGGATCCATGTCCTGATCCAAGCTCTCTGGATCTGTGCCCTGAGCCTCGTCCCAAGCCCTGCATGTGTTCAAGTACACACACATGAACTTAAATTTAATTTTTAATACACATGTATATATATATGTACATATATGTAAAATTATCTAAATTTGTACAGTGTACAAGTTCAATGTGTTCAAACTTTTACATCAAGTAATTAAAATTTTTAAATTTATTTAAATGTACCTCAGCTGCGTGCTACATGGGATCACCATCATGTGCCAAATTTCCAAACTCTGACAAATCACCATACTGCTTAAAAAATTTCAAGTACACAATTTCAATCAAGAGTTAAAAACAACTACAGAAGTTAAAATACATTGCATGTATCGTACGTAATTTTTTGGAACACAATTATATATATAAATTATTCAAGTACCTGTTGTGCCTGATTGATGGCTCTACCAATGTCACTAAGATCACGAGAATGCAAGGACATCGCAGGGGGATTTGTAGCATGTACATTATCAATACCAAAAACAAGTTGATTATATGTGCCATGGACAACATCAGGTGCCACAGTAACCTCAACATGATCTATAACATCTTGATGACCTGGACAAGCTAAAGGATTGATAGAAACATGATGCGCATGGGATCTTATAGGCTGCTCTAGAATATCCCCTGGAGTTGCCACCCTATGGCTTGTATGTGTATCGAGATATCATTGTCTAATAAAGCCATGTACATGGTCAAGAGAGATCCCATGGTCCTAGCTGATGACTTGATATGTTGCTAGTAAATCTAAAATTGAGACCCTACACACATTATGCAAAGTCGTGTGGTTCATATACTCGATATCTGAAGGAGTAGGTAGATCGACACAAATAAATGGATCATAAGATGTTGATGTAGCCTGTGTGGGAGGAAGGTTGATCTGTGGGCGTAATAAGTATCTACCAACTCGATCAGATGACATCTGATCAATCTGTGTCGTAATAGAGGCAATGTTATCAATAATATAGGATCGAGTGGAGCATGTTGTTGACTCCCCTATTGCTACCAATTCCACATGTTTTGGTAAAACCAAAAGGTTTGGGCCAACTAATGCCCTCTTGTCCATAGGCGGTGGCAAACCTGGACATCTAAACTGTGGTTTGTCAGAAAAAAAGCCTTTACCATGGGCAACATATTCAAGATGAGATGTGTAGTCCACATCTATCTATAAATGAAATTCTGCATATAACTGTTTGACAAAATATTGTGGCAGTTCATCATTGTGAAGCCATCTATGATACACTGCCAACCATCTAGGGTATATGAATGGCGCAACAATAGGATCTACACACGCCGTAACCACATATCCTCTAATTCTATTTTTTCCTCTATAATGAGGGAACATGGTTAACAAATTTTTGGCTAAAACTAATTTGGCAACTTCTTTATAGTTCATTGTGCCAATAACACTCCTAGCAAGAGACAAATAAAATTGCTCAATGATGATCTCATCATAAGGATTGAATGATCAAATTGTCTCGATAATTTGATGAATCTCTTCTCTAATAGTGACTAATCTATCTCGATTAGCCAAATTGGGGGAGTTGTGAATTGTTTGCTCTAAACATTTTAGAGCATTATTTAATCTAGCAATACTATCCTGATATAAATTTGATCTATTTTAAGCCTCTTGATTAGAATGAGGGGAATGGTGAGATCCCTCATCAGCCATGATATATATATATATATATATATATATTTGTATATGTAAATCTAGAGAGATTTGCATATCATTAAAATAAAATATACATAATGTTAAACTTGAATTTAAATCAAATTTCAAAACTAAAACAAATATATATAAATTTAAATTACAAAATTTTCAAGTTTCAAAAGTAAAATATTTTTAACTTTAAATATATCTAATTTGAGATAGTTCAAGTTATATTATCTATCTCTATGTTCAATAGTTCACCGGGTCTACAACTTAGATAACATAAGAAAATTGACAACTTCAAAGAGACTTTTAATGTACATACATATATATATATATGTGTGTGTGTGTGTGTGTGTGTGTGCATGTGTACATGTGTATATATACATGTACATGTGTATGTATGTATGTACATATATGTGTATGTGTGTATGTATAATGCATATATGTGTATGTGTGTATGTACATGTGTACATACATACATATGCATGTATATATATATGCATACATGTACACAATGTACACATGATATATGTATATACAAATTTATGTATACATATATATATATATATATATATGTATATGCACGCACACACATATACATACATACTCAAGTACATACATACATACACATGTACATGTATACATATATGTACATACATACATATGTACATACATATGTACATACATACATACATACATATATATGCATTATACATACACACATACACATATATGCATGTACATACATACACACATACACATGTACATTTATATATGCATACATACATGCATACACACATACACATGTATATAATACATACATACATACATGTACACACACATATATGTACACATACACACATCTACGTGCATATATGTAAATACATGTGCATACTCACATACACATATATGTACACACATGTATACACACATACACACATACATACACACATATGCAAATTATACATACACACATACACACATATATGCACATGTACATATATACACATGTATATAATACATACATACATACATGTACACACACATATATGTACACATACACACATGTACACGTGCATAAATGTACATACACATGTACACATGTACATACACATATGTATACATACATGCACGTGCATTCAATGAACTATAAATTTGGGGTTTTCAATTTTGGGTTTATAGAAATATAAAATTTAGGCAAAATGTATGTATGTACATACATGTACATACACATATGTATACATATGTGTATGTATACATACACATGTACACCTGTGCATTTACATATATGTGTGTACACATATGTGCATCCTTCACATTTGATTAATGTTGCATCTATATAATCTATAGAAAATCTACATGTAAGAGAGAATTTAAAAACAAACAAGTCCATTCCACTCCCACATGTAATATGAGTTCATTCCCATCTTGTTTTTAATTGTGTTGTGGGTGGAGAGTTGCTTGGGTATCAATTTTTTTGTTTCAGTAATGTGAAATTTGCATTGATTATTGAGGTGGGTACTATAATTTTTGATCTAAGAAGGTTACGAATCCCCTTGATCTAAGAAGGGTTGTGTTTGTGACTTGCATAATTTTTGGATCTATAGTTTATTCCATACTCCTACTCCATTAGATGTGTCCCAATGGTGTGTTGTTTGAGTACATGAGGCCAAGTTGTTTTTAGCAATGTGTTTTTCAAGTAGAATAAGCCAAGTTGTTTCTAGAGGTGAGACCTTAAAACCTAGAAGATTGAGCTACTCATAGAGAAATGTTTCTTCAATTGTGGAAAATGCCTCCTAAAATAAGTTAGTGTTAGACTTAAATTGAAGTTTATATCTTTAATGCCTCCTAAAACACTAGTGTTAGACTTAAGTTGAAGTTTATCATTAAAAGTTATGAACAAAAAATTCATGAAGTTTATCATTAAAAGTTATGAACAAAAAATTCATACTCCTTACACAATTTCCTCTAAATGTACTTCAGTGTCGAGATGGGTGTTGTATTGTAAAATTTCCAAGAAGATTGTAACTGCACTTTTCTATCATTTCTAATGTACAAGATTTTCTTTTTCTTTTATTCATTTCAGAGTCACTTTAAATAAACCTTTAGATTTCAGGCAAAGCTTCACAACAATGTTTACAACAACAAAAGCTTAAACTAAATCTTATTATTGATTATTTTTTGACATGTAAATATTTTAATTTCGGCAAGGAAAAAATAACACATTGAGCTTTTGTTGTTTTACTAGAGGCCTCTTAAATTTTCTAATAAAAATTGAGGCATTATTCATTATTGAAATATTAATATGTATATAACAAAATTAGAAAACTTGTGAGATTCCTTCTTAAACACTACTCTTTCTAAAGAAAATGCCACCTTTTCACTCTCTTTCCAAGGAAAATTGTTGAGAAAGACTGCAATATGAGTTATCTAATATTGGAGTAGTGCAATTCTGGAAAATTTTGTGGTTCTTCGGGTATTGTCAGGTTAAATTACACCCATTTTCAACATTTTAGGTTTTCCAATTTATGAACAAGTTGATGGAATTCTTAAAAGTTGTCTTTTTTTATTAACTTACACCCATTGTCAACATTTTAGGTTTTCCAATTTATGAACAAGTTGATGGTACTCTTAAAAGTTGAAAAAAATGCCACCTTTTCACTCTCTTTCCAAGGAAAACTATTGAGAAAAATTGCAATATGAGTTATCTAATATTGGAGTAGTGCAATTCTGGAAAATTTTGTGGTTCTTCAGGTATTGTCAGGTTAACTTACACCCATTTTCAATATTTTAGGTTTTCCAGTTTATGAACAAATTGTTGTTTAACTAGAGGCCTCTTAAATTTTATGATGAAAATTGAGGCATTAAATGTTATTGAAATTTTAATCTGTATATAACAAAATTCAAGGGATTTATTTTTATATTTTCTTGCAGGGTAATATCTTTGTCATTCTTATTTAACTGAATTTTCTTTTCAGTTTCGTTTAGATTTCTCATTTCAATTTGTCTAGAAGTTCATTTCAATAATGTAGGTAAGTATGGATTATATTGAACATGTTGCTTTCAATCATTATCTTATATCTCATCTAACATGTACATGATGTGTTTATGCTGAAAGTCAGTGTCCAATTCATTTTTTTGAGACAAGTCTTAATGTAATGCACTTAAAGTGAGTTTTCAATCATTTTTTAATTGGCTCAAAACAAGGCATAGTAACAGTTCTCATACTTTCACAAACTTCTATTGAGCCTTTTTTTCATTTTTTCACAAATACAAACCCTACGTAGAAAACTGAGTTTGCAGTCATTTTTTAGTTGACTCAAAACAAGGAATGGTAACATTTATCATTATTTCATAGCTTCTATTGAGCCTTTTTTCATTTTTTCACAAATACAAACCACACACAAAAAACCCTAAACTAAAAACCCCAATTTTGCTTTTCACATATACCCAAAACCGAAAACCCCAAACATCCAGTATAGATTCAATCATACATTTTTTTTCACAAAAAATACTATGTAAACCATGTCGACCAAGCATTCACGAAAGAATATCAAAATATATCCTTTCACTGCATAAATTTTGCACAAAATTTCTAGAATAAGACATCAAAACCGCCATATGTAAGGGAAAACAAAGTGCAAAACCTGGGTGGTCGGTTTGAGGTGGCGTTGGCTTTATAGCGAGCCTTCCCCTATTCGGTCAAGCTTTTTCATCTAGAACAACTTTCGCCTGAGCATGCAAAAAAATGAGTGGGCCCCTTCTTTGTTTGGTTTTATTTTTCATGCTTTTGGCAAAAAGTTTTTCGGTCGATACTGTTTTGGCCGAAACACTTCTGGCTGAAAGGGTATTGCCACGTCAACACCAAATCACCACCACGTGGTTTCGGTCAAAAGGTACTTGGCCGAAACAATTCCGATCGAAATATATTCGATCGAAACCGTTTGTTTAGCCAAAAGTGTGACACATTATTGTGCTTTTACCCTTGTGTGATCTGTATGGACTGTATACACCTAAAATTGGTCTGAAGCATCCTATTAATTAAATACGAATTATTTGATTAATTATCCTAATTTCCTCTACTATTTGAATAAATAGAAATATTTATTTATATAGTTCACATTTAAATATTCATCTTAATTAAATAAACAAAATTAAATACTTTGTTCAATTTAATTATCAAATCCCTATTTCAATCTATCACAAATTAATTAAATAAAGATCAAAACACTTTATTGATTAAATGCCATATTCTTCTGTTTAATTTAATAAACAACTATCCTATAGTTTGTTTTATTAAATTATTTATCTCCCTTTTCCTAATTTAAATAAATCAAAAATATTTGAATTAGAGCATAAGGAATATTCCAATCTACATTTCCTCAAAAATGAATTAGATTTCCTATGTCTAATCCATGTCTAAAATATGTCAAATTAATTGATTGAAACTTCACGGGAAGTTTTGGAGACAAATTGGAGACAAATTTGGAATTTGATCTCTCAATCCTCCTCCATCAATCCTTCCTCTTCTCTTGCCTGGTGTTTTCATGGGTAGAGACAATCTCCATTTTTCTCTCAATCTCCTCCATCTCTCACCATTCAATCCTCCAGATTGAATCCAAGCCTCTCAAAGCTTTCCCTGTGCATTTCTACAACTAGGAAATCTATAAATAAAGCCTTATTGAACCAAGAAAAGGATCCAGATAATCTAACTTTTTTGCACTCTTACTCTGCAAGAATTCAAGCATCCAACAATCAAGCTTTCAACCATGGCTACCTCCTGTAGCTGCAATTATCTATTTTACATCAATATCATGCTAGTTTAATTGTTTTATCATCTAGAATTGTATTATCATCATCTCGTTCTTTGAATTGTCATTTTAATAGTCTTATTTGCTTAAACAATCTGAGAGCAATCAAGATTTAATAAATCTTTGGAGATAGAGAGCAATATGACGCTTTTGATAGATAATTCCTTTGAATCGATTCATTTAACTTGTCTATTGATATAATGTCATATTAAGAAGTGTTTTAATCTTATTCATATATTCACACTTACATGGACAAAGACTAGATACCCAGTAATATAGTGTCTAAATTTATTAATAGCATAAAAAATAGCAAGCATCTCTTTTTCTGTTACAATGTAGTTTAATTTTGCCCCTTGAAGATTCTTGTTGATTTAATTAATTGCATACTCCTTGTTGCCATCCTTTTGACCCAAGACTGCTCCAATGACAAAATCTGAAGCATCTGCATGAATGTGAAAGTGGAGAGTCCAATTTGGCCCTCTCAACACTGGTGCTTGAGTCAGAGCTTTCTTTAGTTCTTCAAAGGAGTGTTGACACTCAGAGTTCCATTCAAACTCAATGTCCTTACTCAGAAAAACAAATAAAGGTGCAACAATCTTACTAAAATATTTGATAAATTATCTGTAGTAGCCTGCATGACCAAGGAAGCTCCTAATATCTCTTTATTTCTGAGGAACATGTAAGGTAGATATTATCTCAATTTTGTGTGTATCAACCTGGATTCTTGCACTGGATATAAAGTGTCCCAATACTATTCCCTATGTCATCTTCATGAAACACTTCTCATTGTTTAGTGATAGATTGTGTTCCTTATACCTTTTTAACACTTTTTCTAGGTTATTGAGAGCTTCCTCATAAATTTCACCATAAGTGGTGAAGTCATCCATGTATATCTCCATGTAGTCCTGTGCAAAATTAGAAAACATGTTGAGTACTGCTCTTTGAAAGGTAGCTGGAGCATTGCACAAACCAAAAGGTAAGACAAAATATGAATAGGTTACCTAGGGGTGGGTGAATGTGGTCTTATCTTGATTTTTTGGTGCAATCTTGATTTGGTTATAACCATTGAAACCATCAAGAAATGAAAAATATTTCTTCCCTGCCAAAGAATCAAGAACTTGGTCGATAAATGGAAGTGGAAAATGATCCTTCCTCGGGGCAACATTTAGTTCCCTATAATCCACACAGACTCTCCATTTCCCACCTTTCTTGGGAACTATTACCAATGGTGAAACCCATTCACTGTCTGATATAGGGTATATAAAACTTGCATCCAAAATATTGTGTATTTCAACTTTTGCTATCTCTCTTAGAGCTGGATTCATGCCCTTCATACCATCATAATTCCATGCATATGCAGCTGAGTGTGCCTGCAACACTAATTATAGAGAATTATGTTGTTCCTCTATCAAGACATTGTTGATATTTAGCTTCCTTCCTGGCATAATTTCTGACTCCTTTGATGACTCTTAAACTGATGATAGATCAAGGCTTGGTATAATTGGTAAACATTGTTGAGGAAGTAATGAATGAAATAGGTGTAATATCTCTTCTGTGTCCAATCAGTAGGTATAATACTTTGCAAGGGGTCTTGTAGGCATATGAGATAGTCATGTTGTTGTAGGCTCCTACCACAGTCATTTTGAATTATACGAGCAATAAGCTCATCTTCATCCCAGTCATCCAATAAGGGGTTGCACTCTATAGTCATTAGTGTCTACAGAGAATAGTTATATTCCTCCTCCTCACCCAACTTGGGCCAAATGGTGTGCTCAAGGTATGCATATGGTTGGGCAGGTGGATAAAGAACCAAGTTATTTATAACTATCCCATTGGATATGATCATTTTAGCAGACCTGAAGCCTATAAATGCATCGGTTGTTTCCAACCAAGGCCTACCTAGGATGAGTGGTTAACCCACAAGATTGACTTTGGGTTGTAATACTATGAAGTCTGCAGGGTATTCCCAAGAATCCAATATAATAACTAGGTCTTCAATAATTCCCTCAGGCTTGACCGTGGACCTATCAACTAATTGAAAAATAGTTTGTGTGGGACCAATGTTGACCAACTGAAGCAACTGCATTGTTTCTTTTGTCATGAAATTGATGGCTTCCCCCAAGTCTATCAAATTATTCTTAATGAGGGTCTCATTGGTCTTAGCATCCACAATTAGACTACTAGGATCGGTATACTTAGGGACTGTAATGTTCCCCAACATGATATCTGCAAGATTCCCCAAGACATGGACTATCTGTGGATCTTTCCTTTTTCCACCTGGTTTCTTAAGATAGAGATCCCTTACAATTTTAGTATGGATAGGGATGTCTTTGATAACTTGGATAAGTGAGATTTTGATGTTCACATCTTTCAATTGCCCCAAAATGTCTATCTCAACCTGTGTGTGATGTTTTTGCATAATTAGGAGTCCAAGAAAAGGTGGCTTGGGATTTGAAGTAGTTTGGTGTACCTGATTTTGTTCAATCTCCAAATATGGTCCATCGGAAGCTGCAACTACAAGTTCCTCATCCTCCATTTCTATAATTTGGGGGGATGAAGGTCCAACAAGTTATTTTTCCTGATCTGAAGTGGATATCACTCACCTCTACCCCATAAGTGGGGAATTGCATAGCTTCATTAGTATAAACCTATTGAACATGCTTAGTGTTAGGGTTAGGTACAGGTTGGGTAGGTATTTTTTGTTTGAGTGGTTGGGATGCATGATTTAATGGAGGCATTAGAGCTTGTTTTTGTTGTGGAGGAGGGAGCATGGGTTGCTGATAGCTCATATTTTATTGTTGTCATTGTTGGCCTTTCTACCACTAAGGTTGCCACTGATTCTGCTAGGTTGGCCATTATGGATTGTAATTGGAACCTTGAAAATTCTACTATGGCCAAGGATTGGGGTGTTGGTTCCAATTTGGTTGAGGGTTTGGCCATTGAGAATTTTTCCACTGGTTATGATTGTTTCATCTTTTGAAAGATTGTTTTCCATGATTGCTTTGAATTATCTATTATGAGTACTTGCATAGGGAAAATAATAATGCTTGGAAAAGGAATTATAATCTATTATGTTATTTTAATGATGTGCTTATATGTACTCCATAATAAGATATTTGTGTTAATAATAAGTATTACATACTAGATATGATTGAGCATGAGTATCTTATGTGTTACTCTTGGCTAGGTTATTGATTTAACTAGGATAGCTAGTGTCTACTCCTAGGATTTTTTATCCTAAGATTGGGGAGGGAATATTGAGTTTGAGACTCGCCCATGTGGTTGTGTAAATAACTTGAGTTTATGGAGTTATATATGTTTGGAAATGTAGGTAAGATTACCTAATGAGTTAAAGTAACTACTTTGTTAATTACTTTACACTCTTGAAATGAAGTCACATTGTTGACAAGACTCTACTTTGAATAGCTATTTTATTAAAATGGTTACACTCTCAAAGGGAAGCATCTATTGCTATGATTATGCTTCAATATAAGTCAATCATTGATGTGGCTATAATCTTGATGAGAACCACTTATTAGTATGATATAATACTGATTGGAGTTGGTCAATTATGAATAATTAATCTAAGAATAGAAGAAGCTTATATGGCTACTCTCTAGATTTTACTTGGAACTAGATTGTCTTTTGTAGTGAGTGGTTGTCTATGTTAAGTTAACTCGTGGATTAGGAAAACTCTTATATTATACCAAGGATGGGAATGTCCATAAGATATCATATAGTTTTTAGAAAGGGAAATAGGTTATTTCAAAGGTTAGGGATTACCTAGGGAAGGAAATTACCTAAGCATAGTATATGAACGGTCAAGATCCAAACCAAGCTTGTAGAAGTGTATGTGAATAGAATGACCTTCATTCAATTATTCTAAATGAGAACACTTTGGCCTAAGTAGTGTAAGTGCCACTGTTTACACTGTTAAATTCATCATGATCCATATGTATGCATGCTAGTTCTAGATTGTGGGTTTACAAGTTCTAGACATGTAGGACACAACACTAAGCTCAGATAGGTTATTGATACGAGGTTTTACAACCAATCTCTTCGTCAAAGGGTAGGGCCATCTATTGAAAGATAGATGTGCGGGGGACCACATATGAGTCCATAGTTGGCAAAAAAGTGCTTGAGTGATGCTTCTCCTCACCAGTTGGTGGCCAAGGTTTGCGGATGTGTACACCAGTATTGGGGAAAAATGGAGTTTTTGCACCAACGAGCAGGGGCATTCAAAATGTATGCACCAATATGAGGACATCGGAACCAATTTGTATAGCTATTGCTAGATGAAGCTTAGAGGAGCTATGTACATATCATGTTCCCATTATATGGAAGGATGTAATCAGGAATGTTATACTTGAGTTCATTCAATATGATATCTACGTTTTTGGAAGATTCGTGAAATTACAATGGAATGCAATGGAAGTTTGGAAATAGTGTTATTTCATTTATGCATGTAATTTACATTATGGGAGCAAGAATTTTTATTGCTAGTTTATGACATCATAGAATATTCACTTAACGTGAGAAGTTGAAAATTTTACTGAGTAGAACACCGAGGTTGTTACAACATCGACAAGTTTTATTCAACCAACGTTTTGTGGTAGAGAGTATTTTAAACCCCACAGTCCCATTGTCTTGGGAAGGGGGTTCATAACCCTGAGGTGGTGTGGCCTATGGTCTATTTCCCCCAAGCGCTCTACCTAGTGGCACTGCCACAACTAGGGGTGGCGCTAATTGTTTTTAATTTTTTTTTATTACCTGCAACAATCATATGAATGACCCAGATCTGAGTTTTTAACCCCCAACAGCTTGATTTTTGTGCCTTGTTAGTCTATAGGTGCCCTATTTTAGGGATTTTTTTTTTTGCGATAACTTGCAATCCAGGAGGTGAATTTTGTTGAATAAGATATTGACAGAAAGATGGCTTTGTCAATTTTGCAGTGGAGCAAGTTATTTTCAAAATTTTTGCTACTTTGTAACATTTATATTATCAAGACCATTTTAGATTTAATTTTTCCCCAAAGGGTGTTCTAGAGATTACTTGGATATTTTGATAGTTGGGAGGGTACAATTTTGATCTTTACACTTCATTTTAGTTCCAAATAATTTTTTAATCAACTGTTGCTTTATAGATTCCAAGGTTGCGCTAGTTTGAGAGTTTTCCTATATTCCTTGGCATCGGGTCTGCTATTACTTTATCATGATTCTGACTTGAGTCCTTGAGTGACTCTAATATAGTTTCTAGCCTCAGAGTTATCTTTCCTTTTCTTTCCAAATTAAGGAATCCAATGTTACTCCACAAGTGTGCTTCCAATGCTTCTTTGCAATAGGTTATCTCATTATGAGGGGGCCTATATGGTCTCTCTTATCATCCTTTGTATGGAGGGAGATTGATTGGATTTGTGATGGATCTTTTCATTTAGGGGGGGTTGAATGGTCTCTTCTTCATCTCTCTTATGGGGGGGGGGGTATTTTCCTCGAATGGGGTTTTATCCTCTCATTTTTCATGGAGAGAATTATTGTATCTTATCACTCTTTTTGGGAGGGGTTTTGTCCCACTGGGTTTTCTCCTTTTCTCCATTTGTGAGAGATTGCATTTGCATTTGTACATGAGTACCTAACATGGCCTTGTAGTTGAGACCCATTTTTGTGTCATTTTTATAAGTACTCTCTAAGTTGTACTTAAGGGGGGGTGTTGGTTTAAATAGGTATTTTTCCTATCTAGTCTTATCTAGGTCCTATTTACATTGTTAACTCCACTTAGGCCCTAGGAAGGAATCTTTCTAGTTAAGCATTAGTTGTCACTTATCTTATCTAGTTGGCATTTATTTAATGCTTGTGTCCTAGGATGTTATGACTTAGTTGTCATGTGATTGGATTATGACACTTGTCATGATCTTATCTAATCATGTTCCTCACCTTTCCTATATACGAAAGGCTTCATATGTACATTGCCTATTCATTTTGGCTATCATTTTGGCATTCTTGCATCCTTAATCATAGCATGATATTTTTTCCATATTTCTTGTGGAAGCTATTTTATTTTGCAGGTGATTCTAGGGTGTTGAGGAGTTCACCATAAACTCCTACATTATAGGCTTGGCATCATCTTCTAACATAATGTTATGCATATCTACCTTAGGATCTATACCATGCATATCTGAATAAGACCAAGAAAAGAGTTCAGAAAAGTCATGTAATAATGTAGTATGTTCTTGTTGTTCATTATAATTAAGGAATTTCCCAATTAAAATTATTTTTTTTTGTATTAGAGGGTAAGTGCAAGAAGTTGGGTCCACGAAGAGGGGAAGTTTCAACAAAAAAAAATGCTAAAAGAAACAGGTCCTCATTTTGAAAAAATGGGTACCCATTTAGGAATGATATCTTGAGCCTAAACGGGTACGTGTTCTAAAAATAGAACAAACTTACTGTAACTTAGATTTTTCGGAATTGTGGAAGATGCTAGCATTAAACATCAATTCTAATCTAAATAAAACAACAAAGAACGATAAGTAAGCATGATTAATCTAAACTAATAAAAACTAGAATGATCTCATCGAATATGTAAATACTTCCTCGATTTATCTCAATTGCCCTTCTCCATCTTGTTGTATTGTTATTCTTGCCCTTAGATTTCTGTGTTTGAATGCAAGCATAACTTCGTCGAGTGTCTCAGCAAAATATCGAAGATTGTTTCTTCTCAAAAGTGTATAATGATTTCGGGAGGAGGAATAATGATAATGACAGGCCATTTTATAGATTTTGTGTTTTCAAATGATCGGCTCAGATTGAAAGAGAGATCGACGGATGAGATTGATGAATGCCATGCGATGAGTTATGTGACAGATAGAACGCGAGTTAGAACGTGAGTTCAACTGCAGGTAAAGACTAATTTTAGAACATGAGTTCCAATCTTCATCTTCAAAAAATAAAAGAATAGACTTTGTATGCAAAAGCCAAAGTTAGAAGTTGGAGAATAAATGCATGATAAATGCATGTGAATGCAAACTTGAGTTAGTTAATTAAATAAAGATATTTAATTAATAAATATAGATCATGCATATGAGTTGGAACTAGTTAATCGACTAGTTGTGATGGAGAGTTCTCTCATAGAGATAACTCGAGTCAGACGATAAGTGCATGTAAGAGATAACTGAATGTTAGAGACATGTGACATAATTAATTAAATAATGAATTAAATGTTAATTTAATTCAACATTCGAAATATGAGACTTTTAATTAAATAAATAAAGTAATTTATTTAATTTGGCTGTTGAAAAGGATAAAATGAATAATTAAATAATAAATATTTAATTATAGATGAAAAGGGGTTAAATGAATAATTAAATAAAGATATTTAATTATAGTTGGAAAAGTATGATAAAGGGGAATTAAATAATAAATTATTTAATTGATAGATAAAGGGGAAAGAATTAATTAGTTCGCAACATAATTAAATAAATATGATTTATTTAATTAATTAAGTTGAATAAAGGATGATTATGAATTAATGAATTAATTAAAAAGGGTATTTAATTAATAGAGGAAATATGTGTTAGAAAGGCAATTAAATAAGCAACATTATTTAATCAAGACGACGGAGTATAGAAAATTATGTTGAAATGTGTACTTGCAGGCCTAGACCAATTTTTGGTATCTACACTTACCATTCAAAAACAATTCCAAAATAGAATTTTTTAGAACGCGTACCCATTCTAAAAATTTCCAAAAATAGTTTGAGAAAATTCTATTTTTGGAAAA
Organism: Sequoiadendron giganteum; assembly: GCA_007115665.2. Lineage (NCBI taxonomy): Eukaryota > Viridiplantae > Streptophyta > Pinopsida > Cupressales > Cupressaceae > Sequoiadendron > Sequoiadendron giganteum. The sequence goes on along the minus strand of CM021105.1, from coordinate 26,331,902 downwards.
TTTTAGAATGAGTACCCGTTTTATAACGGGTACACATTTTTTAAAATTTTGAACAAACCACTTTTTGCTTGGGTTTTAGGGTCGAGAAAGGTTTGGCAACCCGACCCTTAGCTTTTGACCTGCAACTAAAAAACTAAGGCAGATTGAAGAGAAATGTCCAACTTTGCAATATAGCTAATGAATATTTTTTCAAAATTAATCTATGAAATTAAAACCCATTATATATCACGATGTATAGTTTCCAAATATATAATTTTTTTAAAGATTGGATTATTTTATTTTTTTATTAATTTCTAAGCAAGTTGGTCCATAAACTTGAAATATCAAGCTTTTTTTGTTTTTAAATAACTCTTTTTTGTTAATTATTTTGCAAAAAAAATTATATGACATCAATATTTAGAAAATTCTCTACACCAATGAAAAAATTCAAAAAATGTTTAGTTTAGGTCCAATTATGTTGTCCATACATGTTGATTTAAAAAAAAAAGCAATTAGGGCTAATAAAAATTCAATAACAAAAATTACAAAAAAAATCCTCATCAATCTTCAAGTTGTTACATATATTTCCCTAAAAGGAATTAGAAAAATACTTTTATTTAGGTCAAAAAGTGGTGTACGTACACGTGCATGGTATGGTAAAAAAAAGTGACTTTTAAAAAGTGGTTTTTATACATGCCTATTAAAATTTAATTTGTATAATCTGGGTATTAGAATAAATTACATATTTGGAAACTAGATTCAAAATACTAAATTTCATATAACTAACATTTTTTAAGATTCATTGTGTAAGTGCTTCAAATTTTTAGTCCATGTGAAAAATTCTAAAAAACAACAAAACACCACTTTTTGAGTTTTTTGTGAACCCAACTTGCATCAGCCCTAGATGGGTCCATCGAGACATTGATAGTATCTCCTACAAGTAGTGTACAACAGTCTGGGACATTATGGAACCTTTGGGGTATGTCTTGATAATCTACTGTATCATATGATAAACCAACATATTTCTCCAAGTATGCTTCAACATTTAGACAATATGGAAATCCACGATCATGATGATGAGTATGAAAGTTGTCATAAACTCCAAAAAATTTTGCTAAGGACTAATCATTTTGAAATATATCTAATGACATGTTTTTACTTGTTTGAATTATCAATTTAGGATGAACTAAATTAAGTGATACCTTAGGAGGGTCTTGTGTTATTATTTACATTAAGCAAAGGTCTTTGTGAAGATTTTGTAGGTTTTGAGGGACAATAACCAAGACCATTTGTTGTTACTTGCATGTTTAATTATACAGGGACCTTGATACCTTGTTCCTTTATACATCTATTATCATTATACCCAAATTGTAAAAAGATTTTATACCTCTTCCATAAATGGATTCCATTTCTTTTGGGGAAGGTAATTTTTTTATAATGGTTCACATCATATGCAAATGTATAATTAGTATCACCTTTATTGTTAGAAGTTGTAAAATTAGATGTTTGAGGAGGATCCATAGAAGATTGTGTAGATGCCACTGCGGCTTCGTTTGATTCTTCAGATGTAGATGGTGAGATTTTATACTCCCTCATGAAAGTAGGTGTAAAATCTAATTACCCCCAATCAATGTCTAAGAGTTTTGTCATGGGTTAAATACAATCATCTAAGTCATTAGATCTTCACTATGCATAGGTTCCACCTTTAAAGACAAAATCAATATGTTAAAGGGTGTTTTATTTCTTGTTTTGGTTTGCAAACAATTTTTGGACTTAGGATCAACTTTCACCATGTAAACCTTTTTGTTATATGTATACTTCATTATTCGATGAAGGGTGGAAGGAACTCATCCCATAGCATGGATCCATGGTCTTCCAACAAGAAGGTTATATGAAAGGGCATCCAACATGACATGGATAATGGTAGGTAGCACAACATGACCCAACTTAATAGGTAATGTGATCGTTCCTAATGGTTATCTACCCACATTATCGAAACCATCAATAGATAAAGCATCGGGTCAAATAAGGGACCTATCTACACCAACCTTGTTTAAAAGGTCAATGCTACAAACATTAAGACCTGACCCATTATCAATAAGGGTAATGCCTAATTTTTTTTTTATTAATAAAAACTATTATCATCAAGGCATCATATTGTCTTTGAATCTCAAGAAGAGGTAATTCACTTTGATAAAAGATATATCTAAATTCATTGAATTGACACCCTCAAGAAAAGATGCTACATAATTTGGCTTAGCATAAGGTGGCACAACAAATTTTATAAAGCCTCTTGAATCACATACTATGATAGTGATTTTTGAATCAAGTACCGCAACAAAATCTTAGCAGGAGTAGCACAAAGCTACTCCACAAGGTCATACTCCTTACCATTATGTTGATGAAAACAAGGTATGAGAGGGAGAATAGGTTGCACAAATGGTATTAATGATGGAATAATTGTCATTTATTTTTGTTTCTTGTATTGTACGTATGAGCAATGACATGGTAATGTTGTTGTTGTGATATATTTTGTTGTATGTGGTTATTTTGAATCAATTGTCTTACAAAGTTTAAGATATGACCATTTTTTTTATTTGTTTGATGGTGGTTCAATAATAAGCGCAAGTTGATTTTGCATTTAAGGTTGATTCGAAGGTGGGTAAATGACTAGTTGTGGTGTGAATGTGTTTATTGTTCTTTGATATTTTGATACTTTAAGAGTCTTAGTAGATTATTTAGGTGAGATGAAGACCTCAAGGGCTTCATCTAGCATATCAAAATCTTCATTACTAAAAGGCTCATCATATGTGAAATATGATGAGCCTGAAACCACGGGGCTTTCACCTTAGGGTTTGACATCTTTCCCAAATTTCATGGAATGAGGGATCATGTGTGTGTTAATGTAGGGGTTTGATTGGATTTAAAGAAGGTATGTGATTGACTTATAGCCTGATAGGTGAGTCAACCGACCCTTGACCAAATCTGGAAATGTCCTAAGGATGAAATGCAATGATACAATTGACCTAATGATGCAAATTATTATTTTGATGCAAATACAAAATATCTGGAAAGTCATAGAAGAAATCAAACTACAAAAATGGACTGAGGAGGACACTACACACCTATGATTCAAAAATGGAGTTGAAAAGGCAGGTCATAGGCTCCCCAAGCACCACTATCTTTGTCGAGAAAATTTAAATCTATTTTCACAATCCTCTAATGTCAAATCAGAGTTTCTATTTCTCACTTGTCGCACTTTCAGATCACTGTCAGATAATTCTGTAACTGATTTTTCCTGAGTTGTCAAGGTGTAGTGTTTCAATTGCAACAAAAAATAATGGATCTTCAATCTTGCTCAGACCTAAAACTTGCATATTCAAAGAGAGAAGAAAGGTTATGTTATTTAGGGGTTCGCCTTGGTCAAACCTTGTGTTAGTGTTTCCACTTCCATGATGGCAATTTCCAATGATAAATGATAAATGATAGGAAAGAATGATGAATCAACAAAGTGTTGTAATTCACCACCCTTTAGTGGCTTCCTTGAAGGACCGAAGTCATACAAATCTCATCAAGGTCTTGATCTTGCTTGCTTGAATGGTTTAAATTTCTTGGATACCTACAAAGATTAGTCTTCACAAACAATATGAAAACATAAACATGCATAAACTCACATAAATTTTGACATGATTTGGATCTTGAATTGTTGCAATAAATCTCTGAAAAATCTGCTCTTGACTTGTTGATTAATTCTCTTGATCATAAGTTCTCCAATAATTTCCTAGATACCCCTTGTTAGTTTTCAAATGATGTAATAACTATGTATTTATATGATATTATTATAATTTCCCAAAAATTAAATCTTGACAATTGACTTTAGATATTTGAATTTCAAATAATAAAATATCAACACTTGCATATTTGAATTTGGATCGAAAATAGGGGGACATAGTCGCCCTAGGCACTAGTGTCCTAGACCTATTTTCTGAAGTTTAAGGAGTCGGGGACAAAGTATTAAATGAGAGCATTTATTTTATGCTTGTAATTTATCAAAAAAAAATTAAAATAAGTTGTGGAATGCTTTAGGAAATTAAGTGCTTAATTAGGTCCAATAACTTAAAGGGGAGCAAAACATAGTGTGAAATTATCAAGGGTGACAATTTATGACACTGCAATATGTATAACAAACTTACAAAAAGAGATATGATATGATCAAATTATTGTACTTTCTCCAAGAGGTTAATTACAACATTAATTATGAATTTTAATTTATGTTTATGCCTATTAACACTAGTTATGATCAAATATAACAAATTAGTTTTTTTACATATATTGTTTTCAAAAATAGGTTTCAACTTTGCACAAAGAACACAAATATCAGTATGCTCCTAAATTTTGGCTAAAATTGAGCAAGTCAGGGTCGTTGGGCACCCTAGACCAGAGTTGCAGGTTTTGAAAAGTTTGAATTTTATGATAGTGATTATAGTTAACAAAGGTCTTATACTGGTACAGTCTTGATCTAAAACTAAAAATTCTACAATTTTTCCCAATTTTGTAAAAATATGATCTAATATAATGAACTAGGGTTTCCAAATTTTGCATAAATGATAATTTTTTCAACCAAATATTATACTAATTCAAAAAAATATTAAATTTCTCTACAATTTGATGTATTATAAAAATGCAAATGACAACAAACTTCCAATTATTGCAAGAAATTAAATAAAAAACACTTCTTTCCCAATGCAACACACTTTTTTTGCAAACACAAAGAGATCTAATTTTAAATTTTTTTTTTTTTTAATTTAAATCTATAGGATATGCAATATAAATTAGAAGATTTATCTAGTGTAGGATGTGTTAGGTCCACCAAAATGTGATGTGTAAAAGGAGACCCTAGGCCTAGTGTATAGATCATTGAGATTAATCTTTCTTCATATCAACATTATAAATAAGCCAATATGCTCTAGGCTTAGTTCTTTTATTGTTTTGAAAATTGATTGGATTTATTGTTAATTAATTGACCTATTTTAAGTAGGTAACCTAATCTGAAAATACAATCTTTCTGCATAGATGAAATTGAAATTTGACAAACTGAAGATAGATCTGAGAAGGGTAGAAATTTGTGCACTTGTACTATAAATTTGGGGCTGAAATAAGAGGCCATGGGCGCTAGGTGCCTTTGATTGGAGTGAAATCCAGCTCTATAACTTTTAGGTCTCAAACTAATAGGTTTTCACTCTATACTTTCGCTCTATAATTTTTTGTCTTTGGATTTGAACCTACAAAATCAGAGAAAAGAGGGGAAAGTGGTGGCTATATAATAGTTTTCCTTTATCAAACCCTCATTTTGGTATTTATACCTCCACAAATAGCCGATTTATTGATTGATAAAATGTGTGTGCTCTTAACCTTAAGTGTGTCTAAGGTTATAATGAGCTAAAACAATAAAAATCCTACTCAAATGTGTTAGAGAAGGATTCCCAAATTACATGAGTAAGATCAACCCAAAAGAAAGTCAAATACCCTTAAGAAATTCTAAATGCATAAATAACTTGCTTAGGGTAGCAAGTAGGTTAAATTTTGAAGATGAGAACACTTTGAAAGCAAGTCATTAGGTGCTTGAAGGAAGCCAAAGCTATTTACAAAACCTAGATTCCATCATGTCCTTACATTGGCATCAAACTCCAATCATTGTGATAACTTGAACAATTTTGAAATTCACCTTGTAAATATGTAAAAATGAATGTATTTTGATAGAGATTTTTTGTAATTGTAGTTCCTTCCTCCCTATTTTGAAATAATAATTCATGTTTATATAATGGAACATAGGAATAAATTAAAGTGTAGGGTGACTCATTAAATTTTAATTTTTTAGAATTAATTTACCACTAAGGCCCAAATTTGAATTCACATCTCTGAAATTAGAGACCAAAATAAAATGGGAAATCAAAATTTTCAGGCAAAATACTTGGACTAGGGTACTGATGGGCACCCTTGTCTAGATCTTTTGTACTCAACCAAATTTAATTCGGGTGTTTAGGGTTTGCTTTAATAAGGACTTATCCAACACATGTGCACTTGCTGAGGTCAATTTGATATTATATGATCAACAAAAGCACTTTATAAGGTGATACTAACACATCCTCCTGGGTTGATAGGAAAGGTCAAGGCTAGGGAATATCTAAGATGCATTAATGGAGAGGTTACTAAAGAAAGTTCCAAATAGAATGTGAGATTGTATTTTCACCTTAAAGGGAGTATAATTTACAACACTACATTAGTATTGCTAGTTGTGAGGTGATTTGAATTCACAAGTTACTTGCAAGGTTATTGATTAGGATTTGGGACCCATAATGATTTATTATGATAACCGGAGTTGTGCTAAACCCTTATAAAGTCTAGTGTTTCATGACAATTCCAAGCACATAGAGGTTAACTATTACTTTATTAGAGATAAGGTTTAGAAGGGAGAAGTTAAGCTCAAGTACATTTTCATAGATTGATAGGTAGTTGATATTTTGACCAACCCCTTAACAAAAGGGAAGATTGAGGCTTTCAAAGATAAGCTTGAATCGGTGCAAAGTTTATTCCTCACTAAGAGGGAGTGTTGAGTTATTTTAGCTCAAATAGGAACTTTTATATAGGTTCAATGTGAATGTGTGGGAAAAATTTCAAGTGGTTCGCGTTAGTCTATTTGGCATCACTTTAGTGATTAAAGTGGAAGCCTTTTTTATTTAGTTAAATAATTCTAATAAAGTGTAGATAATCACTAATCTTCCACCTTGTTCTTATTAGCGATAAAGGTAATTTTAAAATTAAAGTTTATTTTTTGGAAGATTAGATTTTTTGTTAAATTAGTATAAAGATAGGAGCAAAATAGAAGATTGTAACCATTTCATTCATAATTTTTTCAAATGACTGAAAGATTATGTTTTCTGAAGAATTGGAAAACTAAATGAAAGATACATGTTGGTTTTGTTGGTGTTTTTTCTAGCTAAGCTTTGAAACTCTCTAAGAGGTAGCCAACCTCTATGCTCAAAACTCACAAAAGCTAGTGGCCAACTGACAAGTAAAGCTTCTTAGGGCTTTACCCCTACTCTTTAGGCTCTATGAGACCAAGGAGGGTGTTCCTATTTGTGTTCATTTGATACTCTATGTCGCAAGAACAATTCAATACACATATTTGTTCCTATTGAATGCAATTAGATGTGATTAATCAAAGGCTCAACCAACCTTAAACAAATGACCCTACGTTGCTAGGAACTTTGGTAACTTCAAGATTTTCATCTCATCATGAATGAAATATGAAATAAGTATTGTTCTGACCTTGAATCCATGAGTGGGTATTCTCTGATGTCAATAAACTATGAGAATCCTAAATGAACAAGCCAGTGCCTTATCAAATTGGGTAGGAGTCAAGCATGAAATATTCAGTCATATGCAACACTTCAACCTGATGGGTGAATGTTTCTACAATGCATTACATATGAGAACTTCATTGTATTTAAAGCATTATTACTTATTAAATCCTTAGCTCATTATGACACACTTACAACTCTTCCTTAAGCATTTAATTAACTCATTGAACTAAAGCAAACATAAGAATCATACATTTCAAGTAAACCTTTGAAAAGATAAATGAAATTACACTTGTTAATTTCACTCATAATCCATCACAACAACGCACAGGAGATCACATACTTTAAATTTTTTATATTTCTTTCGATATCAGTAATTACATAAGACTATTTAAGAGTGCTTCATACATATACCCTACCCAAGACAATTAATGGCAGATTCCTGAAGAATTTTGCATTCTATGTGTTTGCTCTACCCTACCAAAACCTTCCTGGACTCAAAAATCTAACCCCCTACAATGAGCCTTGAGATCTCTTTTATAACACAAGAGAGCGATAAGCTTCAGGCTCATTCCAATTACATTTCATCCCAATTTTCATTTCAAAAATAATTTCATTTGCATTTAGAAATTCCCTGACAGTTGGATGCAATCATTTTACCACATAAGTGAATCAAAACTGTTACAACCCTTGTAACTAGTCAGTGTCACTATCACTTTGCAACAAATTTTTCCATTAAGGCCTTGTCGTTAACGTCCACATCAAAACCCTAGAGAAACAACATCATCATCATCATAGAAAAATTAAAAATCACACAAAACCACACCATTACCCAGAACTTGAAGTAGCACCACGACCACGATACAGACGACCACTACTCATTTTTGCCTTTGTGGGAGGAGAAACCACCACCTTGTCCTCATCAGTACACTTCTTAACACTAGAACCAGAACCATCACACGGTGCCACCACGGTAATTGGAGAAACCGCGAGGACCCCCTCATTGACACAAGCCATTTCAGCTAGAGCTGTGAGGAAATAGCCGTAATCAGAATCAGTCTCTGAATCATCACCACCAAAACTACCAAAGACATCAATGGGAAAATTTTGTCGACCCAAAGATCCTCGACCGTACCTTAGCTTGGCTCTTGAACTCCTTCCATGCTTTGTAGACTTCCCATCCTTGCTTGACGTCGCCACCTCTGCTCTTGCAACCTGGCTTTTGAGCTGAGAGCTGCACCTGATGACCCCAAGGGTGGGCTTCATTCTTTCCATCTTCAAGCTGAGAAAACCTTGAAGACTATCTTGATCATCTATTGGGGAATTACCACCAGACTTGTGAGCATTGATCCTCGATGACCTACGCACAACTGATGGAGAAGCAGTAGAATTTCTCATCTTGCATCAATACTCAAACCTCCACAAAAGCACCCACTCAAACACAGAGCACTCCAGAAACTTAACTGCTATGGTGACAATGAAAGAGCTATCATCTCTATTTATTGAGCAAATTGATGAAGCGATCATCAATGCTCCAATTGAATCACAAGAAAATGAGTGATCATTCGTTGGTGTCTGCATCACCACCTTTAATTCCTAAGTACATGGAAATCAGTGTACTATCCATAATGATTTCCAGGAAGTAGCCCTTCACACGCATAGAGATAAGGCTCATATCCTTTGGAGATCTTGCACCATTAATGCCTGTCACTCACAGAGCTCAAACAACCATCACATGGCTGATTTTGAATTTTGAAAATAGATCATCGATGCGCTAGCATGTTGGCCTGTTGGACGACTCAGATTGAGTCAAAACATTTTGAAAAATTCATGCTGTCACATGGCAGGCCCATCGGCTAATGATATTTCTCCCCATTGAAAAACATGTGTACCACCCGTAGGCCCGATCAAACCTCCTTGTGCCACCAACTGAGTCCACATGGTGCCATTGCATAGGCCACGCAAGGCATTAGGTGAAACCATTAAATATTTTGTGTGGTGTGCGTACTACGACTCAGATCAAGTCCCATCGATGCATCACGATCGTCGATCCTCTACCACGAGAGATCAAGCTGATAGTGGGAAATGGGTCCCATGCAAAATGAAGGACATGTGGCACAATCACACACATCACGCAACCCAACCAAAACATATTATTTTAATACTGCGCGATGTGTGCGCAAGGGCCAAGATTTCATTGATCAAATCCAACAGGTTGGATTTCTGCATACTTAAAATTGTTTATAAAAAAAGGGGCCATGGGCCAGGTGGCGAGCATCAACCCCTTAAGAAATTAAAGACTATAAACATAAGTCTTTAAAAAAATATATTTTGGGTTGACCATTTTAAAATATTAAAATCATTACACACCCGATGACCAACGAGCCTAAGCAACGGGGCTAGTAAAGCAATGGGAGCGATGCCATAAGTCGTAACTAAGATGACCGATGACTTGGTACAACGGGTCAACATGAAAACATAACACAAAGGGTTTAATAGATGTGAAATTTTTTAAACAAGGGTGGTAAAACCCCCAAACCCTAACATACAACCATTAAGCACAAGGGTAATAATTTGACAAAATTTTCTCATGGAACTAGCTAAAAATTGTAAAATTTTGAAAGCTCTATCAGTAGCTCCAGCTCGGGGATACATACCCCTAGTGGGTATGGCGAGAATCCAAAACTTAGGTAGAAGAAGACCAACCCAAAACAATAAACCAGGAGCTTGTCTGAACAAGACAAGCAGACACAACAGGAAAAGAATAAAACACACCTATATAAAAAATTTATAACACTGTACATAATCTCTTTATTGAGAGAGTTCATCCAATTCCACTGGCCTCAATTTTTAAGCCTGGTGTTTCAAGATCTTCCAAGCTTTAGAGCCAAATCATCTTCTTATCAAAGGCTCCCTTTTCACATACCCCCATTGGATGGACACTGATGTCAATAAATTCCCAACAATTTGTACTACTTTGACAAATACCAATTGCCTCATATTTTCCTTGCTCATCAATCTCTGGCTTGTGCAACTGAAATGGAAAAAGGAAGCATCCATATTCCACCTGATCACACTTACTCTGCACATCAAATTTGAAAACATCAAAAAAAGGGTACATCAAACCAAGGAAGCAATCCCCTGAAGAATTGGAAGTGAGAAAAAGGTGCAAGAAAGTCTTCACCCTGTTGCACATAAATACCATCCCTGTTGAGTGGAAACAATTCCCTAATGATACTCCAAAGATGAGGAGTATCAGCAAAAAATTCAACCAAGCACTCATGTTGGCAGACATGACATTCAACGCAATTTAACTGCATTGCACCCGAGTCACTCTGTCATTCATCTTCCGTGAGCTTCAATATCACTTCATAATTTGTATGTGCATCAGAACATGTGACCTAGTCACTAATTACTTGAACTCTTCCTTGATCTGTGCACACATCAATCTCCAAGAATTTTCCATTAGATTCAACATCTACGCACCGATTATCAATACCCATACCCTCATATTTTTCATCACTACTAGATTCAGAGTGCTCTCTTTCTTATGATTGAGGTATTTACAAGTTGATTTCATAGGAATAGATACATTTATGGGATAGGCATTCAAAATTTCCAGTCTCCTCTAGATCCTTAATCTCATTTTCCATAGTAGTGCCAAATGTGAAGGTTTCATAGGAACTATCACTAATGAACCCATCAGTGTATTGCTCATAACCATTCTCTGACCATACATCCAAAGAATCATCCAAACCTTCAAAAAGTGGGTTATCCCTGTACCAAACAGAAGATGTATCTTTATTAATAGTCATGGATGAATGTTCATCATAGAGAGGGTTTTCTATTATGTTCATTTTAGTCCAAGGAACCCCTGTCCATTATAGATGGGGTTGTACCTTTTGCAACTTCTCATTACCCATAGAATCCTTGTAACCTCTTGAAAGAGAATGCTCCTTCACATGGTAAGGATTTTCATAGTCATTGAAAGAGAAGCATGACTCTGTATCCTCACAACCATCACAACATGGGAACTCATCAATAGTGAGGCTACACTCAAATCCCTCAAAATGGTTATCATGATGTATATAGTTGATGTCTTGACCTTCAGTAACAAACTGATCATAATTAAAACTATTGGCCAGATCACTTGATGGTGCAACCATTCAGACCTCATCTAACTCTTCATCCCTTATTACTTCCCAAGAGCTCGATTTAGACACATCACCCCTTCCATTGTAAATATAATCTGCCCATACAACATTGGTAAATTGGTGGCAATCAACCAAATCCAATCCATTTTCTTCACCAGTTTTCCTTACTTGATATTTCTCCTTAGCAATACTAAGATTACTATTCTTTAAGAATACTTGTTGTTGTGCATGGTTACTGACAATTTATTTTGCCAGCTATATCTAGTCAATCACTTGGCCTAGACTTTGAGGCTTTAATTCACTTGGCAACATGCTTGTTTCTGACTGGTATATTTCACAAAACATGTCAATACACATTGACTCCTTAGGTCGAACACCCTCTGGTATTTCCAACGACAGAGTCACAAACCTATGGAATAGGTCATGGGGTGACTCTCCCTGGCCCCTCCTTATATTACATAATCTTCTAGTAGGAGAAATATGATCAACACTTCTTAACACTGGAGAGTTCTTCTCCTGGAACTCACTAAGATGAACACATGGTGGCAATGGTTCAGCTGGGACAACATAAGCTATATTTTCTTGGCATGATTCCTCAATGATCTCCTCTAGATCCTTAGTTATAACAAGATGTATCAGACTGATTAGATTCAGTAGCTAAACATCCTTTCATCATTGAATATTTAAGGTTTTTCTCAATGTCCATAGCATTCTGATATGCTTGGCATAGTGTTGTAGGCTCTTTATCTCTCAATAAATAACCCATTTTTTTTGTCAAAAGCACCTAGATATACAACCAGACACTCAACATCATTAGGCCTTATACTTTATGGAATATCCCTTACTACCATTATAAATCTAAGGTTGAAAACAAGGACCAATTCATCTTCATCTTTACAAATTTCCATAAAGCTTTTCCTTACCATACCAGGATTTATCCTTTCACCAAACTGTTTTACAAAAGAATTTTTAAATTAACTCCATGAAACTATAGAACATGTTGGTAAATATGAGAACCAATCTCTAGCATCATCCCTAAGAGACTGAAAAAAAAATTTCATTACAACATCTTCATGACTTACCTCATAGTCCCCCATAAAATCCATGAATATAAGCAAATGTCTAGAGGTTGATTTAGAGCTCTGCTCTGTGAACTTGGGAAAATATTTCCTAATATTTTTAGGAATTAGATTAGTAAATTCTCTAATACCACTAAAGGCCAGTGGCAGATACCTTTCAATAACAAAATCCCTCAGAGGGCAAGACGAAAAATGTTTGCCCTGCATACTCATACTTGATACTTCTTAGGGAAATTATTCAAGGGAAAAATTTCACATACTCCACATATCATACTAGAAGTATGCGAAGAACTACTATTATTCCATGTCTTAATGCAATTTCATCTAATAGGGAACCATTTATCATCTCAAGCTTTGAAAATTTCTCATAAACTCCTTTCAAACAAAGTAATGCTCTATTTAGATTTATGAGAATACCTGGAAACTTTGTAGCAGCTATTAACCCTTCTTCCTAATTGCAAACTCCACAAATCTAGAAGTCTTCTTCAAAATTCAACTCGTTCTTTAAAACAGAGTCATCACCTCTTTCATAGAGGAACAAACTTCAAACAACATGAAGTCTATGTAAGAATTCATCACATTCTAGGTCTTCTTCAACAATGGAGTCACTGATTGATCCTTTAACACTTTGCTGCAAAAAAACCTCTTCCAAGTCTAAATCTTTCCAACATCTAAACTTGAAGTATAGATTCACCAAATACTTGACTCTGTGATACTACCTTCTACGCCAATGATTCCTTTTTATTTAAATTTCTCAGAAGTTCTCCCTAGCAGAGTTGCCATTTTGTTGGTTTTTTTTCCATCCAAGCTTTGAAACTCTCTAAGAGGTAGCCAACCTCTATGTTCAAAAATTACAAAAGCTAGTGGCCAACTGACAGGTAAAGCTTCTCATGGCTTTGCCCCTACTCTTTAGGCTCTGTGAGACCAAGGAGGGTGTTCCTATTTGTGTTCATTTGATACTCTCTGTCACAAGAACACTTCAATACACATATTAGTCCCTATTGAATGCAATTAGATGTGATTTATCAAAGGCTCAACCAACCTTAAAAAAATGACCCTAAGTTGCTAGGAACATTTGGTAACTTTGAGATTTTCATCTCATCATGAATGAAATATGAAATAAGTATTGTTCTGACCTTGAATCCATGAGTGGGTATTCTCTGATGTAAATAAACTATGAGAATCCTAAATGAACAAGCCAGTGCCTTATCAAATTGGGTAGGAGTCAAGCATGAAATTCAATCATATGCAACACTTCAACTTGATGGGTGAACGTTTCTACAATGCATTACATCAGAGAACTTCACTGTATTTAAAGCATTATTACTTATCAAATCCTTAGCTCATTATGACACACTTACAACTCTTCCTTAAGCATTTAATTAACTCATTGAACTAAAGCAGACAAAAGAATCATACATTTCAAGTAAACCTATGAAAAGATAAATGAAATTACACTTGTTAATTTCACTCATAATCCATCACAACAACGCATAGGAGATCACATACTTTAAATTTTTTATATTTCTTTCGATATCAGTAATTACATAAGAATATTTAAGAGTACTTCATACATATACCCTACCCAAGACAATTAATGGCAGATTCCTGAAGAATTCTGCATTCTATGTGTTTGCTCTGCCCTACCAAAACCTTCCTGGACTCAAAAATCTGACCCCCTGCAATGAGCCTTGAGATCTCTTTTATAACACAAGAGAGCGATAAGCTTCAGGCTCATTCCAATTACATTTCATCCCAAATTTCATTTCAAAAAGAATTTCATTTGCATTTAGAAATTCCCTGATGGTTGGATGCAAACATTTTACCACATAAGGGAATCAAAACTGTTACAGCCCTTGTAACCAGTCGGTGTCACTATCACTTCACAGCAAAAATTTCCATTAAGGCCTTGTCGTTAACGTGCACATCAAAACTCTAGAGAAACAACATCATCATCATACCAAAATTGAAAAGCACAAAAAACCACACCATTACCCAGAACTCGAAGTAGCACCACGACCACGATACAGACGACCAATCCTCATTTTCGCCTTAGTGGGAGGAGAAACCACTACCTTGTCCTCATTAGTACACTTCTTAACACCAGAACCAGAACCATCACATGGTGCCACCACGGTAATTGGAGAAATCGCGAGGACCTCCTCATTGACACCAGGCATTTCAGTCAGAGCCACCAAAACTACCAAAGACATCAATGGGAAAATTTTTTCGACTCAAAGATCCTCGATTGTACCTTAGCTTGGCCCTTGAACTCCTTCCACGCTCTATAGACTTCCCATCCTTTCTTGACACCACCACCTCTGCTCTTGCAACCTGGCTTTTGAGCTGAGATATGCACCTAATGACCCCAGGGGTGGGATTCATTCTCTCCATCTTCAGGCTGAGAGAGCCTTGAAGACTATCTTGATCATCTGTAGGGGAATTACCACTAGACTTGCGAGCATTGCTCCTCGTTGACATACACATAGCTGATGGAGAAGCAATAGACTTGCTCATCTTGCATCAATACTCAGACCTTCACAAAAGCACCCACTCAAACATAGAGCACTCCAGAAACTTAACTACTATGGTGAAAATGAAAGAGCTATCATCTGTATTTATTGAGAAAAGTGATGAAGCGATCATCAATGCTCCAATTGAAGCATGCGCAAATGAGTGATCATTCGCTGGTGTCTGTATCACCACCTTTAATTCCTAAGTACATGGAAATCGGTGTACTATCCATCATGATTTCCAAGAAGTAGCCCTTCACACACATGGAGATCAAGCTCATATCCTTTGGAGAGCTTGCGCCATTAATGCCCGTCCCTCACAGAGCTCAAACAACCATCACATGGCTAATTTTGAATTTTGAAAATAGGTCATCGATGCACCAACGCATTGGCTTGTTGGATGACTCAGATTGAGTCAAAACATTTTGAAAAATTCATGTTGTCACATGGCAAGCCCATCGGCCAATGATATTTCTCCCCGTCGGAAAACATGTGTACCACCCATGGGCCCCATCAAGCTTCCTTGTGCCGCCAGTTGAGTCCATGTGGCACCATCACACAGGCTGTGCAAGGCATTAGGTGAAACCATTAAATATTTTGTGCGACGTGTGTGCTATGACTCATATCAAGTCCCATCGGTGCATCACGACCATCGATCCTCTGCCATGAGAGATCAAGATGATAGTGGGAAATGGGTTGCACAAGAAATGAAGGACGCGTGGTGCAATCGCGCACATCATGTGGCCCAGCCAAAACGTATTATTTTAATACTACACGATGTGCACACAAGGGCCAGGATTTCATTGATCAAAGCCAATGGTTTGGATTTCTACACATGCTTACAATTGTTTATAAGAAAAGGGGCCATGGGCCAGGTGGCAAGCATCGACCCCTTAAGAAATTAAAGACTAAAAACATAAGTCTTTAAAACAAAATATTTCGGGCTGACCATTTTAAAATATTAAAATCATTACACACCTGATGACCGATGGGCCTAAGCAATGGGGTTGGTAAAGCAATGGGAGCGATGCCATAAGTCGTAACTAAGACGACAGGTGACCTGGTACAATGGGTCAACATGAAAAAATAATGCAAAGGGTTTAATAGATGCACAATTTTTTAAACAAGGGTGGCAAAACCCCCAAACCCTAACATACAACCATTAAGCACAAGGGTAACAATTTAACAAAATTTTATCATGGAACCAGCTAAAAATTATAAAATTTTGAAAGCTCTATCAGGTTTCCGTGTAACTATGAGTTGTATTATTTGTGGAGGTTTATTTATACTTTTTTTTGAAGGAATGAAAATAGGTTAAAGTTATAATTTTTTGTGCATTCTTCCATTTTTTAGTTTTAATTTGAATTATTTATGCGATTAATTCAATGTTTTCAAAGTATTATGTACCTGCTCATTCCACTATTGGAATTTTAATAGTTCATTTGATTGAGGATAGTATGATGTTGAACATAAAATTTCTCAAAGAACTCCATGTCATTTTTTCTAATGATGAACCATTTCCAAACACAAAAGTGGAAGGAAGTCTAAATTGAGATTAGATGATTAAGAATATGTATATTAGCTTAGTTGTAGTGGATTAGAGATGAATAGCTTCAATCCACTTTGTGAAGTAATATATAGTGGTGATAATGAATGTGTGTCCTTGAGAAGGTAGTGGAGATATTTTTCAAATTGAATCTATACCCTATACAAAAATGGGGCTATAGAGACATATAAGATTGGAGCTCTTGTGCAAGAGTGCAAATAAGATGACTATATTATTGACACTAGAGATATTTCTTGACAAAATCAAAGGAATCTCGTTCCATTTTATGCTAATAATATTTTCGTGTAATAATTTTTAGACCAAAGTCTTACCACCAAAATTACTCTACAATAACTGGAATGGGCCTCTTGGAGGGAAATTGGGATCTTATACTTTGTCAAACAATAAAGGAGGAAACTATTATAGCTTCACCGATAGAGAACACTAGATAAAATAATGCAACATGTAAGATTTTTGTGAGTACAAATGTGTACATTTTTAGGGAAATTGGGAGGAAACATGCCATCTTTTAGATAATAATATATGTGACCATATCACTCAACTGAATCAATGGTATAATATGAATAAAATAAAAAATAAAAAGAACCATATATAATAGCTAGGGTAAATAATGTATAAATAATGAATTGAAAATCCTTTACAAAATCACCAAGAGATACAAGAAGTGGTGCTAGCCATCACATCTATGCGAAATTTTTCCTTATATAGAATGGTGCTTTTGATTAGCTAAAGCATGAAATAAAAGTCCCAACCCTTTTATATAGAAAGCTTGATTTTAATATTAAGCATAAACCAAAGAGAAACTAGCTCAAAGGACATAGGAAGTTGTTTTCGATTAGTTGTCTTGATTTTTATTGTAGGATTTTATTGTTAGTGAAAGAAGAAAAATGATCAAAAGTGACAAGGCCAAACCATGATACTAAGATAGCTTGTCATGTTTTGATTGGTATGTACTAGTGATTTGATTTATGATTAATTGAGAATCTTTGTATTAAAAAATAATTAAGACTAAGAGATAGTGTCATGCATAATCCAACTATGAAAGCCTCATACTCAACAATATTATTAGTACATTTGAAATTTAAGTAAAACTAAAGTGGAACTAATTTTATTGAAGGAAGGACCAAGATGATATCGACATTAGAGCTAGTGCAACATTTCAAGACATCAAAGAAGAGATCCTAAGAATGATTAACATCCACAAAAAGGAGGTGGTCATCAAGGAGATAATCAAAATTAGGAAGAACAAACAAAGAGGGAGCATCAATTAAGTAATCAACTATATCTTATCCCTTTATGTATTTTTGAGAGATAAAAAGTCAAACTCAATCAAATGCATGACCCATTTAGCAAGCCATCCCTTAGTTTTAGAAAGTAAATATTCTAAAGAATCAAATTTGGTAATAACACGTGTTTCTGCATGAAAACTATATTTTTGGAGCTTTTGTGTATTAGATATCATGAATAGAAATGATTCTCTAGTGTTGTATAACAAGTTTTATAATCAAAGTGTTGTTGACATAGTAGAAAACACGCTCCTTGCATTCATTATCATGTTGGGCCAGAATAATTGCTTGAATTCATGGGATGAAGTATAAGTGTAAAGAATGATAAAATACTCACGAGTGGTGGCATTAGAATAGGAGGATTAGCTAAATAGTTCTTCAGATCATCAAAAGCCTTGTGATTCACTTATTTCATGCAATGAGAGCTTAAGTGGACCATTCATCCTTACAAGAGACAAGTTCATGTGAATAATTACTTTTGAAATATGACTTAACGAGTTTGACTCAACAATGACACAATTGAATCATAATCTAATACCATAATTTGAAAAGCTGCAAAAAATTCTCTTTGGTTATTATTGAGATATTTTCATTTTCTTGTGTAAGTCACTCTTGTTTAGTTTTTAAAAAGAATTGCTTAGAGTTACAAAAAAAATTCTATTAAAAAATTGTAAGGGGTGAATGATAAACTCCAAAGTGTTTGTTGGAATTGTAAAGATATAAACTATATCTAATTATTCCACAACAATTTGAGGCCAAATCAAGGGATTTGCACACTATTTCTTTGATAAAAGGTCAAGTAATTACAACTTTAAAATTAAAGTGTTAGATTGATTTTGTATTGTATATTGCAAAAGCAAATACAACCATTTGTGAGGAAATAAAATCATAATATTTTTAGGTGTGGAATTTTATTTTTGAAAGAAGAGGTCATAATAGTTTTCAGTCATAAGTTATAAGTTACAACAAAGGACAAGGAAAATGACTATCAAGGATTGCAAATTTTGAAGAGGTTGAAGTTTCCAAGAAATCTATCAATTTGAGAAGAAATCTGCATGTGATAAAAGACAAGTGGGAATATATTGTAGCTTTAGAAGAAAGTGTATCTATATTTGATCAAAGAAGAAAGGTGATCACAAATTTTTGTAAAATGTTTCACAAAAGTTGACGAAATCTATAGTATTTGTTGAAGTCTAAGCTTGAAAAGATACAAAGTGGTAGATAATTTTATATCATGGAAGAGTGAAGGTGGTAAAGCCACCAAAATCAATCGCCATTAGGTATTACATAAGTGATTTTTCTATGGTTAAAATTTAATTGTATAAGAAAATTATTTTTTTCAATGGGAAAGATAGGGAAAAGAGTAAAAAAAGAGAATGAAAATTCAATGTTTGTAAGAGATATTTTGGAGAAAGAACTAGAGAAAGTTAGAAAAATAAATGAAAAATAAGAAGAGGAAAATAGGTCACAAAAGGAAGATATATTGAAATTTAAAGAAGAAAATAATTTGTTCAATCAATTACTTGAAGCTTACGTAAAGGAAAATCAATGTTTAAAGTCTAAGCCTTATTCGTGTACAATGTTTCATTTGATACAAGTGATTTGTTTTATTCATTAGATGAATTGCTTGATAAATATGATATAGCTAAAGCCTATTTTGATAAAAAGTGTAAGGAAGACAATAATTATTTTGAATCTACAAATCTTGCTAGTTGTGAGGATAATGAGAAAAAATGTTATTCAAAGAATGTTGGTTTTAAGATGATGACAAGAATGGGATATGAATAAAAAATGTTTGATAAAATATGGACAGAGAATTATCAGGGAAAACTTTAGTGGCGAATCTTCGCCAATTGGCGAATTTTAGATATCGGCCAAGTCAAAATTGGCAAATTAATCACACCCAATAGGGTGGCCAAATCACCCGGATTTTATGAATTATTGGTCCAATGCATGTCCATTCACCATCAATTTATTTTATGAGGCATATTTAAGTAATCAATTCGCCATAACAAACTGCATGTTTCAAATGGACCGATTAATATTTTTTCCTGGAATCCTGGAAGCATGTAATAAAACACCTACATATTCACCAACACTATTAAAACAACATTGTGTATCAGGACCCATTTCGCTAATTAAAATTTACAAATAGTTTCTTGTGAGGACCCATTTCACCAATTAAAATTTACAAATAGTTGCTTACGAGGACCCATTTCTTCAATAACATTAAAAAATAATTACACTTAAGGACACATTCCACCAATTGTCGTGACACCTCCATGCTAATCGTAGGGCCATAATCACCTTGAAAATTACAACGTATCATTGTATAATCATGCGAGATTCACCATATTTTTAATATACCATTTAAAAATCCCATAGAATTCACCAAATATGGATTGATATAAATACAATCGAAACTGTCATTTATTCTTACACATTTTGTTCAGTTCTAAAATTGTGAGATCTCGATTTGGAAGTTGGACTTGGAACCTTGAAGTTGATCATAGTCAAGTTACAAACTCACAACACATGCATTCCTGCATTAACAAATAGAAAGTCAGTGAAAACCTAAACTTAAATGTGAGTTATCATTTCTTCATAGTGTTATAAGATTTCTTTATCTCTTTTCCATTCTTGCTTCAATCTTAAAGATGATATTGAGTAGGGAATGGGATCTATATTCTCTATCCTTCTTAAACAAGAAGACATTTTATTCGAAGTGAGAGATCAATATGTCAAGCAACAAGTGCAACAAGGGTAAGACTCCTCAGGGTGGTGAAGGGATCGGGAGGCCATCAAAATGCCCAAAATGTAGAGTTACCATACAGTCTTATTTTGGGATTGGCAATGCTTCTGATCCATCAGATCAAGATGGAGCTACATCATCAACTCTTCCACCAAATATTAATGAATAAGGCATTCACAATACCTCACCGCCACCAAAAGCTCAAGGTGAGATTTTCATTGAATTAAATGAGTCAAATGAGGATGGAAATACCGCAGAAGATGGTCCAAGGGATACCCTCGTTAGCCATAATGAGATAATTGACTTGGATGATGTTGGTAGCAAGAAAAGAAAAGGAAAATCAAAAGTGGGGCACGAGTGGGAAATGACAAGGAATTTTCAGCTTGGTTGGTTGTCAAAGTACCCATTCATTGTACTAGTAGAGAAAGCAAACAAAGATGAAACTATAACAAAACACATGTGTATGATTTGTAGTTGGAAATGTAAAAGAGACAAGAAGTTGCAGCTAAATCTTGACACAATAGAAAAACATATTGGTAAAGTTTATGAAAAATAAATCATAGACAGAAAAGAACAATCAGTCGTACGATGGAAATCAAAGGAAGAATGTCTTCATGTTAAGTATGCCAAAAAATATGAAGAGCATAAGCAAAGAATGTCAAAGCTTGTTGCATGTTGAGGTACAATTGAGGCTCAATTTGGAAAAGCAATGGAAGGAGCACATATGTCAAAAACTAATCAGATGAGTGTTATTTTTCATATTTTTCCCAGAGGGCGTCCTATGACAAAATACCCAGAATATTATAATTTATTATCTTTTTTGGGTGTTCCTCACTTTCCTAGCTCACATTGGTCAATAAATGTTGGATGGGAATGGGAAACCTATCTTGTTGTAGTGGAAAACCAAGATTTAAAGGAGAAAGTAAAAGAGTTAAACTTCATTGCATTATCTTTAGATGAAGTTACTGTGGTAGATAATACTTCTTGGGTCTGTATGCATGTGTATACTATAAAAAAACATGTCCGCCAATCTCATCTTCTCTATGTTCATAAAATGAAGGACAACTCAACATCGCAAAATCTATTTGAACTAGTCAAGAAATCTTTGAATGAAATTACAAGTATGGATCACTTGACAATTGTTGGTGTGTGTAGGAGCTAATGGAGCTACAGTGATGCAAGGTCACAAGAGCAATGTTTGCACAAAGTTATAAAATACTTGTGCACCACACATGCTTGGCATTCACTACATGGCCCACAAAATGAATTTAGCATTCAAAATCGTAAGAAAGTTTCCTATAGTATCAAAAGTTGAAAATCTAGTCCGTGATCTCCACACATACTTCTGTCGAAGTCCCAAACATTTCACAAAATTTCAAACTTTTCTTGAGAGAATAACAACAAGAAATAAGCTTCTCAAGGATGCTGATACCATATGGATCTCCCTACATGGACTAGGGAAACAAGTTCTTTGAAAATATCAATCCTTGATTGGAGTAATGTATGAGCATCACAACACAATAGACAAAGCTCCTAACCTCTTACATAAGTTAAGTGATATAGAGACACTCTTGACTTTAGCTAGTCTTCTCCCCATACTGGATGAAATGAACAATCTTGTGAAGAAAGCCGACGATAGAACTATGTATATTTATGAATATGGAAAACTACATAGACATGCATGCATGGACCTCAATCATCTATATCTAGATCTAACTTCTGAAAGCCCAATTTTTTTCATCTGGTAGAAAATTATTGATTTGAATAAGCTTGATAATTATTTACAGTTTAATACAAGCGAGAACTTATGTATCTGTGTACATGGATTTGAGATACCAATGTACCATTGTACAACAACTAGACACTCTATCAGAGAAGTACTTGTTAGAACAAAATATTTTAACGACATTGTTAAATTTGTTAGTGATGATTTAAAGGAAATTATAAAATGTCTTTCCACAGAGATTTATGATAGATTCCCTTGACAAGATATACTTGAATCCATGGGTATTGTGTATCCTAAATTTTGGGTAAATCAAGATAGCCCAACCTATTTTCATGATAGATTAAATATCTTGATCAAACAATTTTCAAAAAGTGTAAAATACAATGAGTAGACAATAGAAGGAATTATAAATGCAAATAAGCTTAGACAACAATGTAAGAATTTTGCAAGTAGTATGATGGACCTGTTTGATTCCATGGGCATGGAGAAGTCATTTGAACCAGGATCAATAAAAAAGGCTTGGAAAAACTTAGGTTAGAGTGAATTATTGTGTGGTTCAATATTAGAATATTTCAAACTTTTCGGTTTATGTCAAACAATGACATTGGGGTTGGTGGAGGATGAGAGAGTTTTCAGTTCATTGGCATTTTTGAAATCAAAGTTAAGAAACAAACTAGACAAGAATTTGGAAAATTTCTTGAGGATGAAAGGAACTACGTATAATGTCAACAAATTCCCTTTTGAAAGGGCACTCACAATCTGGAGGTCCATATGGTAAAGAAGAGGGTTGTGCAACACTCCAATTCCAAATGTTGGTACTGGTGGTAGTGGCAATGGTAGTGGGACAAATGACAATGACATAATGAATGTTGAATTTGAGACATAGGTCAAATAAAATGAAGACCAAACTCAGAAGAATCAAGACGACTTTTATTTTATCTCAAGTTGAACGTCAGTTTCAAGATCCTGAATCCATTTGGGAAATGGAAGTGAATTAGCAACTTTTAGGTATTTATACTGCACTTCATGAATCATTTTCCAAACTATAGTTGATGATATTTTATATTGTAATCCATGAAATTGTGAATCATTGCACTTCATGATATTTTATTTTATATTGCACTTCATGAATCATATTCCAAACTATAGTTGATGATATTTTATATTGTATTCCATGGTATTGAATTTGATATGTGATTTTGCATCATTTTTAAAGAACAACACTTATCACACTTCTTATAAATTCTTATTGCATTGCCATTTACACAATATTTGATAAATAACTAAAACGAATATTAATCCATTCCTTGAACATAAGCCAACAATTCAACATCCATAACATAAACACATGATGTGATATGACAACTTATAAATAATTGTTGATTATTTTGAGTCATAAGATAGTGAATACAATTATGGAGAGCATTGAGCAAGATAGGTCGATATTATATTCAAAATTAAAGAAATACACTTAAGTATTTGAGTCATCTTTTGTTATTACATAGAAAAATTACAACATTTCCTATATGTGCTATCAAATAGCTTACAGTAGGCATCCCAAAAGATGCTTAAATCTGGTTGTCTTTCTGATCTAGGTGTTCTATTGATTTGGAATGTGTCATAAGGCTTAGGGTTCTAGTCGTTCTTATGTTCTAGGGTTTATGTGTGTTCTAAACCCTCTTAAAAACCCTAGGTGTCCTTTTCTTTTACCTACATTCTAATTCGTAGTTGACCGGGTTTTACCTGTTCCCGGTCTCTTAAGTCATATCTTATGCCTTTGCGTCCATTTACTCATCAACCTCTTGAGCCTAGTGTTCCCAATTGCTACCCTTATAAATCTTGACTTGTCTTATGCGAGTCATAAAATTCTTTAATTCTTTTTCTTTCCCTAAGTTTGGGTTTTAATATTCATTCAATATCGTTCATGTTACAAACCTAGGAAGGCAACCCCTTTTAAGTCATGTAATAAGTGCACACGTGCTTATTCAAATCCTTTGTTATGCTTGGTGGGTCCCATCGACTGCTTTCTATTTGTTCCCCTCCATCCCGCAGGATTAAAATAATCAAATTAAGGAGTCGATGGGATAGTGGGTAGGCGACAACTAGCCACCCTTTTGGTGGGTCCTACCACTGCTCGAAGGCACCAGTAACTAAAGGTGTTCAAATCAACAATTACTTTGTTTCTGACAAACAAATATTAGTTGTTCCCTGCCTCCTCATTGTTGTAAGATGCGCACACTTTAAACCCAGAGGGGAAGCGGGAGGTTGACACGTAGACAGTTTTAACGCTTGTGGAGATGGTGGATCCTGTAGAGTGACATGGAGATAAATCCACATGGTCTTTTCGGTTGGTCAATGGCGACAATTGTTTGTAGTCATATTTTCAAACTTATTTGATTGAATCTAAGCCATCTGGTCACTGTGAGATCAATGATTAAAATTCAAAGTTCAAGATTGAGGGAAAATTAGTCATAATAGCCATTCTGGTTCATGCAAGTGAACCATAATGGTAGATATGACACAGAGCTACCAAATTGGTATGTTTTAAAGCTATAAAACTTTCTTTAAAGTATAATTTCAATCTGTTAAAGCATTTAATGCATCTAAGGAGTTCTCACTGAAATTTTCAAGCTCGTTCGATGACAAGAATTAGGGTTTTCAAGCATTCACAAAAACCAATAAGTAAAATTGCTATCTCACTTCTCAGTTGTTTAAAAATTTGTTGTAAGTGCTCATTATATCATTTTGTCATTAGGGTTTTTGGTTTCATTACATTTATTTTAAGGTTTGATGTTTAATTCGAACGATTAGCCTGTTAGTCCTGTTATTGCCTTGCATTAACCCATACCCTAGTTGTAAGCTTGCAATTTCTCAGTTTCAAATGTGGTGACAAGGCGAGAGAATCTTCACTAGCAAATGGAAATGGTTTTTGTCTCATATTAAATTCTCCCTCGTATTTGGAAATACAAATGTAATTGCCTTTGGGGACATTTTGAAATTGAAATTCAAATGTATGTCAAATGTAAATGCGACTAAATGTGTAATTTGGCCCGAAGCTTGTTTGCTCTCTTTTTCTTATAAAAGGGAATTCAAGGCTAGTTGCATGGGTCTTTGGTTGAAAGAAATTTTAAACTCATGTAAGAGAATTTTTTAATTCAAGCACAAAGAAATAGAGTTAGTGTTGAGTCTTAGGTATGAATTCAAGTCTATAATAGGCATAATGGTTTTACAGTAGTGATGGCATTTAAATGAGAAAATGCATATTCTCGAACAAATTCTCTCCTTCTATTTTTTGTCATATGAATTATTAATAAAATGATCAAGGATCCTTCTATTGGTCTTCAATCATTTTGGTTAAATGTATGATTTTGTCATGCTTTAATTCAAAGAATTAATTAAAATGCTCTGATGGAATTATAGGTTTGTATGACTAAATTAACATATTATTAATAATTTCATATTTTAATTTTGTTAAACATGTACTCAATGATTCATCACTCAACTAAATGCTTAATAACATATTAACAATAGTAGCATATACAATAATGAACATCAACAATCATTTAATGTGTATCTAGTAGTTGAAACCAAATTTTTTCTACAAATGATAAAATAAATAATACAGATAATTGAACATCAATACATTACTGAATTTGAGTTTTTTTATTAATTTTCACATGAAGGAATATATAGAGGTATTGGCAATACAAATCTTACTCAAAGACAACTCTGTACAAAGCTAAGTTGGAACTTGGAAACTCATATTATCAAATATCAAATCACTGTATCACCTTTTCTAGCAACTTCCACTGTTTAGGTGGTGGAATTATCATTTGTTCTAACTGATGTTGTTTGACTTGAATATTTCTTAACAATTCATGATTGAAATTAGAACTTGTCTTGAATTCTTCAGTCAATTTTGTATTTAAGGTTATTAGTGGCTTGATGGAATCCGAATAGTTCACCACATCTGGGTTCTAAGGAAAGTGGCCCAAATCAATCTTCCTTGCACCCTCCATCTTCTTTTTGAAATCATAATTTCCAATGAATCACTTATTTGTGTCAAAATCCTTTGGAAAACCAAGCTCCATGAAGTTCCTTACCTTTTCATCCAACTTCTTCATTTTGTTTGCAGCCAGATGCACAAATTCTTTTGTTTCACGCATTCTCAAATAATTTTGAATGATAGATGACAACATCATTGAGGCAAAAAGTCGATTACTAATCCCTTTTCATTTTGAATCATTATCATTGTCTTTGTAGACTGTTTGTTGAACTTGATTTGTAGATTTCTCTAATGCCAACACATTTTTGTTGTCCACTAAATATTTGTTGAGCTTCTTATAATGTAGTATGGTAGCATCAATCACTTGAAACAATTCACACAAATGATCAATCCTCTACATTATTTCACCCCAGATCTTTTTTTATATTCCTCGTTGTTTCTCTACAAAATGCAGTT
This sequence comes from Sequoiadendron giganteum, assembly GCA_007115665.2. Classification (NCBI taxonomy): domain Eukaryota; kingdom Viridiplantae; phylum Streptophyta; class Pinopsida; order Cupressales; family Cupressaceae; genus Sequoiadendron; species Sequoiadendron giganteum. Next base: position 26,305,023 of record CM021105.1, on the reverse strand, counting down.
AACTTATTTTGACAAGAGTTAATTTCATTTTTTGCTTCCATCAGCTCTACGGTCAATCTTTAATTTCTTTTTCTCTCTTTCTCCATTTTTCGTTCCCACTGTTCATTTCCTTTCCCAATGCTTTGTCTTAATTTTTCTAAAGTGGATTTTTCCTCATCATATTTCTTTTTGTTCTCATCTAACCTTTGCTTCAGTTCATTCACTTCTCTCTCATTTTGTTTATCCTCTTTGGTTGTTGATGTAGAGGCAGATTTTTAATTCTTTTTTCTAATTCATTACTCTTGTTATCTGTTGCTTTCCTATTTGCTTTCTCATTTACTATGTCTGCCAATAAATTTTCTATTTGAGTCTACAACCTTTTTTTTTCTCTCTCTCTTTCTTAAGCAATGATGTGTACACCAATTCATTGTTCTTTGATACATTAATTTTGTCAGTATTTTTGAGTCGAGAAAAATCCAATTGTAAACTACTCACCTGAAATTCAGATTGATCCATTTGATTTGCTGGTATATTTTGAACTATGGGAGCAATAATCGTGCAATCCATGATTTATTTATTTGTGTAAAATGTGGGTAATACCATGGTTGTTGCATGCTCTCAAGTTGAAGCAGACACACTATCCATTAGTTACTTCTTTTATTTTTTATATAATTCTGATTTCTTTTTAAACTCTTCAATGTAATCAAAACCTGGGGATGTAGGAACAATGGAATACTTGACTGGAAAAAGAATAGGAGTACTTGCAGTTGCTAATTCTATTGCAACCACACTAACTATGGGACTGGGAGTGCCTGGATATAACTCCTTTGTGGTGGAAATGGTAGTTGTTGTTGGACTTGGACCTGTCAAAATCCTTTGCCTCTTTGGTATGCCTTGATCACTTGGTGTTTGTGTGGTTTCTTGTATTGTTGTCCTCTTGTGTGTAATTTGTTGTTTTAACATATGTTGAACACTACTAGTACTACTACCCATACCATCACCACTAGTGGCAGTGGCAGTTGCACTAGGTTCTCCACCATGGGCATGGCTTAGTTGTGATTGTATCTGACCTTGAGGATTAGGATTTGAAGCTCTAACAAAATGAATTGTTTCAGCTATACTTGTATTCCCTTGGTCTACTTTATCAAGGGCTCACTTATCAATAGGTTTTCTATTGTCTACATCTATTGTACCATAAAAATGCCTTGTCCTTGGGACCCCAAACCACCAACTTCATAACCCATTTTTTAGGCTATGGTTGCTCCTGAAGTATATGCTTCTTTTGTGGCCTCACTTAAACCAGGTTTGACATAGCTTTGTTTTTCCCTATCATCATCAGATACATCATTAGTTTCTTGATCTTCATGATCATTGGGATGCTCTATATTCCATAATTTTCTAAACTTAAGATCTTTGTTATCTCCAAATCTTGCAAGAGTTCTTGGTTCACCTAACTCCTTCTTCATAGACCAAAAGGCAGTAATTTTTGGTCGAAACCAATTTTTATTTGTAGCTTCCTTATCTAGGGAATTTGGCATTTTTACTCTACTAGATGGTTTATCACTCTTTTCATAGAAAATGTTGTACGTCCTGTTTGTCTTTCAGTGCAATGCCACAATTTTTGTTGACAATTATTCAAAAGAAATACCTTTCTCAGCAACACTTTTCTCCATTTCTATTTTAACCTCATCCCAAGAATCCTTGTTTCTCAAGTTTTCAAGCAAGGGTTCACTTTGATGTTGAATTCTACTTGCAACATTCCTATTGACCACAATCATTGATTTAATGGTGTCACATGGATCAAAATTTCAATGACAAATGACATCAAAATAAAAAATAAATCAAAAGATCATGTACCACTTTAAATGATTTTCTCTTGAATGTGAACCCTCCACATGAAAAAGGTAAAGAAGGAAATAAGGTCTTCTTCCGCTGATTGAAAAAGTGTAGTTCATCAGTACTTTGCATTTGCCTTACATATTCCAATGCAAAAACCTTTTTTGTCACATGTATTGGAAGTTTGTATGGCTCTACTCATGATCCATACAATCTTAGCACAATATATTCTTCCATTAAGTACCAATCAGCCAATTGTATTTCTTTTCCTAGTTGAATGCAATTTCTACATGACATAGGCAATCTAGGCATTTGAGTATTTGTAATTTCTTGATGCAATGGAAACAAAAAGTAGTCTACAAAATGATTGTAGTTCCTTCGAGAATCATGCATCCTTATCTCAATGGTCCAATCATATACTAGAGACATTTTCTTTTCCTCAGCTTTACTATAGGGTTGAATCTGAAACTTGTTGGTCTAAAACATTCCACTAAATTTGAATAGAAAAAATAGCACAAGTAGGTTGTGAACCTAAATGTCTTGGTGGAACTTCCTTTAGTCATTAAAAATTGTTTATGCATGGATTCTACAATGTGCTCAATAAAGCTATATTTGACATGTGGAACACCATAATGGATATTATTTATTGGATTTCAAGGAGGCTTGGACCCACTTCCCAATTGCTATCCAGTCTAAGGAAAAATGCTAGCATGAAAATAGTATCCTGAACCCATGGTCTAAAAATATCAAATTCATACGGAGGCTTATGATTACCTTTCAATTTGTTTCTAACTTGTATGTTATCCTAAACTATTTTATTTATGAAAGAATTTTTCTCCCTTCCATCCACTGCTTCATAATCACTAGCAAATTTTTCTATGTCAATGTGGACATTTCCAAATTCTTCGGTTGTAAACCTCAACATTTTTCCAAGTTCTTTTGCATTAATGGATAACAATTCTTCTTTGCTATCTTTATTAACAATTTCTCTTTTGTTATCATCATAATTTTGGCAAGGGAAAACCTCATGTAACATCATGCACCCTAATCCACTTACCCATGATGCACTATGACTATTAACTTGAATTTTCTTTGCAACCTTATTCTCAAATGAAAATCTAAGTTTTGAGGTACACCTACCATAAATTTCAAGATCATAAATATCATGGTATTCATCAATGAAACTTGGGGTTTTAAGAAATTTAGCATAATGTATTTTTTATCTGATTTTTCTCTAGTGGTACTGGTGGTAGACATGCTTATACAATGTGAAATTGTGGATTCCCTCTTAGTGTAAGTCCTCTTTAATTTTTCTTAATTCTTATTTTGACAAAATAAGATTTTAAGAAATGATGAAACGTAGGCATAGCCGTAGGAATTCTCTCTTTCACTTACTCAAATTTTGATTCTTAAAAAGATTAATACAGATAGGCATGGAACCCATAATCTTCCTGGTGCAATGTGTTGTGCCTATAACACACATGCCTCATTCAGATCGAAGACCCCCTCTTTCCATTTTTGTTCTTGTTGGGACATTTTTGCTCTTGCCTCATTTTGCATGCCCCTATTTCTGAGCTTAAAATGGTCACATGCATTAGAGTCATTAAATTCCATCTGAATAAAATCACCTGCCCTAAATGTGCTAAGTCTTTTTCCTTTGCGGTTTTGACCCTATGGGTTTCCTTATGCCTTTTTCCGCTACGTCCCGCGGGCCTTGTGGATCCGCATTTGCAGGTCTCCTCTTGCGAACTGCCGTTGTCTCTCTGATGTTATCTAGCAACCAACCTCGAGTGTCTTCCCATGTGGAAAACCCCACATACGCCTTCACTAACTGAGTCTTGACCAAACACCGATGCCAACTTGGGTTTTTGCAATCTCACCTACTAACCTGCCGTCGTACTAGGAATTTAATATGCACATTAATGGCTAAAATTTCTATAAATAGTGGCGCCCCACCTATCATTTTCACCCCGCAATTTGAATTTTGAAAGGAGAAAACAAATTCATCACCCGCACAAAGGTTGTAGTAGATTTGAATCAAGTTTTCTACAATTTTCATGCAATTTCAAGGTAAGTTCATGATGCTTTCGCTGGGTGGATTGAATCTTTGACATGTTTTACAAATAGGGTTTTACAGTTGGTCAAAAATCCTCAAAGATTAAACCCTATTCTACCAATAATCTCGCCAAACCCTCTATAATCTTCAACCTTGTCGCGTGTGATTCACCCTAGCATTCAAAATCCCTTGGCGTCAGTTGAAATCATGTAATTGCACCTGTGTAGAATCTCGCTTCGCCATGGTTGTTCGTCACACGACGAGGAATCTGATGCAACCCGCCTACTGTGCCTTGTCATCCCCAATGCTCGAAACATATTTGATAAATGGCTAAGTTAATGATGCTTTGCGGGGGTCCCTATACAGGATTCCCCGTGTGGGTAGCCCCAATCCCATCATCATTTGATTCACAATTGAACCCTAATGCCACCCTGCATTGCGGATCTCGTCTGCATTTTTGTTGTGAATGAGCTGAACCCCGCACTTGTTGAAAATCGACCAAGTCAAAATGACTTGCAGAACTCCGTGAGTAGTTCACCATCACCTGTCTGATGTTATTTAATGGTGGATTTACCACACCTTCCCATAGTGTAGACTCCACATCCTTAATCTCCCTCTTTGACTTCAAATTCTTCAGACAGGGCACCAAGTCTAAAATGTTTGTGTGGGAAAACCTATGCGGGTGGCCGTCTATGGGTCGCCGTTAATTCATCACCATAATCAAAAGGCCAAGTGCATACGTCCTCCTGCCATGTGGGTCTCGTGTGATGGTTTTCTCTTTCCTAATTTTGAAGCTTCCCAACATGAAAACCTAAGTCTGAGCACCGTTTACGGGCCCGCCTATGCAGATCATCGTTTGCAGGTTGCCATCTTTTGAATGCCATTACTTAATGACCAAGATTTAACGCCCTTCCACCCCATGACGCCCACACCCATTTGACCTGCAACTTCACCTAATGACTTCAAGTATCTCATAGCCAATTTTTGCATGTGCTTAATCAGTCTATGAGGGATTCACTCACCAAACATACCATGCGAAAACTTCCCTGCAGGTGGCTGCCTATGGAACTCTGCAACCCCAGTGTTGTTCTACTCCTAGCTACTCCTAACGGCTTCTACCTAAGGGAAACCCGCACCCTTGAACCACACTTTTGCAAATGATCCAAATGAGCCTTGAAAAGTGAATGATGATGAATTTTATGATCTCTCAAAGATGTATGGATGGATCTAACATTGGATTTTCAAGATTTCACTGATGTTTACCTTGTTACATGTAAAAAAACTTATTGCACTTTGTTTGCGTAGGATTTATGGAAACTGCTAAGAGATCATCAGGGAATCCCGTTGAAAAGATCAACAAGGGAAAGAAGCTTGCAAGGATGCCAAGGGGAATGGAGGAAAAATAACAAATGAAGTACTAGTTCCATGGGGTGGAATGCACCTCCAAGCTCACTTCCACCTAGGACATAGTTTTAGATATGAACTTCATACACGTAGATATTGATGAGCTCAAACATAGGGTAATGATCAACCCTACCACTGAAGATGCATGAAAGATCAAAGCAAGTGGTCTTGCAAAGGTAGCTGGTTTCCCTCCCGCATTAATTGCTCTAGAGCTAGTCATGGCTTGCTGAGAGGCTTACCACTCTAACAGGAAAATCATTGATAAGGATGGGAGAGTATTGGCAAACTTGTTTGCCAAGTCTATTGGTAGAATATTCAACATCCCAACATTTGATAAGATGGAGGAAACAAAAGATGAATATGCTCAAAGCATGTGGAGACAAGACCCTCTCGGATACAAAAGAATGATCAATCAACATTAGTTAAAGACCAAGAGGGGTAGTGCCAACAAGGTGCCTCAAAATCTATTCAAAAGTGATTTCTTCGAAGAATACCATGATTTGGTCACTCCCCTGAGTAGAGTGATGGGCCTTCCAATTGCTACATACTTTGAAGAGTGGATGTTCTACTTCATAGAGGAGATCATATGAGGTGAGGCAAAATTCCATTGGGTGAAGATGATAAGCGACAACTTGCATAGCCAACTTGTGGTAGTAAAGAAGACCTCCCGCTTCTACATGACTTCATATCTAGTTTACCTCCTGGCAGAGAAATTCCCGTACAAAGGAATCTTTCGTGCAAGAAAATTGGGGACAAAAATGGGAGAACTCAATGTCTATGACTGCTATCCCCAATTGCAATACAGGAAATTTAAAAGAGAATACATGAGGGTGGATGATGCCTTCATCAGGCATATAATCAGACTCTTGGGAGGAGAATTTGAGAGAAGGGTATCTCACAACACAAAGGCCTTTATAAAGGTATTTGGGTATTTGTACATTCAATTCCCAAAGTTTACCTACATCAGAGCAGAAGGGTTCTCAGGAAAACCCTACCGGTTACCACGCTACCCCAATGACTGCATCATATTTTTGGAGGTTTCTCGGTAGTTTTAGACTATCCATACATTTTTGAGTGATAAGCATCGAGTTGGGATTCCATATCCCTTAACCTTTGGACAAGGAATGTAATCCTACCTCGCTGCCCAGTGTGTCGAGTATTCAGAAAAGGAACTGGTTGAGTATCACTTGGATCTTCACACAAATAATGGAAGAGTGGACCCTCATGGAAAATTTAAGAAATGGGTTGGCAGGCAACATGCCCACTGACCTCACATTGAGGATTTCTGGGCCAACTACATTGATGACAAAGAGGTGTGAATACAACACTACATGAGAATGACCACTCGGTTTGTGAAGTCAATCAACCTATTCCCAGTGCCAAATTGAATTGTTGAGGATGGTGACATTGTAGATGATAGGTACCATGCCTTGGCCAAAATTTCCTTACTAGTTATTGATTGGAATGAGGAAGAGGTCACCAACCTTGACATTCTCATCCAATCGATTGAGCATAGAACAAGACGATGGGTGGATGCACAAATATCTCAACTTAAGGAGCACGGTGCAAAGTTGAAATACAATGAGCTTGCGGATGAGCTTGAAAGTGAAATTGATAGTGGTGCAACCACTACTTCATCAAGACAAGCTCCTAAGTCCTCACCGGTCACAAGGTCCAAGAAAAGGAAGGATGTGCCTGAGCGCAAGCCCAAGAACAAGGTGTACTCTAGGAAGATGACCAAGGGGCAGCCATCAAAAAGGACAAAAAGAACAAGGACATTTGTGCTTGCAATGCCTACTATTCAAGAGGAGGAACACCATAAAGAAGAAGAAATGCAATAGCCTCATTCACCACCTACCACTTCCACTCCCACTACTATCATTGTCACCACTCCCCCACCTTCCGCTTCCAAAGCTTTTCCCATCTCATCTCCTCCCATTGTGGACATCTCAGATCACCTCACCTCTACCTCACCAACTGCTCTGATAATGGTATTGGACTCTTCCTCTTCTACAACTTCCCCATTGTCCTCTTCCTCACTCCTACCTTTGTTGCTTACATTCTCTACTCTATCGCCATCTATGCCATCAACTTCTATATCACCACTCGTCTTACCGCAGGCTTCCATAGCATATATGCAAAACATGCCTATTGAGCTCTCTAGGGTAATCCTTGACCCCAAGGTCCAAGAACTAATGGCCAAGCTTGCTACTGCCTTGCCTCTTCCCCCACCACCTACTGAGTTGCTAGCAATGGAGGCCATAATGCAGATCTTGAAAGAGATGGAAAGATTCCATGCAGAGCAACACAAAGAGGCTACACTTGATGTAGTTGAGGAGCCTGAGGATTTTAATAGAGATGATTAATTTGAACATATAGAGGATAAATTAAGTATAAAATTGGATAAGGTGGCTTTCGATGAGGAAAGATCACAAAATTCAAAAGAGGATGTTGATGCTCTTGGTGAGCATTATGTAATAGAAAGATCAGATCAAGAACCAGAAGAAGAAACACACCTAGAGGAGCACCGCTCTGAGGAAGGAAAGATAAACATGGATTTAGATGTCAAGATACTCGAGGATCCTCTACGAATTGGCCAAGATAAGGGCCTAGTACAAGAAGAATAGAAAGATGCCCAGGAAAAGAGCTCTGAACTTGAGTAAAACATTGAGATTGAACATGAAGAAGAGAGGGCACCACAAAGAGAAAGTACCATGGAATAAAATGTAGCTCCCACTGAGCTAGATATAGGAAGAACTGCACCAGAGAAGGAGCCAAGTGAAGAAGAAAAGAGTGATAAGAAGGCTCCTAGTGATGACGAGGATTAGCCTCAAAAAGAGCAAGAAGAGGAAGGTGATCATGAATCACCAAAGGATCAAACAAAGGTTCCTGATTGGATAAAACAACAATTGAAGAAGAAAGCTCTAGTGATTACTGATCCAAAGGCGAGGCTAGAGGCAATACTAGCTAGAGCATAGATGAGGACCCGAAAGGAGAAGAATCCTAAAATCAAATGGCACATCACAATGGATGCTTTTGGGTCTCGAATGTTACAAGTTGCCACTCCAATAGCAGGAAAGGATGTTGGAACCATACAAGGGCAAGATTACCAAATATCCACTATTAATCTGGGCCTGTCGACTCGTGAGTAGAAGATAGGTGATCTGAAAGGGCCAATATCTACCATCATACAATAGATGAACAAGGATCAGTCCACCAGAGAAGAGCTAAAGGAACAAATGGTGAACCTCACCACTTATATCCAAAAATGGGCGTCCACAAAAGAAGAAGGTCTAGAGGAATTATCTGCACCAACCATCTTGTCTAAAGAATATCTTAGTAAAAAGGAAAAGATGAAAAACTAGACCAAGTCCACTGTGGACTAGTGCAACCAGGTGATATACAATGGTGACATGGGAATTTGATATGCTGCTAGGATGTTCAATAAGTTTCAGAGTTTACAAAAGCAGTTGGAGGACATGATAAAGACTTGCAATGAGTTATTTGAGCCGTATAGGATCACCTATCCTAAGCTCGAGAGTGTCCTTAAGCTTTCCTAGGGAATATGGGAAAATGAGCTGAAACTGCCAAAGGATGATCATTGGTTGATGGAAACATGGCAGATGGGCCTAGATTACAAAAATGAGATACTAGAGAAGGTCTTGCATGAACTAGAGCTTGATCTTGAGTGGGTTACAAAGCACCAGACTAATAGTGAAGATTATTTGAAGATGATGACGGACTATGAGATGCCCGCCCTAGAGTTAGATCTAGAGAAAATCAAGCCATTCTTTAATAAGATGGGGCAAGGGGATGTGGACACATTGTCACCAGATTTCATGGATTTTTCTTCAAGGGATTTCACTCAGTCTGAGCAGGTTATCAAGGAAACCCCAAAATGCACTAGGCATTAGGAACAAGTCACCGAGAGATTCAAGAAGATAAAATTTCAGATCCTCCAATTTGAACTCATGGAATGGGATAAGCTCCGGGCTATGATCAAGAAGTTTGTGGAGTATGTTACTCTCCAAAAGAATGCTAGAAATCCAATTATAGATGATGATTTTTTGATAATATAGTTATAAAAGCTGGAAGTAGCTAAAAGATGAAATAGACTACATGATGAAATAGGGAAAAAGATAAGAGTGTATTTTATATTGTCATATATTTGGGGGTAGGTGAAACCCTAATGTAAAATGAATTGGAGCCACACAATGTAAATGAATCTTGTCCATTCATTTTTCTTTTTGAAAACTATAAATAGGGGCATCCTCTCATTTTCAAAGAGAGAGATGAGTTGTGTAAAGGCATGGTACAAAAAATTAATGAGAAAATAATTGTTTTGATGGTTTCTTGTGCTTTCTTCTCCATGTGTGCATGATTCAATCTCCAAATATTAGATTCTAACTTTGTTATTTGAAGTTTTAAGTTACTTTCAGTTATTAGTTCATGTTGTGCTTTAATGGTGAAGTATGCTATGGTGTTTGATGTCTTCCTAGCTCATACTTTTGGTTGTTTATTGATGATAAATTGTTGTGTAAAGTTAGTATAATCATTGTTCATATTGTTGCACTTAAGTTCAACTATTATTCATAATTTAATGGTGAATGAATGGTTTGAAAATCTACAAACCTTAGAAGATTGCACTAGTTTCATGAGACTGTGGGTTGTCCTTGTTTAAGTGGAACTTAGTTTTAGAAAGTCTGTCCACTATAGCATCCTCCATTTTTACTGTTCAACATCAGTTGTAGGTCTAGGAAATTTCTAACCCTTTCTCCCTTTTGATATTTCTTTGAAATATGGAGCTAAAACGAATTTCCAACATAATTGTAAAGCCAAATTTGATGGCAAAATGGAGTTTTAGCTTGTTGTCTTGAACTTGCAGTAGTTGTTCTTCATTTCCAAACTTTATAAAATTCCATTTGCAGACCCAATTCCCTCCATACTTAACAAACCATAAATGCCCTTTGTGATTACCAACAAATCACATCAACAACTGAGCTATTTTTGCAAGTCATGACCTGACACCCGAGAGACCTTGGGATGATTTCTAAAGCTTAGTTGCAGAAATTACCTTTTAAGGGAGATAGAATACTTAATTTTATGCTGTCTGTGTTGAGAAAGTACAAAAACACTCATTAACACACTGCAATGAGTAATCTAAAATTTCCTCCTGTGTTGAGCCTCTCACTTAAAAATAAAATCACTTATTAGTAGAAAGTTTACTTTTTCTTCGAACATTAAAGTGAATGAAACATCAACGTGTTGCTTTCAAACTACACAATTAGTACATGACTGTCCTACATTGATAGAAAATTCTAATCTGTTGATCTTTATAAATCTAACAGTTAAAAGATGATTCCAGAGGTTTAAGTTTGCAAGCCTAGCACTCTGTGCATTTCATTCCAGAATGCAACTACAACCATCCATCAAATGTTCATTGAACGGTTGAGTAATTTATGATATAAACAATAAACATGTTTTTTAAAGTTGTTTTAAACTTTAGTGCACTAGGATTGACATCAAGGCCAAGGGGCCGGTAACTTAACTTTGCAAAGGACTTAATAAAATGAATTATGATACCAAGAACTGGGGGAGAAGGTCAACGAAAAACTAGAAATCAATAACATTTTGGTAAACCCTAGTAAGAGTGACAATTTTTAGTATTTATAATGGTTTTTGTCAATTTGATCACAACTTTCTTTTTTCATTTATATTGCTTTATGTTTTAAATCTGCATGCAAATATTTCATAAAAAGATAATACTTAATTTCTTAAAGGAAAAAAAACTAATTTGAATAGAGTCATAGACATGGAAATCATAAATAATTCTTTACTTTAAATGAATAACGAAGAATAACACAACCATTTATTTTATTACAGCAAAATTACAATGTTACATTATTACATATCTTTTTAAAGATGAGTAGAGCATGCAAGGCTACAAGCTCCTATTTTGTATAAATGACATATGTCACTTTGCATAGACACAATCACACAATTGATTCCATCCTGCTGCTCTTGAAAATGGATTACAAATTGATTCCAAGCTTCTGCTGGTGACAACGTAATACAAATGTGGCTCTAAAAATAAATGCATGAGATTTTCCTGGACAACCATGTTGGGGAAATGGGAGTTGTGAAGATACAAAATGTACTTATCATGTTTGAGAACCAAAGTCAGGAGAAGATGAGGGGTAGAAAAACTGCTTCCATCTTTTGCACACAACTTCCATGCACTGGGATAACACTTATCTCCATCAAAGCTCCTCATCCTGGTTCAAAACTTGTTTGAGAAGTTAGGTGAACTAGATCAACTTCTTTCCAATTCCACCCATTTTGAACTTGAAGGAAATTGGTCTTTTACTTTGTAACTACATAACTAGAGGCAGGAGAATTTAGAGAATCCCCAATAATACCACATCATATTCTTCCTTATTAACCTTACAAAATGAAAACCCTTATGACAGTTCACAACATTGCACTCAATAGCAAATCCTTTAGCCTTCAACAAATGATTTTAGTTGTGCTCACTATCCCTATTTATGGGCCACTAGTGCCACTACCAACCTGATCCCTGTTTACTTGTGATTTGTGACTCATGTGAGGTTGGGTATAACGATAATCGCGCAAACCAAAAAACCAACTTAATTGATTTGTGTAACTTAAGCCTTACATTTATAATTAAAATGTTTAATTTGATTGACGTCTGGCTACATGCAAATTGTACCAAGCTGACAAGTTGTAAAAATCACCACTCAAACAATATGAAATTATTGCAAATATTGTTTCAATTGATCACTATATTAATGACATCATCATCTACAGTATGTCGTGTAGTTTTCAATATCAAGCTATCCAATCAATTGCTTCGGATGTACATATGGCATTAATCCATGGTACCACAACCACACTTTCTTCAAAAGGATCAAGAATTAAATGAAAGGTACAGTACTTCGAGGCATTGAAAAGAGATAATTAAATAACTTGTTTTATCTTAATCATTATCAATGTCCACTAATAATTCACAATAAATTTCACTCACTTATGATCAGAACTATATGTTGATAATTACTATCAGTTTTAAAAGCCACATTTTTATATTGAACAAAGAAAAAAAGATTTACAAGAATGGATCCACGAAAATTATTTTAATCTAAGTAGCTAAAGATTGTTTAGTACATACTACATAGCTAGCTTGGCTAAAAAGCCACTAACTGTGATAAAAAAATAGTCACAAAATACATATTACAAAAACTGTTACGATGTACAATAAAATATAGACACATCACACAATTCATTACTAATTTTTTTAATAAAAATAGTTGAGGCCCTCAATTGGGTGTTTGAATAGAAGGTGAATCAAATTTAACAAAGTAACAACAGAGAAGAAAAGCGAATCACCCAAAACCTTCTTCCAAAACTCCAGACTCTTTAATGATTCATTTTTCGTATCACACAACAAACCACATCTCATATTAACTAGGGAAAGAGACTATGATGTAGAAGCATGCAATTCCACTTTTTGGAAGATTCCACCAATGGGCGTGAACCCACTTTCAAAATTGTAATGCTCCAGTGCCAACTCCAACAAAGAAATAGAATAAATGAAAGGCTGCAAATAATGTATTGCCAACATCTTCACCAAATCTTTATCGAGCAAAATGTCCATGCAATTGGACAAGAAAGTTGAAGCTACCTAAAAATATAGAGCATGGGGGTTGTTCTGAAGCCATTCCCTACCCACAATTATTCTTCTAACATCCTCAACCTGCACATAAGGAATTGTAAAAACCATACCCAACTTTCGTCTGTCGTATGCATCGTCGCTTCTTTTCTCCCAAAAATATTTGGGTAGCATGACATGCCATGAAGACTCCATATCATAGTTAAATTGAGAATAGAGAAGAAAGAAATCAAAGCCAAATATTATAAATGATATGAAGAACATCAAGTTGGTGAAGTATATATAGAAGTTAGAATGAAGACAATGGCATCAAATACTTAACAGTTAATGTAATTAGGGTAAAATTTTCAGATTAATTGCAAATAGCATAATAACTTAAACCCCAATCAACAATAGAGAACAATGGAAAGAAAGAAGCATAAGAATAGTGAAACAACATCACCTGGTCTTCAAGCCTCCATTGAATGACCTCCATTGGCCTTCTCCATCTTGCTGCAAATTGTATAATTGCCCTCAGATTGAAGTGTGACTATAACCTATGCCTAAGACAAGAAAAATATTGAAGTATTGTATGATCAATTATTCAAGCTCTCAAGCATGCTATATGTGAATGAATGTTTGAATGTAAGTCTCTGTGTATAATGACTTAAGAGAGAGCCTTTTACAAAATGCCAAATTGAGAATGGATGGCTAGGATTAAAAGTTTACAAAAACCTAAGATCAACGACTAGGTTTCAATGTGATGAGGAGCATTAGGTTAGGGAAAGCTTTGAAATGAAGGGTTGAGATTTAATTGGAAGAAATTAAATCAATGGTGGAGAAAAAGAGGTAATTGGAATAATAGAAATTATTTAATTTATGGAGGAAAGTTGACTTTTGGGAAATAATGGTTTAATTCATAAATGGGAATAAGATAGAAGGAAATAAATAATTATTTTAATTATTTACTTGATGGGATGAAAAGAGGGTTAGAAATTATTTAATTAGTAGTGTGAAACATGACATTGGGACATAACTAAATAATTTAATTATGTGCGGAAGAAGTTTGGCATAGAAAAATGTCCTTCGGAGGCCTAGGCCATTTTTATGTGTCTACATTTTGCCCCTCTTTGACATAATGCAGTTTATCACGTTGTGTCAAAGAAAACAAGTCAAAAATATGCCCCAATGTGAAAGTAGGGAGAGGAAGGATGATGAGGAAGTAGTGGTATTCCCCCTTGAGAGGACAAGTGGGTTCAAAGAACACGAATCCTAAAATGGATGAGAAGACTATAGGATGAAGGAATATAAGAAAAGTTAGCACAAAAGATATGGAGAGGTTAGGACGAAAATGGGATACTTCAATATTTTGCCAAATAACAAAATAGGCATTGCATAATCATCATTGGGCAGCAAAATGTGATAAATGGACAACAAACACCATGATATGAAATAGACCAAGGTGTGCAAGGTTGTCCACTTGCAAAAAACAAACAGTTGCAGACAAGGAATGTCCTAACTCATATGAAGGGCTAAGTTGCCCCAGTGTTTTTTATCAAGACACACCAAAGACAACAATCAAGGAAAAATAGGTCATGAGATGTCATTGCACCTCTAAATCCTTCATGGGAAATCCTTGAGGTAACTAGTAACATGACCAAGAGATAAAACAATAAAAAGATAAGATAAAATAGACCAAAAAATCAACAACAATTCAATGCGTTTGCCAGTATTTGGTTGATGAAGGTTGATTGCTTGATGGTTCGATAGTTGGACAATTTGATAGTCTGATAGGTTTGATGGTTTGATGATGCCTGTCGTCAGGAAGGACACATATTGAAAAGGAAAATGACGATGTGACAGAGCTTGTCATCAGGAAAGACACATCTTGAAAAGGAAAATGACATTTTGACGAGGTCCAATTCCAAGGACACATCTTGAAGGGGACCATAAAGTGACTAGTTTGAAATTGTTTTGGAAATTTGACTGATGTTTGACTTGAGGATTGATTGGACTATGTTGTCCGTTGGTACATGATTTGAATGTTGATGTTTCGATGATTGCCTTTGTTGGCAGATGGTCAATGCTCCCCTCAGGATTCATGACATGGCTTAACCACCTTCTGTGGATCCGTTAACTCTAGCAGTTGTATTGGGCATTAAAAGGTCGATCTTTTGGTGCAACGAAAACCGTGGGGCCAACAAGTGGTATCAGACCCAAAGGTGCCAAGTTCGAATCCCCTCGGGTAACACTGAGGGGGAGATTGTTGGCAGATGGTCAGTGCTCCCTCAGGTTTCATGACGTGGCTTAACTGCCTCCCGTGGATTTGTTAACTTTGGCGGTTGTATCAGGCATTAAAAGGTCGATCTTTTGGTGCAATAACAACTGTGGGGCCAACAATCTTGTGTTCGAGTTTGACTATCTAACTTATTGGACTAACATGATGAAACCTAAAGGACTAACCTAGGTGGCCTCAGGAGCTCATCGACTGATGACCTTGCCTACGTTATGCACTCAGAGACCTTGTAGTTCAACATGACTCTTCACTTTGTTGAAACGATAAAGGGTTGAATCATGATTTTATTTGACAATGCCGAAAGGACTAACCTAGTGTCTCGAGGGCATATTGACAGATGACCTTGCCTACGTCCAGTTGCAAAGGCAACACAGTTCGACAATTTCAAATATTGACTTGATGGAATCTGACTCTGTTTTTGGGATTTTAGAAGTTATTTGGATATTTTTGTATTTTTGACATGTTTTGATTTTTTTGGATTGTTAGAGTTTTTATGATTGTTTTTTATCTTTTTGGGAATAATCGAACCTCCAGTGACCAATGTAGAATCCAATGAAACTAGGTGTTAGGAAATGTGCCCCCAACCAAGTCTAAGACTAACCATTAGGGATGGGATGGGACAGGGGTTTATTATGGACGAAGGATGTAAGATGTCAACCACTTGAAAATCATGATAAAGCTGACTAGGCCTTATGACAGATGATGTGAAGATTATGGAGAGTAAAGGTGGTATGATGGATGAGGGTGAAAGACTAGGAAGATTCATAGTAGATGATGAAGTAGAGACTGACTACACATGGCGCTTGTTTGCCAGGTTTTCACCATGTTACTTATCCAAAGTGCCATCAAAGTGGTTTTCACTATTGGACGAATTATTTCTCTTAACTATTTTCATGATTTTTTTTTTCAATTTTTTGTTGTCACCAAGACACCTATTTGCCAGGTTTTCATCAAGGTAATGATTTTTTATATTTTTCATTTTTTTTTGTATTTTTATGGTTTCTAGTATGGCTCTCTAAAGTTATGTATAGAACTTGCATAAGTGCAAGCTATTAATAGGCTTTGAAAAAGGTTCCCCTTCAAGTGTGGACAATCGATAGGCACCAGAACCAAAAGATGTTATGACACATGGACCCAACTAGTTGGGCTTAAATTTTTTGGGTTTCTCACGTTCTGCTTGATTTTTCAGATTCTCCATCAACACTAAGTCACTGAAGTCAAAGTGTCTAATCAAAACCCTTTTATTGTAATTGTGGCAAAGACAATTTTGATATGCTTGTAGATGAGTCAAGGCCCTTTGACTACGTTCATCAAGCAATTATATCTCATGCAACAGGGATATACGATATTCCTCATCGTCAATAAGCCCTTTCATGGAGACCCATAAGGAAGGGACTTCAACCTTGATAGGAAGGATAGCATTCGAATCGAAGACTAGGGAAAACGAGGTGGCACCGGTGGGCGTGTAGATGCTCATGCGATACGTCTATATGGAAAAGTTAAGCTAAATGTGCCAGTCATGACCAATTTCATTGATAGTCTTTTTAAGAATTTTGATTATATTTTTATCAGATGCCTCAACTTGGACATTGCCTTGCGGGTAATAGGGTGTGGAAAAGCGGTTTTGAATGTTGAATTTCTCACATAACTCACGAACGTCCTGATTTTTGAAAGGATGACCATTGTCAATGATGATGGTTTGAGGGACACCATACCGACATATGATGTAATTGAGGAAGAATTTGGAGATTTGTTTACTGGTAATGTATGTCATAGGGATGGCTTCAACCCATTTTGTGAAGTATTCAGTGGCGGTGATGATGAAATTATGGCCATTTGAAGAGGTGGGGTGAATTTTTCCTATGAGGTCAAGTCCCCATTCGACAAAGGGCCAAGATAAAGTGATGGGTTGAAACTCTTGCGTAGGTACATGAATGAGGTCACTATGTATCTGGCACTATCGATATTTTTGTACAAAGTGATAGGTATCGTGCTCCATTGTAGGCCAGTAGTATTCTAATCGCATGATCTTTTTAGCTAGGGTCAAACCACTAGAATGGGCTCCACATATACCTTCATGTACTTTGTGTAAGGTATTTTGTGCTTTATTAGTGTCGAGACATCCGCATAGGGTGTTGTCAAAGCTAAGTTTATATAAGGTATCACCAATGATGGCATAGCGAGAGGCTTTGCAGATGAAGGACTCAAATTGATTGTTGGAAAGGTAGGGTGATAGGGTCTGGGAATGTAAGTAGTCATAGATATCTTAGTACCATGGGGAATTAGGGCCAACAAGCTCACATACCATCTCAAACTCAAGGTCATAAAAGGTGGGGACCAACAATTGTTCCACTAAGAACTCGTACTGTGACATATTGTTAGGAATATCCAAAAGAGATCCAATAGTGGTCATGGCATCTACTCCTTTATTTTAAACATGTGGTACTTGGAAAAAAGAGATGCCTACAAATTATTGCCTGAAACTATCAACCATTCATTTGTATGGGGTCAATTTCTCATCCTTAGTATCATAGTCATTGTTGACCTGCCGAATGACCAATTATGAATCATCGAAGACCTATAGACTCTTGATTTTCCATATTATTGCCATACACAATCCTCTCAATAAGGCTTCATACTCTACAATGGTATTTGTGCATTGGAAGGCTATCTTGAAAGATTTAGGGATTGTATCACATTGAGGGGTAACAAATAATATACCTGCACCTGATCCATGATTAGTATGCGAGCCATCAAAATATAATTTCCATGTTACTCCTATGTCTAGTGTGAATATGGGCTCGTCAGGAAAATCTGAAACCAAAGGGTGATTAGCTTATGTGGGCGCGTCTGCTAGTTGGTCAACAATGAGTTGTCCTTTTATTGCCTTATGTTCCACATACTGAATGTCGTATTCACTAAGTATCATGACCCATTTAGCCAATCGTCCTATTAACGTTGCCCTACTGAGTAGATATTTTAGAGGATCTATTTTTTCCACAAGCTTAGTCTGATGGTTTAACATGTAGTGTCTCAAATTTTGAGCGGCGAAAACCATTACAAGACAAGCATGTTCAATTGGACTGTAGTTAAGCTCGTACCCCACCAAAGTGTGGCTAATATAATAGATTGCTTGTTCTTTTTCCTCATGGTCATTTTGAGCCAACAATGCCCCTAGGGTGGTTGTAGTGGCTGAGATGTATAGAATTAGGGGTTTTCCATCAATAGGTGACATCAGGACAAGAGGCATCAAGAGATACTCTTTAATCTGCTAAAAAGCTACCTCACACTTATATTTCCAAACAAAAGGAACTCCCTTGCATAACAAATACTAAAAAGGTTGACATTTATCTGCAAGCTGTGCGATGAAGCGTCTAATAGACTAGAGTCAACCCTATAGCATTCAGAGTTGACTAATTCCTTTAGGTGGAGGCATGTCTAATATTGCTTTGAATTTTGTCGGGTCCACTTCAATGCCTTGATGGGAAACAATGTATCCCAAAAGCTTTCTTGATGTCACGTTGAAGACACATTTCTTGGGATTCAGGCAGACCTTATATTCTTCTAGTTGTTTGAAAATCTTGTCCAGGACTCTTAAGTGATCACATGTCAAGGATTTTGCTAGAAGATCATCAACATAGTCTTCCATCAATGTGTGCATGAGATCATGAAATATGGTGGTCATAGCTCTTTGATAAGTTGCACCTACATTTTTCAATCTGAAGGGCATGATATTCCAGCAATATGTACCCCATGGGCAAGTAAATATTGTCTTGTATTAGTCTTCAGGGGAAATACGAATCTAATTATATCCTAAGAAGCCATCCATGAGGGACAACATCTCGTAGCCAGCCGTTAGGTCTATTATGATGTCTATATTCGAGAGTGGGAAGTCATCCTTCAGACATGCTTTGTTCAAGTCCTAGAAATCTGTGCAAATACAAATTTGTGCATTTGGTTTGGTCACTGGTATAGGGTTTGAGATCCAATCTACATAGTTATTAGGTCTTATGAATTTGACATCCAATAATTTCTTAAGTTCAACTTTGACTAGCATAGCTATTTGAGGGTGCATTTTTCTAAGATTTTTTTTAACAGGATTTGCATTTGGATGCAAGGGTAGATGATGCATGACCAACTCGGGATCCAACCCTGACATATCAACATAAGACCATGTGAAATTGATTTGGCGTTCTGTGAAAAATGCTTGAAATTCTAGTTTTTCCTCTTCTGTCAAGGATGCTACAAAGAGAAGAGGCTTATGGTTATCTGTAGTACCAATGTTGACCTTTATTACGTCTTTGATCAACATCAAGGATCTCTCTTGATTGATAGGGAGAATGTCCAACCCTCCATCCTCGGGTCCCTCAGAGGGTTTTGGCCCTTAGATACATCATTTCTTTTTACTTTTGCTTGGTTAGAAGGCGCCTTACAATTTTCACCTAAAGACCATTCATTTTTTATTTTATTTTTGTCATTTTTGCGACTAGAGGGTGGAATAGTCTCACCGAAATATGTAGCAGCATCAAGATCTATAGTGAATCCAACCTTATGGTCCCCATGTGGTATGCCATCTCGTAGTCCCATAAATTCAACAATGACCTCATCATTTTCAAATATGTCCAAGGTAGGTGGATCTTACTATCCCAATCGATCAATTGTGGGTAAACAAGGGAGATGCCATCATCAGTGTTAGTGAAGGATGGCGAAGCAACTCAAGGGTAAAGACAAAGATATTATCGGGGTCCCAGCAGGATTCTATCCATGCTCTTCCACCTGTGGTCTTTGGTGGGTCGGGTTCATAAAAGAATTCAACACGAATATTGATATCCACGAGGTTGGTAAAGGATGACCAAGGTATGTCAAACTCCTGAAAGACATGATCAAGCTCATAGTCACTTGTGGTGTAGGAATCCCATTCATATTTGTTAGAGTTGATGTCATAATAATAGAGGTTGGTAGGATCCTCAGATGTCTCAATATCTTCTGAAGCACTCTGATCCTTATTTGAAAGAACCTTAGTACTTGGAGTGTCGATCTTAATTGGGATGAACCCTAACCCTATGTTCTACTACTGCTTAAGAGGCATCAAGGGTTCTCTCATTCCATTTTTATGTATACCAAGTCCACTAATTCCATCATAACCCTTTTGTTTCATGAGCTCAAAACCTTTGCCATATTGTTCTGTTGGTAGCGGAGGTAGATCTTCGTCATCTTTGTAAATCCATGCTGAAATATCCTCAATGTCTTTGTTGTTTAACTCTCCCCGACTTGTGAAGGTGGTGGTGGGAGGAACTTTAACGACAAATTTGAGTTCCATCTTGAAGCAAGGCCTACCATAAGACTTGTGAGACTTAGGTAGCTTTGTGACGCAATAGGCAATATTCATTTTATACTCGCCACAAACTTGGTCTTGGATCTTGATTTTGGGGTCGGGGGATGGGGTTTTGGATGTGGATGATTTAATGAGGGTGGAGGGATCGACGTAATTGGATGTAGTAGTGGATGTAAAAGATTCTCGATTGATAGGCACCTAGAATTCGGGAACTCCCCTTAAATTAGTGCAATATTGGAAGGGATCAGGATCACCAATGATCATAAATTTGGTGCCATTATATGGAAATTTCAAGCATTGATGATAGGTGGAACACACGAATTTCATGGCATGAATCTAGGGTCTACCAAGGAGAATGTTATATGGGAGTTCAAGATCCAAGACCTATAATGTGGTGTCCGTAACTGCGGGTCCAAATCTGATAGGGAGTGTGATAACAACCTTGGAAGAGCATTCTTCATCATCATAGGCCTTGATTAGAATACTTTTGGTGGTGTCTACACATGCTTCAGAATAGCCCAATGCCTTAACCAATTTTAAGGTGCAAATGTTCAGTCTAGCTTTGCCATCTACCAGGACTCATCAAACCTTGTGTTGATGGACAAATACTTCAAGGTACAATGGGTTGTTATGGTTAGACTTTTGTGTAGAGTAGTCTTTGTCAAAAAAGGAGACATGGAGTGAATTGGCCAAGTATCCAACCATGAAGTCAAACCGGTTGATGTACAAATCAGTAGGGACAAAGTTTTCCTTCAAAGCCTTATCGAGGATAGCTTTGTGTATAGGTGATAGGTGTAACAACTCAAGGATAGAAATATGTGCGGGTATCTTGCCCAAGTGGTCAACAAGATTATATTGGTCTTTGGATTGTGGCTGCTTTGAAGGACCAGATAAAGTAACCTTAGCCTTGCGGGTAGTGACGACACATTCATGAACCTTTTTAATGGTGATTGTGTTGACATAGTCATTAGCGACACAAAGGTGATCAATTATTATTGAGTAATCAAAGGCATTTCTAGTATAATTGGCCTGATTGTCTGTATATTGACTTGAGGTGGAGGGCTTTCCTGAAACATGGTCTTGTAGTGGATTCTTGAAGATTGTATGGTCTTGATTAGAAGTTTGTTGTTGTCCTTCGACCTCTATGGTAGCATTTTCAATTAGGTCTTGAATCATGTTCTTCAACTGATGACATGGCGAGGTCTTGTGCCCCTTGATGCGGTGGTAGTCACGAAAGGCATTGTCATCCCACCAAGATGGTTTGAACTGTCCTGGGTCTTATGGTTTGGGCTCTTGGAGTTGTATGAAATTTGATTGTACTAGCTTCTTAAGGACTGATTCGATTGGTTTCGATAAAGGAGTGTATTGTCTTCATGGGTATTTCCTTGGTTTTTGTGGAAGTCCTCATTCTTGAGTATTTTGTACTGCATTAGCCATGTTATTATTCATGTTGGGTGCTTTAAGAGTCAATGTGTGTCCCGTTTTGTTCACAACTTTTGCATCTACAACTCCATCATTTGTTACATTCTTATTGCGGGACCAAAACTTTCTTTTGTCATTAGAGGTCTGTTTGTGGTGTGTTTTTATTGCCATATGTAAGTTCACCTTGGGTGATTAGGAAATTTTCTAGTGTCATGCATGTCTCAACTAAGTCTGCAAATATGGCACAACAATGCACTTGTAAAGGGTGTTATTGAGGTTTTCTACGAACATGTCCACTTTTTGTTTTTCAGGAATCTCGATGAGACATCGACTCACCATACTATGCCATATTTGGAAGAAATTAATAAAGGGTTCTCCTTCATCTTGTGTCAAGTGGCATAAGGTAGCAATTGTGACATCATTTTCAATGTTATAAGCATAATTCTCCATGAATTTATTGGCAAGGTCATCCCATGACTTTATAGACCCTTTAGGTATCAATGCAAACCATTCAAGTGTAGGCCCAATAAGACTTCTAGGGAAGAATCTCAAAAGGTAGGAGTGATCGTATGCGACATCCACACAAGCAATGGTGAGTTCTCATATGTGCTCGAGAGGATTGCTCTTTCCCTTTACTTAGTGAAGGTAGGAATGATATACCCAAGAGGGAAAGAAGGAATGTATATGCTAGAGTCGTATGGATAAGGATGTAGATCATGTGATGAGTACGTCTTCTTGTTTGACACTTGCATCCCTTCCACTTTCTTTTGTAGGGAAGCAACTAGGCAGTCAATGCATCTATTATGGGATTGTTGGCAAGATTATTATGAGGTCCCATGTTTTGTTGAGATGACATGTTTTGGTTTGGATCATTGTGCATATGTGGCAGATTTTGATTGTGGCCATGAGTATGAACGTGTGATGTGTAAGTTGGGATGTGAGAAGTGGTTGAGCTATGTTGCAGTTGTTGGGTGTGTTGTCTATGTATATTTTGGTTGCCAAAAAGGATCCATGTGTGTAGCCATATGATATGTTAAGAGGTTGTGTCATTTTTGATCCTTGTCCTTGTTGAAGAGGATTATAACCATGTGACATGTTTGTATCTTGACTGTGTGGGGCGTTCATGGTTTGTCCCTGCAAGATGTTTGTATTGATATGAGGACCTTGTGAAATGGTTTTTGTGTTTGATTGAGGTCCTTGTAACATTGTGTTTGTGTTTGATTGGAATCCTTGGATGAGAACCCTTCTCACCTTAGGCCTACCAAGGATGTTAGATGTGGATGCCCCTATGGCCTGAGATAATGACACAAAGGGAGTAAATGTTGAACCAAAGGGTTGGTTGTGAATAATGGTTGTGATGTGGTTTGTGTCATGGGCTGTGGCATAGATCGTGTCGTAAAGATGGATGAAGTGTTGGTAGTCATGATATTTGGGATTGTTGTTCCAATATTGGGTATGGAAATCATAAGTTGTGGTGTAGATTATCCTTGGCTTATTTGTGTGTTTTCCTTGCATGACATTGCTGTGCATAAGGTATTGAAATCAAATCCTTGAGGTAGTTTAACTCCTTCATGTAATAGTTTGGATAAATATCATTCAAGATCCAACATGACAATTTCTTCCACAAGAGAGGCTACTTCGAGATTTAGTGCAGTGGCCTCTACTTCTTCTATGAACACATTTCCATCCTCGTCTCTAATTAGGAATTGTTCAAAAGGATTTTGTGTCTTTGGTTGTGGATAAGATGAAGACCCCAAGATGACATGGTCATGAATTTCAAGGTGGGTATTTTTGTGAGGATCATCAATGGTATTATCAAAGTTGAGGGTTCTAGTGTAATTGTAAAGGTCCTCATCGTCATGAAAGAGATCCATTGCTCGACGTTTCTTTTGCAATCTAGTTTCAACCATATAAGGCTCACTCAAAATGAAGGTGGAATGTATGAGATTAAGATTGTTTTTGGTATTTTTGAAATAAGGCATGCCTAAATGTAATGCAACTATTTTTTTTTGGTATTTTTGGTATTTTAAGGATGAAAGATGTCTAATGTATGCAACAAGACTAAAAGTGATAATGATAATGTTGGATGTTATGAAGTATAGAATGTATGAATATGCTCTTTTAGGTTTAAAATGTTGTGGTATGAAGGATGCAAATGACTAAGAGGTGATGTATACCTATAGTGAACTTAAGGGCTTAAACACTTTTTGAAAGATGTAAGAATAGGATCACTAACTATCCAAGGGTAAATCGATGTTTCAACTAGGATTGTCAAATGGTATTTTTCTAGGACAAGTGAAAAGAGTGACAAGGTGAGTTTCCCAACTAGACTTGTGAGTAGGAAATTATCACCAAAATGACAAAGGACTAAGTTAAAAAGTGACTTGGTCAAGTGACAATCTTTTTTTGAAGCAATGATTTGTGCCAAGGTATAGATAGTTTTTCTATCCTAAAATCCATAAGGTGTCAAGCCTAAAAGTCTTAAAAAGGTAGCCTAATGTGATGTTGGGATATGCAAGTAATGAGGATGCTAAGGTATCTAAAATGGTGACCTAATAATCGAATGATGATATGCAAGGTGAATTGAGCAAGTTTCTGGTTTGAAACAAGAATCAAAACAAGAAATTGGTCTGAAAATGGAGCTCAAAGATTTGAAACTAATTTTGGCAAGAGGTTGACTTGATTTTGACAGTTTGGTTTAAAAATGTTGCTTGGTGTAATGTGAAGTGTTGCAATTTTCAAGTGTAAGTTTTGTTTGCTTGTTTGTTTGAAAGACACACATAAAACACAAGCAGACATAATGTTTTTTTTGAGTTTGATCTTGACAAACACTTTGCACAACCTAGGCTTCTCAAGAGATACCACTCGCTAAATCCCCACTCAGATTTCTCCAACCACTTAAACAAGGCGGCCAACTAGAGACTTGGTGGCATTAGCTCCCCCTTACATGGAACTCACTTCTCGGGCTCACCATGTCTCAATTCCTCAAAGAGGAATTTCTGCCTCTACACATGCTTAGTAAAGACATGGGATGGCTTCATAATGACTGTTCTTGCGCTAGCAAGTGAAAGGGATTTTGGCCACTATAATAAAGGTTCTTAGTGAATACTTGGGGACATGGCACCTCACGAGCATCCAACAAGCCACTTAAGGCTTTAATCAATCTACTAGGGGTTTTATACATTTTATGGTAGGTACCCTATTTCAAGTGACACTGCACGGCTAAGGCCTACATACCATGAGGACTTGATGGTTTAGTCTTATCATTTTATATGCCGACCTGAGCATAAAACCGATTGGAGTCGTTCCCTCTTTTGAGGTAGGCCCCTCTAAAGGTAACAAAAGAAAGACAAGGATGTTGTTTTTAATCATCCAAGATTGCACGAAACGCAAGGAGAGAGCATACACAACACCTTTCCCTCACACTCGCATAATGTTCATTTTAATTCCAAAATCCAAATGCGGGGGTGGTTGTACAAAATGTCTAAAGGTGTTTCTGATTCTCAAGATCGCCAAATGGTGTGAGAGAAGAGCATACTCGCCTAGAAACAAAATGCAGACCACAAGACAATGCAAGCACTAGTAAATTTTTCATCTGCTTATGATGTTATTCAAACACGCAACTTATTTTTAGGCTCACTAATCATTCTATGTGA
This sequence comes from Sequoiadendron giganteum, assembly GCA_007115665.2. NCBI lineage: Eukaryota > Viridiplantae > Streptophyta > Pinopsida > Cupressales > Cupressaceae > Sequoiadendron > Sequoiadendron giganteum. The sequence goes on along the minus strand of CM021105.1, from coordinate 26,279,373 downwards.
AAAAGACACTCAAGATAAAAAAAACTAAAACAAGAGCCCTGCAAAGCATGATTAGTAGTTTTGACCGCCAATCTTTGACAAATGAAAGTGTAGGTTTTAAATTTCAAATCTTGGACCTTCAAACCTGGTTTTCAAGCCTCCATTGAATGACCTCGATTGGACTTCTCCATCTTGTTGTAATTTGTATAATTTCCCTCAGATTGAAGTACAACTATAACTTATGCCTAAAACAAGCAAAATATTGAAGTATTGTATGCTCAAGTATTCAAGTTCTCAAGGATGCTATATGTGAATGAATGTCTGAATGTAACTCTGTGTGTAAAATGACTTGAGAGAGAGCCTTTTAAAGAATGCCAAATTGAGAATGGATGGCCAAGATTAAAAGTTTACAACAACCTAAGATCAATGACTAGGATTCAATGTGATGAGGAGCATTAGGGTTAAGGCAACATTAGGTCAAAGTTAGGGCAAGCTTTGAAATGAAAGGTTGAGATTTAATTGAAAGCAATTAAATCAATGGTGGAGAAAAAGAGGTAGTTGGAATAATATAAATTCTTTAATTTATGGAGGAAAGTTGACTTTTGGGAAATAATGGTTTAATTCATAAATGAGAATAAGATAGAAGGCAATAAATAATTATTTTAATTATTTACATGATGGGATAAAAAGTGGGTTAGAAATTATTTAATTAATAGTGTGAAGCATGACATTAGGACATAACTAAATAATTTAACTATGTGTGGAAGAATTTTGGCATAGAAAATATCCTTCGGAGGCCCAGGTCATTTTTATGTGTCTATAGTTAACATTTAATTCACCACTTGATGTGATAATATTATTTCAAAAAAATTGAGTCATGACTTTAAATCATTTGAAAAATAATAAAATGTCAACCATTGATATTTTAAAATCTAACAGTTTTGGCATTATTCCGAAGGTTTGAATTCATCAGCTTTGTGGCCCCCACCGCTCTACAATCTAACAGAAAGCCACGTGTCAGCAACCCGCTTCCCCTCTGAGATTTGTAAGTTTTAGATCAACAATTGCGAGCTAGTGGGCAACGACCCAAATCAACCTGACGACCATCAACTTGCTTCTCCTTTAACCAATAGGCCAACAACCATAATGTATATCCTCCTTTAGCAATAGACAACTGATATTAGAACATCTTGATGAAAATTTTTGCACATGCTCATACATCTTTTTAGTAGCACATTATTTAACCTTTCATAATTGCTGAGAAATATTTCACCAAATATTCCCATGCCCTTTATATTTCAACTTTGAATTATGATCATTGATCATATAGTGAGATGGCTCGATGAACGATCCAAATTTAGTCAAATAAGTTTGAAAAATCCAATTGTATACAACTATCACCATCGACTGATCAAAATATCAATAGGCCATGTGGAAAAGCCCCCAGGTCACCCTACGGGCTCCACCATCTTCACCGGCATTGAAAAAATCCACGTGTCGGCTTCCTCGCTGGCCTTAACCCATGTGCAACTTTCAACAATGGGGAGGCAGGGAGTAGTCCAAATTAAATCTGGAGCCTTCAATCTGTGCACACTTTACCCTTTAAGCCTTCTGCTTTAGTGCATGACACTTAGATTTGATGGATAGCCTAGATTAAGACACCTTGCTCTTCGTTAAAACACATGCATAAAAGGTTCCTTTAGTAGTGCAGGCTTTAACACTATTCAACCTTATGTCAAAATATTTCTTTAATATTTCCCACTTAATAATGCTTCATTGACGATTCTAATCATGCCAAGTGGCATCTCCCCACTTCCTCGTTGAGGGACAAGAGATGAAGGTGGGTCCCCCGCGGGTTGGCGGGGAGTAGTCGAGATTGACCCGCACCACCTTTTCTCGACCATCCATTTCTCAAGATCTGACATTCGCTTCCTCCAAAGGATGATGGGACTCGTTGACAGAGAGGACACGCATCACCCACCCACTAGCCTGTGCGAATATTTTAATAGAAAATAAAACTCGACGGGGACGCGAGGAGCAGCCAAGATGTAATCTCCTAGATACGACAACTTGCATAGAATGATTATATCCGCATTTGCATAATTGTTAGCACTTAAAGGGGACTGACTACATTAATGAGAGACAGGGACATAAAACTTAGGCTTAGATCCTAGACTAATGACGAAAAATTAAACCCCAGACTTAGGAGAATGTCAAACATTTAAAAAATTGATTTTTGGAAATCTAATGGTTCTAGTGTTATTCTGGAGGTTTGAATTCACAAGTCTAGTGCTTCAGACATTTGCTTTTGGAATGCAACTATAGTCGTCCATCGAAAATCCATCAAACGATCTGGTTATATTGATTTGTGCTGACATTTGCCTTCAGACATAATGAATATGTTGACACTTGTCCCCATTCTACACACTTTATGATAGAATTTGGATGTGGGGAAAATTTGTCTCGAAATAGAAGAATATATAGCATTTGATATTTTCACCACCCACACTATGATTTATTATTGACATACCAATTTATTTCACCAATGAATTTTTCTATTGGTTTGAGATTATGTTTAATTCGCTAATGGTTTTTTTTCTTCATTTGAAAAAAGGTTTAATTCGCCAATGAAAATAATTTTTTTGGTTTGAACACATTTTTGAATCGCTAGCAAAAATATTTTATTTGGTTGAACACAACTTCAATTCGCCAATAGAAATATCTTGTTAGTTTGAAAACATTTAATTCGCCAATGGAAATATTTTATTGGTTTGAAAATAGGTTTTAATTGCCAATGAAAATATTTTATTTGTTTTAAAAAAATTGCAATTCGCCAGGATTTTCCACAGACTTCTAGCAATTACAAAAGATTCACCGATTGAATTTTTTTTTTTCCTAAAAAATAAAAAAAATCGTCAATAAAATTAATATTTTTATCGGGAAGTATACGAGATTCACCAGGATTTTGCACCTTCGCTAAGGGGGGGAGGGGGGTTTCTTAAAGTTATCCCTGAAGAATTATAGAGCCCATTGAGCCAATAGTGAGGCCAAAAAATGAAGGCCTTGGATATGCTAGTAAAAATAAAAATGATGTTACAGGTGTTGTAAGTTCAAATAAATTATCTCAAGGAATATAGTGCATATGATGTTCTCATTGTCATAGGCATGGACATAGAAAAGAGTTGTGTTGGGATTTTCATCCTTGTAGTATTTATGGATTGAGAATCATTTTGAGAAACTGTGTCGGAACAAAAAGTGGAAGAAACAACCTCTATAAGATAGTATACATATGGATTGTGGATGGATTGGTGTATCTAATTGGAAAAATATCACAAGTATGCTCAAAATATTGTGCAAGCATAAATATTCTCATGTCAAACAAACTAGCAATTATGCAAGGTCAGATATCATCTTAGAAACCATATAATTTAATCTATGAATTTTTTATTATTATAAGGGCTACTTGAATTCTATTCATGTAGTGGTGTAAGATTTGAAGTTGGAGCATTCATATATGCAAGATTTGAAGTTGGAGCACTCATATATGCAGAATAAGTATATTTGATCATCAATATTACTGTTGAACCTACAAGTTGTATTGTTGCTCACAAAGATCATTGTTGAATGGTTGTAACGTTGATTGCATAGATCATTGTTGAACCTAAAAGTTGTATTGTTGATCACAAAGATCATTGCTGAATCATTGTAACATTGATTGTAAGGATCATTGTTGAACCTCAAAAGTTATAGTATTGATCACATAGATCATTGCTGAATAGTTGTAGTGTTGATCACAAAGATCGTTGCTAAATTTATTAAGTTTTTTATTGCAAAAAACATTGTTGAAGTTGATTGTAAAGATCGTTGTTGAAATTGATCACAAAGATTGTTGTTAAAATTGATCGTAGAGATCATTGCTAAATCTATAAAGGTTCTGATCATAAAGATCATTGGGAATGCTTCACTTCCTTTATCGTCATAACTATGAAGAACATCTTACTATGGATAATGATGGACAAAAGTAATCAGGGCTATTCAAAAGAAAGATAAGTTTTTATACTTTCGAGAAAGCATTGATGTTAAATATTTTTCATTTGTATATGGGTAGCTAATAAACCTATTTATAGGTGGCCCCCATCATCTATAATTTTGTTGTGTGATAAAATAAAATTTATGGGAAGAAGTGCTAAGATATAAACTATATTTAATCACAAAGAGTCATGTCTCATCTAAGAGACACACCTGTCCATATATAATATCTATTTAAGAGCCTTTGGATCCATATTCTTAGGATAGAAAATTACGAATAATATCAATTCAACCTCTCCAATTTTATCAGGAATGACATGGTAAAAACTAAAAAGTATATTCCATTGAATATAAGTCTGCTACATTCAAATTCTCATCCAAGTGGGTTGTAAACTAAAGATCTCAAACACGGCTCTACTCCATAATATTTGGAGGAATCTTAAATTCAAGAATAGGACACCAATCTTATGCCAGCTATAACAGCATATAAATAGCTGGCAATTCTTACTAAAACTTCAGAAATTTATTGTTTAGAAAACATAATTCTCATCTACTTCAACAATCCTTTCTCAAGACAACACTGGATGGCCTCATCCAACATCTGTTCTGGTGTGTAATTGAATTTGAAGCCCAAGTCAACAAGTTTCTTATTCGAAAATGGTACTGGCTGCAGAGATTCATCTGCATCCTTGAACCTGCATACAACCATCAGAAAAGTTAGTAATTAGCAGATGATGTACTTTTTATCAACTTATCAATGGAGTCCCTAGGTAAATATTGTTCAAGTCGTGATTTTAGTCTTCTAAATATCAACCCTTATTATTCAGGTGTACCTTGGCTCGCCTTTATTAATGGGTAATGTGGCATTGAGATTGCCCTGTGCATTTATAAAGACAATATATTGAACCTCAGCAAGTTTTGTATTGACTCACTCAGTTGGAATATTGTACTGAGGGTATTTCGCAGCCAACATCTTTGCCAATTGAACAATGGTGGCATCATGGGAGGACGAGATGTATCTGCCCTTTGCTTCCGGATGTTCATACACAAAAATTAGGGACATGCAGAGATCATCCAGGTGAACCAGCTGCACTTGTCTGAGTATCATGTAATGGGGTTCATTTTCTGCAGTACATATTACCCATGTCATTTTATGTCAGTACTCTTTCAAGTATGAATCAGTCTATCTGTATAATTTGAGTAGGATGTAACTTAAGAGAGAGCATAGCAAAAAGAATACTTGTTATGAGTGACAAAGCAGTGACCAAGCTGGGTGGCATAGTCTGCATGATGAATGGCCCAACCACCAATGTAGGTATAACTGTAACGAGATCAACCTTGTTCTGCTCTGCAAACTCCCATGCAGCTCTTTCTGCCAGAGTCTTTGACACAAAGTACATCTGTACTCAAGAGAATAACATATTCTCAGTTTTATAGAATATATTCTATTATATGAAGTGATAAAAAAAAATTATTTGCATCACTCAGCAATATTTTGGCTTACAAAACACATTCTGAGTTTTGATTTGTTTAGGTGGCTCAGCTGAAATCACACTAATTTCTACTATAGGACCCATCTATAACTGTGATTTCATATGAACCACTTAAACAAATCAAACCTTAAAGTGTGCTATTTAAACTTACCCGCAATGTTTTGAAATAGAAAAATAAAAAAAATAAGAACTGAGTCGCTGTGTTCTATATAGATAAGGAAAAATTGATACTGAACATATGATGCCCTTTATTCTCCTAAGTGCCACTAAGGCATAATGAGATAAACAATGTACATAGCCAGGAGAAATGGAGTATACAAATTATACCACAGGGGGACAACCTTACCTCCTCTACTAGGCAGTTGTATCACAGAAAAACCAAAAGAGGGTATTAATACGGAAAAAAGTCCCTTTATAAGAATATGCCACTTTTTGGAACAGCTAGTAAATTAGTCATGTGATATAGGTAACCACTTAAAGCTAGAAAGTGACCACCAGGCTTGACTCAGAAACAATTGGGAATGCTATGAGTGAGGATATTTAACACAACTGGTGGATTTTCAATGACTCAGAACTTGGAAGGGGCTAATCTACAAACTTTATAACTCAAAATGTATCTGTCATTTTGTCACCACATAGTCTTTGTGGAAGCTATAAAACAAAAAGCTTTTGTAGAATTTCATTTTCAAACATAGATATAGAAACTGTTCTCTAAAATTGAAAAGTGGTTGCAATATTTCTGGAGAAAAAAGCAAATAGATGATATGATGATCTTACCCAGCCGGTCATTTGTACGTTCCTACAAAGCTCCACATTGGTCCAGCAATCTTCATCAAAAACTTTGCCAGGTGTTTTAAAATCGTCAGTGAAATTCACTGTACCAGCTGATGAGGTAAAAACAACTCTTTTCACAGACTTGGCCTTTGCACATGATCTCATAACATTCAACACCCCATTCACACATGGCTTGATTATCTCATTCTGCATACCAACAATTCAAATAATACAGTAGCTATAAGCCTCAGTCCAAAATGTAATAACTCTATCTCTACAAAAGAATATGTTCCCTATCACATAACATGGCATAACATTTTGGATTGGTTGAAAGAAAGGAGAGAAGAAAAAAATTATATTAATGAACAAGTGACTAAAATAGGTCAATTGCCTCATACAAGTATAGATAGCTTAGCATAGATGAATGTCTGGTGCTTCTTCAATGAGCTATGAAAGAAACAGCTAAAAAAAGAAACAGTGTCAAACCTCTGGGTCCTTAGACTCAAAATCCATGGCAGTGGCAACATGGAAAACACCTTCACAGCCATCAAAGGCAGCATCAAAGCTTCCTTCATCATCCAGATCTGCTTTCCAAAGTGTCAATCTCTCACTGGCCTCTGGTAGATCCAACAAATGCTTGGTCTTCACTGGATTCCCTGTTCAACAAACAAAAAACATAAAATTATCACTCTATGGTCAGCAAATGGAACAGCGAATTGGCAATGAAATTAGCCACATCTAGCATATGGAAAAAATAAAGTTCACTGAAATTTAAAGATTCTTTTGCTTAAAACAAAGTACAATGAAGCAGGAAGTACACCAGGCAATTAAAGCAATTCAAACTGCCTATGAAAATCTATGATTACCTACTATAGATGAAACTTTAGAAAATTGGGTATTCGTAAGAAAATTCAATACATGTTCACAATTTCACTACTGCGAACATGAATCAATTTAAAACATTCAATACCCATCAAATTTATTATATAACTTAAAGTCATAACATCATGTTATGTAAAATTGTTCAAAAGATGATATATTTTGAAAAAAGTGGCTGCCTATTCATAAGAAACGCTTACTTCTCTTTGCAGATACTACAAACTAATCAGTTGGGTTTAATTTGTGTTATACAAACATAATTACCAACTAAAACCAATGCCCAATAAATTTCAGAAAACTGGGTATTCATAAGAAGATTCAATACAGTTTGACCGTTCCTTAAAAGCAATCAATAAGAACAATTAACAACCTGGGTCGCGTACAGTTGCTCTAACAGTGTATCCTTTCTCAAGCAAGCGCATGATAAGCCATGATCCTATGAATCCAGCAGCCCCAGTGACACACACTGTCTCTCCAGCTTCCTTCCCCATTGGGACCTCTGCTACTGCCTCTGATGTCACATGGGAAATCTCCTCACCAAAAGCCATTTCACCAAACAAGTATTTAGTTCTGGAGCTCCAAGTCCCTTTCTGTATGCCAAGTGCAGATCATGTAGGCCTCTACCTGTCTTTATATCATGGCCGCGCACACAGAAGATCCTATCTACATTTCATACCTGTGACGATTAGATACATGCTCCTTCAGACGCCTTCTATCTGCCTCGATAGCTAACATTCTCCCACATTTGACTAGGGTAAAATAATCCAACCAATATTTTACTTCAGCTATGACCCCAGCAAACTTCACTTTCTACAGGGTTTTTAGATAGTCTACTCTTAGGCCAAAATAGGAACTACTGTTTTTATCTCACCCACGTACCGAAACAGAAGATGCATTTTGAAAGACCACGTGCTTCAAAAAAACACACGCACACATATCTAATACTTTATCTAAACCATGGTCTTTATGAGAAGTGCCTTTTGTGTTGAGACTTACACCATTTAATGAGGCACATTCTGCAAGGTCAGGATTTCATTGCCCCTCACTAACTACCAAACGAGGTACACTCTTTAATGTCCACTATTTTGAGTCAATGCAGGAGAGGCATGCTTTGAGAAAGTGACATCTTTCTAACTTCAAATTTTGGGCTGTTAAATTCTTTTTAATTTAATTTTAAGATGTACTTATCAAATTCATATTATAATTTATATATGTTTAATGATGAAATTTGTGTGTTCATGTATTAGTATATTTATGTTTTGGTTTAGTGTTGAGATTATTTTGAGAGAATGGTTTAATATAATTATAAATTGATAAATATATAAAGTAATCTTGTGTAAAGTTAGGTCCATTTTTTTGATCTTTCATTCATGTCTATTTACACACATTTACACATATTTAACCATACCTTATCTATTTTTACATATTTTTTGGTACATTTTACATTTATTGCATCCCTCATATCAAAATGTTCATTCTCCATACACTTATTATTATGCCCTTATCTTGGGTCTATCTCATGGATGTGAGATCAATCATGTCCTCATAGAAGTGACCCCTCAAATTTAAATAAAAAAGTGCTGACTCATACACATTTCTTTCTTACCATTTATCCTATGCCCACTAAAATGACCCCCAAAATTAAAAACCCCAAATTTAGATTTTACCAAGTCCTACCCATTTATTTCTTGTCATAGGTTGACATACGACATGTTGTAGACACTTAATTCTCACCAACTCCTAACATTGTAACTATTATTAAATCTTAATTACATGTTGAAATTGTAGACACCTAAAATTGACGAGACACCTAAAATTGAGACAACCCCATTACCTAGATATTTTCTCTATAATTGATTGAATACAATCCTTATTGTTCAATTAATTATCTCAATTACATCCCTTTATTAATTAGATAATGTTTTATTATTTAATTAACAACATTGGTGACTGTTGGAGGAGAAGTGAGAGTTCTTGGTTCAAATTTGAATTCAGAGGATGGCAGTTCTGGTAGTGTGGATTTTGATGACGGTTTGGTTGTTTGTGCGGTGGGTGAAGTTGTGGATGTTAGTGCGGTGGGTAGTGTTGTGGATGTTGGTGGATTGGTTGTCAGTGCAGTTTCCTTGGTTGGTTTGGCTGTTGGTAAGGTGTTGGAAATTCCTTTTCCTACTTTTAAGAACCCTGGGGTGGGACATGTGTCTTTTCATGTGTCAGGGAAGGATGATTCCCTAGATATTCCTAATTTGGCGTCTGGTTTCTCTGACTCTAATTGTTTTTATCCCACCCACATACCTAAAAAGAAGATGCATTTTGAAAGACCACGTGCTTAAAAAAAACACACACACATATCTATCTAACTCTTTATCTAAACCATGTTCTTTATGAGAAGTGCCTTTTGTGTTAAGACCTACACCATTTAATGAGGCACATTCTGCAAGGTCAGGATTTCATTGCCTCTCACAAACTACCAAACGAGGTACACTCTTTAATGTCCACTATTTTGAGTCAATGCAAGAGAGGCATGCTTTGAGAAAGTGACATCTATCTAACTTCAAACTTTGGGCTATTAAATTCTTTTTAATTTAATTTTAAGATGTACCTATCAAATTTATATTATAATTTACATATGTTTAACGATGAAATTTGTGTGTCCATGTATTAGTATATTTATGTTTTGGTTTAGTGTTTAGATTATTTTGAGAGAATGGTTTAATATAACTATAAATTGATAAATATATAAAGTAATCTTGTGTAGAGTTAGGTCCATTTTTTTGATCTTCAATTCATGTCTATTTACACACATTTACACATATCTAACCATACCTTATCTATTTTTACATATTTTTTGGTACATTTTACATTTATTGCATCCCTCATATCGAAACGTTCATTCTCCACACACTTATTATTATGCCCTTATCTCGGGTCTATCTCATGGATGTGAGATCAATCATGTCCTCATAGAAGTGACCCCCCAAATTTAAATAAAAAAGTGCTGACTCATATGCATTTCTTTCTTACCATTTATCTTATGCCCACTAAAATGACCCCCAAAATTGAAAACCCCAAATTTAGATTTTACCAAGTCCTACCCATTTATTTCTTGTCATAGGTTGACATACGACATGTTGTAGACACTTAATTCTCACCAACTCCTAACATTGTAATTATTATTAAATCTTAATTACATGTTGAAATTGTAGACACCTAAAATTGACGAGACACCTAAAATTGACGAGACACCTAAAATTGACACAACACCATTACTTAGATATTTCCTCTATAATTGATTGAATACAACCCTTATTGTTCAATTAATTATCTCAATTACATCCCTTTATTAATTAAATAATGTTTTATTATTTAATTAACAACATTGGCGACTGTTGGAGGAGAAGCGAGAGTTCCTAGTTCGAATGTTGGAGGAGAAGCAAGAGTTCCTGGTTTGAATTTGAATTCAGAGGATGGCTGTTCTAGTAGTGTGGATTTTGATGACGCTTTGATTGTTTGTGCAGTGGGTAAAGTTGTGGATATTAGTGCGGTGGGTAGTGTCTTGGATGTTGGTGGATTGGTTGTTAGTGTGGTTTCCTTGGTTGGTTTGGCTGTTGGTAAGGTGTTGGAAATTCCTTTTCCTACTTTTAAGGACCCTGGGGTGGGACAGGTGTCTTTTCATGTGTCAGGGAAGGATGATTCCCTAGAGATTCCTACTTTGGCGTCTGGTTTCTCTGACTCTAACTGTTTTTATCCCACCCACATACCTAAAAAGAAGATACATTTTGAAAGACCACATGCTTAAAAAAAAACACACACATATCTATCTAACTCTTTATCTAAACCATGTTCTTTATGAGAAGTGCCTTTTGTGTTAAGACCTACACCATTTAATGAGGCACATTCTGCAAGGTCAGGATTTCAATGCCCCTCACAAACTACCAAACGAGGTACACTCTTTAATGTCCATTATTTTGAGTCAATGCAGGAGAGGCATCTTTGGGCTCTTAAATTCTTTTTAATTTAATTTTAAGATGTACTTATCAAATTCATATTATAATTTACATATGTTTAACGATGAAATTTGTGTGTCCATGTATTAGTATATTTATGTTTTGGTTTAGTGTTGAGATTATTTTGAGAGAATGGTTTAATATAACTATAAATTGATAAATATATAAAGTAATCTTGTGTAAAGTTAGGTTCATTTTTTTGATCTTTCATTCATGTCTATTTACACACATTTACACATATCTAACCATACCTTATCTATTTTTACATATTTTTCGGTATATTTTGCATTTATTGCATCCCTCATATCGAAACGCTCATTCTCCACATACTTCTTATTATGCCCCTATCTCGGGTCTATCTCATGGATGTGAGATCAATCATGTCCTCATAGAAGTGACCCCCCAAATTTAAATAAAAAGTGTTGACTCATACGCATTTCTTTCTTACCATTTATCCTATGCCCACTAAAATGACCCCCAAAATTTAAAACCCCAAATTTAGATTTTACCAAGTCCTACCCATTTCTTTCTTGTCATAGGTTGACATACGACATGTTGTAGACACTTAATTCTCACCAACTCCTAACATTGCAACTATTATTAAATCTTAATTACATGTTGAAATTATAGACACCTAAAATTGACACAACACCATTACCTAGATATTTCCTCTATAATTGATTGAATACAACCCTTATTGTTCAATTAATTATCTCAATTACATCTCTTTATTAATTAAATAATGTTTTATTATTTAATTAACAACATTAGTTCCCGGTTCGAATGTTGGAGGAGAAGCGAGAGTTCCTGGTTCAAATTTGAATTCAGAGGATGGCGGTTATGGTAGTGTGGATTTTGATGACAGTTCGGTTGTTTGTGCAATGGGTAAAGCTGTGGATGTTAGTGCAGTGGGTAGTGTTGTGGATGTTGGTGGATTGGTTGTTAGTGTGGTTTCCTTGGTTGGTTTGGCTGTTGGTAAGGTGTTAGAAATTCCTTTTCCCACTTTTAAGAACCCTAGGGTGGGACAAGTGTATTTTCATGTGTCAGGGAAGGATGATTCCCCAGAGATTCCTACTTTGGCGTCTGGTTTCTCTGACTCTAATTGTTTTTATCCCACCCACATACCTAAAAAGAAGATGCATTTTGAAAGACCACATGCTTAAAAAAAAACACACACACATATCTATCCAACTCTTTATCTAAACCATGTTCTTTATGAGAAGTACCTTTTGTGTTAAGACCTACACCATTTAATGAGGCACATTCTGCAAGGTTAGGATTTCATTTCCCCTCACAAACTACCAAACGAGGTACACTCTTTAATGTCCACTATTTTGAGTCAATGCAAGAGAGGCATGCTTTGAGAAAGTGACATCTATCTAACTTCAAACTTTGGGCTATTAAATTATTTTTGATTTAATTTTAAGATGTACTTATCAAATTTATATTATAATTTACATATGTTTAATGATGAAATTTGTGTGTTCATGTATTAGTATATTTATGTTTTGGTTTAGTGTTGAGATTATTTTGAGAGAATGGTTTAATATAACTATAAATTGATAAATATATAAAGTAATCTTGTGTAAAGTTAGGTCCATTTTTTTGATCTTTCATTCATGTCTATTTACACACATTTACACATATCTAACCATACCTTATCTATTTTTACATATTTTTTGGTACATTTTACATTTATTGCATCCCTCATATCGAAACGTTCATTCTCCACACACTTATTATTATGCCCTTATCTTGGGTCTATCTCATGGATGTGAGATCAATCATGTCCTCATAGAAGTGACCCCCCAAATTTAAATAAAAAAGTCTTGACTCATACACATTTCTTTCTTACCATTTATCCTATGCCCACTAAAATTACCCCCAAAATTTAAAACCCCAAATTTAGATTTTACCAAGTCCTACCCATTTATTTCTTGTCATAGGTTGAACACTTAATTATCACCAAATCCTAACATTGTATTTGAATTACATGTTGAAATTGTAGACACCTAAAATTAATGAGACACATAAAATTGACACAACGCCATTACCTAGATATTTCCTCTATAATTGATTGAATACAACCCTTATTGTTCAATTAATTATCTCAATTACATCCCTTTATTAATTAAATAATGTTTTATTATTTAATTAACAACATTGGTGACTGTTGGAGGAGAAGCAAGAGTTCCTGGTTCAAATGTTGGAGGAGAAGCAAGAGTTCCTGGTTCGAATTTGAATTCAGAGGATCGCAGTTCTGGTAGTGTGAATTTTGATGACGGTTTGGTTGTTTGTGTGGTGGGTAAAGCTGTGGATGTTAGTGTGGTGGGTAGTGTTGTGGATGTTGGTGGATTGGTTGTCATTGCAGTTTCCTTGGTTGGTTTGGCTGTTGGTAAGGTGTTGGAAATTCCTTTTCCTACTTTTAAGGACCCTGGGGTGGGACAAGTGTCTTTTCATGTGTCAGAGAAGGATGATTCCCTAGAGATTCCTACTTTGGCGTCTGGTTTCTCTGACTTGACTCTTAAGTATGTTGGTGTGGAGGTTTGTGTTGTTGGCTAGAATAGTACTGTGGGGCTCGTATCTATTCCGACTCATCGCTAGTCACATTTATTTGGCTCCAAGCCTAAAGGAAAAAGTGTCTCTTCTTCTGACACAGTGGTTTCCTTGATATTTTTTGGTGAAATTATTCTCTATCCTAGACTCTATTGTGTAGAAAAGAATCTACTTGATGGATTTCTCTTCGATTAGTAAATTTTTGGGTCCTAGACCAAACATTGAAGTGGTGCATTGCTGAGTGAGAAAGAAATGGTTTCTTAAAGGTTAAGTGGAAGTAGCGACCATGGCTAAAGGTTTCTTCTCCTCTTTTCCCTATGAAGAGGATTTGAGAATGGTTTTTTCTAAAGGCTCATGGATGATTGGGTGCTCCGCCTTAGCCTTACATCCTTGGGGAACCAGGTATGGATCTTTCTCAATATTTTTTTTAACTTTGATCCTATTTGGGTTATGCTTCTAAGCTTGCCTTTGGAATATTGGGATGAGGAAGTGTTCAACGACATTGCTAGTTCATTTGGGAATCTTATTTTTATAGATGATATGATGGTTTCTAGAAGGAGGATGGTGTTCGCAAGATTATGTGTTTTGGTGGGCCATAAGCCGAATCTTCCTGAGTTTATCCTGTTGAAATCTAAGCTGGGAAGTTGGAAGCAATAGGTTATTTTTTAACCTTTCCCCTTTGCTTGTTTCAACTATAAAAAAGTAGGGCACTAGGTGAAGCACTACCCTTGTAAGGCTCAACAACCTCCCCTTAAATTTTGGAAGGAAAGAGGGATGAAGGAGAAGGCTCTGCTATCGGGACCTCCCTATGTTAAAGAATCTTTGGCTCCAGAGGTTGAAGAGTTAAGGGTGAATGATCCCCCTGTGATTTTGAAGGTCTAGTGTGGAGGATAAGGTTATGCATCTAGATTCTCCTTCTAGCATTCTCTCTTTTTATATTTTGGTTGAGGAATTTATGGAGGCTAGTCCCTTGGGAGTTGTTCTTGTTGAGCAGTCTCAGTCTCTTCTTGAGACTATTTCTCTCTAGGATGAGGTTTGTGGTGAAGGATTTCCTTCATCGCCTTCTTCTCCTTGTTTTTGTAAAGGTGCTTTTGATTTGGTTGTTGTTGGAGGGTTTGCATTGCCGTTGGCCTCTCCTCAGAGTCTAGTCTTGGGAGTTGGTGATCTCCCTCCTTAGGAGTCTTTTTTTCCTGTTAAGTTATTGTTGGTTAAGGATGATGATTATTTCATAGTCACTCGGGGAAGGAAGAATAAATATACTCTCCCCTCCCCTCGGGTCAAAAATATGTGTTTACAAGAAGGTAGAAAGTTGATTATGGCTTAGATCATAGAGGACATGGTAGACCTTCTCAAAAGAATAGAGAAAGGGAATGTAATAAAGACATAGTTGAAGGGGTTCAAAAAACACTTTTTGATATGTGCTCTAAGAGCACATCCTCTACTTGCAATTGAATGGAATATCAGGGAGTTAAATTATGTTCACAAGCATGACCTCCTAAGAAACATTATCCATGATCACAAACTAGATATCTTTCTTATTCAAGAGATGAAAATATAGTGTGATAAAATTGAGAGGTTTAAAATTTGTTTATTAAAAGATTGTGGCTTCCATGGTTTTAGTTCGGATGGTGCTTTGAGAGGTATCACAACTTTCTAGAACTCTAAGACTATTAGGGGTTTTCTGTTGGGAGCGAAAGAAAATCGTATTGAAATACAGTTTCATCATCTTAAGGATGACTCTTCTTGGATTATATCCAATTTTTATGCTCTCAATCAGAAAAAAGCCAGAAGAAAGCTTTGGGACCAACTTGGGGCCTTGAGATCTTCATTCTTGAACTCTTTGTGTTTGGTCATGGGGGGTTTCAATATTCCGTTGGACGATAATGATAAATTGGGTGGCTCCCAAATTACTGTTGATAGAAGAATGGACCTTCGGTCATTCATTGATGATAACGCTCTTGTGGACCTAGCTCTTTAGGGGTCTTATTTCACCTAGTTGAATAGGAGAACCAGTGATGATCTCATTCAAGTCAAACTAGATAGAGCCCTCATTTTTGTAGATTGGAAACTAAACTACACTTGTTCTCTATTTTTTTACTAAATGCGGTTTTTGATCATTTTCCCATCTCTCTCTCTACAGACATAATTAGTAAGAGGAAGTTTTTTCCTTTCAGATTTGAAGCAATGTGGCTAAGACACCCTAATCTTAAAGTGCATCAATGAATGGTGGAAAGTACAAATTGAGGGTAGTACAATATTCATAATAGCTAATAAATTATCATACATTAAACAAATGGTCATGAGATGGAATAAGGAGTCTTTTGGACAAATATTTAATGACAGTAAAATGGTGATTCAATGACCAAATGAGGTTCAACATGATATTCAATCCAATCATATGGTTGACTCGCTTCAACTTGAGGAAGATTCCTTTCTTTCTCGCCTCAATGATATCATTTTCAGGGAGGAATACTATTGGAAACAACGATATCGAGTGGTTTGGCTCAAATATGGGGATCACAATTCCAAATTCTTTCATCTCTTTGCTCTAAAACATAACTTCGTCAACATGTTAAGTTTGATCCTTTTTGATGGTTTGTTGCAAGTTGATGATGGGGAAATTTATAATGATGCCTCATATTTCTTTGCTAATCTATTGAAAGATGACCTTTTTTTGGATCAAGGTTCAAAGAATAATTATTTGGAAGTTATCCAAGAGTCATATCGAAGGAGCTCAACAAGAAACTTATTGCTATTCCCTTTGCTGAGGAGATAAAAGCGATTGCTTACTTTTTTGAGGGGAACAAATCCCCTAGCCTTGATGACTTTCCCTTTCTTTTCTTCCATGCCTTCTAGGATATTGTTGCTTTTAATGTGATCAATTCCATGAAGGAATTATTTGGATGCAAAAAAATTCTCAAAAAACTTAACTCCACCTTTCTTGCTCTCATTCCCAAGGTTCCTAGAGCAAACTCCTATGGGGCTCGTTTAAACCTATAAGTCTTTGCAATACTATCTATAAAATCCTCTTAAAGGTTTTGGCATCTAGAATCCAAAATGTTCTTCCTTTGATCATTTCTAATTAGCAAAGTGGTTTTGTTTGGGGGCATCAAATTCTTGACTCCATTATCACAGTGCATGAAGTGGCTAATTCCATTTTCATTAACAAAAAGGATGGCTTCTTTTTGAAGTTGGATATCTTGAAAGCTTATGGTAGAGTCAACTAGAGATTTCTTCTTAGGGTGTTGTCATGCTTTGGATTTTTTCCTAAGTTCATGCAGCTCATTGAGCAGTTGGTTTCGATGTCCTAATAATCGATTTTGGTTAATGGTTCTCCTTCTCCCTTCTTTCATAGTTTGAGGGGAATCTGACAAGGGGATCCGATTTCTCCTCTCTTTTTCATCCTAATATCAAAAGCTTTGGGTAAGAGCATTCAAAAGGCTATGAAAGTGGGTTCTTTGAATGGCCTAAGGCCTTCATCTCTCTTCCATCCTCTCTCGCATTGATAGTTTTTTGATGACACAATGATTACGGGGAAGCCTCAGCCAAGGAAGTCAAGATGATTAAATCTCTTCTTGAAGGTTATGAAAGAGCCTCTAGGCAATGTGCCAGTCTTTCGAAGAGTGTGATATATTTTCTCAATACCCCTGATTATCTTCAAGCAAATTTTTCTAAGATTCTTAACTATAATCTAGGAAATGTACCGAAATTATATTGGGGCCTTCTGCTCTATGTGTTGAATATTCCCGAGTCCTTCTAGATCGGGCTACTCCAAAAATTCAACAAAAAAATGGTAGGGTGGAAAGTAACCCTTCTCAATTAGGCCAAAAATTTGTAGCTTATCATTTCCACCTTGTAGGGTCTTCCATTGTATGCTTTAAGCTTATTCAATATCCCTATTAAGTTTGAAGAGAAAATGGAACAAATCATGAGATGTTTTCTTTGGTTTGGTACTAAAGAGAAAACCAAAATTTCCTTGTTAGTCTAGGACTAGGTGTGCAAGCCAAAATTTTGGGGTAGTTTGGGTATTAGAAAAGTTAGAAATCTAAACATGGCTCTTTTATCTAAGAATATATGGTGCCTCTTCAATGAAGCTTTGAGTTGGTCCTATATGCTGAAGAATAAATACTTGTTGAGATTCAAAAAATATTGGGATTTTTTAAAAAGAGGACTCTTTACCTAAGGGGTCTTGTTTTTGGAAGAATATCTTATCCAACATAGAAGTTATTAAAGATAGATCTAAATGGCTGCTAGGTGATGGTAGTTAGATTCTTTCTGGGAAGATATTTGGTGTGATGGTGGACCACTTTTGGATCAACAATGGGCCGTCTCTTCTAGAGACTTGTGCTTAAGAATTTTTGGCTATTGGGTGGTTGATTATATTCAGTATGGTAAATGGAAAGATCTTTAGAGCTTGGATCCCTCCCTTTCTTCTCTCCAGGCCTTTCTCTCTCGTATCCATATTTCATCTTCTCCTAAGGATGGCAGAGTTATTTGGGCTTCATGCGCTAATAGTTGTTTCTCTGTAGCATCTACTGGTTAAGACTAATCTTGTCCCTTTCTGGTGTGGATTGTGGAACAAGTTTCTTACCCCCAAGATCAATATTTTCTTCTAGATTCTTGTGTAAAAGAAGGTTTTAACTTTGGATAATTATGTAAAAGAGGCTTCACTCTCCCTAACAGATGTGATTTATGTAAATTTTCCTCAACTGTAATTTTTTTGCTCATGTTTGGGGTAAGTTTCTCTGCCTTTGGAATCTTGATTAGATTTTTCCTAATTCTTAAAAAAAAAATTGATCAATGGACTTGCCCCTCACCCAATTCTTTGCTTCGTCTGTTGTGTTCACCGGTGGCCTTGCATATCACTTGAGGTCTTTGGAAGAAGAGGAATGACATGATTTTTAGAGAGGAGAAACTTAAAAAATAGATTATTTTCTTCAAGATTCAGAGGGCTATTAAAGATAACTTTAATGCCAAATTCCTAGATTCTCCTATAAATTCCAAAATATTTATTTGAATGGCTATGATTTAATGGCGGCATCTAGTTGGAATATGGTTTCAGAATTTTCTATTCCTCGTAAGTCTACTAGGAATCCAAGAGAAACCATTAAGTGGAAGAGCCCTCCTCATGGGTGGATTAAAGTTAACTTTGATGGGGTAGCTAAGGGTAATCTTGGGCCTGTTGGTTGTGGGGGGTGTTGAGAGATGATAAAGGTAGGCTTCTAGCAGTGGTGACACTCCCATTGGGAACCCAAACCAATCATTGAGTTGAAGCTAAAAAAACATATAATAGAATTAAAATTTCCTATGACAAAGGATATAAAAAGGTTTGGGTTGAGGGAGACTCTCTCAACATCATTAGGTGTCTGCAAAAAATGAGTAAGTCAAGCTAGACAAGCCCTCATTAATGATGCATTAGAAATATTTAGCATGCTCGAGGAGGTTACATTTACTCACATGTATAGAGAAGGAAAATCCTTAGTTGATTTATTCTCCAATGAGTGCGCCAATCTAATGAATAAAAAAACTTGGGAGGGGTACAATTTTCTACCCTAAAGGCCTTGGTTTTATTAATAAATTCCAACCAACATAGATTATGAGGTGAGATGGGATGGGGGATTAATTATTTCTCATAGATTCAAATGATTTTGTGAGAATTTTTGAGCCCATCCCCTATGTAATCTTCATCAATAGAAGTCTCTGAAATTTGTAATGGAGGAAGCATAGTGAGAGAATGGGAGGCGACTAAAGTAGAGTTGAGCCCAATTCATGCGATGGTTTGAGAAACAAAAGGAAAGTTTGGAAAATACTAGAAGAGGGAGGTATCACCCCTATATAGAGAGGATTCATGGTTTTGACCATGAAGCCTTGAAGCTCTTTGTGAAAGGCTCGCACAACTAAACCTTAATGATGAATGGAGTGGAGTTTTCAATCATGGAGGAGTTCATAGCCCAAATTTTTGGGTTGCAATTATAGGGGCATAAGTTCAAAGATCAGAAAGGAAATGATGATGCCATGAATCAATTCTTTAAGGAGACAAGAAGAACAAACTGGTCATGCTTGTGTCTTGGGGTTATGATAGGTTATCTATCAAACCCATTTGGGAAAAAAATGTTGGTCATTATGAGGTATGTGACTCTTGATGGATTATTCACTAGTATTCTTGGTCTGCATTTCAATTTCCTCAACCATTTTAGGCATAAACTACTGGTGCCTTTTCCTTTCTTTTTGTTGGCCTCTTTAGAGGCCTCAATGAAAGCTCACTTAGAAAAACCTCAGACTCCCATTCTTCATGAGGGTCTTATTCTGCTCATCATGGAGTATGTTGAGGTGAAATCTCTTGCCAAGGCCATCAAAGGAAAATAATCTACTGATAGGGACAAACCTAAGGTGGTTGATTATTCCTTGATAGATACGGATTTTGATGATGAAGAAGATGAGGAAAAAAAATTGGACTCTTACGCCAGAGATGAAGATTTGGAGATTATGTATTCCTCTCATTTGGAGTCGACTCAACACAAGATAAGGAAAGGCAGTACAAAGAAGACCAAAAAACAATGCTCATGGTTGGGTGACTCTCACACTGGAGAAGATGAGGAGGAGTCACAACAGGGAATGGATACTACATGTGTAACAAGCAAAGGTAAAGAGAATGAGGATTCCTAGACCAAGCAGTTTAATGTCTCCCAGTAGGAGAACGATATTAGAATTGGCTCAAGCAAAGGAAAAGAAAGGGTTTTTGAGGTTGCCATAAAGTATGTGGGGAAAAAGTCTGGTAAGGTCCAGTATAGGTCAGGTAATATTCACCCTCTTTCAGAAGACTTTTCTTATCTTGATGAATAAAATGTGGACATGGTGGATCTATTAGTTATGGCAAGGATTGGGGCAACTTGTAACTTCAAGCTTGTGAAACGGGTCATGAATGAATTTAATAAAATAAATGTTAAAATCATAAGCCTTAAAGAGAACTTTGTCAATTGGTGTAAGGGTTCTCCATGTGACTTGTTAATTGATAGGATTCTTGATTTGGAGAACTCAGTCTCTAACTTCAAGAAAGAGTGTGAAGATCGCCTTCAAGGCATGGAAAACTATGAAGAATGCCTTTAGGGTGTGGAAAATAAGGTCAAAGAATTGGATGGTGACATTTAAAAGTTGCTAAAATTAGTCACTATTCCATCAAAAAAAGTGCAGACACCCTCAAATTCCCAATGGAGAAGATCAAAGATTTGAGGGAGGATCAAATGTATAATGGTCAAAAATTGAAGGAGCTTCCTACCAAATAAAAGGGTAAAAAGGTAGCAAAAAAAGAAGGTAAGGGCCCTAGCACTAGGACTTGGGATAGTATGAAAAAGACCTTTGAGGAGAAGAAGAACAAACTATTGTCTATGGTCATCCTGCACTACAACCAAGAGATGGAGGTGCCAAACACCTTGAAGAGCATGAAATAAGCTCCCTCTATTTTTTTTTTGCTTTTGGTTGCTGGTCTTGTATTTGTTGTTGTTTGGCTATTGGTTGGTTGTTGTTTTATCTATTTATGCTTTAGTATCAACAAAATTTTGATGTAATGGGTTTTGGTCGGCAGTTATTTTATATGTCTATGCTTTAGTCTCAATAACATTTTGATGTAAAGGGTTTTGGGTCCCTTCAAAATATGCTTTTCTCCCTTAATCAAAACAATATCACTATTCATCACTATATATCCACACCCATTTTCTAGCTTAAATCATTAAATAATCTTCCTCCTATAGTTCACCTTATACCTAAGTCCCCCATCCATTTCAAAAAAATTAAATAAATATTTATTTACCTATTTTCTCCACCTTTTATTAAGTGGGCTAATCAACTTAACCCCTTAATCCCCCAATTACATAATGTAATCCTAATCAACTCATCTCAAATCATGTACATTACCCACTTGTGTACAAATTTGGCATGGCCTTTATACCATGCCAAATGGGCCAAAGGACTTTCCCATCCCTCAAGGGTATTCCCAAGTACTCCCTCCATCTTGTCCGTCCAATCTGCCCAAGGAGAATCTACACCATCGATTCTCCTCTTAACCTTCTCCCTTCATCTCCTCCAACCACACGAGGACACTTGTCCTCCTCTCAACTCTCCATGGATCTTAGCCAATATGAGCCATTGATCTTCCAAATATATCCTACCCTTCATCAATTATATAAAAAATCTATAAATCCAACCCCATCCAATCCATTTTAGACAACAACCGAGACTGAAATGTTATGCTATCAAGTTGAGCACACATATCAAAAATCATTGGGAAAGTCTACTTTTAAGTGCAACAAGGAGTCTATCATAGATTAATTTATATTATTTTATGTTTTATTTAGATTTCTTATGGCTTAAATTGAGTGTTTGTTTTTCTTTTTGTGTTGTTCAATTTAGTATTTGAATTGTTCTCTTCAAACACAAAATTCATGCACATAAAAATAGATGTTGTAGACATTTAATTTTTACCACCTCCTAAAGTTGTACCTAACATTGTATCTTTATTCCATGTTGACATTTCTTCCATTTCATGTATCACCACTATTTAATAAAATAACTTGGACTATTTAGTTAATTAGGCTAATGCATATTCATTTATTTCAAAATAAAAAATAAATTCATTTTCACTTATTTTTCTATAATAATAAAAAATCTAATTATCTATAAATATCCAGTATAACTCCTCCATGATTCCCTCCTATCTTTAGTTTTTGTATGACTAATTAGTCAAAAATAAATAAAATAGCTAATTATCCTCACCCATTGTAAAAACCACTAAAGAGTTGTCATAACTTTCTTGACTATTTTTATCATATCAAGATTCCCCATTCACTCTTAATCAATCTATATTATTCATCCAAGATCAAATAATCACTCACATCCTCAATCAAACATCTATAAGTTTAATCATCCTTAACACACATGTAATGCACACTTAAGGAAGAATGACAATGAGTGGGAGTGGGAGAGCTGCAATTTCAAAATTGGGAGGTTCTGCTGAGGTTGCTGCAGAGGCAGATGATGATGGAGATGCAGATGATGGAGAGAGCAGGGGTCCTCCTACCCCTGTGCATGGTGGGGCTTCTTCCTCCATGGTTTGCGAGCTGTAGTTTCTCCTTGCGGCTGAAGCTTCTACTATCATGGAGTGTTTGACTATGAGGTTGGGTGGGTTGCTTCCTGGAGGTCGAAGTTGGAGACCTGTGGGTGTTGGTGGTGGTGGTGAGGTTGAGCTAGAAGCAGATGTGCTTGCTTCATGGGTTGCTTTGTGGCCTGTGGGTGTGTTATTTGTTTTGACTCCTGCTTCTGAGGTGTGGGAGGTCTCTGCCTAGGGTCATTGTGTTTCTGGGAGCATGAGGGGGTTGCCTCTGAAGTCCTCTTCTTAGGCGTTGGGATTTCATACCTCTTTGGGGTTTGAAGAGGCTTTGGATGGTGTTGTGAAGGGCTCGCCCTTGTGCTGGGTCTCTGGACTTTCATGGTTATGTGTGCAGACCTCTCTATGTGAGTTTGGATCCTTTTTTGGGGCTTGTTCTTTGTGTTTTCTGAGCATGGTGCTTTGCCCTAGAATGTGGTTGAAGACTTTTTGGTTTTGGGGGTGTTATTACTAGCAGTTATGTTCCTCCTCTTAGAATAAATTTGCTAGTGGGGCCTTGTTGGTGTTGGGCGGATTCCTGTGTGGGATCTTCTGCTTTTGGGCTTGGGTTGAGATGCTACTCCTACTGATGGGTTTTGTGCTGATGGGTTGGAAGTGGGAGGTCTTTAAACTTTCCGATTTTGCTACTTTGGTGGTGGCTGGGAGCCTCTCTGTTATGGTTTGATGCCCTTGGTTTTTGAAGATGAACTTGCTGAAGGGGTTTGTTATTATTTTTTTGAGTCTTCAAAACCCTTTGGTGTGGGGTGACTCCTGGGTCTTTATCTTCCTTCTGTTGGTGTTCCTCTTGTCCCACAAGAGGATGCTGATGTTGGGGTTTGAGCTTTGTGCTTGGGGTGAGCTGATTCTTTTTTATATTTCAAAGGCTCAGTATTGGTGCTCTTTTTTGGTGACTCTGAAGAGGGCTGTGTTCCTGGTACTGAGGTTACTGAAGGAGCCCTCACTTGCTTGTCCGATTGTTATGCTAGCTATCTTCTTGGACCCTATGGAGGTGGGTTATTTTACTTTTGAGGTGGATTTGAAAGGAGATGGTCTTTGGGTCCCTTAGTTGTGATTCCGATGGAGGTGGAGGTTGAGGGGGCTGGAGTTTATAGGCTATGGTGGATTAGCTAAGCGGGTTTTCCTTTCCAGTAGAGGGGAGCTCCCTCCTTTAGAGGTGGAGGATGAGTCGGTTTCTTGGTACTAGATGTTTTTGTGCTATAGGATTGCCGATTTTTGTTTTTGGTTCCTATGGTTTGTTGTGCTCTCTTACCCCACTTTTGTGGTGGGTTTGTTGGAGGTGCTGGTGTTTTTGATTATGGGTTTGATGGTTTTTGGCACCATTAAGGTGACTACGTCCTTTGGCTCTGGGGTGAATTCCATGAGCGGCTAGTGTGTTGATGCGTGGCAGGTTATTTGTACTTTTATGGGGTTCTAGGCCCAAATAAAAGGGTTTCTGGTTCTGGTTAAAATCAGGTTGTGTAAGGGTCTCAGGCCCTTGCTTGTTTGTTATTTGCAGTGTGTAGTCATGTTTATCTTGTTGAGGCTGTTGTAGTGCTATTGTTGGTTTATGGTATATCATAAGTGCAACTTGCTTTCCTTTGTACTGGTTTCCAGGCCCCATCAAAACCTATTTTTTACCCTTAATCAAAAAATTTATAAATTCATCAATCAATCCATGATCCTGAGAGTTTGACAAGTGCATGCTACAAAAAACTCACACATATCCTTAAACAACCACATCAAGAGAAAATTCATACAATGAAAGAGATCTCTTGCTTCATAAGTCAAGGTGAGATTTTTGTATTTTGGTATTCTTTATACTCTATTTGAGGTTATGCATAATTTATAATAGAGGGTTTCATACTGTTTTGATTTCTTTGCATTTTGTTCTAAAGTTTACATATATATTGTTGGCATGGGATAATCCCACAATATTGAGTCTCACTTTTTGACCAAAGTAGGATATTAATATTAACATTTTAAACTAAATATTCAATTTTTGAGACCTATATTAGCTAAATTGTTAATAATTTGAAGATGATGCAAACTAGTGATTTGTGACAATTTGTATGTAATATATATATATATATATATTGAAATAAATCATGAATCTTTCTATGTAACTTTTAATAACTCATTTTTTATAGTAAATAATTTTTTTTTAAAAGTAACATTTATGTCGTCACACAACTTTTTTAGAAAGGATTAAATTTTAATATTAAAAAATAGATTTGTAACATCAATATATAGTGTATGGATATTTTTCATAATTTTTTGTTACATATTTTTTAATCATTTTTTGAAGTTAGGGTAATTATAATTTGGACATAGGTGTATGTCGTCACACATAACTTGTGTATATATCAAAATTTATTTATTTTGGTGAAACAAGGACATCAATATTTAGTGCATAGATATTTTTTGGAAAAAAGTATCAATATTTTACTATTTTTCCACATGTGGAACTAAGAACTTGATGTTCGGTGAAAAACCTATGTAGTAAGAATTAAAAAATGAATACGTAATAAAATGAAAATATATTAAAATTATAGTTGTTGGAAAGCTTGTTTTGAGGACTACAATCTTGAAAATTATCTTGTCAGGGTAATTACATTTGAAGTTCCAACTTGAGGTTTGAAATTGGAATTTTTGAGGAAATTTTGAAGCAAACACTGAAAGTGTTTTGCTAAGGCCCTTTGTTCGAAGGTCCTTTGAATGAAGGCACCTTCAAATGAAGAGAATACCTTCGTTCAAAGGTACCTTCAAATGAAGATAGTTTTGGCCAGTGAGAATAATATTATTTAAGGACCTTTGAATGAAGGTTTCGAAATAAAATAATATTAAAAATTAGCAGCCAACCTTAAAATGAAGGCTACTTTTACTTGACCTTTTGTAATTAAAAGTTTATTAATCGAATTGTGTATATATACAAGATCATTTTTTGTGTTTTTAATATAAAAAAATGAAGAAAAATTTGCTTTTTGGTATTTTTGAAAGTGCTATACATTTGGAATGTGGAATTGGCAAAAGAATTATCGAGATCATATTTTGCAAAGAAGGAGATGGGAAATAAAAGGACTAGACAAAATAAGTGCACAATCATTTTCAACAAAAAAGGAACAAAAATTATGTGAAGAAAGGATGTGAATATATTATGATCAAATAGAAGGTATGTATTTATATAAATTATGTATTTTTTAAAAATTAAATCATTTTCTAGATAAGATTAGGAGATTGAAATAAGATCAAATTATTTTCAATTGAAGTATATTTAAAAAAATTTCATTTATTTTTGTTGTGGATACCATTACCATTCCAAAGTCCTCTACTAAAATAATTATGTTCTCTACTACTTAACTATGACCCTAAACCCTAAACCTTATTTACCCTAGAAACCATCAATCCTAAAGGTCTTAAACCCTAAATATTATTGAGCTAAATCCATGATTAGATGTCTTGATCAAATTATCTCCCACTAAATTAACTAAACATTCCTTTCTACTAGATTTTTGTACCTCACTCGCCTTGCATCTATGATAAACCCTAGGTCCTATCTAGGATCCTCCCCCAGAGATATTTATATACCTAGTCTAAACACTAAATAGTCATGTCCAAAATATATATGATGCAAGATCTTAGATATATATGTAATTGATCCCATCCTCAAAACATCCTATAGACATGTAATGACTATCCTCGAAACATACCTAGTCCTAAACCCTAAACCCCAAACCTTAAATATTATTGAGTTAAATCTATAACATGTATGACTATTTCTTGACAAAATTCTCTCTGACTAAATCAACTAACACACACAAATTAGGAATCTAGATATATTGCATGTATAAATAAGTATTTAAGTATTACAGTTGTAATGAAAAATAAATTATAGTAAGTTAGACTTGTGAGAGGTTCCTGTACAAATCCTTTTCATTTTATTAATTTCTTAAAATAATTTCATTAAAGTTGTGGAAAATTTTAGGATAACACTAAGCACATGATTTTGTAAATTTTTGGAATGATTTTGAATTAGAACTAGCCTAAATTCAAGATAATCCCAAGTAATTTATGGGGAGAATCCAAATTTTTATCCAAGTATTGGTAAATTTTCATCTAGTATTTTTTTTCTTCCAAATTTACATTGTTTGGCCTATCATGATCTTGCAAATACCCACCTTTTCCCCTTGGATTAAAAGTAATATTATAATTCCTTATGTTTATGCCTTAAAAACATTTTATGTGTTCTACTCAGATTATAAATTAAATATTGGAATTCCATGATATAATAGTGAATTGGAATTGACTATTTTATGTGATAGATATCTATAATATTTTTTTTCACAAAATAAATAACTAACTCCCAAAATAAAAACAAGCATCAAGTAGGGAATAAAACCATATAAAAGCATGAATAGAGTTAAGCTTGTTAGGAATAATTTGGCAAGCAAATGATCCTCATAAAAATAAGTAAACAATGTCTAACTTAGTAAAAGTCCTTAGAGGAAGTAATGGATCACCTTTTCTATCTTACTTTATAAAATAAGTCACCAATCCACTCAGCCAAGGATGTTTCAAAATTTCATATATTAAAGGACTGTGGAATATTTTTCTCATATCAAATTTGTTTATTTATTCTTGCATGTATAATATCAACATACAAATGTTCAATCTTAGTGATGAATTAGTTCATGTAAGGTGAAGCATTATTTTCAACATGTTGAGTATATATTTTAGATTTTTATGCATCACATGCACGTGTAGTAGTGAAAGAGGATGTAAAAGATGTATCACCAACTAGTGGTATATTATCCTAAAATTTAACAAGAAATAATCATGAAATGATATTATATTTTTTCATCCTTTGTATAATGTCTACAAAATGTGTTTGTTTGGTTCTAGGAGATGTATGATAATGTATTTCATTTAATCACTCAAAGATACATCATAATAAAGTATAAAATTATCTAAATGTGGGTCTCCATAAAAAAGTTGTATATGATCATGATAAATTAAAAAATCTATGCAATCAACTAAGAAAGGGATGTACTAGAAGTGAAAGAATGAGAATCATGAGTTAAATATATGGTCTAGGTCCTAAAATTTAAAGTACTATATGAAAAAACATGACAAACCATGGAATGATGTATGATAATCATGACTTGAATCAAACCATTTTTTAGCTTTATCAACCAACCTATCACCAAATGCACGTATAAAAGAATATAATGTTGAACACTCAAAATACTGGGGGGGGGGGTGTGAATTAGTATTCTATTAAACCATTTAGACATTAGCCATCCAATTACCAAAACACATTCAACTAATATAAGCAAAGAAAGCATAAAACATCCACATGACATAACACAAGAACACTAGGATTTTTACATGGAAAACCCAAAATGGGAAAAACCATGATGAGTGTTAGCTCACAATATATTATATTCGGATATAGTATATTATAGAAAGACTCACAACATATTATATCTAGTGTGTTGCATGTATGAAGGTGTTGTCATTGGTTTCAATTGTGTAGTGGTTGAGAGATATTGTAGCTTTGATTAGTTGCATTATGTTGTCATCAGTTAAGTTACTGGTGTTGACCTCTGGTGTTGCTTTGATAAGCTTTTGGATATGGTTGTGGTAATGAAAAAAATGTCGAGGATATTGAGAAAGTTGATAAAAACTGGAAACAAGGTGTTGTAGAGGTGTTTTGGTTTTTCTTCGCATTTCTTCTAGGTTGAAGATTTGCTTCTGTGGTTTGGGCATGTTGGTTTGAGGTGTTCAAAGTTTCTATATCTAGAATTTTGGCTTTTGGATCGATGTGCATAAGAAGTTATGCTCACTAGTGTGTGAACTGGATTTGCAGTGTTGCTTATAGAGGCGTCTAGGAGATGATTTTTCTCCGCGTTTCTCTGTAGTTGTTCTTCAAGTCTTATGATTTTGAAGGTATGTTGATGGTATTGATCTCTTGCCTATGCCAAGAGGATTCATGGTTTGACACTCCGAAATATGGATTTTAGAGTTTTGGTAGTGTGGTTTGAGTGTACAAGCCATGTACATTCTGAAGGTGCAAATTGTTGTGAAGAATTTGTTGGATCTCAGGTGGTTTGGGGATTATTCTAGATTGTCTAGAAAGTGTGGTGTGTGGTTTTCAAGTCATCCTTGGGTTTGAGAAAGTGTGTACTTCAAATTTTAATGGTGTTTGGATGGGTAACATTCGACCTGGTGTTTACACTACATTCAAAGATGTTTAAAGTATTAATGAAGGTATAGTGTAGCGCATGAGTGTTGATTTGGGTCCTAATTAAGTTTTGTATTGGTCCACTTTTATTCCTATCCATTGCGAGAATGCTTAATGTTGACCTATTTTTGAATTTGTAAAGTTTAAGGTGTGTATAGCTGACTTGAAGATTCTTTTCAAGTTGTGAATGGTATAAATGCAAGGTGAGTTGATGCAAGATAAAATGTGGAATAGAGTTGATTTTTGCGATGCAAAATTAAGTGTAGAGTTGCGAAATGCAGTGCAAGTTATAATGCAAGATTGTTGAATTTCTGGAGGTATCCTGATCTCTTGAAGGTTGTGAGTGTTGTTGGATCTATTGTGGTAGATTATTTGTTGCATTGATATCATGTTCTCTGTGTAACATTCTATCTTCTTTATTATTTCTATTCTGGTAGTGATCCTAGGTTGTGAGCCCTTCTGGACAGTGTGTCCTATTCTAGCAGTGAACATTTTGTATCGGTTTTTTAATTACTTATATTGTGAGCTAATCCTCATCATGGTTTTTCCCTCCTAGGGTTTTCCACATAAATCTAGTGTTCTCTTGTGTATAGTATTTTTATTTTAGTTTATGTTATTTGTATTTCATGTTTAAACATTATAATAGATTAAGAGTTTTATGAATGCATGTGGATTTGATTATTGTTGAAGGTTTTGATGTTTTAATTTGATACAACTGATTCACCCCCCCTCTCAGTTGTCTTGTTCATTCAACAATTGGTATCAAAGCAAAGTTCCTTGGATAAAATCTTGACCACTTGAGGTAGATCTAGGATGGCGAGCAAGAAGGAGATCCCTATGTTTGATGGTATAAACTATGCATTCTAGAAGGTTAAAATTGAAGGCTATCTGGTGTACCTTGAATTTGATGTTGCATAGGTAGTGAATACTGTATATATACCATACCTAAAAATGGACCAAGAACAAGCGATGAAATCAAGGCCTATGAATTAAATGGTAAGGAAAGGTTTGTCCTTTTGAGTAGTCTTGAAAATTTTGAAATAGTGAAAGTGATGGATTTGAAAACTGCTAAAGAAATTTGGGATAAGCTAGAAAGTATTTATGAAGGAGATTATAAGGTTAAACAAGCTAAGATGCAAAATCTAAAACACAATTTGAGAAATTGCAAATGTTTGAAGATGAAACAATTACAAGTTACATGCAAAGAGTTGATGAACTTGTCAGTGCAATGAGAGGTCTTGGTGCAAAATTCAAAGAACCCAAAGTGGTAAAGAAAATTCTCAAAACTATTCCTAATTGTTATGGTGAAAAGGTTTATGCTATTGAGGAAGTTGCAAATTTTAATACTTACACTAGATATCAGTTGTATAGCACACTAACTACATTTGAAATGAGAAAAATTGGTCCGAATAAAGGTGCAAAAGTGGAGACAAATTTCAAGGCTAGAAAATCAGAAAAAGTTGAAGATTCAGATGGAGATGATCTTGATGATGTAGAAGCTAACTTTGTAAGAAGGATGAAAAAGGGAACTGGTAAGTACAAAAGTAAATTACCTTTCAAATTTTTTAGTTGTGGAAATATAGGTCACTATGCTTCGAGATGTCCAAATAGAGTTTTGAACAATAAGAATAAGGAAAAAAGAGAAAATATGATCAAGAAAAGTTATTATGTTAGAGAAGATGTTGGTATTTCTGATGATGAATCTAATTATGGAGATGTTGATGATAATGAATGTTTATTCTTGGATTTAAAAGATGAAACTATCTCTGTTAACTCTTAAATTTGTGTGAAGGGAAGTGCTCTAGAGAGAAAGGATAAGACTAGAGGTACTTTGGTATCTTCTTTTCATGTTAGACAAGATAAGAACTATTGGGTTATTATTAGTGGTTTCTCAAATCATATGACTGGAGACAAGAGTAAGTTTGTTAAACTTGAAAATATGATGGAGAACTTTTTAAATTTGGAGATGATTCAAGTGCTAAGATTTGTGGAATAGGTTCAATTAGTTTTGATGGCAAGCATGATACTGAATATGTTTACTATGTTAAAGGTTTAAGGCATATACTCTTGAGTGTTGGAAAAATGTGTAGCAAATGGTGCAATCTTATGTTTTAGGATGATGGATGTGAGATCAGAAAAGGGTCTAAAACTATGATTGTTGCTGGAAAGAGGATAGATGGAAATATCTATCAGTTCAAGGGTGTTGATGGTCACTATTTTATGACTCAAATTAATGATAGTTGGTTATGGAACAAGAGGATTTGTCACATCAATTTTGATAACTTGGTTAGAATCAATTTGGTTCAAGCAGTGAGAAATGTGCCAAGGATTACAAAGCCTATCAATGTTGTTTGTAGAGACTATCAATTTAGAAAACAAACAAGAAGTAGTTTCAAGGGAAAAGAACAATCTTCTTCTAGACTGTTGGAATTGGTGCATATAGACCTTTGTGGCCCTACAAGAGTGAGAAGTCTTCAAGGTGACAAGTATTTCATGCTTTTGATTGATGATTATTCTAGAATGGCATGGATTACTTTTCTTAGAGAAAAACATAAAGCCCTAGATAGATTCAAAGCATTTAAAGTTATGGTTGAGACTGAAATGGATTTGAAGATCAAATTTTTGAGGTCTGACATAGGTGGAGAGTTCACCTCCAATGAATTTAACATGTTTTGTGAGAATCATGGCATAAAAAGGCACTTGTTTGTCCCTAGGAATCCTAAAAAATATGGAGTGGTTGAAAGGAAAAATAAGAATATTCAAGAAGCTGCAAGGACTATGATGAAAGAAGCTAACCTACCTAAAGTCTACTAGAGAGAAGAAATTCATACTATTGTTTACATATTTAATATAGTTCAAGCAAAAGCTAACAACACAAAGACTCCCTATGAGTTATGGTACAAAAGGATCCCTACTATCAAGTACTTTAGAGTGTTTGGAAGCAAATGCTATATCAAAAGAGATGATGAAAACTTTGGAAAGTTTGATGCAAGGTCTGATGAAGGAATCTTCCTTGGGTATTCTACTAAAATCAAAGCTTATAGATGATACATTAAAAGATTGAGAAATATTATTAAAAGTGCAAGTGTCAAGGTTGATGAAGAATTGAGGAATTCAGTGGTGATAGATGGATATGAATCAGATGAAACTGCTTGCAAATGATATGAAGAAAAAAAAGCTATGGAAAAGGAAGTACATAATGAAGAGGAAGAAGCTCTAGAAAATACCCATAAGTATATGTAGAGAAATCTTTCCAAAGAACAAATTAGTGTTGGAGACAAAAGAAAAGGTGTGTTGACAAGAATAAGAGTTGTTGAAGCAGAGCTAAATTTGTGTTTACTTTCTAAATTTGAACCTAAAATAGTGAGTGAGGCATGAAAGGATGAATATTGGATGAAGCCAATGGAAGAACTTATGTAGATTGATAAGAATTAGACTTGGGAACTTGTTCCTAGATTTAAAAACAAGAACATAACTGGTACTAAGTGGGTATTTAGAAAACATGTTGAATGAGAATGGAGAAGTGGTAAGAAACAAGGCAAGGCTTGTGTGAAAGGGTAAATCACAAGTTGAAGGAATAGAATTTGAGGAGACATTTGCTTTGGTGGCTAGAATGGAAGCGATCACAATGTTTCTAGCATTTTCAACACATAAGGACTTTAAACTTTATCAGATGGATGTGAAGTTTGCTTTCTTGAGTGGAGAGTTGGAAGAAGAAGTTTACATGGAACAACCAAAAGGATTTCAGTTATCAGATAAACCTAATATGGTTTGCATATTGAAGAAGGCATTGTATGGATTGAAGCAAGCTCTCAGAGCTTGGTATGCAAGGTTGGGAAAATATTTGATACAACAAGGATTCAATAAAGGAACCACATTTAATAACCTTTACTTTAAGGTTGAGAGAGATAAAATATTGATAGTGGTTGTGTATGTTGATGACATAATTTTTGGAGGTAATGAAGCTATGTGCAATAAATTTTCAGAAGAAATGTAGAAAGTGTTTGAAATTTCTATGTTTGGGGAGATGAATTTCTTCCTTGTGCTACAAATCAATCAAAAAGATAAATGCATATTCATTTCACAATCAAAGTATGTTAAATAAATGTTGAAGAAGTTTAGAATGGAAGACTCTAAATCTGTATGTACTCCTATTGTTACTATTTGCAAACTGAGTAGGGATGATGAATCCCGTAAGGCTGATTAGAGAAATTATAGATCTATGATTGGTGGAATGCTATACCTAACTGATACTAAACTAAATATCATGTATACAGTTTGTCTTGTGGCTAGATTTGAAGAAGATCCTAAAGAGACACATGTTGCAACAATGAAGAGGATATTCAGATATTTGAAGGGCACTCTAGATTATGGCTTGTGGTATCCTAAGGATACTAATTTCACGTTGAGTGCTTACATAGATGTAGATTGGGCTGGTTGTGTGGATGATAGGAAAAGTACAAGTGGTGGTGCATTATTTCTTAGATGCATATTGGTATCATGGCTAAGTAAGAAACAAAATTTTGTTTCTTTATCTATTGTAGAGGTTGAGTACATTGTAGCAACATCTTGCTATACACAAGTGTTGTGGATGAGACAAACATTGAAGGATATTAGAGTGGTGTATGATGAGCCAATTTCTATCTTTTGTGATAATACAAGTGTAATCAATATTTCAAAGACCTTGTGATGCATTCAAGGACAAAGAATATTCAATCATATATCACTTTCTAAGATAAAAGGTTGTCGATAATGAAGTGAAGCTTGAGTATGTACCTACAAAGGATTAGATTGCTAATATATTTACTAAGGATCTTCCTAAGGATACTTTTGAGTATCTTCAAGAGAAGTTGGGGGATATTACCCCTCTTTCTTTGAACTAGATGCATATGGAGATGCATTAGTCTAGTGGATCTATGGATTCATTCTTTGTTTGGACTGATGTTGGTGGCTACCTCTCAGGGGGATTAGGTAGCGACATTGTTGCAATATGGAGTGAGTGTTGTCATTTTGTAGAGATTGCTGATTTGGTTGGTGTATACTTCTAAGGGGGAGTATTCAAAGCAGTAAAAAGTATCTTGGTTCAATGTCAAAGGGGGAGAGAGAGTCATGTGAAAAAGTATATCTATACAAAGGGAGAGTGAAGCATGTGAAAAAGAAAAATTTGAAAGAGAAAGAATCTTATAAGGAATGTTGTGAATGTTGTCTTTGATGTTTTTTCACATCTTGTATTGCCATCAATGATAAAGGGGGAGATTGTTGCAAGTATGAAGGTGTTTTCATTGATGTCAAAAAGCTTGTGTTTTCATTGGTGTCAATTGTGTAGTGGTTGAGAGAGATTGTAGCTCTGATTTGTTAACCTCTGGTGCTGCTTTGATAAGATTTTGGCTAAGGTTGTGGTAGTAATAAAAATGTCGAGGATATTGAGAAAATTAATAAAACGTGGATACAGGGTGTTGTAGAGGTTTTTTGGTTTTGCTTCACATTTCTTCTAGGTTGAAGATCTACTTGTGTGGTTCATATATGTTGGTTTGAGGTGTTTAGAGTTCCTATATCCAAAATTTGGGCTCCTAGATTGATGTGCAAAAGAAGTTATGTTCACCATTTTATGAATTGGACTTGTAGTGCTGCTTACATAGGTGTCTGGGAGAAATGTTTTTGCTTCATGTTTCTTTGTAGTTATTCTTTAGGTCTTGTGATTCGAAAGGTATGTTGATGGTGTTGATCTCTTTCCCGTGTTAAGAGGATTTGTGGTTTGACACCCTGAAAGATGGATTTTAGAGTTACAATGTTTGGCAGTGTGGTCTGAGTGTACAAGCCGTGTATATTTTGAAGGTGCAAATTTTTGCAAAGAATTTGTTGGATCTCAAGTGGTTTTTGGACTATTTTAGATTTTCTAGAAAGCATGGTGTGTGTTTTTCAAGTTGTCCTTAGGCTTGAGAAAGCGTGTACTTCAAATTTTAATGGTGTTTGCATGGGTAACAACTGACCTGGTGTTTACACTATATTCAAAGATGTTTAAAGTATTTATGAAGGTGTTGCATGGAATGTGAGTGTTGATTTGGGTCCTAATGGTCCACTTTCATTTCTACACCACGAGAATGCTTAGTGCTGGCCTATTTTTGAATTTGTAAAGTGTAAGGTGTGTATAGCCAACTTGAAGATGATTTTCAAGTTGTAGATGGTATAAATGTAAGGTGAATTGATGTGAGATGAAGTGTTGAATAAAGTTGAGAGTTGTGATTTGAAATTAAGTGTAGAGTTGTGAAATGCAGTGTGAGCTATAATACAAGATTATTGAATGCATTGAGTTGGAGGTATCTTGATCTCTTCAAGGATGAGAGTGTTGTTGGAGCTATTGTGGTGGATTATCTATTGCATTGAAATCATGTTCTCTATGTAACATTCTATCTTCTTTATTCTCTCTATTCTGTTAATGAACTTGGGTTGTGAGCCCTTCTAGACAGTGTGTCCTATTCTAGAAGTAAGCCTTTTGTATCAATTTTGCAATTACTTATATTGTGAGCTAATCCTCATTGTGGTTTTTCCTTCCTAGGGTTTTCCATGTAAATTTGGTGTTCTCTTGTGTGTGGTGTGTTGGAAACACAAGGCCATACAACTGAGAGGGGGGGGGGGGTGAATCAATTATCTCAGAAATTATACTTATTAACCTTATTCTCAGATCTAATAAATGAACATGAAAGCATAAACCATTACCACATCAAAAACACACATAACACCAATATTTTTTGCATGGAAACCCTATTAGGGGAAAAAACATGGTGGAGGTTAATCCACAAGATTATACTCTGTTAAAAGTATTATAAATGGGGAATGCACATGCATTCAGGAACACTGCCTATAGCTCACTGCTCAAATACAAAAGGCTCACTGCCTAAAGGAAGACTCAATATCTTATAGTCACATTCAGATTACATTCAAAAGATTTTGAACTAAGAAAATAGAATCTTCTAATGCTTGGTTACAATTCTGGTTAAGCACATAGACACTTTCTTCTACTCACTCTTCTTCACACTTTACTTCTACCTTTGAAAGATTAGAACATTATTCGCACACAACACTCACACACATCGCTCACCATTGTAGTCAAATGGTATAAACAATCAATCATATATATCCGCAACTAAGGATAACATCAACTACATGTCGGCCCAACAAAATATGAAATGTGTACAAACTGTCGACCCAAATTAAAAAACAATTTATCAATGCAAATCAAATAATGTCGGCCAAAACATAGTAAGGACCCAAAAAAACATGTCTCAAACATGAAACACCTTAAAAAATTATGCCTTAAAGATCCACAACATGCTACAAACACCCTATCAGCCATGATCATGAAAAACATGAAATCATAGAAGAAAATAACCAATCGCGAGCACAAAAATTGATGCAAACCAACAATACAGATAGAGCATGATCTAGAAACATCCAAAAGCATCATGAATCACCATAGAAGAATCCAAAATAACTCAAATTACTATAACCACATCATCTTCTTTTAGGAACACCAACTAAAGCAATAAAACAACTGTCAGAACACATATACTCATATCTTGGTCAAATCTTCATGCGAACCTCTGAAAATTCATGTGGATAAACTAGATATACTTGTCAACAAACCATTTAATCCATAACTTCTTATCATCAATATACTGAGCTAGCCATCATATTGAAATTCACTACATCACTGACAACCTTCAACGCATTTTATTACAATTTTCTCAATATCCTTGACATATATAGCCTTAAAGACATTAATGGAAATAGTGTTTGACATCAATGAAAACCACATATCAGAAATATCCAACAATCTCCCCCTTTGACCTTGATGGCAATACATGATGTGAAAAACACCATCAACGATACTTTCTCTAAGCATTTTTTCCCCCTTATATTTTGACTCTTTTCTCCTTAACTCTTTCACAGTTTTTCACAAGACTCTTCTCCCCCTTTGACATAAATGATAAAGGTACACATTATATTTCTCCACACAAGCTCTGAACCATATTTTCTAAACATCTAACTACTCCCCCTGAGTAGCAGCCAGCACAACATCAATCCAGATTACAAGATATGACTATGAATGCACGAAATGATGCAAGTCAATGCATCTTAATTCTGATAAGGAGGGGTAATCACCCCTAGCTTCCCTCTGAGATACTCAAAAGTATCCTTAGGCAAGGGATTGGTAAATATATTTGCAATCTTTTCCTTAGTGGGCACATACTCCAATCTGACTTCCTTTTCACTCACCTTCTCTCTCAAAAAGTGAAACTTGATAGATATATGCTTGATTTTTGAATGCAACACCAAATTCTTAGAAATGTTTATTGCACTTGAATTATCATAGAATATGGCAATAGGTTCATCATACACAACTTTTATATCTTTCAACATCTACTTCATCCATAATACTTGAGTACAATTATTAGCAACAACAATGTATTCTTCCTCTGCAGTAGATAAAGAAATGGAATTTCGCTTCTTACTTAACCATGAATCAAATTCTTTCCCAAGAAAAATGCACCACCACTAGTTTTCTTTATGTCATTCACATCTCCTACCCAATCAACATTAGTAAAAACACTCAAAGTAAGGTCATCTTCTTTAGGATACCATAGGCCAAAATCAACTGTCCCCTTCAAGTACTTAAAAATCCTCTTCACAACTGTCACATGAGATTCCTTAGGATCAACTTGAAATCTTGCAACAATGCATACAACATTCATGATATCAGGTCTAGTTTGAGTCAAATAGAGAAATCCACCAATCATGGATTTGTATCTAGTCTGATTTGTTTTAGGAGAATCATCATCTTGAGTCAACTTACATCTGGTCACCATAGGTGTACCAACTATCTTTGAATCTTCCATACCAAAATTCTTTAGCAATTATTTCACATACTTGGACTGAGATATAAAGATCCCTCTATCTAGATGAGTAATTGGTAATCCCAAAAAGAATTTCATTTCTCCAATCATAGACATCTCAAACTCACTCTACATCTCATCAGCAAACTTCATGCACAAACTATCATCTCCTCCAAAAATGATATCATCAACAAAGACTTCAAAAATCAAATCTTTATCATGATCAATCTTGAAATACAAATTACTATCAACAGTACCTTTATTAAATCCAAGCTTCAAAAAATACTTGTCCAATTTGGCATACCATGCTCTTGGGGCTTGCTTAAGTCCATACAATTCTTTCTTCAACCGAGAAACCATATCTCCCTAATCAGTCAATTGAAATTCATCAGGTTGATCAATATACACTTCTTCATCTAGTTCACCATTTAGAAATGCTGACTTGACATCCATTTGATAAACCTTGAAGTTTTTGTAAGCAACATAAGCAAGAAATAGTCTGACAACTTCAATCCTAGCAATAGGAGCAAAAGTTTCTTCAAAGTCAATTCCTTCCATCTGAGAATATCCTTTACACACCAGTCTTGCTTTGTTCTAACTTCACCTTGCTCATTCAGTTTGTTCTGAAAGACCCATTTAGTTCCAATTATATTTTTGTCCTTAGGTCTAGGAACAAGAATCTATGTATCATTCTTCTCAATTTGCAGTAGTTCTTCTTTCATTGCTTCCACCCAATGTTCATCTTTGCATGCTTCATTGACATTATTAGGCTCAGTCTTTGAGATCAAACAATACTCTTTTGCAATCCTTCTCCTAGTTTGAACACCTTTGTTCTTATCACCTGTAATCTGATCTTTTGAATGATTTAGTCTTACATACCTTGGATTCTTAGGCTCTTGAACTTCAGGCTCTTGTGATCTTACTTCTGCACTTTCACTAGTTTCTTCCTCTTGATTTTCCTGATTCATCTGAATGATTTGAACTTGATTTAGAGTTTGAAATTTCTTTCCTTTATCTGAATTGTCATTCTGATCATCTGAATCATATCCACAGGTTCTGGATGGTCTAAATGTGTCTTCATCAACCTTGACATTCACGCTTTCAATCACTTTCCCCAATCTCTTATTATAGCACCAGTAAGCTTTACTTTTAGTAGAATAACCAAGAAAGATTCCTTCATCACTTCTAGCATCAAAATTTCCTATATCTTCATCTCTTTTGATATAGTATTTACTCCCAAAGATTTTGAAGTATCTAACAATAGACTTATGACCAAACCATAGCTCATAAGGAGTCTTACTGGTATCACCTTTGACATGTACCTAGTTGAGAGTGTAAATGATAGTACTCACAAATTCTCTTCGGTAGATATGAGGAACATTTCCTTCTAGCATCATAGTCCTAACAACTTCTTGAATTGTCTTGTTCTTCCTTTCCACAACTCCATTTTGCTAAGGGGTCTGCGGGGCAGATAATGCTCTCTTTATCCCATGCTTTTCATAGAAAGAATTAAACTCACCAGAAGTGAATTCACCACTTCTATCTGATCTCATACATTTAATCTTCAGACCTGTCTCTGTCTCAACCATAGCCTTAAAAATCTTGAATTTCTCTAGAGCTTCATATTTTTCCCTTAAGAAAGTAACCCACATCAATCTAGAATAATCATCAATAAGTAATATGAAATACATGTCTCCTTGTAAACTTATAACTCTAGAAGGACCGCACAAGTCAGTATGCACAAGCTCCAACACTTCATTTGAACAATGCTATTTTCTTTAGAATGAAACTCTAGTTTGCTTCCCTAACTGACATTCCTTGCATATAGTATTAGTAGGTTTTCTCAACCTAGAAAGATCTCTCATTGCCTAAGTAGAACTTATCTATATAATATTTTCAAAGTTTATATGACACAATCTCCTATGCCACAACCAAATTTCATCAACTTGAGCAAACAGAAAACATTTACTAGAAGTACTTATGTGAAAGATATTACCTTTTGTTTTTGTACCATATGCAATCACATTTCCATAACTCCCTAATATTTTACACTTTCCATCCTTGAATTGAAGATTATATCCCTTGTCAACCATCTGTCCAACACTTAAGAGATTATGCTTCAAACCTTCCACATATAGAACATCATTAGTATTATGCTTACCATCAAAAGAAATGGATCCTCTGCCACGGATTACACCAGATTTTTCATCACCAAATCTCACAACACCACCATCATACTTTTCCAAGCTCACAAATTTACTTTTATCACCTATCATGTGATGAGAGCATCCATTGTCAATCACCCATTCATATTTTTATTGAACTTTGGTAGCTAGAGCTTTCTCCACATTCATGCAACTAGTAGATTGAGTAGGTATTAGATGATTTTCCTTGATAGCAATAAATACCCATTCATCCTCACTTAAATTCCCTTTATCAGATTCATCATCTGTCACATCTTCATCAGCGGCATGATAACACTTTCTTTGGAATCGTGGATTGTTAGGTCTTGGCTTAGGAACTCTTTCTAGACACCTTGAGGAAAAATGACCTATCTTATTGCAAGAAAAATATTTAGGAGGCAATTCCCCTTTATACTTACCTTCTCCTTTGGCTACCCTTTTGACAATAAGTGCTTCAAGATCATCTAATTTTCTCTCTTCTTCTTCAATCTCTCTCATTTCCTGCTCATTCTTGGACATTTTTCTAGAAGAAATTTCTCCCAGATCATATCTCTACTTATATTTTCCAGAGACAATAGCTTTGAATGTAGATTCTATCTTAGGAATAGATTCACCAAACTCACTTAACTCAAAAGCAACAAGCTTACCAATCAACATGTCTCTAGTTACATTTGTCACAGTCTGGATCTCCTCAATAGCAACAACTTTGTGTTTGTATGCAATAGGAAAGGATCTAAGCACTTTAGCAACAATCTCTAATTCTTCCAATGTTCCACCAACACATCTGATACTACACACAAGTTCATTCACTCTCTTCATAAAAGAAGTGATGTTCTCATCTTCGCCCATTCTCAACATTTCATATTTCCCTTTCAAGATTTGCAGCTTAACAATCTTCACATGGGTATCACCTTCATGCGAGGCTTCCAAATTTTTCTAGATCTCATAAGAAGTCTTCAACTCCATTACATTTGTCATCTTGGAATCCGTCAGAGCACTCAACAATGCTTCCTTAGCCCTGATATTATACTCGACTTCCTTAATCTCACCTGCAATAGAAGGACCATTCTGTGGGATGATATATCTATTATTTGTAATTGTCCAATAAGGTTCACCAATGCATCTCAGATGACACTCCATTCGAGTCTTCCAAAGAGAATAATTTTTTCCATCAAATCTCAGACTATCCTTCTTATATATCGCCATCCCAGATCACCTCAAGCAGTCAAGCCTCTCCAAAGGAACCTGCTCTGATACCAATTGTTGGAAACACAAGGGGATACGGCTAAGAGGGGGGGGGGTGAATCAATTGTCTCAAAAATTATACTTATTAAACTTATTCTCAGATCTGATAAATGAAAATGAAAGCATAAACCATTACCACATCAAAAAGATACATAACATCAAGATTTTTGCGGGAAAACCCTGTTAGGGAAAAAACCATTGTAGAGGTTAATCCACAAGATTATACTTTGTTAAAAGTATTATAAATGGGGAATGCACATGCATTCAAACACACTACCTAGAGCTCAATACTCAAATACAAAAGGCTCACTGCCCAAAGGAAGACTCACTGTCTTACAGTCACATTCGGATTATATCTGAAAGATTTTGAACTGAGAAAATAACATCTTCTAATGCTTGGTTACAGTTTCGGTTAAGCACATAAACACTTTCTTCTGCTCACTCTTCTTCACACTTTACTTATTCCTTCGAAATATTAGAACATTATTTGCACACATCACTCACCATTGCACTCAAATGGTATAAATAATCGATCATATATATCCACAACTAAGGATAACATCAACTACATGTTGACCCAACAAAATATGAAATGTGTACAAAATATCGACCCAAATTAATAAATAATTTATCAATGCGAATCAAATAATGTCGACCAAAACATAGTAAGGAACCAAAACAACATGTCTCAAACACGAAACACCTTAAACAATTATGCCTCGAAGATCCACAACACACTACAATCACCCTGCCGGCCATGATCATGAAAAACATGAACTCACAGAAGAAAATCATCAATCACGAGCACAATAATCGATGTGAACAAACAAAACAGATAGAGCATGATCTAGAAACATCCACAAGAATCATGAATCACCATAGAAGCATCCACAACAACTCAAATTACTAGAATCACATCATCTTCTTTTAGGAACACCAACTAAAGCAACAAAACAACTGTCAGAACAAAGATACTTATATCTTGGTCAAATCTTCATGCAAACCTCTGAAACTTCATGTGGATAAACAAGATATACTTGTCAACAAACCATTTAATACACAACTTCTTATCATAAATATACTGAGCTAGCCATCATATTGAACTTCACTACATCACTGACAACCTTCAACCTATTTTAATATAATTTTCTCAATATCTTTGACATATATAGCCTTAAAGACATTAATGGCAATAGTGTTGACATCAATGAAAACCACATATCAGCAATATCCAACATGGTGTTGTTTTGGTTTCTATAATTCATATTTCATGTTTAAAAATTATAATAGATTAAGGGTTTTATGAATGCATGTGGATCTGATTACTATTGAGGGTTTTGATGTTTTATTTTAATTTAACTAATTCACCCCCCTCTCAATTGTCTTGTTCATTCAACACATTGGACTCAATACCCACAAATAATAAGATAGAAGATAGAAAGGGTGGCTTACAAACTATTGAACTGTTATGACTGCATCTATAGTATGCTAGATTACAGTTCCAATGAAGTACAAAATCAATCTTTGAACTGATCTAGATCAATGCAGTACT
Source organism: Sequoiadendron giganteum (assembly GCA_007115665.2). Classification (NCBI taxonomy): domain Eukaryota; kingdom Viridiplantae; phylum Streptophyta; class Pinopsida; order Cupressales; family Cupressaceae; genus Sequoiadendron; species Sequoiadendron giganteum. The sequence continues at coordinate 26,236,405 of CM021105.1, read as the reverse complement.
TTTCTCTAAATTCACACAATTTGCATAACTCCAGGATCATATTCACATCAAATACATATAGGTGGAAAACCATACATGTCATATATTTATCATCACTTGCACACCATCCCAAAACATTGAAAACAATCCACTATATATATCCATATCAAGTGTAACATCAATTAGGCCAACCTAATTGGATGTAACACACAAAATTGAACTTGTCGTCCTAAAATAATTTCATCTAGCCTTTGTGTCTTAATTCAAAAATTCAAATCTCCTCAAGATAGGTCAGGATTGACCTAATATAGGTCCTACATAAGATAAAATTACTTATTCATCCTTTGCAAAACATTAAACGTGTTAAGTTGGCCCCAAATAATACCTAAACACAAAAACCTTCATTTGAGCACCCAATTTGCGACACGTGGAACTCAAAACACAATCTCATCTAGAATTATAATTAAACTGAAATTTGGAAGCTTATCTTCAACATTGCAACACAAAATATTCATCTATGAAGGAATGTGGAATCTCCCACACCGACATACTATACATAAAAAGATTGTGAGAAGCCAGACAAAATACTTTCATTCATATCTTCTAGGATACTTCACCAAACAAAAAATACTCTTAGATTTAGATGCATCTGATGTTCACCAAATTATTGTTACAATCACAGAGTGATATCTCTATTTACAAAGGAGTGTGGACCCAAAAACTAACGCACTAAACCAATGTACTGGTAGGTTTGATACTTAGGTAAATTTTTGAGTAGCTATACTTTTCAGACCGACTTATCCTGTACAAATATCTTCAACAATACTTCTAAATCATGCTAGGATTATCTAGAACAATGTTTACATTAATGAAAACACTAGATCATTCACAATGTACATACCCTGCTCATGTTGCCAGATTGCATCATCAATGACAGCCTCCTCAAGATTCCAACATATAATGGTCTAAATATTCATTGTTACTAGTTTGGTACCAAGTACCCTTGGTTCGAACTATACTCCTTAAATGATAAGTATGATCCCATTTTCTTAGTGAAACCTTTCCCAAATGGATCCCCCTTTCAACATGAATTTTATAAGAAAATACATTTGAATTTAGATTTAACCGAGTTTACAATAATTAAACTACAACTTAGATCAAGCTCAATTTTTTGATGCCAATTTATTCCCTTAAAAATATATTCTAAAATATTCTCTTTTATATGATATGTGTAGGGGATCAACATATAGAAATTAGAGTAGAGGTCGAGCCTAATTTAGTTACTAGAGTAGAGGAGGCTGAAGCACACATAGTTGGGTAAAAACACAAACCTGCGTCACACTTTCAGCCAACTAAATAGTTCTGAGCGGAATAGTTTCACCTTAAACATTTTTGGGAAAAATAGTTTCGTCCAAAACTACATGGCTTATACGTGGTAGATAAAGTTTCAAGTGAAACCCTTTTTCCCAAAACAACAAGACAATTTTTTTATTGGTTGATTTAAAATCCAACTCAATTTACATGTATTTTTTTGGGTGAAAGGGTTTCAATTGAAATCCTTTCACCTGAAATTGTCTATGTGGCATCTATGTTGGTAGCCACCTCATATTTTTTTTCAGAAATTTCTGAAATTTTCCACTTGAACATGATATTCCTTCAGTTAGAATGATTTTAAAAAAAAATTAAAAATACCCTTTTGTAGAGCTTAGAGTCAAGAATCCAAATATGTAATTTTTTGATATTTTAATTAGTTTTTAGAAGTTTTTTCTTTTAAATAATGCAAGTAGGTTGTTAAAATAAAAAATGAGGCTAATTAGAATTAAAAAAAAACTAAAACATTTTATTTTTTAAGAAATATATAGTACACTAGAGGAGATAATCCTCTTCAGAAGGGTATAATTTGTTTTTTGAAAATGATAAAAAAAATAGATAATAGTTGACATCGAATGAAAACTATCAAATTTTGGTATGTTTGACTTTAACACATTATTATGAGGAAAATATACATCAATTTTTATTTTTATTTTTTTTCATGCACTAGATATTGAAGTTATCTAATTGGGAAAAATATTTAGGGGAAAACAAATTTGTTTTCTATTTTTTCTCTTAATGTCAACTCAATGCCACTTTTCCTAAAAATTTTAGCAATTCAAAATCTGCTCTTAAATTTATAAAAAAATACAATTTTTTTTTTTTTTTTTGAAAAATTACAAGAATAGACTTCATCAAGAATTCTACATTTTATTAGTTTACATCATTTTGAAATGCTAAACATAAAGACCACTTTTATGCAATCGAGGTTGAGGATTTTTTTTTGTGTTGGTCGATTCCTTTATAAAGTGTGACCCAAGTTTGTACTTTTACCTAGTTGATGTCAGGGAGGAGACCCAACCATAAACAATTGATGTTAGAGAGGAGGTCCATCCAAACTTTGATGTTGCACAAGGGTCAATATTGCTTCCTTCTACCAATATTCATACTATGAATCTAATTAAAGAGGTGAAAAGAAAAATTTCTTACAGTAATATAGATCATTTGTTTGAAATGGATAAGAGAAATTGGAATTTTATGTTGAACAACCTAGTCAAACTACTAAAAGGTCATTGAATAGAACTACAAAGGAAATAATTGAGGCTTATTTCAAAAATCATGATACACTTGGTCAAGCTCAACTATTATCAAATTTTCTTCTGCATGATGAGCTAAAAGAGCCATTACAATTGTTGGGTGTGGATTTCACAAAAAAGAGGAGAAGATGCCTAAAAAAAGATGTTGAGAATGTTAAAAAAGTTTTGGGTTCAATTGGGAAACAATCTCAATCAACATATATGAGTACTTCAAGAAGAGTGATGTTGAAATCTATTGTAAGTCCACAAATTCCAAGAAATTGTCAAATATCTTCACTTTCAATTGAAATTGGCTTAAGTAGAAAGACACTAACAAGATATGTGAAAATGAGAAAGGTTTTGGATGATACTATTGCAAAAGGAAATTGGAAAATTATGTGTGGGGCTTCTCATTCTAAAAAGATTGAGATGGTGTTAGGAACTTGATCTCAAGTTTTTGGCATGATCATACTCGTCCTTCATAAAATAAAAGAGATGTTCTCGAACACAAGATCAGGCCAAATAGTTTTAAACTACATACAAAATCTTGGTTTAATATAACACAATGTATGAGATGTATGTGATGTTTTGTGATGCAAATCATCATATAAATATTGGATAAACAATGTTTGAAATGTTAAGGCCATATTATGTGAAGGAAAACAAGGTTTTTGAAACTTTTTGTTGACGTTATCATTTTGAATTTGATCTTTTCTATTAGGTGTTTCGAAAGATCAAAGAATAAAGTGATGGTTCTCAAAATGCACCTCCTAAATAGGTAAGTCAATTCATAACATCCATCTTATGTGATAAATCGTAAACTAAACGGTTGAATTTTGATAGCAATACCATAATTTGACATGTTGTGGAAAATACCTTCTACTTATCAATTGATGAGATAAAGGGGATCTATAATGAATGGTTCATAAGGCACAACACTTGTTGAAGTTTTTACAAATGGGCTTTCAAGCTAAGTGGGTCTAACCTTGGGGAAAAACCTATGGTTAAGCACACTTGAGGTGGAGTAGTACTAGGATGGGTGACCTGGGAAGGCCCAGTGCTTCACCTCTGTGAGCATCACTTAGATGCAATGAGTGCTAAGTGGACCATTCACTATCATGAGAGATGGGTTATTTTGAACCACTATTCATGAAACATGGGTCAATGAGTTTGAATCATAAAATACACAATTGAATATTGATAGCAATATCACAATTTGACATGCTGTGGAAAATTCCTCCTACTTATCGACTTTAAATTGGTTTTATTTCTATTTTTATCAATTTTTCTCTATTTCTCATATGTGTTCATGCTCTTGCATGCTATTTCCAACATTTAGCTTTAGATTCTTAATAGGTTTTAATCAGTTTTCTTCATTGCTCTCTTCTAGGATTCTCGGTATTTATATTATTATTATTATTTTTTTCTTTTGTTAATTTGTGGAAATATATTTAGGGTTTTTGGTTTGTGTTATTCTTTTTTATATTTTCTCATCACTATATTTGCATTCTATATCATTAGGGTTGTTTCTATCTATAAGGTAGGGGGACCAACCACACCAAGGCTCCAGGTCACGAATATCCAATAGTGGAGGGCTACCCTATCTTACTTCAAGCTAAGCGGGTGTTTGGGTCAAGGATAGAGAATGAAGAGCACTCTTAAGTGATTCTATCACTCTATAGATTCAAAAACTTGAACGAGACTAGACAAGCCATTTTTTGGAATCCAAACTGCACCTTAGACAACTCTCTGCCCGAGGATGACAACGTGGGTGAAGGATGACAGAGCGACACACTGGCATCTCTCTAGTGCGCTGGCATCCGTACGGCCATAAAGCGTGAAATATAGTTCAGGATATGAGAAAACCTACTAACTATCTAGCTAACTAAATTTAAAGAGATGAAAAAAATGATAAAATATGAGAAATAACTATATAAATGATAAAGAAGGTAGATGAATGTAAGGGTGACGAAGACCAACTTACTAAGGGTCTAGTTCGCCAATGAGCTCCATGCACCCGTGTACCTACAAATAGCTAAGAAGGGAAAAATGTTGGGGTTGTATAGGGGTTTGCCTCAAATAAACCCCCACTTTGGTGTTTCTACCTCCACAGATAGCCAAGAAAGCCACAAAGTAGAAAATGCGATAAAGGAAAGAAGAATATTGAACATTACAAAAGATACAATGGTACTCTATCAAACCTCAAAAAGAAAGGACAATGAAGAAATAACACCTCCACCCAAAGGAACTCAAGGCTGATGAAGGGAGAATGCAAGGCAACGAGCTTGGTAAAGTCAACATAGCCGCAACACTGACGAAGGGAGGTCTTGCAAGACTCCAAGCTCGCAGCTTCTATGGTAACACCACATTTACAAAATGGAGTTGGTAGAGAAAAAAGATGTTGTAATGCTCAATGGAATTATATGAAAATACTCAAGAGATCAATTGAATGGAAATAATTGTGAAGAAGATGAGATAGATTTCTAAAGAGATGCTAAAGATATGGATTGATAGTGAAAATTATGCATTTGAAGGAAGATTAGGAGGGAAAGGCCATTTTCAGGTTGGTTGGTCGACATAGAGGCGTTACGCTTCATGCTTAATGGAGAACATAATGTCCCTACAAACTCTAGAGGTAGGAATCTGTTAGGGATGACAACACATCGTGTAGATGTTTGTGCACCGCGCTTGCATCTCTGACAAATGTTGCCCCACTGACACCTATGACAAATACCAAGTGGATGTAAGGCAAGTGAGTGATGTGGAATTTTACATTCAGGTTTGATTTTCTAAGGTGGAGGGATGCAAAAGGGGAATTTACACAAGGGGTGCAAATTTTATCCTATACATTTTTCACCCACTTTAGCTAGCATGAGTGTGAGTGAGTGTTCGGTAAAGTAGATCAAAGAGTTTAGAGATGTATACCTAAACCATCAAGGAAGAAAACCACAATCTGGTGAGCTCAAGAATGCAGGGCAGGCAAAGGACTCCATAGCACTCTCTCTTGAGGAGGTTCGAACAAAGGACTCTATAGCCTCTTAAAACTATAGAGTTGAACATAGTACATCGAAGTCCTGCAAACCAAAAATGGACAAATCCCACAAGATGCAAGTGCTTCACAGGCCCTCGAACTTGTAAAGAAGGCACCCCCAGGTACTCTCTCTTGAAGGAAGCCTAGTGTAAGGGGACTTCATAGAGTCAGACTGGAAAGCAACTTCACAGGTGCACCTACAAAGAAACATGTTAATCCATAGATAAAACATGTTAGAAATACAAATCCAACCATGTAGTCAAACAAGCAGATAGTCACGTAGCTAGTCAAAAAATTGATGGAAGAGCTTTCAAAGGGGTCCCTCAGGAACCCTTCAAAAGAAGAGGGGTCAAATCAAGGGACACACTGTTTGAAAGTGAGAGAGTGTATTTTCGCAAATAAATTTGACATCAAGGAATCCTTTGGGTAAGTGCATGGTTCTGTGACACAAAAAAGGCTCTCAAGATGCTACTTTTTTTTGAAATCAGAAATTTCTAATTTGCATGAGAAAATGAAGATAGTTCTGCACAAAATTTTAAGATGCGGTAACAAAAAGAGTTGAAGTGCTCCGAGTCTAGTTTCTAAGCTACTAATTCTTTTTAAAATTAATGATGATTAAGGGTCTCAAAAAGGGGGGGCCCAAAACAGGTCCTATTTTTTTTTAAAAAAATAGCATAGCATTTGAGGGCGCCCCCTTTTTGATTAACCTTTTTTTAGAATTTGAAAAATCTGAATGGTGAGAAATTAGCTAACACCATGTAGTTTATCCTCATTCTTTCGGATAATTTTTTTAATGAATATATAATATTTTATGATTTTTCAAAGTGGACAAATCTTGAAAAGCTAAAATTTTAGCGTGCCCCCCCCTAAATGTTTTGAAAATTAATCGAAAATTGATTTTTTTTTCATCACGGGTAGAATAGAGTCTAGTTTTAAAAAATGTAATTTGTTTCATGTTTTGATGAACAAGTAAAAATCTATCCTAAAAATAGCACATGTTGGTTTTTGACCAAAAATGGAGGCATTTACAAGAGAAGTTATGGATCAAAACCTTAACTGAATCAAAACGATTTTTTTTTTATATATTTAGATAGCTAAGAGAGAGGTTAATTTTATCACAATTTATTTATAAAATTGCATTGAAATACATGCAAATGTGATGGTGATCACAAAAAAAAAGAGAGGAAATTTAGCAAATCTTGTGCATTCACTTGTCCAAAGTAGCCCATTTGGAGAGCTCCAAATTTGGTGCTCGCCAGATGACCTGCTTTGAACAAAATATAACTTTCCCCTCTCTTTGCTCGACCACTTTGATAACACTAAGAGTGCATGGTTTATGATCGTAGATGGATAGTTGAGGTTTTACCTTTCATATGCTCTCTGCCTCCTTACCCTAATTGGATAACTCTCTTTGTCTCAAGTCTCTCTCTCTCTCTCTCTCAGGTCTCACTCCCTCTCACACTACCTAGATTACTCTCTCTCACTCCAATCCCCTCTCTCACACTTCCTCTCTCTCAGGTTTCATTCCCTCCCACCCTACCTAGACAAATCTATCTCACTCCAACCCCCTTTCTCATACTCCCTCTCTCTCTCCCCCTCTAGTATTTTTGTCTCTCTCACTCCTGTAAGAGAAGGGGACCAACAAAATCAAGGCTCCAAGTCACAGATAGCTGAGAGCAGAGGGATGCCCTAACTTACCTCACTTTAAAGGGATGTCTTGAAACATGAGTCGAGAATGATGAGGACTATAATGTACTTCCATCACTCTTTAGACCCAAAATCTAGGTTTAGTCTAAGTGAGCTAGTTTTCAATTTCGATACTATACCTCACACAACTCTATCTGAGGAAATAAGTGTGGTTCTAGGACAACAGTGTGACACGCTAGCATCCGTACGACCATAGGATAGAAAGTACAGTATAAAATGCTAGAAAACAAACTAACGACCTAACTAGTAATTCTTCAATGAAAAATATAGAACAATAAAGTATTAAAAGTAAAAAAAAGGTGATATAATAGATAGATGGAAGCTAGAGTAATGAGAATGATCTCACGAAGGTGTCAGTTCACCAACTAGCTCCAAACACACATTCACCTACACACAAGAAAGAGGGGAGAATTGTTGGGGTTGTATAGGGGTCTAACTCAGTCAAACCCCCGTTTTGGTGTTTCCACCTCCAAGAAAAACCAAAGAGAAATGATAGAGAAATATGTGATAAAGAAGTAGAGAAAGTAGAGATGCAACAAACACTACAAAATAGTGAATAGCTACTCAACCAAATCACAAAGGAGAGGAGCAAAAAATTACTACCTCCACCCAAAAACTCACTATCCAATGGTGGAGAAAGAAGACTTGTCAAAGTCACCACAACCTTGACTATGATGAAGGGAGGTCTCGCAAGACTCCAAGCCCATGTTGCTATGGCTTGCTTCACACTTGCTTTGCAGAGTTGATGGAGTGTTGTTGCTGCAATGGAGTTTTGAAGAGTTGTTTGCTAGTGAAGAGAATGTTGGAAAGTGAGATTGAATTACTAGAGAGTGAAAATAAGATGAATTGAATGAAGAATGGGTGAATTTGAAGGAGAAATGGGAAGAATCTGCCATTTTTGGGGTCAGTTGGTTGAAGAAGGACATTAAAAATTGACCCCAATCAAAAGTGTAATGCCTATGCCAACTTTAGATGCAAGAATCCGTTAGGGATGACAATGCGTCATGTGGACATCTACATGCCACACACACATCCCTGACAAATATTCTCCCATCGACACAATAGATAGATGCCAAGTGGAAGGAAGGCAATTGGGTGATGTGGAATTTCGCCTTCGGATTTGGTTTTCTAAGGTGAGGATGTGTAGAAGGGGAATTTGCGCAAGGGGTGCAAATTCACTCCTATACATTTTTCCCCCACTTTAGTGAGCATGAATATAGATGATTGCTTCGGTAAAGTAGATCGAAGAGTTAGTAGGGTTAGAAATATATACCTAAACTATTGAGGAAGCTGATCGCGATCTGGCAAGCTTGAAAGTGTGGGACAAAACAAAAGACTTCATAGCCCCGCATAAATATGAAGCTGCACAAGGTACATCAAAGGTCCTCAAACCAACGATGGATAAATCCCATAGGATGAAAGCATCTTACAGGTCCGTATACCTACAAGGAGACAACCCCCAAGATCTCTCACATGAAGGAAGCCCCGTGAAGTATGCAACTTACAAGCCCACAAACCTGCAAGAAGGTATCCCCCAAGATCTCTCAAATGAAGAAAACATAGATGAAAGCATCTTATAGGCCTGCAAACCTGTAAGGAGGCATCCCCCAAGATCTCTTTCAAGGAGGAAACCCAAATTAGGAGACTCCATAGTGTCGAATTGGAAAGCGGCTTTACGGGCGCACCTGTAAAGCGACATGTTTGCCCGTAGATAAAGCATGTCAAAATTAAAGTAGCCAGGCAAGCAGTTAAGCGAACAATCATGTAGACCGTCGACAAATTGGAATGTTTTAAAAGGGGTCCCTCGGGAACTCAACATTAAAGGGGGGTCCACTCAAGGGATGTGCTATTTTAAAGTGCAAAAGAGATTGATTCATTATCAATGAATCCTTTCGAAAGATGTTCACTTCATCAAGAAATTCGAAAGGAAGAAAATTTCCCCTCGTGAGGGGAAGGTGAAATTTGCTCCCACCTCGAAGGAAAGTTCTCAATTTATTTCTTTGTGAACCCATGATGAAGGAAACATGTTCCATTAGGGGTCCAAGTCAAGAATACGATCCTTGAAAAGGTTTGCAAAGATTCTCGAGAAAAGATTCGTTGAAAATGAATGCATTTTATGGAAATTAGAGTATCATAGAAATGAAACTGTCACACATGAGAGGGAAAAATCAAGCAAGGAAGAGAGAAAGAGAAGTAATCACAAACAAAGGACACAGGGGGATTTGGTTTCGCGGGGTCATATCTGCTCATGATTATATAAATAATAGCACAAACATGGAAGAATGTTGATACAGATAGAAGAAGGTTTATGTCACAAAAATCACTCCTGTATCCAAGCATCAACAAGGGTCACAAGGGTCATCTAGGAGCACATAACACAAGTATGGGGGAACACATCACAACACACACACATCTAATCTAAAGATAAAGAAGATGCCTCCCGCTAACACTGAGCGACCAAGAGGTCATCCGCTTCCCATTATATATCATCATAAGGGGAAGTAGGAAGAGCCTATAGTGGTGGAATATTAAGGGGAGGAGCTTTTGACCCTTCCGTGACAAGGGTTAAGGAAGAAGGCCCCTCATGGTTTTCTCCCTTCAACTTTTGTGGAGATATGGTTAACGACTTAGTGAAGATTACTGATAATGCTAGAACTTCATCCAAAGAGTTAAACATGCACTTTATAGGAGTGTCATGTCATACCTCAATGAACATAGAGGACTATGCCCAAGATTCCCTGCTTGGCTCATCGAGTGATTCAAGAGCAGTGGTAAACTCAGGAGAAGCCAGAGTTGGCTCCATCACTAGAACAAAAAAATCTAGTGTGGGACCACCTTTTAGAGAAGGTGGGATCCTCTTACTCCCTCCATTGCTAGAAGGGCCAACCTCTACCCTCGGCTTCGTCGGGGGATGGGAACTCCCCATAGATGAGGCGAGAGGTGCAAGAGAAGAGGAGGAGAAAACAAAGACAAACACCACAAAAGTATTCAACATGTCCATGGGTTTTAGGAAAGGTAGGATGTCTAGAAGAGACATCAACAAGGGTAGCTCAACCGAAGGAGTGATGAACACCTACACCTTTTTGGGGTTAGGCGAATTCACAACAAGAGTCAGAGGTGATACAAAGCTTGATTAAATGGGAGAAAAGGGGAGGAGAGAGGAGGATGCAACAAGAGGCTCTAAAGTAGTGGCAGCCATCTCCTCATCCTTCTTCTACAAAGCAGCCTGCTTAGCCACAAGAGCCTTTTGTTGGTGCTTGCGTTCACGTGCAAGGCAGTTTCTATGAATCTTCAAGCTAGAGGCCATAGGTTGCGAAGGAGTGAAAGAATCCTGTTCAGCCATGGGTGTGTCCACCACAACTGTTTCTAGTGGAGGGATAGGCTCCTAACCAGGAGCAAGAGGAGCAGGTTGGGAGCCAATGGGGGGAGTTGACTCTAGTGCCTCGGCAACGGGCCTCTTCCCATTTACTGCTTTGGAGCAGGAGCAGTGGGAGGCTGCAAAGGTTGAGACATAGAGGATTCCCCATGAGGATCTTTCTTTCTACCATATCAAACGAGCCTAGGCTCTGTGGGAAAAACAAGAAGCTTGAATGCATAATGCTTAGGATTTTGCCAAGTGGGCACCATAGGATTCTCTTGCATATATGGAACAAAAATTGTTGGCACCACAACAGGGCGAGATAGAGCATCGGGTTGAACAATGGAAGAGGACAAAGAAGGATCTCGAGGGTGTTTCTCTTGTTCCCTTCTACATGCCTTGGTGGAATCACTATCAACTCTTAAGCAAGCCCTATGTGAAACAACATAAGGCGATGGGGGGTATCTCACTTTTGACATTAAGTGTCCTTTCTTGTACTTCTAATATGTCCAATATAAGAGGTCCTTCCTAGGCGAAAGAGGACCTACAGGTGTAGGACAAAAGTAATCTAAGGAGTAGCTATCATGTGCGACTAGTGGTTTATAGCCAGTGTCGCGAATCACATGCAATGACTCCCCATGAATGAATTTTAGGCATTTGTGCATAATCGAGGGAACCATGTTCATAGCTACTAGCCAGGGGATACCCAACTTCACTCTGAATAGTTTAGACCCTAGGATTATGTCAATCAACAGGTTCACGGTCTTAGGTTCGACAAGGAATGAAAAAATGATACTACCCAGGGGAGGTACAAAAATTCCATTGTGCATATGGATGGTGCTCACAGGTGCATTGTACCCATCTTTGTGCAAGAAGTTAATTAACATAATCTCCTTGATTATGATATTCACTTGAGACATCAAGTCAATAATCACACTCACTACAATATTCCATTGATCCACGTAGGGATATAAAGAGGAGATGGTTCTCTGTTGAAGCCCATCGAAAACACTTGCGAGGTAAAGGTTATACTTGGACCACCAATCATAGGCTGCTCAGAGGGGATAGGTTGATGCAGAAAAGAGGCCATCATGCACACTAAATTATATTCTCACAAATCCCCCTAAAGGTTGTAAAACAGAACAGTGACCCACTTAAGGTTTCATTGTGCAACACTTACAAAACCTTACAACTATGCCTACTAGGGGTCAAAAATTGGGTTGCAAGGAAAAAATCCCCACAATTCTCATACCTACAATGCTCGTAGAACATGAGGAAAAGAGTTTTAAACACTACTACACAAAACCAAAATGGTTCACATCGGGTTCACCAAAAATATAAGAGAGGGGGAGCAACCACATCAAGGCTCCAGGTCACAGAGAGACAAGAATAGAGGACTGCCCTAACTTACCTCACTCTAAAGGGATGTCTTGAAACAAGAGTCAAGAATGATGAGGACTATAATGTACTTCAATCACTCTTTGGACCCAAAATCTAGGTTTAGGCTAGGCGACCTAGTTTTCAGAGTTGATACTATACCTTAAACAACTCTTTTCTTGAGGATGTAAGTGCGATTTTGGGATGACAACACGCCACACTGGTGTCTCTCAGGTGCGCTGGCGTCCGTACGAACAAAGGAAAAAAAGTATAGTATAAACTGCTAGAAAAAAACTAACAACCTAGCTATTAATTCTTAAATGAACAAAACTTAACAATAAAGTATGAAAAGTACAAATGGAGGTGATAAAATAGATAGATGAAAGCAAGAGTAATGAGAATGATCTCACTAAGGTGCTAGTTTGCCAAGTAGCTCCAAGCACATGTTCACCTACACACAAGAAAGAAGGGAGAATTGTTGGGGCTGTATAGGGGTCTACCTCAATTAGATCCTCATTTTGGTGTTTCCACCTCCATGGACAGCCAAATAGCAATGATAGAGAAATATGCAATAAAGATGTAGAGAACGTAGAGATGCATTGAACACTACAAAATAGTAAATAGCTACTCAACCAAATCACAATGGAGAGGAGTGAAATGTTACCACCTCCACCCAAAATCTCACTAGCCAATGGTAGAGAAAAAAGACTTTTCAAGGTCACCACAACCTTGACTGTGATGAAGGGAGGTCTCACAAGACTCCAAGCCCATGCTGCTATGGTTTGCTTCACACTTTCTTTGTGGACTTGACAAAATGTTTTTCCTGCAATGGAGTGTTGAAGTGTTGTTTCCTAGTGAAGAGAATGCTGGAAACTGAGATTGAATTGCTAGAGAGTGAAAATAAGATGAGTTGAATGAATAATGGGTGAATTTGAAGGAGAAGTGGGTAGAATCTGCCATTTTCAGGGTCAGTTGGTTAAAGAGGGACGTTACAAATTGACCCCAATCAAAAGTCTAACGCCTATGCCAACTTCAAACATAGGAATCCGCTAGGGATGATAGTATGCCGCATGGACATCTGCACACCATGCGCGCGTCCCTAAAAAATATTCTCCCACCGACACAATAGAAAGATGCCAAGTGGAAGGAAGGCAGTTGGGTGATGTGGAATTTTGCCTTCAAATTTGGTTTTCTAAGGTGAAGATGTGTAGAAGGGGAATTTGTGAAAGGGGTGGAAATTCACTCCTATATAACTCCATCTCCCTCTCTTTGTTCATTATCTTTCTCTCTCCCTCTCTCTCTCTCTCAAGTCTCTCCATCCTACCCCCTCTCCCTCTCTCAAGTCTCTCACTCTCTCACTCACTCCCTCCCTCTATCTCTCTCCCACTCCCTCTCTCTCTCTCACTCCCTCTATCTCTCCCCCCTCTCTCTCTCTTAGGTATCTCCCTCCCACCTCCCTCTCTCTCTTTCACAAACACACACACACTCCCTCTCTCCCACTACCTCTCTCTCCCTCCCACCCCAGCTCTCTCTCTCTCTCAAGTCTCCCCCTCCCACCCCCTCTCCCTCTCTCTCCCTATCCCTCTCTCCCTCTCATTCCCTCTATCTCTCTCTCTCTCTATCATGTTGTCTCTCTCCTCTCCCTCTCTCTCAAGTCTCTCTCCCTCCTACCCCTCTCCCTCTCTCTCTTTCTCAAGTCTCTCCCTCCTATCCCCTCTCCTCTCTCAAGTCTCTCTCTCTCTCAATCCTTCCTCTATCTATCTCTCTCCCACTCCATCTCTCTCTCACTCCCTCTATCTCTCTCCCCCTCTCTCTCCCTCTCTCTTAGGTCTCTCCCTCCCACCACCTCTCCCTCTCTATCTTAGGTCCGTCTCTCTCTCTCTTAGGTCTTTCTCCCAAGTCCCTCTCCCTCTCCCTCTCTCTCCTAAACCCTAAACCCTTAAACCCTCAACCCTCAACCCTCAACCCTCTACCCTCAACCCTCAACCCTAATTCCTCAACCCTATACCTCTCCCTCTCTATCTCTCTCAAGTCTCTCCATCCTATCCCCTCTCCCTCTCTCAGGTCTCTTTCTCTCTCACTCACTCTCTCTATCTCTTTCCCACTCCCTTTTTCTCTCACTCCCTCTCTCTCTCCCGCTCTCTCTTCCTCTCCTTCTCTCTCAAGTCTCTCCCTCCCACCCCCTCTCCCTCCCTCTCTCTCTCAAGTCTCTCCCTCCTACCCCCTCTTCCTCTCTCAATTATCTCTCTCTCTCTCTCTCTCTCTCTCTCTTTCTCTCCC